>OZ038510.1:44103277-44330777 GCA_964036315.1 Acanthosepion esculentum
ACTAGGATTTTATTACATTATTAATGGCTGGCCACTCATTTCTGAGTATGCTTGTCTGCTAGCCCTTAAGTCAATCAGTGGTATGATTTTCAAGCACTTTACGACAGTGCCACATAATTGGGATTGCCTCCCCAGACAGATAACATCAAGAAGTCTCATTCTGGACAAATCAGCCATGGTGAGATTTGAACCTGAGTCTCATGGTCAGAAAGCAAAACATTCTAGCCATGCAGTCATGCACTCACTTTATTACATTATTATTATGATGATTATTATATATTATATCAAAGGTATTTTTGTAGTTTTGCAGACCTTTACCCCAAAGCTTATTTCATGTACACATCTAAAGACAAACTACTTCAAATATATAAAATTCAATATTTATCCATATATGCCAGGAAGTGCTGAAAATTTTGACTTGACTCACTTCCTCAAATCTTAACAAACATCATTTATTTCAGGAAAGGACTTCAACCAAGGACTTTTTAAAACTTCATAATACTTAGTGAGTACACATGTTCAAGTAGATATCTCTGTTTTTTTAAACAGTGAAATTACCATCTCCCAGCCTGTAGATTGAAAGTCTTATTAAAGAAATGTCTCTCAACAGGAATCAAATCTATATTCCCTTTAAACTTTGCTTCTCATATATAAATGGCAAAGCATGCCTGAATTTGAAGTTGGTTCCACAGGTTAAAAGGAATACAGGTGTCTGTCAAGATATAGATATATATGAGTGTGTGTAATACTTTTTACAATGTGTACAGATACTGCACTCCAGAGGGCCATGGAAAACTTTGCTTCTAGGGAAAGAGCATAGATATTTTGACCTGGGAAAAGAGCTGAGGTGTGACACTTTGATCCTAGGTAGATTTTCCCAATACTCTAGTATGCTTCTTGGCTGAAGTCCAGAGTAACACTGTTGTTTAGTGGAGTACAGAGATACTACACTGGTCCTAGGTAGAAGTGCTAGTCCATACGTAAAAAAACAGTCATTTTTTTATAGGTAATATGCTAGTAGTATATTAAACAAAAATCAAGTAGTGGTCTTATATGCTATTAATTACAGTATTTTCTTTACAAGAATGTTCTAGAAAAAGAATTAGATTTCTTTTGTGTGATAAGTAACAAAAAATGAAAAGAAAAAACATGGTGATTACTTCTCTTACAATCATTATCTAAAAATGTTCTCTCATTCCTGATTGAATCAGTTGTAGAAATCTCGTGTGTATTTAAAATGAAAGAACTAAGAATATAGCACACTTGGTTAAATAACTACAAATATGTGTTTTCCACTGGGCTGAGTGATTGCTCCCTTTGGCACTTGCAATTATGGCTCATTTACATGAGAACAGAATTGCAGGTTTGGAAGTCAGAGGTTCTAATCAAAGTTCCAACTTGGCAGTGCTTGTTACCACAGACAGAATGAAGCCCAAACAAAAGAATCTTTCCTTTAAAATCCTATTATATGTATTTATATTCGATTATTATTAATTTTTCATTGGTCTTTTATTCATCTTATTTCTGTTGCTTTTTATTGTGCTTTCAGACTTTTCTTGAAAAATCATTAGTAAGCAATATGGATTAGAAATAAGATAAAAGAAATACTAGTTAAAAATGAATAATAATTAACAGTTCAGAAATTCAGACAGTTTAAGATTATTACTGCTAGGTGTAAAAGCAAGAGAAATAAAATGAAAGAAATACTAGTCAAAAATGAACAGTAATTAACAATTCTTCATCTCAAAAAATTCAGACTATTGTTACTAGGTATGAAAAATAAAAACCAGGTCAATCAGATGAAAGAAGTACAGTGTAACCCGGATATAAGAGAAACCCGGATATAAGAGAGATTTTCTCTGGTCCCAAATTAGAGCCATACTTACCTAAACAAAATAGACCAAACCCGGATATAAGAGAAACCCGGGTATAAGATAAACCCGGATATAAGAGACCTTCTCCAGTGCCGGCAAATCTCTTATATCCGGGTTACACTATATATATATATAGAGAGAGAGAGAGAGAGAGAGAGATAGCTCGTTCGGTATGAATATATATATATATATATATATACAGTGTAACCCGGATATAAGAGAAACTCTGATATAAGAGAGATTTTCTCTGGTCCCAAATTAGAGCCATACTTACCTAAACAAAAGTCCCGACAACTCTCTTATATCCGGGTTACACTATATATATATATATATATATATATATATATATATATATATATATATATATATATGTATATATATATATATATATATAGAGAGAGAGAGAGAGAGAGAGAGAGAGAGAGAGTGAGATAGCTCGTTCGGTATGAATATATATATATATATATATATATATATATATATATATATATACAGTGTAACCCGGATATATGAGAAACCCGGATATAAGAGAGATTTTCTCTGTTCCCAAATTAGAGCCATACTTACCTAAACAAAATAGACCAAAACCGGATATGAGAGTAACCCGGATATAAGAGACCTTCTCCAGTTGCGACAACTCTCTTATATCCGGGTTACACTGTAGTATTTAAAAATGACTTATTATTGACAAAGTTTAATGTTTCACTGACTTTAATGCAACTCCATTAAAAAGATTTTTTAAGAATAAATGGAGAATGTTTCTCTATTTCTATTTTCTATCAGTTGGGTAGATGTCATGTGTTCATGTTTTGTGACATTAGTATATGTCTGTGTGTGCGTGTGTCTGTTTCTGAATTTGAGTGCGTGTTTTTCTGTGTGTCTTAGAGTGTCTGTCTGTGTCTAATTCCCACAGACTGTTAGAGATGTTATCATACAAGACAGTGTTTTCATAATATAATTGGTATCATCCAACCAATGTTGATAAAACTTTCAAAAGATATATTTATATAAGTGTTTGTGCCTTTACAATCTGTTCCACTTCATGTTTTTCCATCCAGTTTATTAGGTAGTTTACCTCTGTCCATATTGCTTTCAATATGTTTCCTGAGTGTCAAATTCTCTAAGCCCTCTTTCCTCATTTCTAATCTCTCTTTCTGATTCTAAGTGTCCACTTTGTTTCCATTCTGATTCCTCAATGCTCAGATTCACATTCCATGGTATTCTCAGTATCCAATCATAGAACCACATCTCTATTGCTTCAAATCTCCTCCTTATCTGTTTGGGAATTGTCCAGCATTCAGTGGCATTTTTGAGGATTAATATTTTACATCACAGTTCTGCACTTTTCTCTTGGTTTCTAATGAAAAATACAAATAATACATATTTTTTCTTTGTGTAACACATTTCATGGAGTGTACAGATGCTACACTCTAATTCAAGACAGTTTTCACAGATACTACACTCTGATCTATTTCAGAAGCTCCAGTTAGCAACTCTATTTCTAGGTAGTGCACATTGATAACCCTGATTCTAGGAAGAAGTCTCAATCTATGCATGAATAATTCCCTTCATTTACTACTGTACACATTGAGTTTTCGTTGACATGATGGAGAATTATAAAACAGATGCCAAACTTTACCTTTTGACATCAGGAAAGATATTTCATTAGAGAGCAATACAAATGCAGAAGGATGTGCACTTATGTTTTATAGATTATGCAAAAGCATTTGGAAAGGTATGACATAAGGATCTATTTGAACTATTAGGAAAACTTGATCTACTTGGCTAGGATGTAAGAATAATCCACAAAATAGAAATGAGAGTAAGACAAGGATGTGTCTTCTCCTGGTTCAGCCTTTACAACGAGACTATCCCAAGGGAGCTGGTGATCCTACCGAGATTTATTATTGACAGACACAATCTTAACAACATAAGATACGCAAATTAAACTTTGATGATAGCGAACACAGAAAGAAAATTACAGAACCTCCTAGACAGGGTACTAAAGGAAAAGCAGGAAGAAAAGAGTAATCATCAGCTGTAAGAAAACAAAGTATGGTTTTTAGCAAAGAGAAAAAGGCCCAAGGTACAAGCTAGAAATTGGAGATTTTCAAAATCAAATAAATAAAGAAGTTTAAATATTTGAGAACTATTTTAACAGAGGCTAGAAAATGCAACACGGGAATCTAGACATATATTGCATTAGCAAAAGAGGCATTTCCAAAAGCTAAACAAAGAAACAAAAATTTCATTAGAAATAAAAAAAACAAAGAGTGCTGAACTCAGTGACATGTAGATGCTTGGGGCCAACTCCTTGATCGTATGCCCGTAAATCTCAAGTACAGAAATGCTTATGAAAACACAGATCCACATTCACACCTGCTCATGTGACAGTAGGCCGCTTGTACAGTCAATTTAACAGAGACAATTTCAAATTTTGAAAACCAAATTTTTATTTCAATCTTTGATTGGATGCACTCCTAATACGGATGCCCAGGGCTATCATACCTTCTGCCCCACCTTCTGCACAATACTGTCTAAACTGTTATATCATATCAGTCCTCTTGTATAGCAGTGAATGCTGGAAATATCTCCTCATATATAAAGAGGAGTCTGAAGGCAACAGAAATACAGTTCTACAGAAGGATGCTGATAATGTCACGAATGGAGCATGTAAACAACAAAGAAGTCTTAAAGAAATGAAAACAAAAAGGACACTGATACTCAGAATCAGCCAACTGAAATTTCTTGGACATAATGAACAAGGAAGGCTTGAAGAATTTGACACTCAAAGGATATATTGAGAACAGGAAGGACAGGAACAGTCACAGGTCACCTACCTGATGAACTTTTTTGAATGGATGATGGAACAGTGGGGTAGGAGGTTTAGCAAAAGAACAAATGTTTCTAAGAGCCACAAGTAATAGGAGATTGTGGACAGTGATGATCCCCCATGTCCTGATTGAAGTAGTTCCTCAAAAGTTAACTGTTTAAAGCACCAATTTGTATACTGAGCTGATAATTTGACGATATAGGGTTTGTGGGTTCAATCCCTGGATTGAGCAGTGTGTACTCGCACTCCATGGAAGCAACAACTGAACAGTGCTTTATAATATAAGAACTAGACTATATCCCTAGACATGAGCAGTGGAATGAGAATAGTCTACTCCTGTAGATTAAATAAAGTGTTCAGTTTGGAATTCCCTGTAGGTTAGCTGGATTGATATACACCTAAGGAATGCCAGAGAGCACAAAAGATAAAACATTCTGATAATACCAATATAAATAATGTAAATAATAACTGAGCTGTATTTTACATCTTGTACAACAATAGATAGACAAATTGTTAATAAATTTATTTAAGTGGATTAAATGAAATTCTGTTGACTGTAAATTTTTAGTTTTTGTTTTGTTTTGTTTTTCTCTTCACTGGTTGTGAAAACATTATTGAAAGACATCACTCACTGCCAGGAATATTTAAAAGGACCAAAAAACAAGGTCCAAAGTTAGTTCCATTTAAACTGAGCAATTACCATAGAAAACTTCATTTGACATATTGTCTTTGACAAACATTTTTTGGAATAAGTGAAAGAAGGAAGAAATGAAAAAGAGGAAGGAAATACTGAAGGAAAAAACATAGAAGAGAGTAGGGGGAAAAAATGAAGGACCTGAGTAAAAAAAAAGAAAGTTAAGGACAAAGAAAAAGAAATACCAGATGAAGAAGAAAAGGAAAGCAAAGGTTGTGTTTGAAATAAGGAAGAATAGAAAGAAGGAAATAAGGAAGAATAGGAAGAAGGAAATAAGGAAGAATAGGAAGAAGGAAATAAGAAAGAATAGGAAGAAGGAAATAAGGAAGAATAGGAAGAAGGAAATAAGAAAGAATAGGAAGAAGGAAATAAGGAAGAATAGGAAGAAGGAAATAAGGAAGAATAGGAAGAAGGAAATAAGAAAGAATAGGAAGAAGGAAATAAGGAAGAATAGGAAGAAGGAAATAAGAAAGAATAGGAAGAAGGAAATAAGGAAGAATAGGAAGAAGGAAATAAGGAAGAATGGGAAGAAGGAAATAAGAAAGAATAGGAAGAAGGAAATAAGGAAGAATAGGAAGAAGGAAATAAGGAAGAATAGGAAGAAGGAAATAAGAAAGAATAGGAAGAAGGAAATAAGGAAGAATAGGAAGAAGGAAATAAGAAAGAATAGGAAGAAGGAAATAAGGAAGAATAGGAAGAAGGAAATAAGGAAGAATAGGAAGAAGGAAATAAGAAAGAATAGGAAGAAGGAAATAAGGAAGAATAGGAAGAAGGAAATAAGAAAGAATAGGAAGAAGGAAATAAAAGCTAAAAAAAGAATTACTTAAAAAAAGGAAATCAATTGAGGAAAAGAAGAAACACAAGAAGTGTAAGATAAAAATAATTAGACAAAAAACTGAAAAGGAAAAAGGAAAAGGTCAAATGAAAAAGGAGTGAAAAAGATCATAAAAGAAAAATGAAAAATATTTAACTAGCAAAAACGAAGATTGTGAAATGAAAGAAATTGATGGAGAAGAAGGAAAATTAAAAATATTTGGAAGGAAATAAGATTGGTTTAAAATGAAAAGAAAATGATTGAAAACAAAGAAAATGAAAAATATTTGACTAAAAGGAATAAATATGCATTTAAAATGAAAGAAAAATACATGAAGGAAAATTTAAAACTTTTGGTCAATGGAGAGTTTAAAATGAAAGAAAATTATGGAAAAGAAGAAAAATGAAAAATATTCGACTGAAAGAAAAAAATATGTGTTTGAAATGAAAGAAACTGATAGGAATCAAGAAAAATAAAAAAATATCTGATTGGAAGTAGAGAAGAATGGTGTAAAATGAAAGAAAATATTTGTAAAAATGAAAAATATTTGACTGGTAGAAACAAAAAAAAGAAGAATGTGAAATGAAAGAAAATTTATGGGAAAAAAGAAAATTAAAAATATTTGATTTGTAGAAAAAACATATGGGTATAAAATGAAAGAAACTGGTGGGAAAGAAGGAAAATGGAAGTATGATATTGAAAAAGAAATTAACAAATCTGGACAAAGAAGAAAGAAACTTGCAGGAAAATTAATTTTCAGGAAAGCCTTCAGGTTGCAACTAAAAGCAAAAATAAGAAAAATTACTAAAGACAGAAAAAGAGAAGAAACAACAAACCAAAATAAAAATCCATATCTTGGTCTCTACCCACTCTAGAATAGCAGCTCTTAAGGACTTTGATTGAGGTGTGTGTCAGCCATCTTGCATTGATGTATGTGTCATGTGACTTGGACTGACTGCAACACACTTATTTCATGTGAGCCTGATGTGTGTGGCCTGAATAATTAAGGTGAATGACTGAAAGAAGAAAATAAAGACATGAAGAATTTACTTTGCACTCAATGTTTGAAGAGAGAACAAGAGACAAGAACAATTGCTAATACTGTCTACCTCCAATTGTACACACACAGACATTTTTTTTCTGAGTGTATTTATATATAATTTATGCATACAAGTGCAAGTTTTCTAGTTCAACCTCCAGGATTCAAGAATAAGTTTGGATTAGCCATTTTCTTGGATTATCAGACATCTTGGGTTAAAAGGTTAAATTTTACAATGGCAACAAATATTTTGTCCAATTTGTTATATGCCAACTGTCTCTTTAAAATACCATGAATTGATAGAAATTTAAGCAGTGAATGTGAATAAAACATTTTGATTAAATGTTAGTCAAATTAAAAGAAGGTCAGACGACATTATCTCTACCTGCAGAATAGAATGATAAAAATACAAATAGTAAGTATGAATAAAACATTTTGAACAAGTTTTCATTGCTTTAAAACAAAGCCAAATTACATGACTTGTATCTGAAGAACAGATTGTGAATAAAACATTTTCATCAAATTTTGGTTGGATTAAAGAAAAGTCAGAACATATAACTGGTTCCTGTAGAATAGATGAATAAAATTGCAAGAAATAATCAAGGATTTTTTACCTGGGCATGTTTTCATATATGTGCACACATTCACGATAGAAAAAAAATCTGTACACATAATATTTAGAGTAATATATATATATATATATATATATATATATGTGTGTGTGTGTGTGTGTGTGTGTGTGTGTGTGTGTGTGTGTATACATTTTAGAATGGATTTTTTATTAATCCAACAGATTTTTAGTGATTAAAATCTGAAAAATTAATAAAAAAAAACATTCTAAAATTCTCTTTATTTATATTTGGATACAATATACAGATATGAAAAACTTTGAGATATCTATGACAGGACAAATTTTACTAGAGTGGCATTAGTAAAATTTAATGTACATGATACATGACTGACCAATGAGAATCAACCCAAACAAAACTGAAAATGCTGATGTTCTGTCCTTTTGTCTGCTTTCTCTCAATCTCGGACAAAGTTTTAATCAAAGTGAGAAGTGGTATATGTAATTAATACTGTTTAATTAAAAACATGGAGCATTTACTTAAATAAATTATATCTATAATAATAATGTATAAATAGAAAATATATTTATAATATATATATTAATAATTGTCAGACTTAATCCATTTCATTATATATATATATATATATATATATAAAAGTGAACATAGAAGGCACTTAGAGGCGACAGTCTGTTTCATGCTAGATGCAATCGTCAGGCCATCTAGCAGGAAACAGACTGTTGCCTCTAAGTGTTGACTTCTGTGTTCACTTTTATATTTACACATGCTCTATCTCTGATATTGAGCACTTTATCCCATAAATATAGCACACTTTAAGACTATATTTTTTCATATATATATATATATATATATATATATATATATATAAAGTAGGTAAATACACCTACTGCAATTCAACATTTAATTTCTAATTCCCACTCAAAACCAAGAAAATAATCCCATGATGCAATACAAATCACCACATGTATTTTTAATGACCAAATACCTAATTGTCTTTCCTTCTACAACTAAAATTTGCACATATCTATACCTATATTATATATTTATACACTGACAGTGAAGCTTTGCTTCCAGCAAATGACAAGCCAGCATTAAAGACACAATGTAACGGACTGTGGAAGAAATTACTTATTCATTTAGTCTTTTTTCTTTCTCACTTGGTAATCAACAGCGTCAGTTTTCATTATGCGTAAAATCATTTGTTTCTTTGTATGGTAGCTATTTTGTGGTAGCAGTTAGTGATGAATTTTAAAAAAAACGGTGAGGTAGGAAGCTTAAATGTTTCTTTCTTGCAATATGTGGATCAGTAATTATTTTGCCGCATATAACAAGAAATCTCAACTCTTAGATTTCAATGTGTGTGCACATATATATGAAAACAACAGTAAAACTTTTCTCAGCCAATATATTTCATCCTCTGATGAACTTTATCAAGGCAAATGTAAGGATTTTATTTTTAAACGAGTATAAAAAGAAGTAAAAATGTTTTTAAATTTGAGAACGCTCAATATAATCAATAAATATACATCAGGCTAACTGAAAAGTCAAGGTAAATTATGGAGGGTGTTAAGTGATGTAATTTAATGTCTAATAAACAAAAGTGAGTAAATATTGTTGTTGAATTTTACATATATATATACATATATATGAAGAAATATAGTCTTAGGGTGTGCTATATTTATGAGATAAAGTGCTCAATATCAGAGATAGAGCGTGTGTAAATATAAAAGTGAACATAGAAGTCAACACTTAGAGGCGACAGTTTCATGCTAGACACAATCGTCAGGCCTGATGTTTGCATCTAGCATGAAACAGACTGTCGCCTCTAAGTGTTGACTTCTATGTTCACTTTTATATTTATGTATATATATATATATATATATATATATATAAAGTATAGTAAGTTGATGAAAGAATTTTTTTTTTATTTATTATTAAGCCAATAGACAAAATAAAATGATGATGAGAAAAATGTTAAAATCCTGAAGTTTTGGGTACACTTGTGTTTTTTCTCGACAAAAAATAAACTGAAATTATTCAGTTTCGTAAGAAAACATTGTTTTGCAAAAAAGACCCAAACTTTTTGGGGTATGTCTAAAAAACCACAATTTTCTCATGTGTCTATTTTGTCTGCCTAATAAGAAATAATAATAATAATAATAATAATAATAATAAGAAGAAGAAGAAGAAGAAGAAGAAGAAGAAGAAGAAGAAGACATATAATACTACCACAAATAATACTATAATATTACATATAATATTACTAATAATAATAATATTAATACTACTACTACCACAAATAATACTAATAATAATTTATACTTATAATATTACTAATAATAATAATATTAATACTACTACTACTAATAATAATAATGCTAATAATACTAATACTTATAATATTACTACTACTACTAATAATAATAATGATAATGATGTTATTCTTTCTTTTTGGGATTTCTTTCATTGGTTTAATATAATTACATTCTTTAAGTAGCATAAGTAAAGTAACTTTTTATACTATATATATATATATATATATATATATATATATATAGGCTGTTTCATGCTAGATGCAATTGTCAGGCCGCTTCTGAGTGTTGACTTCAACGTTCACTTTTATATTTATATATATATATATATATATATATATATATATATATATATAAATATATATATAAATATAAAAGTGAACATTATATATATATATATATATATATATATATATATAAATATAAAAGTGAACATTATATATATATATATATATATATATATATATATATATATATATAAATACATATATAAATATAAAAGTGAACATTATATATATATATATATATATATATATGTCAACACTCAGAGGCGACAGGCTGTTTCATACTGGACACAATCATCAGGCAGCCTGACGATTGCATCTAGCATGAAACAGCCTGTCACCTCTGAGTGTTGACTTCACTTTTATATTTATATTTACATACACTCTATCTCTGATATTGAGCACTTTATCCCATAAATATAGCACACCTTAAAACTATATTTCTTCATATATATATATATATATATATATATATATATATTTAGTTTACGAAAATCTAGGTAATCCGTATGGGTAGACCCAAGGAGGATAAAATCCAGAGAGCTCAATGTAAATCAGAGCTAATAATTTAAATAAAAACAGACCACTTTAAGGTTCCATATAATAAATTATTTCACCACAGCCCTTTTAAAGGACAGCGGATCATCAGATTTTATTTCCAAAGGTTGAAACGAAAAATGAAAAGAAATTTACACATTTATGACGGGCAGTAATAAGTAAATTAACAAAGTGAGGGAGTGAAGGGGGTAGAGGGACATGATTGAGTTAGATGTAACATTTCTATTCTTTCAAATTTAAATTTTTGGAGGAAAACCAGACATTGACACATTAAATCTGTTAACGGAAGTTATATATTGATATGGGAGAGGGATAGGTCAAAATGGCATAAAGAGAAAGGGAGAGAAAGAAGTTGTGATAAAGTGTCATTAGTTTTCTTTGGAATGGATGCTGTTTTTTGCTTTACTTTGAGAGTTCATAAATATTATAATTTTTTATATAAGTTTGAATGTTTAAACGGTCTAAGGAATCTAATTATATGTTAGTTAAAGTTTTTTTTAAAAACTTTATTACAAAAATTTGGGGGATTTAATATGAAATAGTCGATTAGAAAAATATTCATAGAATTTACATTAAAACACTAAAAATTTTATTTTCAAATATAAGTTTACTTCTAGTTGTAATTGAATATTAAGGTGATATCTCTATCAGTTTGAATTTTATTCATGAGTTCAATTAGCGACTATTTTTAGATTGGTAATTTCTCTTACTTAAAATTTAGTTTTAAGTTAATATGGAGTGATATTTGAATGTAATATTAGGGATCTTGCTCTATCATATACTGTAAACACATCCATGTAAATTTCATATACATACATTCTTCTACATCTGCAGTCACTCATACAGGTACACATGTACCGATATACATGGGTAATTTCATGTATTAGTATCTACATATATTCTTTTAAATATTTCAGCATACTTACATATATATAGGTGTGCCCTTAGAATTCCCTAAACAAGCTTCTCTAAAAAATATTAGGTAATGACTTTAGTATTCAATTATCAAAATTCCAAATATTTTATCATTAATAATGATTGTTAAAGGGTAATTCATTTAAAAAAAAAAAAGCTTACCTATATACCTACACGTATATATATACATATCGATATTCATACCGGCCCACTACACATATATGTTCACAATACACAATTACACCCAAGCATGCCTATTTTTCTATATAAAAACATATACATATACATGTCAAAAGACGTATCAATGTTTCAGTTCAATTACATCTTACTGTATACATACAGTTATGTGTTCACATTCATATGTGCATAACAACATTTCAAAAGCAAAAAATAAAGATCAAGTAATATTAGTCTTCCTATATAGTTACTTTTAAATATATTTGGTTAGGTTGAGGTTGTTCTTATGTCGGCATTTAAAAATTAGTTCATTATGTCTGTTTAGTAATACATCCGGATCTTTATGCTTTATAATGAGGATCTTTTCTTTTAGACATAAGTCGCATCTGTCTCTGAAATTTATTGGAGTTCTGGCTCTCGCAATGATCTTCCACTTTATTTGTGGGGTTAATCCACCCTCCAACAAATCCCAATAATGCTTTGACAGTGCCGTTTGCTTCTTTTTACATTTATCTTTGAAGGACTGGCGATGGTTATAAAATCGATGTTTCCAACTTCCCGCCGATATTCCTATGTATCTTTTCTTCTGTTCCATATTCTCTTTGGGGAAAATTGTTGCCTCATATATTACATTTTCAGCCATGCAAACTCCTTCAACTGGGCAATCTTATCATGTCCTGCAATTACATGTTGATGTTGGGATGCATTACTATCAGTCTGTATTTGATGTTTATGAAGATCTCTCAACATTTTGCTATTATGTGAGCTAATAATTTTTTCTACATTGTTCATGCAAGAATAGTTGATCTTTAAATTCATTTTGTTGAACATCTTTTTTAAAAGATCATTTTTGCTAAAGTGTTTTTATATTAGTTTTATGAAGTACTTTCCTATATTAATATTAGAAAGGTTACAAAAAGGTGGGTTGAACCATATAATTTTCCTTTTCCTATTTTTGGATTTAGTTGATGTTTCATTAACTGACTTATCTATATAATTTAGTGTCTGTTTAAATTTACTTTTTAATAGGGCTTGATCATATTTCGACTTATTTTGGTTAAAGATGGTTTTACTAGAGGAGAGTTTATTTATTCTTGCATTTACTGTATTTGGAATTTGCTTAATTATTGATTTCGGGTGGTTAGAGTAGAGGTTGAGTTTTCATTTGAATGATGCATTTTATAAAATCATACCCATCCACATTTGCAATTTAGAAAAATTCTATACTTTTACATGAAAACAATAAATATAAACTAAAACTTCTTGAAACTATCTATATTAAAAATTGAAACCAAACCTTAATAAAATTAAAACTGCACAAATGTTTTAAATGTTTACAGTAGTTAGTTTTAAAATATCTAAGTTTTAACTAACAGTATGCATGCATCATAAAATTTTAAAATCATACAGTACATAAGTGTAGCATTTTTCACTTCACAAACAAAAAGTTTAATTTCCACAAACAAAAATTTAATTTTCGGATGAACATAACAAACTTATCTTAGATAAAACAAGACCCTGATAAAACATGACTCTGAAGATTATATTTTTCTAATGTTGAAAGTACTGGGAATAAATGAATATGCATCAATATGGTAGCTTTCTTTCTTCTTTAAACAAGGATACTAAGAAGCTTGTCCATGAATATGAGAGGATCATATTAAAAATAAGTAGACAAAACTTGCCTAAATTATATAATGAGACATATATAAATATATAAATGGACTGGTCCACCATCAATCACCAAATGATGATTTATGAGTTATGCTACCAGTAAGAAAAAATATATATATATATATATATACATATATAGTTCTTAAATTTGATTCTCAAAAATAGTTTTTCTTGTCTGATTATCTAACAACTTTCCACTGTGACTATGTAAGCAAATTAAATTTTATAGGATATTTCTCTGTCCACCGTGCTAAAAACTAACCAAATTTATTTAATTCTCCTGTTATCTAGCCTACATGACACTACAGATTGAGTAAATCACAAGAAATTATGTACAACCAGTTTTTGTTAATGTTATTTTCATTTTGTTCTATAGTCTCCAGGCTCCAAACATTTGTTTGTGCCTCCTTAGATGGACAAACAAGAAAGCGTAAAGAGCCCCGACCAAAAGAAATAAATTCAATGCAGTGGAAATGGAAGATGTTTTGGTTTTATCAATGTTAGATATCATTCATATTTTTCCTGATAATGTGCTACAGAAGGTTTTTCATTCTTATAAAGCTAAAAAAACAAAAGCAAAAGAACATGGCAGGCTTTCTCTGCAAGTCAGAAAAGAATTTGCATTTTTTAATACTTCTACCATCAAAAGAATAAAATAAAAGTTATGTACAAGCTTCTGTTTTTGGTTTCTGTTTTTTCCTATCTCTCTCTCGCTTTCTCTCTTTCTCCCTAAACAGTCAACTCAGCTTGTTTCATTTTATGCCTTTTTTATTCCAAAATGTACACCTAAGAAAATTATTATACTCCTTACAAATATTAAAACAGAAGTAAATATAAAATAAACCCTTATACTGTAAGATATATAATGTTTTTATTCCTTTAAAAAAATAAGCAAGTTTTGTTGCATATATATATATATATATATATATATATATATATATATATATATATATATATTTAAAAATTTTCCCCAAACTCGAATAAACAAGATTTTCATTTTTTAGCTAACTCTTTTCATTGTACTTTCTAACTTGAATCGTTTATTGCTAAATAACTTGTTTGTCTTGTTTACTTCATTCTTCTGGACAATTACATTGCATAAGAAAAACTTAAAACGCACAACTCTAACAATGGGAAGATATAACATTGTCTGCAGATGAGTATTGGCAACACAATGTAATATAGTATAATAGGGCTAATCCACAAAGCAACAGTCTTTCATAGCTTTCCTCTGATCCATCCAAGTTAAGGTCGATACTGCATTTAAATATTAAATATTCATTTTAAAATCTGTCAATATGCTAGGAATGTTTTTTCTCACATGAGAGATTGTTACATCACCAGTATACTGTGGAGTTTTTCTGATTTAAAAATCTGAAAAAGCACCAGATGTTTTTATTTTCACATTCTAGAAACTTAAAATTAGTGGCAACTGTTGCTCAGTGATTTCATCTAGCAAATATCCTCTTTTTTTTCAATCTGCTAATATCCTCATCTTTTCTGAATCTGCTAATATCTTCATCTTTTCTGAATCTCCTAATATCCTCATCTTTTCTGAATCTGCTAATATCTTCCTCTTTTCTGAATCTGCTAATATCCTCATCTTTTCTGAATCTGCTAATATCTTCATCTTTTCTGAATCTGCTAATATCCTCATCTTTTCTGAATCTGATAATATCTTCATCTTTTCTGAATCTGCTAATATCCTCATCTTTTCTGAATCTGCTAAGATCTTCATCTTTTTTGAATCACCTAATATCCTCATCTTTTCTGAATCTGCTAATATCTTCATCTTTTCTGAATCACCTAATATCCTCATCTTTTCTGAATCTGCTAATATCTTCATCTTTTCTGAATCACCTAATATCCTCATCTTTTCTGAATCTGCTAATATCTTCATCTTTTCTGAATCACCTAATATCCTCATCTTTTCTGAATCACCTAATATTCTCATCTTTTCTGAATCTTCTACTATCTTCATCTTTTCTGAATCACCTAATATCCTCATCTTTTCTGAATCTGCTAATATCTTCATCTTTTCTGAATCACCTAATATCCTCATCTTTTCTGAATCTGCTAATATCTTCCTCTTTTCTGAATCTGCTAATATCCTCATCTTTTCTGAATCTGCTAATATCTTCATCTTTTCTGAATCTGCTAATATCCTCATCTTTTCTGAATCTGATAATATCTTCATCTTTTCTGAATCTGCTAATATCCTCATCTTTTCTGAATCTGCTAATATCTTCATCTTTTCTGAATCACCTAATATCCTCATCTTTTCTGAATCTGCATTTTTTAATATTGAACTTTAAAAATAATAAGGTTAACAAAATAAATGAGAGAAACGAAAGGAGAGAAAAAAATGGTAATTATGAAATTTAAATTTTAAGCTAAAGTATGATAAAATGGAAAAAAAAATGGAGGAGAAAAAATAATGGTTAAAGGGGGGTAATTAAAATGACAAAGGTAATAAAAAAAGTGATATATAATATACTAGGAAAAGGTAAAAAAGAAAGATAAAAAAGAATTAATAAAGGTTCAAGAGCTAATCTGATGTAGGAGATGTTTATTTTTGTGTCTGCAAGTAGTTGTTAATTCACTCTTCTGGTTCAATAATTTAGAGTTATCTAAGTTTTTTCAAATAACTAGTTTTTCAGCTGAACAAAGACAACAATTGTCGCCTTTCTCATTAAAAGCCTTAGTCCTATATTATATACTGAAAGAAAAGATCTATGATATGTCTGCCATTCATCCTTGCTGTAACATTTGGCCTGGTCTTTCTGCTATATATTTAGAGATTCCTGAAAAATACAAAGAAGAATTTGCTATGTTATTGGTCCTGACCTGGAATCTCAGTTTCAGACACTTTCCCACAGCAATAACATATCTTCCTTTTCTATAAATATTTTCATGCTAATTGTTCTGATATACTTTTCTCTATGCCACCTAGACTTTATGAATTTCAGTGCAGTACTAGGCTAATGGCAAGGTCTCATCCTTTTTCAGTTGAAACTAGTTGAAACCATGTTTTATTTTTGTATTCTCTAACATTCAGTAACCCCTTGTAACTTATTGGCTTTACTGCCTTGCATGGGGTAAAATGTTTAAAAGAAATATATAAATATAGGTATATAAATTTAAGTGAGTTAGAGAATGAACAGGTGAAAACACTGATTAGTCACAGTGTTTTCACCTGTTCATTCTTTGACAGCAAAACTGAGCATATTGCTCCAAAAGAAATATTGAGCTATCCGTGATGTCCTGCTCTGTGCCACGAGGCAAGCACTGTTAACTTGAGAGATAAGGACCAATTAAAACAGTAATGATTAATTTTTTACACAAATAATGATTAAAAGAAATTGATTAGTATTTTATTCTTTTTCCCAGGCTTGCTATTATATTTTTGTCACCATGGACTTAATTTCAGCTAAAACAACAATCATGAATTTTTGAAGAATAAAATAAAAATATTAAAAGAGAAAAAAAAGAAGAAATTAATTTTTTTTTCTTTATTCACATGTTGTTCAATCTATGAATTTTTTTCTACCTTAGAATCTACCCTCCTCCAACAAAAACAATCACCAAATTTAAGTTGTGGTGAATCTACACTGTGTGCTTAGAAACATTTTATTGTTTTTAATGGCATATAATCTTCACATTTTTCTGTTTTTAATGGCATATAATCTTCTCATTTTTCTATTTTTAATGACATATAAAATTCACATTTTTCCCAGGTTTCATAAATTTGAAATACACACATATATGCAGGGTGTGATAAATTGCCGTCTAAATTACGCAAAAATGAAAATAACACTGACACCTTATTTTAACAGATATATTTAACAAAATTACATGAAAATATCTTGAAATACTAAAGAGTAAATTTATTCAATAAAATTGCCATTGGCTTCAACCATAGCCTCCAGATGACTTTGGAATCTCCTGCATCTCTTTTGGATGGTCTCCTTGTTTAAGTTGGTAAATGCTGCCATAGACCTTAACTTCAGTTCATTTTTGGTGCTACAAGGAATTTTATTGATTTTTTGCTCAACTGCACCCAACACATAATAATCAAGAGGTTTGCAGTCTGGTGAGTTAGGCAGCCAGATGTAAGGGGTGATGTGGTTACAGAAATTGTTTGACAGCCATGACTGGGTTCTCCTGCTTGTGTGTCATGGTGCAGACATAGGATCTTCTAGCAGCCATCCTCTTCACCAAGGACAGCACTCAAGGTATTTGATGTAGGCCACTTTGTTGAGTCTGAGTTTCTCAACAACAAATTCAGGAGTTCTTTTCTCATCAGAATGATCAGAGTGAGTTTCCCAAGCAGCCATACCTTCACAATCACCCAACTTTCTCTGAATCCACTGCGCTGTCCTCAGATTGACACCAAATTCTGTGAAATATTTGTATTGGAGTTTCTGTCACAAATGTCAAGCAGTACAGCATGGCATTCCAAATTTCTGGCAGAGTGAATTGCATCATGGTGCTCTTTTTCTCACAGATGGTGCTCAACTGACCCTACTATACTGTGCATTTGACAAAATCAAAAACAAACAATGCACATGTGTGAAAGTAAAACTGTAAAATGGCGACCATTTACATATTGCATCCTATGTGTGTTTTTTTTGTGTGTGTGTTTGTGGGTGTGTTTTTGTGTGTGTGTATGTGTGTTTGTGTGTGTTTGTCTGTGTGTGTTTGTGTGTGTGTGTTTTTTTTTGTGTGTGTGTGTGTGTTTTGTGTGTGTGTGTGTGTGTTTGTGTGTGTGTGTTTTGTGTGTGTGTTTTTATATGTGTGGGTGTGTGTGTGTTTGTGTTTGTGTGTGTGTGTATGTGTGTGTGATGGTTTGCTGAAATTTATAAGTTACAGGCCCATCAACTTAAAAAAAAATCTAACCAAACAACCAAAATATTGGGGAGAAATGTGTCTTGTTCAGTCCAAGAACTTTTCTTCACCTGCTCAAAATTTTGAACTTTTCCTCACTAGAATCATAACTTTTTTCTGTCTTCACAAAATATTTCACTGATATTTTAGTTAAATGTTTCTATTTTGTCTTGATTTTTCAGTCTATGCAACGTTTTTATCACCATGGACCCAATTTCAAATATCGTGTAAGCTGGCAACGGCGGGGAAGTACCTTCTGGAACTCTCAAGAAGTGAAGGACTCTGGAACAGGAGAACTTCAAGTGGATGTTGATGATGTCTACACACCCTACAATATTAAAGTGAAGGCAGTCAACGCCATGGGAGATTCACGGCAACCTCCTTTTGTCTTTGAGGGATATTCTGGAGAAGGACGTAAGTAAAGAAAGCTACTATATTTGCTTATTTATGCATTCATGAAAGATACCCCTACAACAATTTAAAATATATATCATTAAAATACAGAATATCTTCAAATCACTTTTCAGTTACATAAAATTGCTTTATTAAAAGAAATTATTTTACATTTTGTCATATAGGAAGAAAATGAGTAATTACCGACACCGAGCTTCGAGTGTGACACTCTGGATTTATGAATATATGTTTTCTAACAGGTGTATAAATAGCAGTGTCAGGCTACTGGCTGCTGTGATTATTGAGTGACTATTGAGTAGAACTATCTAGTTGAATTAGTGGGAATTATTGTGCGTCGATGATTTGGGTTTTGATTTAGGTTTACCGGATGTTAAGCTGAGCTGCACTAATAAGGTATTCACTGAAATGGTTAGTTATCTTTGGTTGACTTTTACTTCTTTGCTCTTGTTAAGTATTTATTTTTGTTTGTTATCAAATAATGTTTTATCTTAACATTGAAGTTTTGATTATTAATGGCCACTGTACGTCACAAAAAATTTATAAAGATACTAAACCACTCATAAACCTAATGTGTTTCTTTTAAAAGCAATTCATGATATAAAATGATGAAATAACAATATTATAAATTTTATTATTAATTACACATTTTCATTTGTATTTAAAGAAGGTTTATTGTTCCACTGGACTTCAAAGTTAATACATGAGAATTTGGAGTAATAGCTTAAAAAAGGTTGTTTTTCTCAAAATAATAAGTTTAGTTTTTATTATACATATTTGCTTCTTCCTTGCAGCTATTTCAAAATATGTAATGGCAGCCAACCAGCATGCATCTATTTATTTATTATCAAGTCATGTGACATGCCTCTTCACCTTTCAAGTAGTTGTTTATAAACAGTTTTAATGTAGTGTAGTGAATTGTATAAAGATATGTTGTGTTATGCATATTTAAATTTATTTAGTAATGCTATTGTAATCTGAGACATTGAGAAGAGGCATGGCAAGTGGAACTAGAACAATCTACCCTGGTGAATGAAATAAAGGGCTCAGTTCAAAATTACAATCACCTGAAGAAGGCTGAGCATACAACAGCCAGAATGTCGTGAATATGGCAATGAAGATGAGGATAACAGTCTAAATAATAAAAATAATGTAAATAATCATAATACCTCATCTCAGAGATATAGACAGTTATTATAATCTATTATAAATATTTATTATTTTTTTGCACACGCATAATATACAAGTGCTTATGAGTTGATTGACTTTCCTAGAATTTAATTGGTAAAATGTATACAGTATCTAGTGGTGCACGTGTGCCTTCACAATTCAGTGAGAGTCTTCTTTGTGACTTAGAGGAATAGGATTCCAACTTCAATCATCACTCTAATTAAACATTCAGTAATAAGACACAGTAGAGAAGTGTAGCTTAGGAAGCTTTATTCAGAATAGTTTAGTACAAAGATTGATCTACCAGACAACCTCAAACAGAGATTCTTTCGAGCTATTATAGAGGCTGTTTTAATGTATGGTGCCACTGCCTGGACATTAGCTAAAACCCTAGAGTCTAAGCTTGATGGAGCCTACACTTTGATGCTGAGAGCTATAATTAACATCTCTTGGAGACAACATCCAACTAAATCACAGCTCTATGGACCCATCTCTGATATTTGTACAATCTTAAACCCTAGAGGCTAATCTTGATGGAACCTACACTTGGATGCTGAGAGCTATACCTAATATCATCTGGAGACAACATCCAACTAAATCACTGCTCTATGGACCCATCCATTTCTACAATCTTACACGATTGCAGAATGCACTTTGTAGGACACTGCTGGTGAGTAAATCAAGAATTTGCTGCTCTGGACACCTAGCCATGGAGCAGGACAGGTTGGTCACCCAGCAACCACCTACATTGACCATTTATGTTATGACACAGAATGTCATCCTAATGACCTTCCAACCTTAATGCAGAACTGTGATGGTTGGCGTGATAGACACACAAATGCCTGAGAGTCAAGGGAGATAATCTCCAAGAAGGGGAGGTAATTATGTAGTTATCTACCACACATTTAGCCAAATCCGGGCATCATAAACTTTCTGATTATCTATTGGGTATGTTTTTTTATTCATCCATTATATAAATTATTACTTTGGTTCTGTTTTCCTGTTTGTCTGGTCATTGATTTTTTTGATCTGCGTACTTTTAATAGTGAATGGGTCATTTTTTGTTTTTTGGATTATATTGGGGCAATAGGTTTTAATTCTTATCTGCTGTAGATAGATTCCAAGATCTCATTCCCACTTCAGCTTTGATATATATCTGACTGATCCCTGGATGATGTCAAAGAAGACAGACTCCAAGATTGGGGCGGAGACGGCATTAGCTTTGCACCTGATACTCTTGCAATGTAAGAGAGAACCAACCAAGCCTTGGTTGTGTTGCACAATACTGTTGGGGCAAATTGAGTTAGTGTTAATAATGTCATAGTTCCAAAACCATGTCTAAATCAGAGATCATCTTATGGTCAGAGGCACTGTTGTCATTACATCAGCAGCAGTTATATATACATATACACACACATATATATATATATATATATATATATATATATATATATATATATATATATATATATATATGATAATGGATTTGGCAAGACAGTATGAGCATTCTATATCAATGATAAATAAAAAATTATGAAATTTAAATAATTTTAAAAAAATTAGTTACAGTAATGGATCAAATGTAAATGTTTTAAAAAATTTAATAAGTGATGAAGTTAATTTTCAGTATCACAGACTAGGCTAGCTGATGTAGTCTCTCTCTCTCCTCCACCAGTTGGCTTATGAGTCATCTGAACTACATGGTTTAGTACAGTTTATTTCTTTACAATTTGTTTTTTTTCTTTTCTTTTATTGTTTGTAAACTACATTTCTTGTATATTCACACATTTTTGGTTGTAAGAAACCCACAAATACAAAAATAAGGGTGAAGATTAGGAAAATAAGGGTGATTTTTAGAGGCTTGAAATGGATTAGAAATATTCCCATTTAACTTCAATAGGAAAAATTGATTTAAGATACAAGTCTTTTGAGTTACAAGCTTCATTTTGGAACAAATTAAACTTGTATCTTATGGCATTACTGCATATGAATATAAATATATATCTCACATATAGTGCTGGTTTTAATAAAACAGTGTTCAGTGTAATGTTCTAGGGTACATAATGAGAAAAGAGAGCTTAGAAAATTTGATACTCACAGGACATATTAAAGGCAAGTGGGACAAAAGTAAGCAGCAAATAACCTATCTAATGAGCTTGTGTAAATGATTGGCAGAATAGTGATTAGGAGAGATAATAAAAAAGATAAACTTTACTAAATGCTACAAAGGACAGGAACTTGTGGAGAGCCATGATCACCCACATCCTGAAGAGACACAGCACATAGAAGAAGAAGAATAGATTATTCCAGATATGTAATTCCTTAATAGATTATCATAGATATTTGTCCCATTAAAAGATTATCTCAGTTATTTGATGCCATAAGAGATTATTCCATATGTTTAACATAAGTGATTATCTCATAATACATTATCCTATATATTTAACCTCTTAAGAGATTACCCCATATATTTAACCTCTTAAGAGATTATCCCATATATTTACCCTTTTCAGAACTTCATGAGTTAACTCATAAAATAGCATTTTGGTTTTGTTGATTGATTGATTTTATTACATATTGATCCATGTCTTGTTATTTGATAGTTTTGAATTTTGTATAGGGTATCCAATGAGGATTGAATACAGTAATAATGGTCAACCAGACCTTGCTAACCCACACCAAGGTGCTGCTTTGATTTTGAACTGTACCAAAAATATTCGGACATACTATTACATTTAGAGTAAGAATAGATTTATCCTGAAATTCACATGCCTGGCAATACCAATTTGCAAGAGCAGTCGCAACAACCAGGGTAACAATTTTAGCAATTTCTAAGTTAAATGTAGAGTTTTTATGGTTACTTGAAAACAGAAAATTATTATCTACTTGCTTGTGAAGATTTTAGCTAAATAAAAATATTGTATATATGCATTTTTTTATTTTAGCTTCAGGGTTAAAATCTGGCAAATTATGGTTGCTTGCCTTGTGTATTTAGAATTGTTTTTAAAGGTTATATGCAATATGTACTTTTAGTTATTGTTTAAACCAGAGGGTATAATTTTTTAAGCCCAAAAACTGAGTAAAATAAAATATTTTCATTATTCTGACATTACATACACTTAAATCATAAAACAAAAATATATACTCCAGAATAAGATGCCGAGCATTTAAAAAATATTCAGAAAAGATGATAAGAGATAAAATTCCCAAAATTAATTGGGTAAGTGGTTAAATAAAAAATATTGTTTCTTTTGCTTTTCCTAATATACATATTTTATAATAACAGTAATATATTTTAATTTATTTTTCAAATTGAAGATGCCTTTGCTAAAAGTGCTCAAAAAATACTCAGCTTATTCTGTTGCTCCAGGAAATACCTAACTCCTTCTATCACGCTTTATCTTTACAAAAGTCAGATTAGACCTAAAATAGGCTATTGCTGCCATGTCTGGGCTGGAGCTACACAGTCCTCACTCTCCAGCCTTGATAGAGTTCAAAATCACTTAAACAGTCTTGTTGAGGAAGATTTGATCTCCCTTCTGCAACCACTTTCCCAGATGAAAAGTCATAAGACTACTCTGTCGCTATTTTTATAGTATATGTCCTCTTTTGTAAGAGAAATCATCGTTACAAAAGGGGATGTAGGTTTGAACCTTGCTGGGCAGCACATTTTCTTTATTATGATTTCTTGAATGCTCAGGCCGATTAATGTAATACATACTGTTTAAAGTAATGGGATGTCTATTTCAAACATGAGTATCCAATAAAATAACATTTGAAGTAATAAAAATGTTGAATTAAAAATAAAATCCATTAAAAATCCATTAAAAATAAAATCCATTAAAAATCCATTAAAAATAAAATCCATTAATTCTTAAATAGATATATATATATACATACATACATAAAATGGATGCTGAAAAGTGGTGTTGAAAACAACATTTGAGCATCAAACAGACTGTTGCCACTCATTTTTGCAATTATCGTAATTTTTATACTAAAAATTTAAAAAATCACCCTAACACCAGTAAATACCACATGAATTATTTTTTAATAATTCATGTGCGATTTACTGGTGCTAAGGTGATTTTTTTAAATTTTTGTGTGTGTAGATATATATATATATATATATATATATATATAATATTTCTTATTGCTATAAACAGTATATTTTATATGAACACACGTTTGAGTGGTTTTTGTGAGGACTTAGCTAGTGGCAGTAAAGTTTGTTCGGTTAACAGTTCTTCTCATTATTGTTGTAACATCAGAATATCTTCATCTTTAGGTCAATAAGGGATTTAGTTTTTGGATGCATTGCTACAATTGTTGGGATATCCTCATCCCTACATTATGTTCTTGGATGCTCCAGTTCCTGATACCATGTGGCTGTTGCTTGAGTTTTATGGCGCTAAATTTGTCCGTGTTGACTCCTCAGTGGTACAGGAAAAAGAGGCTAGTGATAGGCTGCTTTCAGCCAATCACAGGAGCTGGTGATAACAGACCCCTTCAAAGAGAGGCAATTTTTTATCTCTATAATAATTTTAATAATATATATATACATATATATATATATATATATATATATATATATATATATATATATATATATATATATATATATATATATATATGTTCCTCTCTTTTTATATTATGCTCCTTACTCACTTCTCTCTCTTTTCCTTTTCTTTTCATGGCATTGTCCTCCCTCGCCTTCATAGTTATTGTTAAACTTCCTTTTCTTTCTCTTCTTCCTTCTCTTTTCCTTTTTATTCCTCTTCAATCTTTTATTCTTCCTTTCTTGTCTTCTTGCTCACTTCTCTCTCTTTTCCTTTTCTTTTCATGGCATTGTCCTCCCTCGCCTTCATAGTTATTGTTAAACTTCCTTTTCTTTCTCTTCTTCCTTCTCTTTTCCTTTTTATTCCTCTTCAATCTTTTATTCTTCCTTTCTTGTCTTCTTGCTCACTTCTCTCTCTTTTCCTTTTCTTTTCATGGCATTGTCCTCCCTCGCCTTCATAGTTATTGTTAAACTTCCTTTTCTTTCTCTTCTTCCTTCTCTTTTCCTTTTTATTCCTCTTCAATCTTTTATTCTTCCTTTCTTGTCTTCTTGCTCACTTCTCTCTCTCTTTTCTTTTTCTTTTCATGGCATTGTCCTCCCTCGCTTTCATAGTTATTGTTAAACTTAATTTTCTTTCTCCTCTTCCTTCTCTTTTCCTTTTTATTCCTCTTCAATCTTTTATTCTTCCTTTCTTGTCTTCTTGCTCACTTCTCTCTCTTTTCCTTTTCTTTACATAGTTCCCTTTCCATATCTCTTCTTCTTCCTCCTCTCCATAGTCCTTACAACCCAATCCTTTTTGCTTGTCATTCTTCTTTTCCTTCCTCCTTCCTACTTCTTAGTCTTTACTACAATTCCTTTTCTTTCTCTTCTTCTTTCTCTTCTCCTCTTTATTTCTCTTCAGTCTTTTTATTCCCCCCCCATTTCTCTCCCCTTACTTCTATATCATAATAACCCTTACTCCCATTTTAGCTTTTTTTTGCTTCTTTTGTTCTCCTGTCATCCCTTTCATAATTATTACTCCTTTCTCTATCATCATTAACATCATCATGGGTAATACATAGCATTTTATCTGTATATCTACACATTGAATATATTGATTTTTTTGGTCACACCTATTCTAATATTAGGGGCCCCATTAAAGCGATAATAAATTATCAAGGGTTATTGCATTCACTTCTCCTCTGTACACCCTACGTCTATCTCCAAATTCTTTGTTTTTCCTCTTGTGGCCAGATTAATTGGTTTACTTTGATTTTTTTCCCAACGACAGCTTCCAGAGATTACTTTGTGGGAAATCAGTGAAGTGTGAAAATTTGAAATCTTTCACCATAGAAACCAAATGAAAGAGAAATGATTCTATAGCTCAGTATTAACAGGTACAAATAAAACTTGAATCATCAATGAATTTGAGTTTGATCCTCTGTTTTGTTAGAATATTTGAGCTTTGATTATTAATAATCAAAAAGCTTTCAAAATCTGATTGTCTTTTCTGTCTTTCTGGGGCAGGATATATGGGTTTTGATTATTAATTGAATAAATAAATAAATAAATCTTTCAAATTTGATTAATCACTTCTTTTTCTTCTTTTTTAAAGGATATTTCGACTTGTTGACCAATAACATACACATAAATCTTATAAAGTTCCAAATGCTGAATTTTATTGTACCATGTTTGCCCTAGAGGAATTGGTGCAATGATCAAGTGCTGTATTATGTGTCATCTTTGGCTTCTTACAATCCATTAGCCTTTCCTAGCACTGCATCACAGACTGAATAAATGACAGACAATTTTCTTTCTTTCAAAATCTGATTGTTGTTCTTATGCAGCGTGGGGTGTGTCAGGATATATGTTTTTAATTATTAATTGAAAACATAAATATAGAAGTCTTTCAAATGTGATTGATCAATATTTTTTTTTAATAATATTTCAAATTGATGACCAAACATACATGTCAGTTTTACATAGTTTTACATAGTTTTCAAATTTTACGACAGTTTACTCTAGAGAAATTAGTGCAATGTTCAAATGTTGCATAACATGTCATCTCTGGCTTCCAATAGCCTATCAGCAATTCTTAAGACCCCAATTTTGCATCACAGACTGAATGAAGGAAGAACATTTTCCTTACTTTTCTTTAACATGCTTTATTTTGTGGTTGGAGGACATGGTAATAATAGCCTCATTATTTGGTAGGGAAGTGAGAGGGAGATACAGAGAATGGATCTCAACAGATTGGCTATCAGCAAATGTCTCAATCTGCCAAACACACCAAAGAATCTTAGAGTAGAGAGGCATCTTTACTTTTCTATTATGGCAACCATACTGACTGTCTTTAAGCAATTTCATTCTTATATTAAAACTTAAAGACAATCTATCACAGAATTCTATGACCAGAAGGTTCCAAACACCCACACTCAATGCAGATTGTCAAAGTTCTAAAAAGTATGGTAAGGCTTGCCATTTTTCGCTAGTCTATACATTCTGTAGTATAAGAAACACAATGTGAAAATCAAATTCTCTGACCCAGAAGAAGAGAGAAAGTTATGCTTGCTCAAAAGGTTTTTTAGGGTTTTTTTAATCATTTCACCCCAAACATGGCAATAAAGCCACTAAGATGCAAGGGGTTACTAAGAATGAAAGAATCTGAAAAAAAATCATTATTAAGGAGAGAGAACAATAAAAGAACAGGAATTTAACAGCTGACATTGCATGAAAATGTTTGAAGATCAAAGTTGAATGGAAATCAAGAAGCCAAAAGAGAATTCCACAAACAAGAAGTGTGAGAAAAGAAACTGTTAGCATCTAGAAATTTAATCTGTAAAATGATGAGACCTAGCTGCCAATCTAGTACTGCACTTATATTCATAAAGTATAGGTACCAAAGAGGAAAGATTATCAGAATAATTAACATGAAAATATTTATAGAAAAAGACACAGGAAAGCTTTGTTACAGTGGTGGGAAAGTGACTATATAAGGACCAATAACATTGCAGATTCTTTATATGCGTAACAGAAGCACCAGACCAGATGTGACAGCAATATCCAATGCCTGGACAAATGGTAGACTTATAAATTTGTAAGATATATTCTAGCAAGAAAAATTGTCTAGAATGACACAGTGAACCAACTTTCCTAGCAGCAGGCATAATTCAATATTATCTTTTCACTTGATGTCAGTAGAAAATGTTAGACCAAGAAGTCAATATGAGTCACTCTCGTGGATGATAGCATCAGCCATGCTGATGGAAGGTAAAAAAGTTATGTTCTTGTGCTTAAAAAAATGTTTAGTTAAGGTCTTGAGTAATTATTCAGAAATAAATTTTTAGATTTAGTTTATAAAGAAACTTACACCAGTTTTGGGGGGGTAAATTCTCAAACTTCAATACTTTTGTACTTTCTTATTCCTTTTCTTAGCCTTTTCATGAACTCGGTTATCAAACGAAAAAACATCTTTCTCTATGCTTTTGGTGTCATTCCTTTGAAAACATTTCCTTTTTTAATATGTGGTATATTTTCAATTTGTTCTTATATATATGTATTTGCACCTCTTTGATGTCTTTTGCTTGCTTACATATTCCTCTGAAATATCTTACTCCAATAGAAGATACATTTTACTAACTTCTCAAAAACTATTAACTAAAGTGCAAGACTAGAATTCCTAAAATTAAAGCCTGGAGAATTATATATATATATATATATATATATATATATATATATATATATATATATATATATATATATATATATGTCAAAGGAAGAGGTTATAGTGGTTCCAACGAGAGAGAAAAGTGTGTATATTAAAAAGAAGATAGAAACTATTAACTAAAGTGCAAGACTAGAATTCCTAAAATTAAAACCTGGAGAATTATATATATATATATATATATATATATATATATATCAAAGTAAGAGGTTATAGTGGTTCCAACAAGAGAGAAAAGTATGTATATTAAAAAGAAGAGAGAAACCGCAAATGTTTTTGGTTGTAATGTGGATTTTTTAAAAATATTGTGCTTTATTTTCCATAAATTTGCTACATGTGTTTCCAGTCTTGCGACCGTCATCAGGCAAAGGGTGGAGATTTTCACATATTATTAAAAATAATTCATTTTTTTCTTTATGTTTTTCAATGTTAAATATTCTCGATATGAGACATTCTCTTTTTTGTCTTAGTGATCCAAACATCTTTCTTGAACTGGCAGTGAAAAGTTCTGCATGAAGGGTTATAAAACAACTAAGATTGGTTCGAGAAATGATGGAGTAGTTATCGGCATGCTTATCTTTTAATGACCCCTGTGTGTTCTTAGATCTATTTCCATTTTCCTGTGTTTTTGTCAGCATGCGTGTATATATGTGTATATCCCCTCTCCATACATACACACTGACTCACTATGAGGAATCAGTGAACACATCAGTTCACCCACACACACATACACACACACATACACAAATACACACATATACCATCCCATTACAAGGAATCAGTACATACACACACACATACACACATACGTACATACACATACTTCCCAAGTTACATGGGATCAGTATACATACACACACATACATACACACATATATATGTACACACATACTTTCTAAGTTGTGTGTGTGCCTGTGAGTAGTTCTCCTGTGTTTGTCAATATGTGTATATATATATATATATATATATATACACATTCGTGTCCCACAAACACCCGCATGTGAGCGTGCATGCATGAATGTGAGTGGTTTGATTACTGTATTTGGTCACTATGTGTGCATAGATATATATATATATATATATATATATATATATATATATATATATATATATATATATATATATATATATATATATATGTATTTTCTTTATATATGTACAGGGTGTATCAAAAATACTTTTACAAACTTTGGAGGCAGGTTCCTAATGCCAAAATAAGAACAAAAGTCCACATAAACATACGTCTGCAGATCCTTTGATTTTGAGTTATTAAATTTAAAGTTTACTGTAGATGCTGTTAAATGTACAATTCATAATGCAATCCAAAAATACTTTTACAGATTTTGAGTGTGGGTTCCTGACACCAAAACAAGTTAAAATATGCATATATACATGTCCAAAGGGTCATCATTGTACCTCGACACAGCAACTCATAACAAATGTTCAAAATGTCCTCCGCTGCCTCTAGACACAAATGCACCTGCCAGATCATTGACTGGCAGACTCTTTCAAATACTCCCACATGGTGTTGAATAGTTTTACAAGCCCCCATGACACATTGAAGCGCCTCTGCATTATTAATGTCTGCTGCATAAACCAACTGTTTTATGTGCCCCCACAGATAAAAAAAAGGATTGCGACCAGGGGAACATGCAGGCTATAGAACTGGTCCTTCTCTACATATCAATCTTTCATGGTAGAGGTCAGCCAGTGCATTGCAAATAGTGAGACTAAAATATGCTGGAGCCAGCATTATGCATGCACCACACGTGCCTTCATATTAACAGGGGTACATCCTCTAGCATGTCTGGAAATGTGTTTGAAATAAAGTCCCTGTAGGCACCTCCTATAAGACATGCTGGGAGAACATATAGACTTACCAGACAGTCACCTACAAATCTATCCCACACATTAATCATAAACTGATGCTGGTATCTAGCCTGTATTGTATCATGGGGTCTCCAATCCACACACAAATGTTGGCTGTGTAAATTTGTAATTCCATCTCTTTCAAATGTTGCCTCATCCATAAACAAGAAGGGACAAACAACAGATCAGCAATTGGTGCCATAAACCATCAGCAAAAGTTCTCTAATGGTGATTGATCAGACAGTGAAAGACCCTGCACATGTTGCAAATGATACACATACAGAAGCTGCTCTTCAAGTACCCTCCATGAGGTTTACAATATGCTAGGGCCACTTGACATATACAGATACCTGGATTGTCTCTAATATCAAGCAGAATGTATTCTTCATGGTCAGACATACGAGCAGATTTAGGTCTTCCATAGATTGTGGTGCCATAGAAAACTGTCTCAACAACATGGCGATAAACAGCAGGAAAGGTTGGATGACTCGGCTGCCTTCAGTCTGGAAACAATCTGATATAGCCATGCAGCCTCAGGTCCATTACCATTCGCATGTAAAAATCATATCTGCCTGCTCACGATATCCTGCCATTGTTAAACAGAACACTTCTCAGTTAACTCACAACTACACACATTAAACATTGAAGACTGACTAGCCACAGATGTACACGAATGACAAATGTAACCTAGTGTACATGGCAACACAGCACCAACTACTGTAAACTTTCTTTAAACTTAACTCAAAAACAAAGGATTTGTGGACATGTTTATATGAACTTTTGTTCTTGTTTTGGTGTGAGAAACCCATCTCCAAAGTTTGTAAAAGTATTTTTAATACACCCCATATATATATGTGTGTGTGTGTGTGTGTGTGTGTGTGTGTGTGTGCAAATATATAGAAAAATAGGAAAGAACACGTTAGGTAAATAATTATAATTATAATTATATATATATATATATATATATATAAACAACTCTGCTAACCAGATAAGTCATTTGAACTTTTCTTAGTTTATTAAACATATATAGTACCTACATACATACATATATATATATATATATATATATTAATTTATTAAACGCACGCACACACACATACACACACACACACACACACACACACACACACATATATATATATATATGCAGTAATATCAAAATTTGCTACTCAGAGTTCCTTGCAATGACAATCATCAGATGTAGATTATATCTGCCTGATGATTCTTATTGCATGAAACTGTGTGTAGCGGATTTTGATATTATTTTATTAATAATATTATTATTATTATATATTATATTTAATCTCTGTTGACTTTGGCACTGAGCCCTTGGTTTATTTTATATTTTAAGCTTTTAGTTTATTTTATGCTTAAACCTTACTATTAGTATATATATATATATATATATATATATATATATATATATATATATATATATATATATATATATATATATATATGTAGATAGATAGCTAGATAGATAGATAGATAGATAGATATAAGTACACAAAGATGGCAGTCTACAATGCCTGTATGCTGACATGCCTGTCCAGGAAGTAGAGGAATAAAGAAAGAGGAAGAAAAACAAAAAAGAAGAGAAAAAAAGAAAATAGGAAGAAAGAAAAGAAGAAATCTTGCAGAAATTTTGCTCAAAACCAATATGTCTGTATGTGGGTGGGGGCATCTTGTAAGTTGCAAATCAGGTCCGAACTGCAATAAAAAAAGAAATAACAAACCCTAAACCCTGTATGAGAGATTCATACCCAACTATCTTAATTACCAAATTCCTGCATAATGTATTTCTTTTTCTTTCTTTTTTGTTTCCTTTGCCAGTTCTTTATTTATTTACCATCAGGTTTCTTCCTATGGGCCATTCCATCCAGGAAATGCAAGCACAAATCTTCATACGTGTTTTTTTTTTTTAATGAATTAATATGCATTATTCATGTGAACAACAATATGCAGCAGAAGCTCCGCTTTTGTGATGACATGGCTGTAAAATAAAGAACCTGTAGCATTATAGTTACAAAGGAATGGCAAGATGATATGATCCTTATTCAATCAGCTTCAGAACAAAGAACTTTCTGGAATAATGCTGACACTTGCCAGGGATGAATTAACATGATGAAAAGCTATCACTTATTGATTAGCAATCAATTGCAATCAGTAATTGTAATGAGGCGAAGAAAAATGAACAGTGAAAAAATACAAATCCTTTTTCTTTTTTTTTCATTTTACATTATTTATCAACTAGGTCTCATCATTTTGAATTAGCTAGGTGCAAACATATGTTTCATTCTAATAGTTTCTTCCTTCGCACTTCTCGCTTGTGGAACTCTCTTCCAATGTCTTGATCCCTGCCACCTACAATCGTCAAAGATTTAAATGCAATGCCAATTGCTATCTTTTTTGTTCCTGAATTTCTGTTTTTATATTGTCCTTTCACTCTGTCATATGAGACATGGAATTGTCTGTTTATGTAAGTAAGCGGAGTTATGCGGAGTTGAAGAGAATTAGCATTAGGTCTTAGTCACATGCTAAGCTCTTAATGCTTGTCAAACTCTCTGTCTTCGGACAGAGAGGAACCCAGATGAGGCTATGTCCAAGAGATAGACAAAACCGAGCTCGTTATTACGGGGTCTATGAGGAATTTTACCTGGGCCTACAGGCTCGGAAAAACCAATGTTAAACCAGCCTTGCGCCACATCCCGTTCTGTGGAGAGCTTGGGTAAATACCAAGTTAGCATTAGGTCAATTGCTAAGTGTACCTTTACGTAGTAAACCTTCTATTTTATTACTTACCTACAAGTTTGTCTTCCTTATCTATTTCAATCTGTTATCAAACATGAATGTCCTCATCTATCTATCTTTCTATCTATCTGTCATATAGTACATCAATGAATAGAATCGTCCGTTTATGTAAATAAGCGGAGTCATGCAGAATTAGCATTTGGTCAGTTGCTTGTTAAACTCTCTGTCTTCGGGCAGAGAGGGACCCAGATGAGGCTATGCCCAAGAGGTTATTACAGGGTCTATGGGGAATTTTGCCTGGGCCTACAGGCTCGGAAAAACCCATGTTAAACCAGGTTTGTGATGCATCCTGTTCTGTGGGGAGCTTGGGTAAATACCAAGTTAGCATTAGGTCAATTGCTAAATATGCCTTCATAGAGTAAAACTTCTATTTCATTACTTACCTACAAGTTTGTCTTACTTATTTATTTCTCTCTGTTATCTCAAAAACACAAGATGCAGCACACTCCCAGTAAATCCTTGCATGCTAGTGGCATTCTAGGGACATTTTTTTATTAATAAAATAAAAATATAAAATAATAATAATACTAATATCATAAATAAAAGAAAGTAAAACAAATAATATTAAAACTTTGTTTAAAATAAAACCAAAATAATAACAATTTTTGCAGCATGCAACAGAAAACAGATACTTTGTTCCAAAAAGCGCCAAACTCTTCACTACGAACCCTCAAAGGGTCCATCTCCTCTCCTCACCATCTTGCTTGTCAAGTGACTTTCTTCCTCTATCACATGCAATCTTAAAACACATATAACTAAAATACACACGCACCAGTACACAAAAATAAATAAAATTATATGAATTTAATTTACAGTTTAACATGCTTTTAGTGTTATTTCCTTATATGCTTTTATTCCTATTAACCTGGAGGCTATCCATTGGTGTGATGTAAGTAACTCCTACAGCATTATCCCCTTGCTTGACATGAAACAATTAAAATAGAAAAATTGGAATTACACTTTATCTACTTACTGCTTTCTCTTTATGCTTGAGTTGAATATTTTTACAAGAACAAATTTTCACCCCAATTCATTTTTTTGATTCATGTGTTGACAAAAATTGAGATACTTGAAACAACAGAAATGTGGTCCTACAGAAAGATGCTGAGGATACCATGGGCCGAAAACATGTGAGCAACAAGGTTCTGGTGAGAATGGAAACAAAAAGGAAACTCATACTTAACATCAGGAAGAGGCAGTTGAAATTTCTGGGGCATGTAATGAGGATAGAGGGCTTGGAAAATCTGATACTCACAGGACAGATAGAAGAAAAGAGGGACAAAGGAAAGCAGTGTATGACATACTTGATGGTCTTGAGTAAGTGGTTGAAAGAACAGGGTTTGGGAGAAATAAGAAAAAGACAAAACTTATTAAGAGCTACAAAGGACAGGAAGATGTGGAAGGCCATGATCGCCAATATTTTGAAGGGACACGGCACATAAAAGAAGAAGTTGGCATTACAAATCATCAACTTTTAGGGATACTCTGGTTTTCTGATCTTCCACCCCAGATTTAGAATCAGTTTCAGTGAGAAAAACAAATGACCAACCACCAATCCCATCCATCAGCTGCAAAAAAAAACAGTGTTAAAGAATATAATCAATAAAAAGAATAGAATTTCAGGATTATATCTGAGCCATTGAACACTCCTGGAAATTAACCATTTTTTTTTTTTCAAGAGATTTTGAGAGCAGATTTCAAATAAAACATTTTTCGTTATCTTTTAAATTTATTTTATTTTGGAAGAAAGACAATGTGTGATAAACTGCACCTGTCTTAGTTCAGTAATCAAACATTCGATATTCTTTTTGTTCTGCCATAACATCTAACACTTGGGAACTGAGGCCAACATTGGCAGCAGCAGCATCATCATTGTGTAAGAGAGAAAAAGAAAAAGGAAGGGAATATATTACACTCAGAACAGTGAAGATGGCGTTAAGTTTGCCATTAATATTGAATGAAAAGAGGAAAAAAACATCATTATAATGATGATGGAATTAAATCACCAGTTTATTATTAGGTTGTATCAAAAATATCCATCAAAGGACAGATAAAGTTCTCATATGGTTTACGTCCAAGTTATACAATAAAATAGACTAGGCTCCATAACTATGTATGCCATGATGACATGGCATCACTGGGTGGAAGGCTTCCTAGACAGAAGCCAATGGCCAGGGTAGAGGGTTCCCCAGAATGAATCAACAGGCACATTTAAGGTAAGTCTTCAAACTGGAGGACATTGGCTGTAGTTTGACCTGGAAAGGGATGGGCTCCATTAGGTCTACATACCTAAGACATGCAATACATAAATGAATAACTCTCTCAACCCAGATATATGGAGGGAACTGGTCATGCCTGCAGTTGTATAGCAACACCTATGACCACACCTGATCATAGGGCTAATGTGGTGGATAATGTTGATTATAAATATTTTGCGTCTGAATTTCCGGGAAGTTGAGTTATCATTATTTACACTATATTTGGTAAGTTGTTCCCATCTTTGTTGTTGTTATCACAATATTTTGACCATTGTACCCTCCGGCCTTCCTCAGGTGTATATCAATCTGGGTAACCTACAGGGAATTCTGAACTGAACACTTTATTTAATTTACAGGGGATAGACTGTTCTCATTCCACTGTTCATGTACAGGGATATCATCTAGTTCTTTTTATCTAGTACTCTTCAGTTATTGCTCACTCATTTCTGTTCAGAATTCCCTTTTGGGGCTAACAGCTGACATGAAGTGGAAAGACTATATTGAATAGTCAGCTGTTAGGAAAGTTAGTTCACTGTGTCATGTCAGACAATTTTTTTCTCCAGAATCTATCTTACATATTTATTAGTCTATCATTTACCGATGCTTAGAATATTGCTGCCACATATGGTCCAGTTCTCCTGCTATTTATCTACAGCTCCTTGATAAAATCCAAAGAATAATCAGCAATATTATCAGCCCTGATCTTGTGTCTCAGCTTCAGTCATTTTTGTAAGGTTGCCTCCCTTTGCTTTTTCAATAAATACTTTCATGATAATTGTTCAGATGAGTTCTTCACTATGGTTTATGGACTCTTTGAATTTAAATGCAATACTAGACTGGCGATGAGGTCTCACCAATTTACAGTTGACCTGACTAGATATAATTGTAAATTCTATGCTAACAGTTTCTTTTCTCCCGCATCTTACTTGTGGAACTCCCTTCTGGCTTCAGGCTTTCCAGCCAAGTTAAATCTTCAAAAATTTACATGCAATGTCAAATGTTTCCTACTATCCTCTTGATTACTCTTCTTTTGTTCTTGCTCCTTAGCAATGTTTCTGTATCTAACTCTTTCCACCCAGTAACCCCTTGTGTCTCAGTGCCTTTACTACCTCTCATGGGGTGAACTTGATTTAAAAAAAATGAAAACACTGACAATAAACATAGTCTACTTCACTAAAATGTCATGTCTATAATATCTATAATAATCAAGCTGAGAACTATAGTTTCAATAAATCAAATAATTCAAAGTATATTGAGAATTCCTCATCCCTAATCTAAAACAGTAATGGAAATTTGAAGATGGATAGAAAGTATGCAACTGAAACATCATATATATAATAGCATCTATAATAATCAAGATGATAACTATAATTCAAATAAAATAATCATCTCAGAAATTACAAAACAAAAATTCACAAATATCTCCTTATTTTAAACAAAAATTTTACGAAATGCTTCAATATATTTTGATAATAGTATTTATTACAAAAGTCAGACCAAAAATGGAGTATTGTCGCCATATATAGTCCAGAGTTGGAGCTGCTTACCACTACTCTATTAGTTTCACCAGTTCAGACCTTTATAGCTAGGATTCACCATGCCACATCCACATAGTTGAATCACCCTCATTTCCTTCATATTCCATTTTTAAAGAGAAAGTTCCATGCAGATAACGTTTTCCCATGAAATGCTGCTTTGTGGAACAGACTCTCACATGGATGCTTCCATAAACACTATAATCTTAACTTCCTCAAGTTAAGGGTCTCTTGTTATCTCTCCTCATCCTCATAATCTTTGATTCCTCCTACCTCCTCTTACATTCATATCATACACTTTATTCACTAACCCTCTTGAGCCTTTTATTGGGTGAACTTTAGTTTTCATGAAATACATCTGTTTGTTGCTTTGGCACACATCATCAGTGATGTTTTTAGCTGAGCTCCATTAGGGGTTTCAGGCCTTTCAACATCATACCACCTCTCTGCCATGACCCAGCCAATAGTGATCAGGTATCAACTTGTGTGTCTCCTGTCAACTACAACTTGGCATTTATAGTCCAATCAAAGATAACTTCTGGTTCACCAGCAATGTACACTCTTCCATAAAAATGGAAGCAAATGCAATTATGCTCCTAATTTGGTAAGGAATATGATGACGTGCTCATCTTGAAGTGGTAAATAACAAATAAATAATAAACAAACAAACAAATAAATAAATAAACGATACTTGATAGACATTTTATCTCTTAAAAAATATTGAATGTTATTATAAGTATTATTTCTGTCCCTTAATATTTATAAAAGTTGCCTAGATATTTTTTCAGTAAATGTAACAACAATTATGGGATAGCAGGAGTCAAAGAAATTTTTTTTATTCTTCCTATTCATGCTCTGGATATGATTGGTTCTTACATTTAATCATAATGAAGAAATTTCAGTTTTGCAAATAGGTCAAAGGTCAATGAAGACTGCCAAAGTTGACAGGCATTGGAATGCATTTGAGATCCAAATCCAGATGCAGTGTTTTTTAATTTTTTTTTTTTTTTTTTTTTTTTTGGAATAAAGCCAATGTGTGATAAACTGCACCTGGTTTTATTCACAAAATGAACGAGCAATCAACTATCTCTTGGCTCTGCTTTGACCTCTGACATTTTGGAAACTGAATTCTGTCTTCTGGTTTTCAGTCTGAACACCAGAAATAAATCACTAGACTACATTGACCATTAGACGCACATGGAGGCTTGACCATAGCTTAAAGTTTTGACCTTTTCCAATTAGCTGCTTATCTATATTCATACAATGGGACTTAACTTACTAACACACTCACTCTCTCTTTTTACATATGTATACATACAAATATATATATATATATATATGGTGTGTGTTTGTGTGGCGACTATAATACATAAAAATACTGCAGTTTTACTTATGTAAACATTCCTTTATATATAATCCATGCACACCAATCTACACACATTATAACATATATATATATATATATATATATATATATATATATATAAATATATAATGTAGGTTAGGAAATAAAGTGCAATGTATAAAATGCTGAAGCAATTACATTTTGGGACATATATAATCCATGCAAGCCATTTAGTTTGTGTATATATATATATATATATATATATATATATATATATATATATATATATATACATATATATATATATATAGTTTTAAGGTATGTTATATTGCTAAAAGTGCTCAATATCAGAAATGGAGCATGTGTAAATATGAAGGCTTGAAGATTGTATTCGAGCATGAAACAGACTGTCACTACTCAGTGTTGACTTCAGTGTCCACTTTCACACACACACACACACATATATATATATATATATATATATATATATATATATATATATTGGCAGCATCTCATTATCGAGGCATGTTTATTAGAGACTACGGAACTTTTCTGTTTAATAATCTTTCTTTCAGTTTTTTCTTGTTTTCTTGCAAGTTTCTTTATATTTGGGTCCAAGATGTTAATAATAACCTGAGCACATACATCTGACACACGGCAACAACTTTCTCATATGATCTTACAAACCATCTTAATGACACCAACACCATAAAAATCACCTTATAACAACACACTGTACCACAAATAACAGATTCAAATCATTAAAAATAAGAAAAATCCTAATCAACAATACCAAAACCCTCTACAAAAACAATTGTAAAAAACGTTTAGAAATTCTTGAAGCCATCACAATTAAAACCAAAAACTGAACATAAATAAAATAGGATTCAATACTGGCATCTTAAACATATTTAATAACTAATCCTCCAAATAATAAATAACAACCCCTTCCAAATTGCTAATGAACTAATGAACAACACTGCCTGAATACCCAACAATATTATCTATAAATATCTATAAATATAAAACAACCTTCTTCAAGCCAAAACATATAGCCATGATGATGGTTGATGACAACCAAAAGTGCTCAGCAAAAAACCAAGCACAAGGGTTTTTTTTCAACAACTTAGCCCCAAATATAAAAAAACTTGTGAGAAAGCAAGAAAACAACCAAAAGAAAGATTAATAAATGGAAAAGTTTAATAACACATTCCTCAATATATATATATATATATATATATATATATATATATATATATATATGTATATCATTTATTATAGGAGAAAATAATATAATAAATAATATTTAGCTCTGAGCACTCTTTTAAATTTCTAATCTTAGCTGGATATATATATATATATATATATATATATAAGATCTTCAATAGGAAAATGGTTAAGATTAGCTATTCCTGTACCAACAACATGTATGAAATTATGTAACTCACACAATAATTATATTTCAAGAAATTTCGATGGGACAAACAACAAACCTGTTATTGAACCCTCCTGTATTTGTATATATAAAGAAAATTGTCCAGTAGAGGGCAAATGCAAATCTAACAGGGTTATATATCAAGCGCATTTTCCCCAAAGAAAATATGAAAAATTATGTTTACATTGGAATTTCTATGGGGAAATGGAAACAGAGATTTTATATCCATAGACACTGGGTAGCAAAGTCAAATTACTGTTTCATGGAAAGAGTATTTTCATGGAAAATTTGTTGTTTAAAAACAGCAATTTGACTTTGCTAAACAAACCTTTCCTCTGCAGCTAAACGGTATATCATATCAAGCCAAATGATGATTCTGTGTAGGATACAGGTTTAATTCCTGTTGGGAGACACATATTTTCTATAAAATTTCTGGTACATTCAGGCTGGTAAATGTAGTTAATACTGTTTATTGTAAACAGAGCATTTACTTAGAATATTTGTATCTATAAAAATAATGTATAAACAGAATATATATATATATATATATATAATATTATATATAATGTTTGTTCATGTTGATTATTTATGTTCATGTTGATTAAGGCTTCAATTTTTAGCAGGACATTCTTTTTGAATAATTATAATAAATATGAATTGATAGTTTGATATATTCAGTGTGAAACAAAAGGCTTGTAAAATATGAAAAAATACAAGAGTGGGCCCCAACAAATCAAAATATATTGTTCTACTGACCAACTCTATCACAACTACAACTGAAAATAATTTAAACATAAATTTTGTTACAATTTCTAGATTTTAGAAAGAAGGAACTGGAAACTCGTTCCTAAACAGGAAACAAGAGATAAACCATTACTCCTGTTCAAAAGGCTGAGAAGAAGTGTGAACCGAGCGATAGGCAAACTTATCTAATACTATTGAGGAACAAATCTTGTAATGATATGTATACTTCTTTTACTTGCCATGCCCCTTCAGGGTATGGATGATCATGGCTCTCCACAACTTCCTATACTTTGTAATATTTAGTAATTTTTGTCATTTCATCATCTCCCCTAGTTGCTATTTTGTCATTCATTCCCACAATCTCATTAGATTGGCTATTTGCTGTTTCCCTCTGTTACTCTTACTTTCAATATGTCCTGTGAGTGTCAAATTCCCCAAGCCGTCCTTCCTCGTTATATTTCCTAGAAATTTCAACTGTCACTTTCTGATTCTGTGTGTAAGTATTCTTTTTGTTTCTGTTTTCCTTAAGACTTCGTTGTTGCTCACATATTCAGACCATGGTATTCTCAGCATCCTTCTGTAGAGCCATATTTCTTTTGCCTCAAGTCTCTTCTTCATTCGCCAGGAGATTGTCCAGCATCCACTGTCATATAGGAGGACTGATGTAACACCATAATTAACATGTTTTATATCCTCATATATATATATATATATATATATATATATATATATATCTACGCACGTGCTGATCTACTTTGTATAATATAGTATTACAAAAGAATTTAAATTTACTTTTTACTTATTCCTTCCTCCCTCTCTTCCTATGTATCGGTCTATCCATCTATCGCTTTGCATACTAATATCCATTCAGATACACACAAGCTTGAATACAAAGCTAGCATCACACAGAACCCAAGCCCCGCTTACACACTCCAAGTCCCGTGAAATGTTAGACCAGCTGTCCAGCCAAGCAGCCCATCTTGCCCAATGGTAAACCTTGCCACTCACGCCACCAATCATCTCACACCATAACCGAGCATTGTTCACACAGCATCGCTAGCATGCAGGCTCATTGGTGGCAATGCTCCTGTAGGTGATTAATGCGACCAGGCAGGTGATTTTTCTTCCATCTGATCGCAGAGCTGGCTAATTGTCATCATCTGATTGGACACCAACTGTGCGACATGATTGGCACGCTGGTCATTCAGTCGTGTTACATGTCATGGCACAAACAAATGGCAAGTCCTCCCATATATCATCTCTCTCTCTCTCTCTCTCTCTCTCTCTCTCTCTCTCTCTCTCTCTCTCTCTCTCTCTCTCTCTCTCTCTCTCTCTCTCTCTCTAATCTCCCAATCTCTACAATAATGGCATTTCTATCTTTTGCTCTATGCATGCATAGCGATTCGGGTGAAGGGGTGATAGTGATGATTGCTGCCTGTGCGTCCATTTCCATATGATTTTCACGAAAAAAGACGAAGAAGGGACAAAATTATATCAAGAGGAATCTGGGTGTTTTTTAAACTTTTAAAGAGAATGACAAGGCTGAAAGAGAGAGTGGGGAAAAAAGAGAAAAATAAAATAAAAAATGAAGGTGTTGAAAGAAGAGAAAAAGCAGTCATGGGTTTAGAAAGCAGGCATGAGTATATCTGAATGAAAGTGGGAGAATGTGTGATTGCTTTAAAAAGAAAGAAATGAAGAGAAAATTTAAGGAAATCAACGGAGCAAGTCTCGTCAAAATAAGAACGTGAAATCAAAGCTGGAAATAAAAAGATGCCGGCCAAAAAAAGAAAACGCGATACGCACGTAGGAGATGATGTATAAAAAGAAAGGAGGAAGGGGAGAAAGAGGAAGAAGTGTTTGAGAAAACAGACGTGAATAAGTGCGCGTTAAGGAAATGAAGAAGCGAAAGAAAGTGGAAAGTGGAAAGTAGAAATGAGTGAGAAAGGTGAACGAAACAAAGAACAAAGGAGAAATGACTGGGAGATAAAAAATTAAAAAAATATGACAAAATGAATTGAATGAAAAACGAAAATATTGAAAAAAAGGCGGTTGAATAAAGTAAAATGAATAAAGATATTTTTAAATAAAAAAAAAAAACAAAAGAAAAAAATAAATTTCCTAAGAAGAATCTGCAATATTATTGGTCCTGACTTGGCATCTCGGCTTCAGTCACTTTCTGACGCTGTAATGCGGTTTCCAGGTGTCTTTTCTATATATACTTTCGTGGTAATTGTTCTAATGAATTCTCCTCTATGGTACCTAAATATGAATTTAAGCGTAGATGGTTGACAAGGTCTCATCATTTTACAATTGAATGGCTAAATGTAACTGTGAGTCCTATACTAACCGTTTCCTTTATCACAGTTCTCGTTTTTCAGTAAAGTTTGATCTTCAAAAATTTAAATGCAATGTCAACCGTTATCTTCTATCTTCTTAATTTTTGTTCTTTTATTGTATTTCTCCTAAATAATGTTTTTCTTATATTCTTTCACATTTAGTACCCCCTGCGTCTTAGTAGCTTTATTGTCTTACTTGAGGTAAAATGAAAAACTTGAAAATTAAATGAAAAAAAGGGCTCTAAAAACACACATGATTACTGAGACGCCTCGTTGAAAGTACAAAAGCCGTTTCTGTTCGTTCATTTTTATCCAAACATACAAGATCGGTTTGCCACACACTTATGAGCAGGTCTTCATCTTTTTGTGATGCCATCTACCTGATCACTTCGATTGGTCAGTTTTCTTAAATTCCTATTAAATCACAAGAGAACGAAACTTGAAAGAACACAAAACCAAGAAAGCAATTGGGGGGAAAAAAACGTTGCTAAATGATGCATGTGACACAGGGACAGCAATGCTGGCAACAAACTTCTCCTTAATTCCGGAAGTATCACTAATTATAATCCCCGTCCTTCAATCTGGAAAAATTAAGGAAAATTCCTCTTCTTCAATAGTGATAAATTTTAAATTGAACGTGTTTATATTGGTTATATTGTCAGATTTTCTTCTATCCCGCACCTAACAAATCCAGGCGGCCTATTCTTGATTAACCATACTGCACATTTTCTTTCCATGAACATGTTGCTTGATGTCAATTTTCACATTTTCATTGATTATCTCACAATCGGCCCCATCGCGAGAACAGGTGAGATAAGCTGATGCACTTTTGACTTTTTATTTAATTTTATATACGTAATATTACTAAACACATACAATATATTCTTGGTTTTTGTAATATTGTAATATAGACATCGTCCTATCTAACCTATTATGTTATTAAAAAATTCTTAGCCCATTTATTGGTTCACAAGACATTTTGCCTTGATTTACCTTATGTCTTTTCAGCATTTCCAGTAAAGGATAAAGAAATAAAAAACTGACGCAGCAATTATCTGTTTTCGTTCTGTTTACATTTATATTATAGGTATATGATATTGGTTACTTATGTTTATTCTTTACGTTTGAGATTAGAGATTTTGTGTGAATGAAAACTCTCTGATGAAGTATTATTATAAATGAAAAGTATGAATTTTATTTGGCATTACCGAAAATTTTGACAAAGAAGCATTAATTTTTCCTTAAACCATTTCTTCAAAAATATAGACTATGTGAACTACGATGTAAATAAAATGAGAAAGATATGGTATATATATATATTTTTTTTTTTTTTTTGCGCAGGGGTTTCTTGAGACATGTAATTTATTTTAAGGGTTACGCAAGGGTAAAAAGGTTGAGAAACACTGATCTAGAGGTTCTCGACTAAAACTCGAAAGACGGATATGCCATGTGATCATTCCTGACCTGGCATCACGACTCCAGTCACTTTCTCGTAGCCATGATGCGACTTCCCTCTGTCTTTTCTACACATATTTTCATGACAACTCTTCGGACGAGCTATTTTCACTGGTGGCCCGATTGCACGAATTTAAACGTGCTACAAGGTTGGCATCTCGGTCCCACTCTTTTACTATCGAAACGGTTAAATGTAACTGCCTCTTCTACTCCAACAGCTTCTTCTCTCGGACTTCCCGGCAATGGAACTCCCTTCCTCTTACTTGCTTCCCTGATAATTATAATCTTCAAAAATGTAAATGTAATGTCAGTCGACATCATCTGATGCTTTGATCTTGATCCCCGTTCTTCTTTTTATCCTTTCCTCATTCCCTGCTTCATCTCTCTTACTTTCACTCTCTGTAATCCTTTGCGTGCAAGTGGCACTCCCGCCTTGCTTGGGGTGAAATGCTTTAAAAAAAATACCTGATTTTAGGGTAGGCATTAATTAGTTAACATTTGAAAAATCTAAATGCAGATTTTTTTTTCTATTAAAGAAACAAAGACTTTCATCAAAGAATATTATTATTATTATTATTATTATTATTATGATTATTAATAATAATAATAATAATAATAATAATAATAATAATAATAATAATAATAATAATAATAATAATAATAATAACGACCTTGAAATAGAAATCTCAAAAATGTGGCACATGGGAACATCAACAATTCCTGTTGTAGTTGGAGCCCTTGGACTGGTTGGAAAAGATTCCAGTAGGCTGATTGAAGGGATCCCTGGAAGTCCATGCTTCAAAGAGATACAAAAAATGGTTCTGACAAGTACAGCCCACACTTTACGAAGGGCTTTATCTATGTAATTTTTTTTTTTTTTTTGCAGTGAAAAGTGTCATGATGCCATTTCTAACCTTAGGTCCCTGGGTGGGACCCGGGAAGAAATGTGTAAACGCCAGATATCAAAGGGAAATAAAAATAATAATAATAATAATTGCATTAAGTTAGAGTAAGCCTATTTAACACCCCAGCACCACCCTCAATATTTTGTACTGCTATCTTCTGTATGGTTTCAATTCTTCCAGCCCTTTTACAATACTTTACATGACTATTTCAAGCACTCCAGTAATGATGGGTAGATCAGTTGTCAGCTCCGGTGCCGCAGAATCGCAACCAAAGAATTTTACCAAATGACAGAAACCGTTGGAATTCGCTTTTGCATAAATACCCTTGGAAAGGTATGAATCCATCTCTTTTCTCACTCCAGCTCGAGGTTAATAACAAGAAAGACTGGGCTATCTAGCTTTGGTCGGCAACCAGTCTAGGAGAAGGACAAGTTTGAATTCAAAATTGGTTGGTCGTGAGGCTAGCAACTCTACTATGTAATAAAGAGCCGATTTTCCGCCGATAACTGAGGTTAAGCAGCGTCGAACCAGTCTTAGATGAGTGGCGACCTTGGAACACCAAGTACTGTAAGAAGCAGCTTGTAGTTTTTTAGTATGAGAAGTTTAGTAAATAAATAATTCTCGTGCCAAATTACACTCGATCGCAAGGGTTGCCAAGTTGGTAAAGGCAGTCTTGAAACATTGTTGCGCGTTGATAGTTCTTTATTCGTTTTAAATGATTAAAAGAGCGCTCTGTAGATTCAACTGTGACAGGAAGATTCGGAGAGAAACGAAAATGATAGGGAAAATTCCCGACAAACTCAACACATTGAACCTGTTCAACAGTTCAATTGGTTTTGGAATATTCTCAATAGGATCCATTCCAATACAGCTCGAAATTGTGTCATGAAATATCTTCTTTAAATGCACAACTTCGTCTCCCAGTTGCAGACCTTACGAAGTTTTGTGAATGTCAAGAGTCGTACTATTAATGACATGTGTTGAGGTATATTCACTCACACTACGTAGTCATACGTCTGGGCTTGTGTTCACGACGAAAAACAGAACAAAAAAACGTACATAATATCAATAAAAAAAATATGGTAAATTGTATGGTAATTTCATACAATTTTATGTATTTGCGTGTATTAGTGTGTGCATTTTACATTACAATTGTGACATGTTACAGAAGGGAGTAAGTCACACCGTAATATCACAAGTCCTATCACGGAGGGAAGTTATACCAGTGTTGTCATCATGACAGTCCTCGGGCGAAGAGATTGAATCTCACGTCTCTTGGCGGGATGTTCGTATTTCCGACAGGAACAGTCCCTGTTGCATGCTGGGAGTAATTTTATTATTTTCATTTTATTTATTTATTTATTTTATTTTATTTTAAATGAGGTTTAAATTTTATTTTATTTTATTTTTAATTTTCATTATTATTTTATATTTTATTTTTAATTTTCATTATTATTTTATATTTTATTTTCGTTTATAATAATAACAATGTTCCCTCGCATGCATAAATATTTGTCACAAAAAATACATAAAAACCTTAACAGAAAAATGATATTTAACATATCACAACACTACCAGACAGACACGCTTACAGTCTTGTAAGACACGCTAGATTAAGTTTGTTTGTCCCAGCATCTCCTTTTCCGACCCGGGGGCTCAAAATAATCTGAGTGCCAGACCACGGAAATTCTCTCCCCGGCTCTGGTAGTAACGGTACAGCGTGAGTATTTTAATAAGTATTAAACATTTTTTTTGACAAATAATTCTTTTTACTACTCTTGATACATTTTAGATTTCAATACAAAAGGAATATCCCTCATTAGCTAAAAAAAGGCTTTATGGCAATGTTTTACTTTCTTACATAAAAAATGAGAAGCAAAAAAGACTACGCTCAACTGAAGAAGAAATGATCGTCTGCTTATCGCATTTTCAACCAAACATTGAAGAAATCACGAAAAAACACAAGGCGCAGGTTTCACACTAAATAAACTGCACAAATAGTTGAATATAAACATTGAAATAAAAAGTAAGTTCATATTTGTGTGTATGTTTTTTTTGTTTTTTTTTTAAGAAAGCTATGGTTTTATTTCATAAATGTATACTCTTTAACAATTTTAACGCTGAAAGTGATGAGCAAGCAAAAAATTTAGAATGTTTACAAATATAATATAGACCCAACCACTAGTCACATGCTAAGGAATGACAGTGATTGGTCTATGTAACATATAACGATTTGGAAGAATCACTACATGGATTCTCCGATTGCAAAAAGAACATGATCAGGAAGGACTACAATCATTCCTCAATACAGCAAATAACCCGTCACCATCATCAGGTCGAGAATTATCGGATTGTCCCGACCATCTCTGTCAGATATCGCTGTCGGCAGGTCCTCTAGATGGCGTCCAAAGTCATCTACAAGCCGGTCAATGTAAGTGTGATGAGGTCTTCCAACCGATCTTTCGCCGCGCAATGGGTTCCATAGGAGGGTGTCACTCACAAGTTCTGACTTACTTCTCGAGGAGTGACCAGCTAGCCGAAGCCTTCTCTTTCTTAGCTAAACTGAGATAGGAGAAAAGTGGCCATACATGCGTTTCTTTGTTGGGTGTTTCTTCCAGCTGATGTCCAATGCAAATCGTAACACCCTTGTGTATGCTTCGTCAAGTAATTTAACCCTGCCTTATAACGTAAAATAAATTCTTATAATGTATAGGTCGATGGAAACTTATGGTAATAACATCAGCAACAACTTTTTCGGATAATTTTTTAAATGTTAATGATTCTTATCAAAGACAGAGACAAAAATTATATTCGTACAAGTTAAATTAAAATTATCAAATATTTTCGACTGAACATGAAACCCGAGTAATGCACGGTCACCCTGACTGTAAGTCAAATAATACATAGTCATGACACGATGCGTTTGTTTATAATGCAAAAAGGTTACAAAAGAAAACATTCTGAAACGCGGAGTTGGAAAATGGAGTTGCATCGGGTATGTGTAAACAGCTGCATATATATATATATATATATATATATATATATATATATATATATATATACACACACATATATATATATATATATATATATATATATATATATATATATATATATATACACACATATATATATATATATATATATATATATATACACACACACATATATATATATATATATATATATATATATATATATACACACATATATATATATATATATATATATATATATATATATATATATATATATATATAACAAACGACAAACATGGTACATATTTATAAGTCTTGGAAAGTGGTCTTCTTTCAAACACTACCAACTGTCAGAAGATGAGTTGTTCCTCACCCACCTTCTCAGTGACCCCTATCTCTCCACCCTGGGAATGAATAATACAGGAAGGGAGAACAACAGAAATGAAAAACAAGAAAGAAATAGCAAAGTGCTGCCAGTGCAAAGCCTTATCTTTTCGCTACACTGAGTTTCTGTTCAGATTCGCCACCTTCAAGCCATTGTCTGGCAACGGGCACTGAATTGCTGTTTAAGCTACACTGCCTGTTGCCTTTCACTTTTTTTTTCGTGAATTGGACACAAGCCAGAGAGGAATATCGATAAATATATAGAGTATGTCTCTGTGTGTTTTACTAAACCTAGCTTAGTTTGGCACAAGGCTGCAGTAAAGGGCAACCAATGGGAGATTGAAATTGGTCTGTGATATGAGTTTATTAACTATTGCTACGGCACCCCTCTTATATACATGCATAGTTGAAATGATTGCATTGTTGATACCGGCAATGTAGTCAATGTCCCAGGTAATTTGATTGATTTATTACGGTTTATCAATCATTTTTGGTTTTTTAAAGCCAGAATATATTTTTGGTTGTATGAATTTCTTTTTTGCGAGTGGTTATTTTAACAATTTTCTTTTTGACATAACAATAATTTTGCCTGATACAGGTTTTACTATTTAATCCATAGATGGGGGCAAAGAGAGGTATTTATACCCTTTCTCAAGGGTATTTACGACTGGAATTCGAACTCAGCTAAGTAATAAGTGATAAGGTTTTGATATATATATATATATATATATATATATATATATATATATATATATATATATATATATAATTTGATAAATTGATAAATGTGTATTTCAACAGCAATCTTTCATTTATACCTGTTTCATTAAAGACATCAGACATGGTACTGCGATTAACCTTTTTATTTATTTTTCGTGTGTTTGAACAAGTGTTTTGTTTTCTGAACACAGAGTGTGTGGACAGTTTCTACAGGTTCCATGTTTGTCGTCTTTAATGAAACATATATATATATATATATATATATATATATATATATATAATTGCATATGGGTTTTCTGAACAATTCTCTGATCAATGAAGTAGGGAATGGCCTAAAGCCATAAAACTTACCTTATGTTACGCATATTCATTCTTCAGTTGAACACACTTGACACATTCTTTCTCAAGATTTTTGACCATTACAAAATAAATTATGATATCTGGTCACTAAAGTACTGCTGTTATCACCTCTGAATTATTCGAAAATTTCTACTACTTTCAACTCCTTTTAAGATTTGGAAACGGGAAATAATCAAGAACATGGAACAAGACTTGGTGAGTCTGAGCACTCGATTTCCATATTCTTCAAATTATCCATTATCTTACTAGTCCTGGGAGCAGGGGCATTGTCCTGCAATAAGAGAATATTGCAATATAGTCCTCGGTTCCTTTTCTTCGAACGCCTCCTTTAATCAGTACAGCAAGTTTAATTAATGTTCGCCATTAACTGTTTCGCTCTTCTGAAGTTAGTCAGTTATCAAATACCGCCCTCAAAATGTGGCCATTATCTTTTCTGATGGATTTTGAATTTCTTCAGCCGTGGAAAACCCGTGTTCCTTCCTCTGCATGGGTTGTTGTCTGCTCTCCGAATCAGAGTGGTATAGCGGCCCTGTTTCATCAATATAGGCAAGTTGTTCCAAAACGTTATCACTAGATCGCTGAAAATGCTACAAAATCAAACTGAATGTGTCAATTCGATATCATTTCTGATCGACATTCAAGCATTATGGCACCCCTTAGCTGTCAGCATCTACATAACCGACTGTCTGTGGATTAAAAAGCAAACGTCTCCCTTGAATATTCCCCATACGGCGATTGGTCAAAAATAAGGTGATGAACACGATCATTAATTTCAAGAATTGATACCTTAGTAATCCTATTAGACTACTGAATTTTGGGTCTTGAAACCATCACGTTCATGCTAGTTCCGAAGATGAATATAGTCTGTACTTGTGAGTCAGTGTTTTCACAATACACCCATGAATTTATTTTGGCTTTTTCTTCGGCGTAAACCGAAAGTTAATAACACCATGTGTCGGAGTTAACTCCTCCTTAATTGCCCAAATTGTTCACTAGGGGACGCTCTCCCTACACTATAAATACTAGGCGATTTCTTGCCTCGTTCTCTTTTTCATTTCTTTATTTTCAGCGAACACATCTACAACTTAAGCTCTCGCAGAAGATTGCGTCTTCCCACTTGTGGGAGACGCCATGAACATTATACACACATACACGTACATACAAACATTCACCAAAATACAAACTCTATACGTTCACACACAAACACAAATGTTAATGTCTATGTCCATTATAAATTTTGTTGTTTAATACTATACTTGTTTATATATATATATATATATATATATATATATATATATATATATATATATATATATATATATATATATATGTCTTGTTGGTTTTCTTTACACTTCTTTATGGTGGATTCAATCTCTGAGTCCGCCATGTTCTTGTAGTGGACCTTTTAATATTCTAGTAGGAATAAACACACTAATTTAACAACACGTAAACCCACGGTCCGCTACACATGGAGTTCAATTCTTAAAAAGTCCACAACTTCTGTTAACTTAGCTTAGTCAATGATCTGAAACAAATTTTAAAAATAATCGTAATGGTCCTGCGAAATATAGCATAAAACAATGCTTTACAGTCATCGTGTTCAAATTTTAGGAAATGAGTCGGGCTAAAACCCTTTCAGTATCCCTCCATCTACATACCGGAAGTAAAGTAAAAATTGTAACCATCTATGTAAATGCGTATATGCACGTGTCTGTATTTGGTCACGAAGTTTTAATTCGTATAGCACAAAATCATGCTGTAAGGCTCGAACCTATGACAATAGTACTGATTTGATTTACGAATTTGTATATCATTTCTCCACGTTACGGCACATAAAGTATTGACTTAGATCTGTTTACTCAAGTGCATTGTGTATACTGAGCTATTTTAGGGTTATAAATATTTTATATCTTATTACTATCTTAGAGTGATGCTTTGTTAACCATCTCTCTAAGACCAGAAGTTAATTCATATAGTGGATTTGTTCCAGACGATGCTAAACTTGGTAGAAGCCAGTATTGGGTGCCTACAGTGTTTAACAAGCTAGCTTGGCAACCCATTTCGAAAATAAATACTATAATTACTCTCGATATATACATACATACATACATACATATATATATATATATATATATATATATATATATATATATATATATATATAAAATACAAATATAAAGTTTGTTACTTAACTGATTGGTAGTATAAAGTTTGTTATGTAACTGATTGGTGTTAACTCCAGCATCCCTAGGTTCGAAGACGGATCTTCCAGTAATCACTCCGTCTGCTCGTCAGGGGGTATCAGTTTATATTTCTCATGTTTCTCTTTATATTTCTCATGTTTATATTTCTCATGTTTCTTTTATATATGCAATTTTCATTAGTGTGAGGTTGATTTTTTTTCCTTTCATAGTATGTGTGTGTATGTATGTGTTTTTGAGCTTGCGCGCGGATATATGTCCCAGCAATGGCTTAAATGGCAGAGCAGACTGTGCTCTCTAACTTTAGTTAGCAACCAGTCTAGGAACCCTTGAATTCAAAATCAGAAGCTTGACGATGAATATATATATATAGATGGCATCCATTTATCTTATTCAGTCCTTTCGTGATGAGACTGGAGTCTCCTCTCCAGGGCGTAGGCCTGGCCGATGGCATATGAAGCTCGTCGCTAATGACGTCCCAATAGAAGGCAGATAATGGCGGCGCTACGTTTGTATTTTCCGTTTCTCAGTCTCACTTTATGGTTGTAGAAGCGTCTTTTACCATTCAATATATATATATATATATATATATATATATATATATATATATATATATATATATATATATATATATATATGACAACGATATATATTTTTATATATCAAGAACTGTATTGGGAAAATTGTATGACAAAGTGGACTTCGGTTAAATTTATGTTGTTATATGAACACAAAAGGGACATTTTACAAAATAATACATTAAATGCGTTGGTTGCCCACCGTAACGAGACTGGCCACAACTTTAACATAAAAAATGCCACTCTAATCAAAGGAGAAAAATAATTCACTGCGATTTAAATGTCTAGAGAGTGTCTTAATCGCAGTAAATTTGCGCCCGTGTTCATACAACATTTCAGCATTCCTGGCAGATCTGCTAATATCACAGTGTTAATACTTACTTACAAAAAGTGATGGAAAGAAAAAGAAAAAGACTGTAAATAAATTCATCTGATAAAAAAAATTCTAAAATTCCTATCACCCCTCTACCGTGTGCATTCAACATAACAAATTTAGTCCGATGAAGTCCTGAAGGAAGAAACGAGTCAGAAGTAAAGTATTTACACTTTGTCACACACACACACACACATATCTATATATATATATATATATATATATATATATATATATATATATATATATATAGATATATATTGTTCACATTTTAAAGTTGCCTTTCCCTCGAAAATCATTCGTTTATTCATAAATATTTTAACAAAATCTGCCTGTTTAAACAAGACAATAAGCTATGGACAAAAACCTAGGGTGAGAAGTATTATTTTTTGTATCTTTTCACAATAGGAAAAAAATAACTGGAGAATATTTTTTTTATTTATTTATTTCTCTCTGTTGTTGAGTTTACTCTATTTTGCTAATTTAAATATTTATGTTGTCTTCGTTTTCATTGTCGTCCCTGGAATCTTCGATACGACTTTAATCATCTTCACAAACAGTATTATTTTCAACGTTTTAGTTTTTGTATTTTTTTAAAATGGCCATTTGTCAGTGAAATGGCGTTTCTTTATATATTTTTCCCACAGAAGCTACCAGTGTAAAATTTTTTAAAGGTTCTAGAACACAAAATGAATTTTTTAGTATAAATAAATAGACGCATCATTGAATTTGCGCTGTGTACGTAAAAATACGTTAATTTCTAGCGGTTCATGTAAACGCATTGTCTCTCAAGATTGTTGCAATGAAGTATAGATGGCGCCATTAACATCGTCTTGTATTATTGTTTCTGCTTAAGTTTGTTTGCCAGTTTTATTAAGCTTCTAAACAGAAAAGAAACGCAATTTTTATTGAAAACAGATTTCGTTAAAAGAATAAGCAAAGTAACTAAATTGTTGATTTCACTAAAAAAATAGGGAAAGTCATTAAATTGGTGATTTATTTTCACTTATTTTTTTTTCTTTCGGAGGAGCATTTTAACAGTAGCACTATTCTTTTAGCTGCAAACTATGACACCGAAATCCGGTGCATTCTAAAAGCTATGCAAAGTAGCAAGAAACCATACAATTTTCTTAGAAACAAAAAAAAAATAATGCTGAACTGTTATGTAATATCAATATTCAATATGATAGTAAACGCTATCTAACACTTTCGCCCCAGACCCTCAACCTCCGACGTCTTACTCTCTGGGTTGAGGTGTCTACTCGGTCTTAACCGAACTTAAGGGAGTGACCGAAGGTCTCCTGAGCATCCGTAGATCATTCGGCCGGTTCACTGGTTTAATCCTGCTTCCTGCCCACATTGTGTTTGGTTTGATCCAGAAAGCAGAAGTGATGTTCATCCATTCACGGTTGACTGAAGATGTAGACACAGCTGGAGAGTCTGTGCTAAAAAATTTAGAATGCACAAAAAATATATATCCGCAGAAAGCCGGACAAACATCTATTCAATGGTTGAATTGTTAATGTATTTTATATAGCAGAAAAGAATAGTATAGAAAAGAAACGGGTTACAGAAAAGAAAGGTATTTGACGTAAAAACTCATACACTGGATTCTAGACAGAGACAGAGACAGAGAGAGAGAGAGAGAGAGAGAGAGAGAGTGGGTTGTGATTAGCTTGTTGTGAAATCGTCTCAGAACGATATACGACTCTTGAGATGGAGAGATAAAGATTTCTGTGCGCGGCTTAAAGTTTATAGTTGCGTTCCTCCTCGACAGTAGTAACAGTAGTAGTAATCTTCATGGTAGCAGAAGCATTGGTACTTATATTAACAGTACATGTTAGCGGGGGTTTTGTTCCAAATCCCTGACGTCACTTCCAGTCTCCGATATCTCTCCACCAAGCTCGACAGCACTCGACGACAGACGAGCCCAAAAAGCAACCTTTTGATTATTGTAGCTTGTTGGACGTTTCCGTTTCCAATGGTAGTAATAATAGTAGCAGTAGCAGTCTTAGATTGTTGGAGGAGTAATTTGCTTCTTCGTACTTACATCAACAAAATATGTTAGCGGGCGTTTAGTTCCAATCTCTAACGTCACTTCCTGTCTCCGACCTCTCTCTACCCAGCTCGACTGCACTCGACGGCAGACGAGCCAACCACTCTGTCAACAGATTTCTGTACGCGTTCATATAGATAAACCTGGCTGATCATAAATCGACCCTTGGCCCGCACACGATTATCAAGAGTGCTGCCTTCAACTTAAAATCATGTGAATTTCAAAGTTCCTCACAGCCTTAGTAAGCTCTATTTCAACTTTTAACCGATAAAAATTATCTCGATCATCTTTCATTGTCTTCCTAATGACCAAGTTCCAAATGGGGTAGATCAGATTCCCATCAGTAAACAAAATTGTTCTGAACTAATTTCGCTGTTCAATCTACTCCAATTTCAATTAAAAATATATATATGTGTGTGTGTGTGTGTGTGTGTGTGTGTGTGTGTGTGTGTGTGTGTGTGTGTGCGGTTCCCAAACTCTCTCTGTTACAGCTAGAAAATTTCTTCGCATATGAAGAGAAGACTGGAGGCAACAGCAATTTGGTTCTACATAAGGATACTGAGAATGGAGCGCGTAAGCAACCAAATAGTCTTAAGGAAAATGGAAATAAAATGGACACTTATACACAGAATCAGAAAGAGACAGCTGAAATTAAGGGACACATAATGAGGAAGAAAGGATTGCAGAATTTGACATTCACAGGAGATATCAAGGGCAAGAGAAATAGGGGAAAGCAGCAGGCCACCTATCTGACGAGCTTGTGTGGTTGGATGGCAGAACATGAGTCGTGAAGGATGGCAAAAGAGCAAACGTTGTTTAGACCTAGAAGTTAATAGGATGCTGTGGAGAGCTATGATTCCCATGTCCTGGAGGAACACAGCACACAGAAAAGACGAAGTGTGCGTGTGAAAATTGAAATCTTTATTTCCCCACCCATTTTCAACCTTCGGTTAATTCGCTTTTTTGTAATGAGAAGATCCTGGTCTCGTGGATCCTAACATTGTAGCAGCACCCCACTTTTTTCACTAAATCGGTAGAGTTCGTGGATATTGTTACCAGTAGTAGGGACATGGGTGATTATGACCCTCTACAGATTCCTTTTCTATATTATCTATGAATTACCATGGGACCCAATTCTATAGAGCCTTAAATTAAATAAAAACAGGAAGAAAAAGAAAAGTAAAAAAGATAATGAAAAAATATAATAGAAAAGAATGATGAATAGAAAGATAGGCAAAGAATGAAGAGGAGGTAATGGAGAAATGAAGAAAGAAAGAGAAAAAAATAAAGATCGACGAGGATAAAAGAAAAGTGAAATAAAAGAGAGAAAGGTCAAGAAATAGAGAGAGAAAAAGACGTAAAAAGAAAGAGATGGTGATGATAGAAAAAGAAATGTAAAAAGAAAAAGAAGAGAAAGAAAAGGAAAAACTAGAATTCTTCGAAATAGTAAAAGAAATTATAGGTGGGTGGGTCTCATTAATTCAATGAACAAATTACTTTCGATTTTGATGGGTGTGGTTCTGGTTGCCACCATGGCACTGAGATAATCGTGAGTATTGGGTTGGATACAAGAGACTGGTTAGATAGGGTGGGTTTAGAACAAATCCTTTTACAGTCTCCCTTCCACAATTCCTCCAAACCCCTCAATCCTGACTCACCTTATACCTCTGAGTTCCATAAATCATATGCCACTAATGACAGGTGTGCCATTGCGATAGTCAAAACACAATCACTTTTGTTCTGCTGCCTTCTCGCCTACAATGACGCAGGCTGTATGTATGTCTGGAAGCAAAATAATCTTTGACTGGACAATCACAGACCTGCCTGCATGAGTGCCCACTATACAGCCGATCGTGGGTCAGGAATAATGATGGAACTGAGTCATAGGGAAAATATTGACCTGTCGAAAGTTTTGTCGGACAGTCGTTGGGGCGGCGAGTACTGGTGTTGCTTGAAGGGAAAGAACAAAACGATGGAGTAGTCAGGGGTCGGTAGTCGAAATGAGAGATGCTGTTCAAAAGTTCAGGGAATTTGAACACACTGCTCAACTGTCAAACCTCACCTGACATTTCACACAGCTCTTTCCACCAGAAAATAAAGAACCTTATTGTTTGTTAATGTTTTCTTACTTTGAGGAAACCGTTTCAACTTCTCAGAATTTTTTCTTCATAATTTCATTCTTCTTATTCGATCTGCCAAGTCCTTTCAATACGTGAACAGCCATAGATGTCCACAGCTTTCGTTGCTCTAAGTAACTTTTGTCTCTTTAACCCCTTTACCCTTGTGCTTTCCATTAACACAAACTCGTTAAAGAAGCTACACGTTTTCTCTCTGCGTCTCTTGCCTTCATATGTCTTGTGAGTGTTAAATTCTTCAAGCCCTCTTTCCTCATTATATGTTCCAGAAATTTCATCTACCACTTTCTGATTGCAAGTAGGATTTTCTTAGAAGTTTTTTTTTATTATTTTCCTTAAGATGTCTCCATTGCTCACATGATTTATTCATTTTATCGTTAACATTCACTGGTAGAACCAAATCCCTGTCGCTTCAAGTCTCTCCTTCCTCTTTGAAAAGATTGCTGAGAATTCAGTCCCATAGAGGAGATTAAGTATTACATAGCAGTTCATTTGTTCTTTTCTATGTCTTAATAATTTGCTTATTTTCTAGAAGTCATCTTTCAATATGCCTATGTATCTTCGGATTTCAGATGTCTGTAAGCCTAAATTACATTATTGTTCCTATTTTCCTTATGACTTCCTCGTTGCTCACATGTTCCGTTCATGATATTCTGGGCATTCTCTGGTATAACCACAACAGTGTCGTGCCAAGTCTATTCTTCATCTACGAGGAAATTGTTCACATTCACTGTCATATAGAAGATCATATATTGCATTGCAATTCAGTATTCTTTTTCTTTTTTCGTATTTAGTAACCCTTTTTGCATTTATATTTTGTATTTTCCTTTCTACTTTATGAATTGCTTCAGCCATATTGGCGTCAGGAGTGAAGTTGGTTAAAATTTAGTGAAATTTGTGTACAAAACAATGTGGACAGTGACAACTGCCCACATCTATCTTTATGTTTGGGTCTAGTAAATAGAAAATAAAGATATTTCTATGTAATTAAAAGAGTAGAATTGGTAGACATTTTTACAGTATAAAATAACATATTTAGTATCTTTTTTATTTAAGTAACGATTTTTATTTTAACTTTTTTAGGTTGCTTAAGATACACTGATGTAAGTAGTGGAGTTGCTTAAAATTGAATCAAATCTGAGTTACTTATAAAAAAAATGTAAATAAAACTTTTAATCAAATGTTGGGAAAATTAAAAATGGTCGGACGACAGGACTTGAATAGAAAGCAAAGACTGATAGAAATAAATAAATAAAAATAAAACATTAAGTCGATTTTTTGTCAGATTAAACTAAAGTTAGACCAGTCAAGGTAGTACTACTAAACTTGTACCTATGACACACACACACACACACACATATTAGGCAGGCGTAAATGCTCAAGCGTACACAAGTCCCACTTAATGCGTTTTCTTGTGCAAATATTGGAAGTTATTTGAGCTTGTAATTTGTGTACTGAGGAAAATTTACTTAGCAAACGAGGTCCAGCCAATCGTTTTGGTGAACGGGGTGTCTGTCTGCATCACACGCTTTCTAACTTCTGTGCGCATGTGTACTTTTTAATTTCCGCTTATTGCTTCGTCATACAGCTCACACAGAGGGACGCGTTAATAGAAAGCCCCAAGTATGCCTTAAGCAAACTGACAGCCAACTTGGTTGGGTTTTCCAAAGCATGTCTTAGTAATTAAGACAGCCAATTGTTTCTGGTATGGGTCAGTAAACGAATCGGGCATTCCTATAGTTTAACATTTTTTTCTCTTTTAAAGAAACCCGAAAAATATTGCTCAGTGTAACAGGTTTTGGGAGGAAACGATCTCGCAGGAATTATTTCGGTTCAACCTTTTGAAATTAAGCAATTTTTTGTTTTTGCAGAAAAGTCTATTAAACAAAGTTACACAATTCCTCGTTGCCACTTGACTTTCTTAGAAAAAAAAACGTCGCTCGGGGACGCGTCTTAAGTCTATAAATAGACAATGATATTCTCACTCATTCTCTTTCTTGCTTCGGTCATCAGTTGGAAATTCGTCTCCAGCTAAGCTGGTCGAACTCACTGCCTTCGGGCGGAGAGGAACCCAGACTAGGCTATGCCGAAGGGCAGAGTCTCGTCTGGGGTGGTAGACAGCGTCCCGACAACCGTTTTTTACGGGGTATACGGGGTATACGCCACGTTAAATTCGGCCTTATGCCACATCTGACCGCGTGGGGCGGTTGGCAAATATCCTTTCCTCTTTTACAACTCTGGCTGTAAAATGTGATGTAGTCGCACGAGGAATAAAGTGTTTCACAATGTTTCAATGTCTTAATTTCTCTCGTGATTTTTTTTGTACTCTTTCACACCCGTCTATCCCGTAGACCTACACAAGCTTCACACACACACACACACACACACACATTCTCTAATTTAAACGCTTTATGGAACTAGTCTTTACTCTTAATATGTATTTTTTGTTTATTGTAATTGTACTACTTCTGTTAATACATGCATTGTCGTTTGCTTTATACTGTTTTGCGTTTCATATTTATTACTCGGACTCACATTCAAATTCGCAATAATTGTTACGGAAAAAATAATACCAGGAGACACGTGTTTTCTACATAAACACTAAAAAACATTCCCGCAACACTGTTGTTATTCAAATGTTTACTTTTTAGAAATTAAGATAAAGCTCTTTTTTTTCTGGTAAGTGTCAGATCACGCACTCCTATAGTTTTTTAAGTTGAGGTTAACGGAAGCTGGTGGAGACATTAAACACTACGCAGTTGTAAAAGAAAGGGATGGAATTCCACATTTATTAATCTTGGGTGGGTTTTTTTGGTTTTCTGCAATAAATTTAGGCAGCTTGGGATTAAATTTATAGAGACATTTTTATATAGTCATAGTCACAATTAATAAGGACTTTCAAAGTGGACATTTTAAAAACAGATAAAAATAACAAACATGATAAAACCAGTTAATTGGTGAAACATCTTGACGAATGGACCAAACGATTACAAAAAGATTCGTCTACCAAAATATATATTTATGAAATCCTCGTCTTTTGAACTATTCCAGTGTCTGGCTTCCCTGACACTTATAATCTTCAAAAATTTAAATGCAATGTCTTCCTGAATCCTATTACTTAATTGTTCTTTCTGATCACCCTCTTTCATTTCCTGTAACACCTTGCGCCCTAGTGGCATTATCGCTTTGTTTAGGGTGAAATGATATATATATATATATATATATATATATATATATATATATATATATATATATATATATATATATATATATATATATATATATATATAATTACAAAAAAAGTGTCCACATATTCTTTATATAGTTTATAAAGTAAAGTAGATAAATTGGTCAATAAAACAAAGTCAAACGAAAGGGTACCGATGAAATCAGTACGAAAAATATTTATTAACCAGAGCATTAGAATCCGGTTCAAGCAATGATATACAATTTGAAATTATTAGGAGAAATTGATAATTATATTTAATGATTCATCGAGTCTGAAACCTCTACAAAAAGCAGAAAGCACTGGACGGCCGTTTCGTCCTATATTTGGGACTCATCAGCAGTGCGCATCCACTACCGAGAATTGAAACCCTGACAGTTAGGTTGTGAAGCAAACACCATACCAACTGTTCCATTATTGTTTGTAATTGTTACAAAAATTGTACAACTGACGAGAGTAATCAAACCTCACCGTCTCGATCCAACAAAACTTAACCCAAGATTAATTTTCTGAACAATAAACCATAAACCATAAAAAATGTCCATTCAGGATATAAGCGTCCATTCCACTCCACTGATTCCTTTCTTTTATTATCTACGAAGTTTCATGCATTCTTGGGAAATATAGTTGAGTAGTTTCCTCTCGCCGTTTCCATATATTGGTATTCAGAGTTTTCCTTCTTTTAGACTGGTTGTCATTCAAGGATTGTTATCGCAGTATACGCTACTATTTAAAATGTCATATCCATTCAGGATATAAGCGATCATGACTCTCCACAGTTTCCTTTTCTTTACTATCTACGAATTGTCATGCATTCTTGTGAAAGATAGTTGAGTCGTTTCCTCTCGCCGTCTCCATATTTTGGAATTCAGAGTTCAAAAGTGAATGCAACAGACTAACCTGGAACTTGAACTCAATCCCCCACACCCCGGCGATTCCATTTTCCATTACCCTACCCGTGCCACCTGATTAACTATATGCTATTGGATTCATTTATAAACTGATGCAAACACTTTTCACATAAATGTATTTCTTCATCATAAGTGGTAAAGACCAAACACAAAGTTGTAACGGACCGTGGGTTTTTAAGCGTTGTGATATGAACTTGTGTGTTCTCTTGAAATAAAGTCCACTACAAACATGGTAGACTCGGAGTATGAGTCTGATGGAATAATCCATACTAACCTCTCACTCCTCCGGTATAATCCACTTTACACCAAAAATCACCTATCAACCAATCAACACTCTAGTTTCAGCAAGCGAGACTTCTCATTGGCCCAGACTCTTAGAACTGTAACAAGTTCATGCGAAAATGTCTTTTCGCGCCCACGCTCTGCAGCCTATTTTCTTGATCAAAACTCTATAAATAGAAGAATCTGAATCGACTCAATCAGTCAGACTTTCACCCCTGGAGAGATGCTAAACTAATCCACGCAAGTCAAAACCTTGACCAACTACACTTTTACCGCGCAAACTTCTCTGACTCAGCAAACAACAACCACGTTCTCTCAGGAACAATTTCTAGTAATTACTTACCATACTTAAAAAGTGATATTTACTCACTACTAAATAAGTATTCGTAAACAATCAATCAAACATCCAAACAACTAAAGGTACACAACTCCTACCAATTTTGGACAATAACTTAAACAAGCTTACACACACACACACACTATTGATTGAATTCGCACAAAGGACATTTTTGTACATAACCAAATATTTAATTTTACAAATAAATCTTAATAACAGCTTCACACACGCTGAAACTTCACAAAAATACTCTACACAATCTAATTCAACCAACCTCATTTATCCAAAAATATTCAACCCAATTGTATATGTCAGTTGTATATAAATCAATGTTATTATTACACTTTTAATTATGTTTGTTTTCACTCTGAATTTTCTTGCATGATTTGTTTTCAATATTCCTTTTATCTCTTAATTTGTTGTGGACGAATGTTTAAGAACACCGACATCAGAAATCCTTCTGATAACTAAAAATACATTCACCAGTCTGCAACAAGTCTACCAAAAGGAAATGCAAAAAAACAACCAAGAACCGATATATGCGTACAAACAGGTATATGTATTAAACAACAAAAAGTGTTTACAAAAGACAAAAACTTTAAAGTCTGTGTGCTCATGAACGTAAAGTGTTCGTGTTTTAAAATATGTTCGTACGTACATGTGTGTGTGTGTGTGTGTGTGTGTGTGTGTGTGTGTGTGTGTGTGTGTGTGTGTGTGCATAATGTTAATGGCGTCTTCGCAAGGAAAAGCATAGCGCTCCCCACGACGGGGAATCTTCTGCGAGAGGTTACATTGCCGTAGTGTCCACTGAAAATGAAAAAAGAGAAAGAGAACGAATCATTCTCAAGTATTTATAGTTTAGGAATAGCGTCCCCTAGGAACAATCTGGACAATTAGGAAATTAAGGAGGAGTTAACTCCGACAAAGTAATTTATTAAATCAAGAAAGGGATTAAAAAAAGAATAGGCTACACTTTAACACTACAGACTTTCTCATGTTGTCACTCACCTCTCTTTGCTCTTTCGTTCGTTCTTAAACTTATTTTTTCTTTCGAGTTTACGATCAATGTCTTCAACAGAGACCGGTCATGTCAAATGTTATACCTTCTATATTATTGAACATTAATAAAATGATATTTCATTGAATCTAAACCTTTTTATTTAGGGAATCGTCTTTTATAAATGAAGATTAAAACATAGGAATAAAACACTGATGAATGTTTCCCTTGAGGCAGTCCTTCTGAAAGAAGGAACATTTCTCGATCATTAATAGATTCTTGATTCCGGTTCAAAGAGCGGATATTTATTAATGATGTGAATCCAAGTAGAGTCTTAAAACCTAGGCCCGTTTTTGAAACAGCTGACGCTTTCAGAGTATTCCATTGTTGTAAATAGGCTCTTCCGCTGTGGTCGTGAGAAAGTTAGATTAATGAACGGATGTAAGATGATGTTAAGCTTAACCTACAGTTGCGCAGCGCCAAATTAGAGGTAAAAATATCGGGTTGGGTCAGCTTTCCAAGTGTGAAAAGCCTACATACTGTTGTATCGTCGAGGTGAAGGATACTCAGAGAAGAATGAGTGATAAATATATTTATTCAGCACCAGTATCCGGTGCTAACGGATACATACAAAAACACAGAACAATAAGTTACAAAACAATTAACAAGACAACTTACAAGGAATAGAGGAGAGTCAAATGCTGTATAACCAAACGAAGTAAGATCAGTCCGAATTTTTAATCAGCTTAGTATCAACTGTTGAAGTCCTTAATCATAGACTATTTAAGGCTATGAGTTAGGCCCTCTGGTATGGCGCTGAAGAGGTGCTAGCTACTCTACAACACATACCTACCTTGAAAATCAGCAATTGAAATGCTAAATTTTATTTGAGATCGAACACTATAGTGAAAAACATGTAACTATTTCAGTGACCACGCAGAGCTAATAGTTGATATTTACCAGAGTTAGTTTTCTCTGGCAGGCTATCAAGTGCAAGGCGCTCAGTGAGAACAAGCTAAATGACTTTAGTGAGAAGTGAAAAAAAAAGAACAATAAAAAAAAGAAGTTGGCGATTAGCATTACATTTAAATTTTAAGATTGTGAGAGGAAGAAAGAAACCGGAAAGGGGGTCCACATACGAGAAGTGCGATAAAAGAATCTATGAGAATAGATCATACAGTTGCATCTAACTAGTTCAACGGTAAAATTGTGATACCTATTTGCCAATCTAGTAGCACACTTAAATTCATACAGTTCAGATACTAAGGAGAAAAGTTCATCAGAACAATAGTTAGTGATGAATGTAGAGCTACATTGGTTGGACCTGATGTCTGGGCTTGATGCCAGATCCTTCATGGGAATAGTCAACCAACAGGGAAGATATAGAGTAATGTTTCGGGCTACTGATGTAGGCAATATAATGATAGGTCTCTGCAAAGCTGATAATTTCAAGATAATTGTAGGGAATTATAAATCCTTGGACAAGACATTTTTTTGAGTGGAGCATGTCAAACCCAACAAGCTTTAAAGCAAAGTTTATTTATGTAAGATAATGCAATTGGTGCTGCATTTAAATTTTTGAAGATTGTAGTTGGCAGGTGAGCAAGAAACCGGAAGGGTTTCCACATACGAGAAATGCGATAAAAGAAACTATGAGAATAGAGCATACGGTTGCATCTAACTGGTTCAACAGTAAAATGGTGAGATGTATTTGCCAATCTAATGGTACGCTTAAATTAACGCGGTCTAGAATACCAAGGACTTGTAGGACTATCTTGATAAATAATGATATATGGTAGGGTACCCGAGTTATTTACTCAATGTAATTTAATCTGTCACGAAGCCACGTGTAACAAAGAGAAAAAATATTGTATTGCGTCAATCTTTAAAGTGAAACTACTTTGAAAATGATTCGAAAATAATTTTTTTTTATCGGCAAATGTTGGCAATGCTTAGAAATATGCCATTTGCTTGAACACGTTAAATGAATTCAACACATACATCTACTGGTCTCATGTTGTCTTTTACAAGATTCATCTTCGAGTGACTCCATTTGACCCCCCTCGAACCATTCCAAGGGCTGTTTCTTCTGATTTTGTTCAAAGTTTTATCCGTATGAGTCAAGCTATCACAACTTCTGATCTGCCATGTTGATTTTACTCGTTACTCTTATAGGTATACTTTCCCATTCACAAATATTTTTATCGCATAGTATCAGCAGCAGTCTTATGAGGAAAGAAGATATATGATCCTAGACGTAAATTTAGAGTCAGTTATGTGCCATGCGTGATACACGCTTAGGCGATCATGTATTTTTCGACACATGACTGACGAGGCAGATTTTTTTCCCGTAGTAGGTTGCCATTTCTTTCTGTGGTAGACCAGTTGCCATCCAAGGCTATAGAACCTGGTCTGTCCTATATTTACCCATAGCTGGTGGGGAGAGAAGAAGAAGATTTATACCTTTCCCAAGGATATTAGCACGTAAGTGAATTTAATGGATTCGACTGGAATTCGAACTCGGCTCTCCAATTCCTCAATCCGAGTCGTTATCCAAATTGACGGTAGGATTACGAAATTAGTGCAATTTCGTTACATTTTCGCCTTAATATATGTATTTCTGTTTTGGTCAGAACCGCATTCTTTAAGTCGAAATTTCGTTTCAGATGAATGCATTTTTGTAAAAATTCCTTTTTATGTTCATATAATATTTAAATTTTTAGATGAAATTCTTTTTTTTTTCTTTTTTGTATGCGTAATTATAAGAAGTGGAAAAAATGTGTCTGGTAGCTAGTGTTTAATAATAATCACGAGGAAGGAAAGACGTGATGAATGTGTCTGAGGAATGTACCAGGCCGCAATGATCCGATCTTTCCGATCAAGATGTCGAAAGGAAAGACAACTATGCCGATATGCGTATAACGGAAAAGAGACGCCAGGGAACTAAGACGATTTTCCTTTCACTGTTCGTTTTTCTTCACACACACACCCCTACGCTCCGGACATATTACCATCATTCATACAAAAGATTTGTTTGTTTTACAGATCTCATCCGCACACAGCCTCTTCTCTGATTACCGTTCTTCACCGACGTATGATTGACCATGTCCGTCACAACCACCCACTCTACCCCTGCCGTTAACTTCACTCCTCCTGCTGCTCCTTGTCCTTCTCCTTAAATAACCCGAAAGGCTGGCTAGGCAGGTTTCTGGTCTCAGTTCAAACACTCAACTTAACCACCAACCCCATATCGTGGACGTATATGTGTGTATGCGTGTGTTTGTTTTATCATATTGTTTGTCTTGCTGCGTGAACTCAGACCTAATGTTCAATTTCGCGCGTTTTGGGGGTTTAGTCACAGTCTGGGGACTGAATGGAGTTCGGCTCAGAGTTGGGTCAGTCCGGGGTGACGTGTGTCATCTCGAAGAAGCCATCAATTTTCTTCCGCAGTCGTTGTTGAATTCATATGCACACGCAGCACCTGATCCTGATACGCGAACGCATATCCGACATTTGAATTATACCTGTGATATTTGTCGTACACAAAACCAATTACGATGTGATAGGTATATATATATATATATATATATATATATATATATATATATATATATATATATATATATATATGGGAGATCATAGATTATGGAAAGGAATCAATATTTTCGTAGCCTACCACGTAATTTTTAGCTAAATATTTTATCCGAAATTTTCTCTCTATTCTTTGATTTATGTGAGTACTATTCAGTACAGAATTAAATGTATTGACAAAGAAGTTGATCATGTTTAAAATATTTGAAATACAAAACCATTTTCAACCGGTGTACCGCGGCACTCTGGTGTCCCGTGAGTAGGATCGTAGGAATGCCGGGAACACTTTTAAAGGTCATTGATTAGATTATTTCTAAAAGAAGTCTAAAGCACTATAACGTCTAAAAATAATAGAAATACCCATTATCAAAAAAATAAAAACCACTCTTAACAACATCAACTCCGAACGCAGCCATAATGTATTGGCCGTATTTGGTAATTAAAGTATACCTATCTATGTGTTCGTGCTTGTATGTGGTTATGGTTATATATCTGTATATGTGTGTTTGTGTGTGAAATGATATTACTTGTGAAGATAGATCATTTCAATATTTATAAATACAAATGCTTATTTAAGAATGCCATCTATTCCGTCTTGAATACGCAACTCGATGTCCATCTACGTGACTGAATTCTTATTTTAGTTGTGTGCTAGAGTAATCAACAACAGCTGAAGAAAGGGAAGAAGAAGGAGATTAAAGACTTTGTGCCAACAGTGTTTATAGATTTTTATCTGAATGTTTTCAGACAAGGCGTTCTAGTCATTGTACTCTTTTGTTCGGATTCATTCTTTTGTCTGTCCTTGCATATTTTTTTTACAATGTTTCGACCAATGTATATTCCAGTCTTTCTGTCTTCTTTTATGCACCATGTCATTCAGGGACTAGGTGATCATGACTCTCCACTACTCCCTGTCAATTTGTTGCTCCAAGTAACTTTTCTCCCTTTATCTTCTTTTTTGTCCTTGTTCTGTCTTCTATCCATTCAAACAAATTCGTTAAATAGGTTGCTAGCTGTTTCTCCAGCTTTTCTTGCCTTCAATAGTTTTGTAAGTGTCAAATTCTCCATACCCCCTTTCCGTATCTAAGAAATTTCAACTGTCTCTTTCTGACACAAGTTTATTTGTTGTTCCTCTTTACCTTAAAACATCCCGGTTGTCCGTCTATAATATTATCAGTATTATGATTACATTCTGTTCTTTTATTCAGAATCATTCTTTTATCTGTCCTTGCATAGCTTTTACAATGTTTCGACCGCTGTAAATTGCAGCCGTCCTGTTTTCTTAGTTTATGCATCATATTCCTTCAGTACGTGGGTGATCATAACTCACCACAACTTCCTGTCAACTCTCACCTTCTGATTGTAAAGGCTTACGGCCATATCATGTCAAAACACCGGTTCTCATACGATCATCTGATCAGTACCTAGATGGGCCACTGCTTGGAAATACCAGGAGCTGTAAGCTTAGATCTAATGGTGATATAATGAATAACGGCTCGGAAATTGAAATCAGAAAGCCAAGTTCCAATTTCTGTCGGGTTTGTTATATTCACTTATGCGCAGATACCGTTGAGAAAGATATGAATCCACTTCGTCTCTCCCCAGCTATGTGTTAATTAGTAGGGCTTTTATGTTTCTTTACATTATTTACATCGTTCGGAATGTTGTCCTCATCTTTACTGCCATATTCACAACCTTTCGACCGTTGTACGCTCCGGTCTTCTTCAGGTGATATATGTTGGGATTTCGAACTGAACCCTTTATTTAGTCCACGGGGGTAGATTGTTCTGATTCCACGTATCATTTTTGATGTCTCAGTTTCAGTTAATTCCCTTTCGTAACTCAACTCTCCAAGTTTTTGTTCCCTCTTCTGTGGCCAGGTATCGAACTCACGACTCTTTGGGTCAAGACACTTTTTGGATTACTTCAACCAACGCTTTTAAACACAGGGCTGTGTCCTTGCCCAATGTCAATCGTTATCTTCTGTCTTCTTAATTATTGTTCTTTTATTGCCTTCTCTCCCTAATAGTAGTTTTTTCTCATATTCTCTAACACTCACTAACCCATTACGTTCTAGTGGCTTTATTACCTTGCCTGGGGTGAAATTATTAAAAAAAAAATAAAATGGTAAATCTTTTTAATTTTTATTTATCTAAGTGTTGGTGCTCTGTTGTTTATATTTATATATATATATATATATATATATATATATATATATATATATATATATATATATATATATATAAAAGTGGACATGGAAGTCAGCACTTAGAGGCGACAGTCTGTTTCATGCTAGTGCAATCGTCAGGCGATTGCACTAGCATGACGATTGCACTAGCATGAAACAGACTGTCGCCTCTAAGTGCTGACTTCCATGTCCACTTTTATATTTACACACGCTCTATCTCTGATATTGAGCACTTTACCCCATAAATATAGCACACTTTAAGACTATATTTCTGCATATATATATATATATATATATATATATATATATATATGAAGTACTTCGTTTGCAAAAAGTTGCTCAAATTTAAACTCATCAAAATCCAGACCGACATGGTTTCTTAGGCGTTAACGACCTTTGTTATCTATTTTATTAAAATTAATGTCAACGTGTTTTGTTCTTTTGGGACAACTTTGTCAAGGCGAATGTATAAATTTTATTTGGGAAGCTGTATTTAAACATTCATGATGAAATAATGTAGAGAAAAAATAACGTTATGCACTCAAATTTTAAATTAGAGAATGCTCTAAAATATTCTACATTTATCTGTGTTAAGAAAAACTATTGAGGATGCTAATTGATGTAACTTTTTGTGATGCTGTTAAACAAAAGTGAAATGGAAGAGGTCATATTATTGTAATAGGATTCGGGTAATACCGAACCCGCATTTGTCTTATCATTAGACTACTCGAGTCCTACGCGGCACACGCAGCCTCCAATTGTCTTGACTGATACTTGCCATTGGATTAAGACTGTCTGATGCCGAGAGACCATATAGCGTTGTGCAAGATATGAATGGGACTGGTTAGTAGCTTTTCTTGTGGAGTGAGTGTACAACAATCACACACACACACACACATATCTATATATATTTGTGTGTGTGCGTGTCTTAGGCTCAGCTTAGGTGAGTACAGTGGCAAGTGAGGTCTAAGGTGAATAGGAACTTGGTGTTGAACCAGTCTTCCAAGTGATAAGGGCTAATCAGCTTGCCCTGGGAATCAAAATTCACAATTCTTGCCTTTATTTTACGTTGTTTGGATGAAAGCAGATAGTATACACAACATCGAAGCAAGCCAAAGTACGTACTAGAGGTACTCATAGTTACCACACATAGTTGATTCCTATATCACTATATATATATATATATATATATATATATATATATATATATCTGTGTGTGTGTGTGTGTGTAATAAAACATACATTTACATGCTACATGTATAGGTACAAGTGCTCAATATCAGGGATAGACTGTGTATAAGAGTGGACACTAAGGTCAACACCGAGAGGCGACAGTCTGTTTCATGTTTGAACCCAATCTTCAAGCCATGAAACAGACAGTGCCCTTTGTTGTTGACCTCAGTGTACACTCTTGTGTGTGTGTGTGTGTGTGTGTGTGTGTGTGTGTGTGTGTGTGTGTGTGTACGTGTGTGCAAGATTTATTTTTGTTTGTGATATGTGAAATCATTTGGATATTGAAGGAGTTTAAACGTATTTTAATGTATTTCTCTTCATCATGTAAATATTGAGAGATATAAATTCTGAGTGCTTTTAAGCAGAAACCGATAATTATTCTGGATTTTATTTTGTTGTTATGGTATGAATAGAAGTTTATGATGTCATTTCTCTTGGTGGATTTTCAAGATACATTTAGTTGTAGATCGTTATCAGTACAGTTTAACATGATATCAAAGAAAGATAATGCATTGTCTGTTTCTGTTTCATAAGTAACATCGATTGTGTTTTCAATGTTGGTTACGGGGTGCTGATAAGTTATCAGACCAAAAGTTTCTTGGGCTGAAAAGTTTTCAGTACTCACAAACACTAGTAAAAAAAATACAAGTTTCTGCTAAAGTATTTTGATTTTCAAGTAAATTTCGGAGAATGTCATTACAGAGAGAGTTACAATGTTTTCTGGATTTACATATTCACATAAGAAGATACATTTTCCTGTATCTTAATTTCTTTAGTTTCTATATAGCATATTTCGCTTTTTCTGTCCTTTCGTATTTTATATTGTCTATTAATACACCACCTAGATAAAAGATTGGATTTTTCTGCCTAGTATCGTGGAGTATCACTGACAACACATTGGCAAACTGATTTGATTATATATATATATATATATATATATATATATATATATATATATATATATATATATATATATATATAATATATTATTATAATATTTTTAGTTTTTAAAAATATGATTCCTTCGCTACATAAGAGTTCTCATGTTTCAAAAGCGAGAGCCGAGACCCCTAACATAATTTTTGAAGTTATGTAGAATTAAAGTGTCTGGACCCGCTTCCTTGTCAAGCGAGAATTTGGGAATCTCGCTTGACAAGGAAGCGAGTCCAGACATCTTAACTCTACATAACTTCAAAAATTATGTTAGGGGTCTCGGCTCTCGCTTTTGAAACATGAGAACTCTTATGTAGCGAAGGAATCATATTTTTTAAAACTAAAAATATTATAATATAAGCTCTACTTCTGTATGGAGCACTGTCTTTTTGAAAATAAAGCTAAATACTAAGGAACACCGGATTATCTACCTAACGTGTTCTTTCCTATTTTTCTGCACACCTGCATACATATATATATATATATATAAAGTAAAATAGCCGCTAAGGAGTAAAATAAAGGAGACTGGAGATACAAATGTGCTCAACGTTTTATAGCAGAGTAAATAAAATTTACCAAAATGTTGTATCGATTGGCCGGCTACGACCTTAGGTTTCATGTGTGCATAAATATGCCTCTATAAATATATACAAATTTTAAAATATCTACATGTGTTACTTGGATGCGTTTACATACGCATATATAAGACAACACGAACACACACACACACACACACACACACACATATATATATATATATATATATATATATATATATATATATATATGGAATATATATTTGTGTGTGTGTATGTGTGTAGCCACACCCATATAATAGGAAATTGCTGACATTAACATTGATTTCTCTTTTCTTTGACGAAATAAAAAGAAATCTCGTGCCAAGGAAGAAGAAAAACGCAAGTGGAAGTCGATAGTCTTTTCCCCGTACCCAATTCCCGAGCCCTAACATTCTCCCTTCCCTTCTCCAACCTTCACCCCTACCTCACCATTGGCACAAGAATGTTTCTTTATTCTTGCCCACCCAGCCAACACGTTGGCATGGAAAAGATTCGTAGAAATATTTCTAGTTTTATATCCTTTGATTAATGTCACTTTGTCTTTTAAGTTCCAATCTTACCAAACTTCCCTATACGGTTCCTACCACTACCATGTTCTCCTCGTGGGAGTCTGATATTCTTCTAAGCTCTCTCTACTCACTGGAAAGAACGGACTGGCTGCGGTTGTCGGTTGGACGGGAACCTGAACGTGAGCTACGAATGCTAAGAAATGCCGCCATGCTACCAATTGAATGAATGATGAAGAGGTTATTGGCGTGAATCCATTGAGTGAAAAGGGGCGGTCGGAATTTTGATGCCAAATGTTTCTGTCATTTGAAAAATAAAGAGAAAGAGAAAAAATCGTATGTAGAAAAGTAAAAGTGAAAGTGAAACTGAAACTAGAAGTAAAAGGAAATACAATGACAGACGGCGTGGTAATAAGTAACATAAGTTAAAGTTGTAAGAAAACGGCAAAACAAGAAAAATACAGAAAGTGAAAGTATTAATAAATAAGTAAATAAACAAATATGAAAACGAAATAGGAATGACATTTAAAAAAAAAAAAGCGAGAAGAAAGTGAAAAAAATATATAAAGAAACAGAAACAAGACAAAAGGTGAAAATTGAAGAAAGCTTAAAACAAGTAGAAAATAAACTACATAAAGTATAAAAATTCAATTGATTAGAATAGAGACATCTAAATGTCCGTAGTTGCCAAAAAATGACTCCTCGCTATTAAAGAAAACAAATAAGTATGTTATGTAAATTAGTTGGAGGATCAGACATTCTGGCTTCTTTATTGACCTCAATCATATTGAGCCAATGTTATTGAGCAAAAAAACAGTGCACACAGCCAAACCTTTCCCAGATTACTTAAGAGTATGGCTCCGCACAGCTTCTGTCTTTACACGATAAAGCCACGCCTCGTTAATATTATTGTAGCTATTATAGTAAAAATGTTCTATTAGTCTCAGAAGGGTTTCAATTTGTATCTGCTTCTTTCAATTCATTTTGAATTTCACCATTTGCTGCCGACTTGAATCTTTGCTTCATTTGGATGATTTAGCGCTGCCTTTTGTTTCAATATTATTCAGTCGAAATAGCTTATCTTATATCATAATACTTTGCTTATTTTCAAAATTGCTTTCGCTGTTTCTGTGCTATCGTATATTATATCGTCTGTTACTACACGGCATATACGGATGGTTGGAGTGTCCATATCCTCACTTCTGTCATAATTTTTCTGTCTATTATCGTGAAGTACGACTGACAAGACATTGTCAAAATGATTTGTTATATATATATATATATATATATATATATATATATATATATATATATATATAGAGAGAGAGAGAGAGAGAGAGAGAGAGAGAGAGAGAGAGAGAGATTCATTTAAAAAGGAAAATACCCACAAAAGACATTGGGGCGACAAAGAGTGCTCGACGTTTTATATTAGAGCAAATATTATTTACAAAAATGGTGTTTTCATTCGCCAGCTAAAACTTGCACTATCTTAATAAATAATATTGCAAATTTTGACTATATATATACACACACACACACACACACACACACACACACACATATATATATATATATATATATATATATATATATATATATATATATATATATATACACGCACACGTGTTAGTAGAATGTAGAATAATATCTGAAACAAAAGGTTTGGTGATTTCAAGTTGAACATAAATATATATACATATATATGTTCAACTTGAATGTTCAAGTTTATCGCGATGAGATATTATTCACTAAACTTGACAGAAATTTACGTGTGAGTGAGTGACGCTCCGAAAGCAATACTTTCTTTCTATTTCCACTGAAAGAACAGTAATACAAAGAGAAAAATAACACTGCTGGACATATCAGATTTTCAGCTAAAATCACTATTTTCCATATAGTCACAACTATAGGCTCTGCATTTTCAGAAGGCTCTTTATTTCTTAGGCTGACTACTTTGAAAAGCAGTCAGGAAAATGGCTTGTCAGCCACGTCTCTGTTCCTACTGTTGAAAAGTATTACCCACCGCTCAACTGTGCTTACATCCACTGTTTGTTCTCCGTAATCATTCATCATGCATTTGTGAATGTCGGATGCATTTTTATTTCCGTATGGAGGAATTCAGTTATACATCTTTGCTTCGTACAGACGCCATTTTGCCAGACTCCAAATTATGTATTATAAAAAAAGGCCCCACTCCTATGCTTCCTTTCGGAGCGATCCTTGTATTTTCCGTCTGCGTAACGCTTTCCACGGAGCGTACAGATACTACACTCTGACTGTAAGTAGTAGAAGTCCCGTAGAAACCACATTTTGATCCTAGACAGAAGAAACTGTCTGTATGTAAATAATCGCGTAATTTTTATGGGTACAGATAGTTGTTATTATATGAGGGTAAAAAACATTTCGATTTTTTTTTTTTTTTTTTTTGCTTTGAATCAATTTCCCAGATGCGGTTTACTATTTCGATGTCCCAATTTGGGTTGGGCTTTCATTCTCATTGGTGCATCTGTTAGTGACCGTGCCAATCGGTGGGGAGAGACTAGTTCATCAAACGTCGTGCCAATAATCAGAGTAAAGTAATTCACACCTTTCAGGTTGATAAAAAAGTAAATGTCCAAAAGTGTAACCAATATTACACAGCACACCTGCTGTCTCTTCTTTTTGTAAATTAAATAAATAAATATATATAAAAAAAAACACATCTTAAAAATCGCTATCTTTATTATTTAATTGTTCTGTTTTCAGATGCTAAAGGATGTTTAATGAATAAAAAATAACATTTTCAACACAAACATAAAATGCCCTTTATGATCTCTCTCACGCACATTTACTGTATACGAATAGATTGGCAGTGTGTTTTTTTTTATCATTTCACCCCAAGCAAGGCAATAAAGCCATTAAGACGTAAGTGATTACTGAGTGTTAGAGAATATGAGCCAATATTAAGGAGAGAACAATAAAAGAACAAGAATTAAGAAGTTAGAAGATAACGATTGACATTGCATTTAAATCGTCTAGCTTCATACAGTGAACCAACTCTCCTACCTGTATACTTAGCAATTGATTCAGTATAATCTTTCCACTTTAAATTAAATATAACACAACTTTATAAGTAACGAGGAATAGGAAAATTGTGTTGCGCGCGCATACGTGTACATTGGCGAGTGTGGCCAAGTGGTTAGCTTTCCGATCATGAGATCTGAGTTCGGATTCCTCCATAATCGATTTTTCGGGGAGTTGATAATGTCGTAAACAGAAACGATCCCACATATGGTACCGTTAAGAAAATCATATTACGGGTTGACCCAATCGTTGTGAATGAATATGGGTAGACGAAACTGTTTGGAAGCCGTCGATCGTTAGTTAGTCTAGCACAGAGTAATGAGTCATCGTAACCGAACGTTCGAGTGTACTGGTTTGTTGAACTACTGATCATACTGTTGTGGATTCCGGGATGAAATCCGGTATCAAATAATAACAAACGCCAAGAATGAATATAGGAAAATAAATGTATTAACGTAATAATATAAACTGGTAATACAGGTTAGTAGTTCCAGGAATGCGGGGTTAGTAGACAAATATATATAAAGTCTTTGGTATCGACGTATCGCTGTATGACTTCTTACTGAGTCTAGTGCTCGTTACTGTGACTCTTGCCGCTACGTTATTCTACTCGACCGACTCAACGTTCTTACTACTACTGTTACTTGACTCAACGTACTGACTCCGGGTATTCACTGGTAGTAGTATATGTATACCTTGGATGAGTCCATTTGTGTAAAAAGGAGAGACCCCTCAATACATACCAAATTATTCCCCCCAATATATATATATATATATATATATATATATATCGTTGCAGCATGTACCAAAGGTTGGCTCTGTTGGTGTTGAAGAAGCACGAATATGTACCTTACCATTTGGCAGCAGGAGGAAATGGCTTGCTATCCGAGCAAATGGGCAAACATAGAAACGAGTAATCAACCGTTATGATTGTATCTAAATTTTCCCCTATTAAATGCAAAATTTAAATTCCATTTAAAACATTTAATAATACAAAGAATTTGAATTAAAAAATATGAATATTTTATTTACTATTATGAATATTTTATAGTTACTCAATCTAAATTACGTGAACTGTCCACCCTGAAAATTAGCATTTGAAATCTTGGATTTTTACCTGCAACCATTGCCGCGCAATTTACTTGATCACAAAGCAGGTTATTGTGGATATTGACGAATTGTATTTTTATATCATTGTACATTTCTGTAGGTGGGTACGAAAATTATTTTACGTCATTTTCTTAAGTAGGGACGTCCTGCCAGTTTTAAAATTCAGTATTCCTGATTTTTTTTTTTTTTTACTCTCGCTTCAACACTTTGGGAAGGATGCAACTACTTCAGCCAGAAATCAAACCATAAGAGATAGTTACTCAATCTAACTTGGTCTGCCAATTGTTTATGAAAATATGGGGAAGAGCTTTGTTCTTTGTACTGCTCCAGGAAGTACATGACTCATCCTACGATGCTTTATATTTACAAGAGTCAAATCAGAACAAAAATGAAGCTGGGGCTGTTTAACCCTTACTTTCCAGCCTTGATAGAGTTTAAAATCGATTATGCCGTCTCTTTCTACCGCTACAACCCTTTCACCGAAGTGTCAACACCTCAAGCCCCTCCTTATACTATCGCTATTTACATCGCAAATGTTCTCACGAGCTCCATTCTTTAGTTCCACCCGTTCAGTCCTTTACAGTTAAGACCCGCCAAACTACATCCATGGGTGGAATTGCCCGCATTCTTTTCATAGTCTACTTATTTCTAGAAAGTTCCACTCGGCTTATTCCCAAGAACCTCCCCTTTGTTAACCAAACTCCCTCGGGGGTACTTCCCATGACACTACAATCTTAAACTCTTCAAGTCTAGAGTCAATCGTTATCTATCTGCCATATTCTCATAAACTTCACCCCCTACTTCCCCCGCTTACATCCATACCACTCCCCTCATTCAGTAATCTCTACTTTAAGTGGCTCTTGAGCTTTCTATCAGGTGAATATTAATAAAAATAAAAAAAAATGTGCTCGATCAATTGGACAAGCCCAATATATCGATTACGAGAACATAAGACACTAGACGGCTCAAATGAACAGGTTCATGAAAACACAAAGCTACCTGAAAAACCACAAAAGAATACGCAGTAGACACATAATAAAAACTCCCTTAAGATGCATTATATAATATCCCAAACATCCATTATTACAAAAAATAAAAAGATGACGCAAGTAAAAATAAAGTATGTTCTATCCTAACATAATCCACTCATGACATTGCTAACAATTACTTCCGCTTTCGCATTACTCATCTTTACTGTCACATCCCTACCCACATCTCACAATCCCTTTAAACAGTGGTAATAAAGATGTCTTACACGTATTCGTTGAATTCAATCTCACTCCACTAAAGTAGCACGTCATAGAAAAACCTGCTTGCCTTCCGACATGCAAAATCACCATTCGAAATTCTGACTTTTGAATCGGAACACTTGCCCCAAAAGAATTTATGTGAGATTAATCCCCTTGTCCGACAAAGAACTACCGTTAACGCCTTCAGGTGGCGTCGTCAAAATATAAGAAAAGAGCATGAAAGTTAAATTCTTTTTTACCTACAAGTGCCTTAGAAATAATACTTATCTCGTTTCCCTCTGGGAGACCTTTTGTTACCAGCGAACCTCGTGTCACATTAAACACAACACAGAAATTTATGCAACATGCTTACTTGACAACATGCAGGCACCTGTACCAAACCAAAAGATAAAGAATTTTTTTTTTAAATGTAAGTCTATCACACATAGAAATTTCACATACGTGAATGTACGATCACCTGTATACACACCTTCTTTAATACCTTTTTTATTATTTCTATTTCGTTTGATCAGGCAATAAAATATGTTCTTAATTGTACGCAGATTCTGTAGATTCATTCTTGGAAGATATGATATACAAATCTTTATATCAGACATAAAGTGGGTAATAAAATGATAAAATGTCAAAAACTTCTCAGTGACGTGTTTCGTGGTCATTCGATTATTCACCTATTCATTTTTACTAGAAAGATCTAATGTCCTCTTTCCTACCAAGCACATCAAACCATATATTAATTATCAATGTACATTTATATATTTCCTGTCATATCTGTAGTAGGAAGGGAGTTAAATCAACTTAAGTTAATAAATTTATCAGTGATTACTCCCCTTAGTCATTGTAATAATCTACACAAATAAAATATTTATCTGCATATAGATAAAATTAGCTCCTGAATGAACTGTTTAATTAATCAGTTCATTTGTTCCTACGTTTCTTATATTGCAGTCTTATTTTTCAAACCTTTTATGTGAGGCCCTCAGATGCTATTGTTTGTTACGCGATCGTCTTGTTTCAACTTGGTGTTGAGATAGGCTTTGTCGTTGACGAGACTTTGTTGTTCTGTTGCTAATCTTTTTTATCCCAAGGAATATTTCCATTTCACTGTTATATTAAACACATAACCTTTTTAACATGAAAAGATATTCAGCAAAAAGCGATTTATATAATACCAGGATCAATGAATCATAGAGACCAAATATATATATATATATATATATATATATATATATATATATATATATATATATGTATATATGAAGGAATATAGTTTTAAGGTGTGCTATATTTATGGGATAAAGTGCTTAATATCAGAGATTGAGTGTATGTGAATATAAATATAAAAGTGAACATTGAAGTCATCACTCAGAGGCGACAGACTGTTTCATGCTAGACGCAATCGTCAACGGCCTGACGATTGCGTCTAGCATGAAACAGCCTGTCGCCTCTGAGTGTTGACTTCAATGTTCACTTTTATATTTATATCTATTTATATATAGATATAAATGGAACGGACCAATTAAACGGTTCGTTGCCCTCTATTTTAGTTGTAAATTCTTTATCTACATTATATTGAATCTCAGTACAATGTTTCAAGACTTCTGTTTCATTGCATCTCACTATTAAAACGTTTTAACAATTGCCAGCATTTTTGACGTCACAGATACACTCGTATAAATAATATTCCACAAGATGTATGAAAATTCCTAAATTCGACAATTTGTAGCCGCTGACAGATATTCATGCACCAAAGTTTATGGAAACTTGTACAATTCCCCTCATAACTACATTTCTAGGCATTATTCGATTTATTCTTAAACAAGAATTCTTTCATTCAGCCATTTTGCGTCGTATTTCTAATCAGAAAAAGACTCAAAGGTGGGTGGGAGGTTAAATATAAAAATCAGAATATAGAAAGTGTGTGCGTGTCTGTTCCTAGATGTATGTTTTCAGAATGTGAAGAAAATACTCGTTTTTATTCTGACATGTATAAATTATTGGGTGCGTTTAAACACACAAATACACATATACACCAGAAGTAGCCTAAAAATGTCAATATCTATATTAATGATAAAATAAAAAAGTATGCTTTATAAAGATACTTACACGCTCCTATAATAAAGATACAAGCATATATATATATATATATATATATATATATATATATAGTGTGCGTGTGTGTGTGTTCAATACAAGCAGAATAGACTGCCTAAAGCACCAAGGGAACACCTTACATTAAAATTTCCAATAATTCCTCTGCCAGAACCAACCAGTCAATGCTGGTATAGTCGACGACCGTCTCTTTATCTTATCGCTGCCAAAGTTCGACTCGTTACCGAAATTCTTCTATGGCCATTGGCATTTTCTACCACTCCTTATTCTTTCATCTCTCTCTCTCTCTCTCTCTCTCTCTCTCTCTCTCTCTCTCTCTCTCTCTCTCTCTCTCTCTCTCTCTCTCTCTCTCTCTCCCCCCCCCAACTTAACCAATTTTACCAGCAAAACAAAATCGCTTTTCTTCTGAACGAAGAACAAAACGGAAAAGGTGGTCGGTCTTTGAGTAGCAGCAGGGTTAGGATTAGTGGCAGTAGGGAAGAAAAAATTGAGGTCTGGATATGCAGTGGACAATTTCTGTTATTAAAATCGACAGTTACTAAAATCGAAAACGTCAAGGAATATTTATTCAGAGTACGGGGGATAAAGATGAAGAAAAATATAAATAAATCAAAATGACTAAATATACTATTTAAAGACGAAGAACGATGTAAGGTTCACAATCTGCCTTATTTCATATAATCTGGCCAAATAACCAAACATCAGAATCGAAACATTTTTTTTTTAATGGGGTCAAGAACTTTATCAGATTTAACTAACTACTTTATTCTAGTCACCTATTACGAAACTAAATAGAATTCAGTCATTAAATAGAACGCAGAGCCATAGAGCCCCTTAGTACTGCCACTGGGTTGAAGCACACGTCATTGGTAACATTCTACTTGGAGACTTATACCAGACCAAAGTTTAGAAAAACTGTAAAACTAACCTTATTTCTGTGTTGTTTTCAAGTGACGCTTGATTGTGACCATGTGTCAGCCAAGCTTTAAAAATATAAATAAAAGCAGAATTTAAAAATCTGTATAGAAAATGAGAAAGCAGTATTTTCTGTTATGTCATTGTTTATTTAATGGCAGAGAAAGGTGAAAATGCAGTCTTAGTGGATAAGCAAGGAAAAAAACTGAAATGTATATTTTTATTAGTAGAGTTCCATTAAATATTTTTGAGATGGGGAGCTTTATTCATTTAGTAACGTGGGTCTGTATGCACACACACACACACACACATATATATATATATAACTGTATTTACAAAAATCTTGGAAAAAGAAACTTATGACCGACTACACACATATTTTGTAATTAATAATATCTTTGTATGTGTGTGCGTGTTGTGCCAATTGACTTTTGGTTTGTATTGTCTGTAACTTTTGCTATGGATTAGAGTTATCTCCCCTGTATAAACAAGAATAAATTGGCACACTACACCCCCACAAACTGAGCCCCACGGAAGAAATTTAATGTTGTGCGTGTAGTCGGATCGTCGGGGTATTATTCATTTAGAGATCTTAAAATGCAATGAAGCACTAATGCACATTTGTACGTCCAGCAGCTGCAACATGTCCATAAAGTCTTGGTTAAAAATAGGAAAATGTTGTTCACCTTCAAACACAACGAAAATCTGCATGCAGCAAAAATAACACAGGTAAAATTTGGGGAACTCGGTTATTTTTTTTAAAACCGACAGCTATATTCACTTGACCTTGCATCAACTGATTATTACCTTTTTCAGTCACTACAAAACGCTTTGATGGGAAAAAGTTTATTTAATGAAAATCACATTCATGAGTTGAAATTGAGAATTAGATAAATAGATACAAATTGAGAATTAGATAGATAGATAGATAGATAGATACATACATACATACATACATAGATATTGAGAATTAGATAGATAGATAGATAGATAGATAGATAGATAGATAGATAGATAGATAGATATTGAGAATTAGATAGATAGATAGATAGATAGATAGATAGATAGATATTGAGAATTAGATAGATAGATAGATAGATATTGAGAATTAGATAGATAGATAGATAGATAGATAGATATTGAGAATTAGATAGATAGATAGATAGATAGATAGATAGATATTGAGAATTAGATAGATAGATAGATAGATAGATAGATAGATAGATAGATAGATAGATAGATAGATAGATAGATAGATATTGAGAATTAGATAGATAGATAGATAGATAGATAGATATTGAGAATTAGATAGATAGATAGATATTGAGAATTAGATAGATAGATAGATAGGTATTGAGAATTAGATAGATAGATAGATAGATAGATAGATAGATAGATAGATAGATAGATAGATAGATAGATATTGAGAATTAGATAGATAGATAGATAGATAGATAGATAGATAGATAGATAGATAGATAGATATTGAGAATTAGATAGATAGATAGATAGATAGATAGATAGATAGATAGATAGATAGATAGATAGATAGATAGATAGATATTGAGAATTAGATAGATAGATATTGAGAATTAGATAGATAGATAGATAGATAGATAGATAGATAGATAGATAGATAGATAGATAGATAGATAGATAGATAGATAGATAGATAGATAGATAGACAGACATTGAGAATTAGACAGAAAGACATTGGGAATTAGATTGATATAAATTGTATTTATGCATATGTATATATTTCGGTGTTTTTTATTTGTTTGTTTTTTTTTCCCCTACTTATGTCTCTGAATAGATTTAGATTCAAATTTTCTCCGACACTTTATGTCAGGCGAATTTTGCACAGCCTTTTCAGTTCGGATTTATCCAAATCAGCCAATACTAAAGTTGTTTCAACCCTCCTTTGAGAATTACAAAACTTTTTTCTCGTTGATGAGAATGAAGGCGGGGCACTGAGTAGGGAGAAAGGTGTGCAAGCAGGCGTCAGTTAGAACACACTCGTAAAAAGACAAATAAATAACCAAAACATAAAAAAATATGAAAATCGATATAATAGTTATGAAAAAAAAAATGAGAAAATAGACAAATAGACTCTCTTGTCAACTTCTGCGCAAATTTGGAAAATATATAGTTTTATATCACTAGTATATATCAATGATTTAGTTGGCTTTATGCGATATTCACAAATACCTTTGGAGAGATTCTTTGTATTTCCCTTTTCAGGTGTCTTGGAGTGAGAGTAAAAGAGGTTTAAGAAATCTCTGACTTTGCCAAATAAGGAATAAAAAAATACCAAATAAATGGAAAAAAAATCCTGAGATAAATTCCATAAGCTGACGTTTTTATACATTTGGATTAACAATATATGTGCGAATAAGCCATTTTTTTCTCATTTTATGTTTACTTGCAAGTAACACGTCTTTTGATAGTAACGAATATGTTGCATGAATGAAAGCTTATCTCCATGTTTCTTCTCGAAGATGCCTACAACTATTTTGACCAAACTTTATATATTATCCACAAATTTCCAAGAGTCTAAAAGATTTCAAAAAGGTTGAATGCCAGGAAGATACCCAGAATAAAAATAAATAAATAAGAGAAAACTATAGTTTTTCTTTGACATCCACACGTCTAGACAATGAAATTCATGCGTATAAACCTTTACGCAAGCTCTTAACGTAGAGCGATGTTTTGTTACCCACCATGGCAAAACGGGGATCCAAATGGGGTTCTCAGTGAGAATCGGACTCCCTAGCACCCATAAAATAATAATGATATTAGCTTGCAAAACTATGTCACCCTACAACACGCATCTCCCTAAAAATTCATAATTTGCAATATACAGTGTAACCCGGATATAAGAGACCCTGATATAAGAGACTCGGATATAAGAGAAACCCAGATATAAGAGAGATTTTATCTGATCCCAAATTAGAGCCTGTGTTAATGTATATATAATAGACCAAACCCGGATATAAGAGACTTGCCCGCTCCCGACAACTCTCTTATATCCGGGTTACACTGTACGTTTACAATATTACAATATCTATGTTCTATAACTTCTAACTATTTCGGCAGGGACTATAAAGAAATTGTGGGCTGGTATAATCGAATGTTAATGAAACTTTATCCATTTCCTGATTAGATTCAATTTAAAACAAAATTTCTATTCGTGAATTTATTAGAAATTTAAGAAAATCTTGCAGAGAAAAGTAAATCGTATATACCAACAAATACAGCAGTTAAAATTAAAAGGAAAAAGGAGGATCTTATATGCCACCTAATAGAGTAATTAAAATAATAAAGAAAAATGGATCTTATATGCCATCAAATACGATTATTAAAACAATAAAGAAAAAAGTGGATTATTCTTATCGTAAATTTATTATAAATATATAATATAATATATAATTCTAATATTTGGCATAAAAAAAGAATTTATTTTATGCTATCAGATGTAGTTAACCATGGAATTGTCTTGCTATATATTAATAGTTTTATGGGTATGGTTGATAGGATTTTTGTTATTTCATAGACCATTGTAAGCTTGTTTTGATTTTCAATCAGTTCCTTCTTCTTTTATATACCATGTTCCTTCAGATCATGGCTCTTCACAACTTCCTATCCAAAATCGCTCTAAGCATTGCCATCTTTCATTATTACAACGCACCTTCGGATTTCTGTCACATTAACATTAACTTTTATAACTCCTATAGTAATTTCCGTACCTCAAACTATGATTTTTTTTATTAAATTAGTTTTCTTATATAATAAAATGTCATTATGAAATACTCCTTAAACTTCAGGACTGGCACAAACACACACAGCATATTCCTGTTGTTTCAAGCCCCTTCTTCATCTGTGAAGAGATTATCTACCATTCACGGCCATACAGGTGCAGTGACATTACTTAACAATCCAATACTCTTTTCTTTGTTTATAACGAAATTTTTCTGTTTCTTAATACTTTGCTTAGCTTTTGCCGTCGATCCGATCAATCGGCTGGTCATGTCATGCCCCATCACATCTAACCCATCCCAAAACAACTACAACTTACAATTAACTTTCCCTCCCAAACCCTACACTAAATATAGTAACACCTTACCCCTAAAATGTGATGGGGAAACAATGATGTTTCCAGCTATACATTTTTGAAACGATGATGTTGCCAGCTATACGTTTTTTGAAACGATGATGTTGCCAGCTATACGTTTTTGAAACAGTTACCAGCTATACGTTTTTGAAACAATGGTGTTGCCAACGTTTTTGATATATCTAGTAAATACTGGATCTGGCATTAAATTATGGTGATGGGGGGGTAGAGTTCTCGTTGTTAATTGTTGCTTGTATCAGAAGGTAGATAAATAGTAGCAGTCCTTCGGGACAGCCGCTAGTTTGGCCTAAAGGTTCAACAAGCAATCAAATTGAGGTCACCATAACATAAACAAAATAACATACGAAAGAGAAGGGTATATCAAAAACACTTTGTATTTAAATGCAACATCAATGAATAGTACAATGTTTCTTGATTTACACGCACAAAGTCCGTTACAAAATGTTCATTCATAGAAGAGAAATCCGATTATTAAAAGAATATAAGTGTCTTTTGTTAATACTTAAGTTCATGACGTGCTGGTCACAGGAGATGAAAGGTGAGGTCAATGGGTTGGTAGGAGTCCTTTGATATCTCCGTTGGTGAAGGAAGGCTGAAGGCATCGGGTTTGATGGGTGAGAAAAGCGTAGCGACATTCACTGACGGTACTTCAAAGCTTTCTCCCCTAGAAGTGAATTTATCGCTCTATTTATGTGTGCCCTTCGGATCAGAGTCAGTCTGCTGAAACAAACTGTTGGGTATGGCGCGGAGCCGTTTAATTGGTGGAAAATTGCTTATCATTCTTTTTTATTTCTTTTTAGTTTTCCACCGGAAATTCTGCGTGGAGCCGGGTGCGCAGAGACCAGTATTGGTCATTTGCTGTCTAAACCTCTGAGGGTTAATATCCGGTCCTTCGCTTGCTCCGTGCCACCACAAAATAACCCATAGTTGTTGATATGCCATAAAACCCCAAACAAACAAACAAAATTGCTTAGCTTTTGGAATGTGTCTTTTGCCATCCCAATGCCCCTTCAATCTGATATACCGAAGTAAATTAAAAACTTAAGAATATTTTAAACGCGTCATGCCTGCAATCAAAACGATTTGTTGAGCAATGTATCAGAAATCTTTTTTTGTTAATCGTGTTTTCTCTTCTCAGTCATTGTCTCGAGAAAGAAACTTCTAACATGTAACTAAAAAAATTAAAGACAAAATTGATTAATGCATTTCTTGGTGCAGCTTCTGGTGTTGTGTACATCTGTTTGTATTTTAGCAATGAGATTAAGAATAGAATAGATAAGTGTATCAGCTTTGCTTTCAAACGCATCATCACGACTTCTTCGTAACGGCTACACTCGATTTTGAAATAAGATTATTGTTTTTTTGTAGCGTATTTACGATCTCCACTTGCATAGAACCTACCCTAGAAGAATAATAGAAAAATCTACCAGCCTCTTTCTCTCTCTTTCACTCACGTGGAAATGGTCAGAGCAAGATATATGTGGGATATAATGAAAGTACCTTAAAAAAAGAGATGGTACAATCACAAGTCATCTTTTAGGATAGAAAGCCATAGTAATTGTACCAGACTGACTCTAATCATCTGTGGAAATTAAAAGGAAAAATAAAGACAAAAGCCCTAATGCGAGCTGGAACATATTGAGGAGAGCCAAGCCATATAGTAATGGTAGTGATGTCTGTAGGCTGTGCCAGGAAGAAAAGCTAACGATAGTAACGTGTCCATACCAAAAAAAAGCAGTTAAAATGAAAGGTCTGAAGTCATGTCGAGGTGTAGACACACTAAAAATTATATTTTGAGTTTATACGAATCCAGATGAAAGTACATATCATTTTTTTCACTCCCCATTCCACCCTATTTCCTCACTTTTGCTCCCTTCTGTCACACTTATTGTTGTGCACATCTAAATAAAGCAAATAAATCATTAGGAGATTAACTAGCATTTACCGCATGACGAGACCTCAATGGTTGAAACCATGGAGGGGGGCGTAGAGATAAAGCTTCCTGTTTTTTGATATCTATATCTATAAAACAGAAAATGTTTGTGTGTGTTTGTATGCTATGTCCACATTTTTCAACCGATTTCAATGAAGTTATGCATACATATGTTGCAAATTTTCTAAGATAGGTCAAGACCAACTTTTTCATCTCCACACTCTTTTTCCAGCGATATTAGCTTCACGTAAAAAATTGCAAAAACTGTGATAAAATATAGTTTTTCGTACTACTTAAAATAAAAACTTGAATAACTTCCCATTTTGTATCTGATTTTCCTCAGACATGTTGCAAAAGATTTACCATCATACAAGAAATAAGGTAGTGTGGTTTTAGTCCTGCTCGCTTCCCCACGTATAAGAAAAACCACGAAAAACTGTTCAAAAAGCCCATTTTTCGTCCATAACTCACTGGTTTTTCATCGATGCTTTGCCATGTAAATTACATATGACACACAAATTGTCTTGTGTGAATGTTTGATTTAGATTATTTCAGTTAAGTGGACGAAATCTGCGACAAACCAGATCCAAAATCAGCTTTTGCCATTCAGCCAATAGTTTCTTCATATGATTCCATCCTAAATTGGCATTCGAACAACCTTTGATGCAAAGATTGTTTAAGAAGGATTAATGAAACTTTAAAAGGGAAAAATTCCCGAAGAACTTCTTATTAACCCCAGCTTTAGAGCAAACGCACGAAGAAGGAGGGGGACGTTCATGCCTTTGCCCTTGCAGCTGAATCAAGCTCTGGTGCTTCATCCTTGTTTTTGTTTGATTATTAGTTTTGTGAATAATGCCATACTATTTGAAAGTTATTACGGTTATGGAAATTTACTGAATATCTAAAACATTGAAACAATTTAACCCCGAGCAACGACCACGCAAGAATGTTTTATTGATGGGATTCCTTTATTAAGAACAAACACTTGCAGAGGAGATACCATAAAAAAGATGAGGGGGAATAGCTTAGTATACCAACAGATGATGCCTGCAAGCAGGGTCACAGGCAGACATTCTAGACAGGGAGTGCGGGTATACAGGGGGGGGGTATACAACTGCAGTCATATATACCCAGGCAGCACCGGGTACCTCAGCTAGTCTAATATATAACTGTTCTGCACATTCAGTTTTTTGGGTTGTGTATAGAGCATTCTTTAATATAACTGTTCCCTGGTCAAACCCAACTTTAACCAACAACTGTCTAAATATATATATGTATATGTATATTTAGGCAGCATATCTTCATTCAAACATGTTTCATTGAATATGATAGACATATGTCTATTTATTGTGATAAAATCTGCATTTCATTGTGATGGTGATTTCCAGTTATCTCCCTTATATTGGGATGCTTGTTTGGCAAAAAACTCCATAGCAACAATAGATAAATTAAAAAATTTTAAATAATTATAACAGAGTGCATTTACACAAGTTTTTAAAAATCACCATCACAAGAAAATGCAGATTTTATCACAGTTACAATAAATTTGTCTTTGTAATTTACCCCTGAAGATGAACTTGGAGAAGGTTGAAAGTACTTGGGTAGAAAAAAGCTATGGCACCTTCCTTGAGGAATTTCATCATAACATCATGAAACTGATTAGAGAACTGGAAAGGATCAGTATAAAAATAGATATATTATGTCTATATTATTTCTGAAATATATATATATAATACATAGAGTTGAATCAGACCAGGAAACATTAGTATTAAAAAGTGCTCAATACATGTGAGAAAAAATATAAGTAAAAATAAAAATAATGTGTAGAGCTTTTAACTTTAAAAATCAGGAGGTCAATTAAAATAAATACACACCCATGGTTTTGACCTGATGGTCTCTTCAGGCAATATTTTTAAAATGACCACTTTAACACTTTATTTTAAAACAAACACAAAGAAAGCTACATAATTATCTTTTAAAAAAATAACAGGCTCATGTTGATTGAAAGATAGGACATTGAGTATAACGGAAAGGAAGGGAAAAAGATATATGTATATATATGTATATGTATGAGAAAACAATATATATTTTTATATATCAAAAACAATATTGGGGAAATTGTATGGCAAAATGGAAATGTTTACCTGTGATGCATTTTGTGCAGAAGAAATATATATATATATATATATATATATATATATATATATATATATATATATATATATTCATAATGGTAGGTGACAGATTCCTTTTTACTAAAAGTTTCATTATCGTACATTGAAAGGTATAATGTGATTGTTAGTCAACCTTATTATGATTTTCATCCTTTATAATTCAAGCTCTAACCAATTTTGGACTGATTTTGAATGAAAAAGAAAATTCAAGTGATCGCTTTTATAAAAATCTAACTTAAATCTTAATTCAAAGAAAATTACTTTCAAACATTTTTTATTCAAAATAAATGATTAAAAAAAGGCGTTTCATCATAAACCTGTAATTCCTCTCGAGACAAAATCATTTTCATTGAACTATTTGAAACAATCAAACCAAAGTAAGAATGAAACTTGAAAAATCTCTTTCTAATTTTCTTTTCTTTCTTTTTTCTTTTCAACTGACAAATTCTTAAATGAAAATAAATGAGATTTTTAACAAGCAAAATCTACTTTTGAGTCCTACTCTCTCGAGACTCCATCTGTTTATAGCTCTCTATTTATATAAGTCTGTTTATATCTATCTAGCTAGCTAGATAGCTAACTACCTATCTCTGTTCATACCTACCTATCTAGCTATCTATCTTTCTCAGTTTGTTTATATCTTTCTCAGTCTGTTCATATCTATCTCTCTATCTATCAGTCTGTTCATATCTTTCTCAGTCTGTCCATATCTATCTATCTATCTATCTATCACAGTCTGTTCATACCTGTCTATTTATCTCAGTCTGCTCATACCTATCTATCTCAGTCTCTCAACATCTCACTCTGTTTATATCTATCTCTGTTCATATCTATCTATCTATCTATCTCAGTCTGTTCCTATCTATCTATCTATCTATCTATCTCAGTATGTTCCTATCTATCTATCTATCTATCTCAGTCTGTTCCTATCTATCTATCTATCTATCTCAGTCTGTTCCTATCTATCTATCTATCTATCTATCTCAGTCTGTTCCTATCTATCTATCTATCTATCTCAGTCTGTTCCTATCTATCTATCTATCTCAGTCTGTTCCTATCTATCTATCTATCTATCTATCTATCTATCTCAGTCTGTTCCTATCTATCTATCTATCTATCTCAGTCTGTTCCTATCTATCTATCTATCTATCTATCTATCTATCTCAGTCTGTTCATATCTATCTATCTATTTATCTATTTATCTATCACAGTCTGTTCATACCTGTCTATTTATCTCAGTCTGCTCATACCTATCTATCTCAGTCTCTCAACATCTCACTCTGTTTATATCTATCTCTGTCTGTTTGTATCTATCTATCTATCTATCTATCTAAATCAGTCTGTTCATATCTATCTATCTCAGTCTCTCAACATCTCACTCTGTTTATATCTATCTCTGTCTGTTCGTATCTATCTATCTATCTATCTATCTATCTAAATCAGTCTGTTCATATCTATCTCAGTCTGTTCGTATCTATCTATCTATCTATCTATCTATCTATCTAAATCAGTCTGTTCATATCTATCTATCTCAGTCTCTCAGCATCTCACTCTGTTTATATCTATCTCTGTCTGTTCGTATCTATCTATCTATCTATCTATCTATCTAAATCAGTCTGTTCATATCTATCTATCTCAGTCTCTCAACATCTCCCTCTGTTTATATCTATCTCTGTCTGTTCGTATCTATCTATCTATCTATCTATCTATCTATCTAAATCTGTCTGTTCATATCTATCTCAATCTGTTCATGTCTCTCTCAGTCTATTGACATCTACTGATCCTAGTACTACCATCACCATCATCACTTTTTAAAAATTTCTTCCCATTTTCTCTCTTTTCCAGTTCATACCTCTGTCTTATACTTTCTATTTTCTACTTCTCTCTATTCCCTTTCATTCTATCTTCTACTCACATCTTCTTTCTTCTCTCATCCTCCTATAAGTACGAGTAGAGGAGGAAGTTCCCACTTTTTTCTTAAACTTTTATTTCAAATTCTCTCCTCTTCTCATCCCTCCCTCTCTTTATATCTCTCTATTCTTTTATTTTTTCCTTTATAATTTTCATTTTCTCACACTTATCTCTTTGTATCTTTCATTTCTTTCTTGACATTTTTATTCTACCTCAAATTCTGTTTCAATTTTTCTATTCCTTTTACGCTCTACACACATTTTGACTCTCTATCTTTCTATTTCTTTCACACCATTGTTCTTGTATGCCAACCAACTCTACCATTTCTAAAAACAAAGGGAGATTACTTCTATCTGCCACCATACAAGGGCAAATTTGACACAACGTTCATTTAATGAGCACTCTCTCCGATATATTCATGGGAGGGGTGCTCATTCATTAAACCGGCCTAGTATAAAATTTGATCTCCCAGCTAAATAAAAATCCTACCATCTTTAAAAATAAAAAAAAAATCTCCTTTTGTTTAATAATTCTTTGGTTTTAATCACATTTTTTATACCACATTTCTTCTCTGTTTTTTTGTTATTTTAGTCTTGAACTTTGTAGAACGCATTCTTTTAGTCATAAATTTGTTAAATAAACTCCACCTTTTGTCTCATCTTTTCTCAACCTCTGATGACATTTCCATGTCTTTCGTTTTTTATGCTCAACCTTTATTATTAAAGTCATTAAATTTTTTATTAAGATAATTTAGCAGTAAGAAAAACATTTTTTTAATCAGGTAGTAACAGTTCAACAATCAAATTGGCCAAGGTCTTGCCATATCTCGGCATATTGTCTTTGTTCTTATACAATAGTTGTCCATTTTTTAAAATTTTAATTTAGATTCAAATCAAACAATTCTGTTTCTTCCTTTTATTTTTATATTCTCTTTCCTCAATCTCTCTCTTTCTTTTTTCTCCATTTTCATTTTTCTCATCTTTATAGTTTCTAAATTACTATAAATATTTATCACCTGTCTTTCTTTTACCATTTCCTTTACAAACCTCTCTTTCCCTCTCTCTTATTTTATTTTTTATCTTTTTTTCTTGTATTTTCTAACTCCCACCTTATTTATTCCCTTGCAGTTTTCATTTGTTTATTTTTCATGAGTGATCTCCCTTTATCATTCTCTCTATTTTTATACTTTCTCCTTTTCTTTTAATTTTTTTTACTTTTTCCCTTCCCTTTATTCTCAGTTTCCCCACTTTTATTCTCTCTTTTATGTTTCCTTATAAAGAAACAGTTAATCTCACCATTACCATTTCTCTACTTTATATTTCATGTCACCATCCATTTTGTAAAATCTTTCTCTTCATGCTTTCATCAATTTTCAAGTTTCTCCATTCCTCTAGAAACCATTGCATGAATAAATACAAATATTTTGTTAGATTCTATCTCTTCCTCACTGCCTGCTTTCCCTTCCATTTTTCTTCCTCTCCCCATCCTCTCTTCCCTCCTTCACACCTTTTCTCTCTCCCACTCCTCATCCTTTCTACCCTTTCTCTTCCCTATCTCCATCCCTCTCCATCTCTTCCTTCCCTCCCTCTTCTGTCTCTTCCTTTTTATCTCCCTCTCCTTCCATTTGTCCACACTCCTTTTTTTCTCCTCTTCCCTCCCCTCTTCAATCAATCTCTTTCTCCCTTTTACTCTCCCTTCTATCCTTACCTCTCATTTCACTTCTTCCTTTTCTTTCTCCTTCCTTCCCTCTCTCACTCCCACCCACCCTTTCATTTCTTCCTTTCCCTCCTTTCATTTCCTCCTCCATTTCCTTTCATCTCTTTCCCTCACACTTCTCAGCTTTCCCTTTCTCTGTCCTCCTTGCTTTCTCCTTACCACCTTCAACGGAAGGAAATGCAAAAAGCAAGAGAGGAGGTGGATGTTGTCCTTCTGTTATTGTTTTTCCTTTTTAAAACTTACTGAAAACAAAAATGGCCGGCAAAAAATTCCTTCCCAAAAGAATATGGGCTGAATGTAAAGGTCAACACTCTGTCTTATTGATATCAGACTTAATCACATTTATTCTAATGATTACTAAAGTTCTTTTCTTCTTTTTTATTTCTTTTTGTTTAAACGTTTATTTAGCTTCTAACTTTTCTATTAAATTAACACATAATTTTCTTTTTGTAGTGTACTAAAATTTTAAACTTCTTTAAATTTTTATTCTTTTTCCCTAAATTACATTTCTTGTTCTTTTTTTCTTTATTCAAATCATTTCTCTCTCACACTGCCTCTTTACTGTCACCCTCTATATTTCTTGTTTTTCTTGTTCTACTGTCTTTCGCTTTTCCTCTTAGCGTCTTTTATCATTCCTCTTTTTAGACTTAACCCAGCCTCATTTTCACTCTCTCACATTCAAATTATTCTCTTTTCTCTTGTATTATTAACTTCTAACCTCCCTTTATTAACTCTTCTCTCAATCTCAAATCTCTTATCAATATTTTTTACTCACTCTTTTTTTATATTTTCAATTTATTCATCTACTGTGTGTGTGTAAATTGGAATAAAATACAGATCAGAATCTAACAGAATGATAAGTACAAATAAGAAATGTTTATCAGCTTAACATGTTTCGCTTTTATTAAAGCTTCATCACAGAATGAGAGATGCACAAAAAAAAGAAAGAAAGTCTGGTATTTTTTATTTTTGTGCTGTTTGACTTTCATTGATTAATCAGGTTTCATGTGCATATGATTTGTTAAACTAACATTAGCATAATTTATGGCATTCCAAATTCAAGGACAGACAACACATCCTTTCCAAGTTACAAGAAATTATAAGATTCCAAGCCTAACTGAAAAATCATAAATATTACTTTATGTCTGTAAGTGTATAATAATTCTACTTTGTCTAAGTGGGATTCAGGTCAATAATGTATATTTGTATGTGTGTGCGTGTATGTGTATGTCTCCATATATGAAACATGTTAAATTGATAAACATTTGCTATCTGTTTTTTATCTCATTACATATTCATTTGGGTTACTTAGTTCATTTATGTTGCCTTCAACATACTGACTCCAGAGTTTCATAGATGGACTTGTTCATCCACTCTTCAGTGGATATGAGCAATTTACTGCTTATATATTTTAATTCTTTCTTTTTATACTCATTTAGCACTGTTGAGAATTTTATTCTGTATTTTCTGTGTTTGTGTGTGTCCTTGCCTGTGCACTCACATGCATCCATCTCCACAATGTCTGTTGTAATCATTTTGCCTTTTTCTTCATTTTTTTTCATCTGTAGCAGACTGTATATGTACATATATATAAATAAAAAAATATTAAATAAAAATTAAAAATTAAGATGTGCAAGTGCAGGTGAACCCTTACACTTAATATCTGGGTATTGCTTCTTTTGATTTTACAATGTCAATCAGTCTTTTTCTATGATTTTTAAGAAGTTTCTGGCTGTAACGAGTGCCGATTTTTGACAATTCTTCTTTTGGTAAAACTCCCACAATTGCCTAATCTAAACTGGGTTTCTTACAATTCTTTCAATTTTGAATCACAGATTTGCAATTGGGTTTAGATCAGGATTTGACTAGGCCGTTCCAAGACTTAACATTTCTTTTTACGGACCCATTTTTTGTGGATTTGCTTTGATGCTTCATATCATTGTCCTCTAGGAAATTCCAACCCCATCTTAAACCCAACTTTTGACCTGAAGAGCTCTATGTCAAAGACAGAGCAAGAATATATTATAAAAGACAAAAACAATAATATTCCATGGTTATAATTTATTACATTGGAATCGTAATCATGTGATTATGATTCCAATGTAATAAATTATAACCATTAAATATTAGTGTTTGAGCCTTTTATATTATATCAGTCAGTTATGTGCCATGCGTGATACATGCTCAAGCAATCATGTATCTTTCAATACATGACTGACAAGGCAGATTTTTTCCCGCAGTAGGTTGCTATTTCTTTCTATGGTAGGCCAGTTGCCATCTAGGGCTATAGAACTGTCCTGCTATTTACCCATATTTGGGGGGAGGGAGAAGAGGATTCATACCTTTCCCAAGGGTATTAGCACGTAAGTGAATGTAATAGATTCAACTTTAATTTGAACTCAGCTCTTCAATTTCTCAATCCTAGCCGCTATCCATTACTCCACCATATGAGGGTCGACTGGAAAGTTCTCTCTTTATACTTTTACACTTTCTCTCTCTTATTTTTTTACCCTATCTGTCTCCGCCTTCTTTATCCATTCTTTATTTTTCTCTTTTCTACATAATCCGGAATTACAATCTCCATTTCATTTTTTTACAAGTGTTGCTGATATTGTAATTTCACTGAAAAAACAATTTTGTCTTGTCAATTTTAACTTGCCTTTCTACATTCTGCTTCATTGAAGGCATTAACACGCTCAACAAACAACTCAATCTCAAGTGAAAGGTAGACTGGATACATAAAAACATTTTATAACAATGACAAAATATCACAGATACATAAACTCACTACAAGTGAATGTACAGGATGTGATGGATAGATTTTCAACTAAATTACGCAAAAATGAAAATAAAACTGACATCTCATTTTAACAGATATATTTACCAAAATTGCACAAAAATATCTTGAAATACTAAAGAGTAAATTTATTTAATAAAATCGCCATTGCTTTAACCATAGCCTCCAGACAACTTTGAAATCTCCTGCAACTCTTCTGGACAGTATCCTTGTTTAAGTTGGTGAATGCTGCCATAATCCTTGCTTTCATCTTTGGTGTTACAAAAAGTTTTGTTGGTCACTCCCTCACCTGTGCCCCATATATAATAATCAAGGGGGTTGCAACCTGGTCAGTTAGGTAGCCAGATGTAAGGGGTAATGTAGTCGCAGAAATTGTCTGGCAGCCAAGACTGGGTTCTCCTGCTTGTGTGGCATGGTGCAGAGTCCTGTTGCCAGACATAGGCTTCCAGCAGCCACCCACTTGACCCAGGCCAGCACTACCTCCTCAAGGCACTTGGTGTAGGCTTCCATGTTCAGTCTGTTCAACCAATTTGGGAGTTCTTATCAGAACAATCAGAGTGAGTTTTCTGATCTGCCACACCTTTGTAATCACCTTTAGACACATCCAACTCTTTCTGAATCATCTGCACTGTCCTCAGATTGACACACAAACACTCTGAAATGTTCATATTGGAGTTTTCTGGCAATAAGAGAGAGAAAGTGTAAAAGTATAAAGAGAGAACTTTCCAGTCGACCCTCATATGGTGGAGTAATGGATAGAGGCTAGGATTGAGGAATTGGAGAACTGAGTTCAAATTAAAGTTGAATCTATTACATTCACTTACATGCTAATACCCTTGGGAAAGGTATGAATCCTCTTCTTCTCCCTCCCCCCAACTATGGGTAAATAGCAGTACAGCCAGCCATTTCCAAATTTCTAGTGGAGTGAATTGCATTATGGTGATCTTTTTCTCACAAATTGTGCCCAACTGACCCTACTATTGAAGCCAACAAAAACAAATAACACACATGCATGAAATTAAAAATATAAAATGGTGATAGTTTACCCATCACACACTGTAGACATAAAATCAGTTAAAGCCGATTGTTCAATCTCATAAAAAAGAAGTGGCAGTTCATAGTGCAAGATGTGTGGGTAATTTAATGGATATTCACTACAAATAATGGAATCTGCAAGCTGAGTTCAAATTCCAGGATTGTCTGTTGAATGCCCTTTCTCACTAATACCCTAAAATACACTGATTACATCATCTGCAGTGGGACAAGGCCCTCTTCAAAAAGGGGCTACGAATGAAATAGATTCTCAAATATAAATAACTAATATTTCCCTAATGGCCCAGGTATAAACAACCAATATTTACCTATACTCAAACCAAGTATATGCTCACAAACTCAAATAATAATAATAACACTAATCAAGAATATGCCTGCTCATTGACATGGATGTTCCTGATGACCATAATATGAATGTCAAAGAAATTGCCAAGCTCAAAGAATGCACTGACTTCCAGATCGAAGTTACCAGACTGTGGGACATTTAGGCCACTATTGGACCACAGTCCCAGTTATCATTGGAGTCTACAGCACCAAACTTATTTCTACATTGAGAAAATCAGAATAAAGCCTAGTATGCAATTGCTTCAGAAGTCCGCATTGCTCAGCACTATAAATGTTCCTCAAAAGGTGCTCTCTGTCTGAGGTTATACAACAATGGAGAACATCCATAATGCAAGATCTCTGGTTGAAAACAAAAACCATGTGAAAGGAGATAATAATCATAATGATGAAATAATTTATTTTGACATGAAATAACACAACAAGTGCTCATGGCTGATGCTAACCTCCAGGAGAACAACACTACGCCTTCTCGGTCTCACATCTTGGCCCACTGACATAAAGTAGCATGATTATATTGAATTAGGTCTGCTGCTAGGAAAGTTGGTTCACTATGTCATGCAAGAAAATCTTTCTTATCAGAATCCATTTTGCACATTTATAAATCTACCATTCAACCATGCATTGGATATTGCTGTAATATCTGATCTGTTGCTTCTATTATGGAAAGCTGAAAGTGCTTGAGGCAACAGACAATACAGACAATTTATTGCACTCCCTTTCTCACACCAAACAGAAAAATGTAAGAATGCTGGAAAAACTAAATAAAAAATTAATTAAATTTTCTCTGTCTGTCATATTCAACGAAACATGTTTAAAAAATGTTTGCTGCCCAAATATACATTAATATACATATACATATACATATATATATATATATATATATATATATATATATTCTGTTTATTTTTTATATATGTATATTTTATATTTTTATATATATTTTCTGTTTATATATATATATATATATATATATATATATATAAACAGAAAATATATTAAACAATTGTCAGGTTTAATACATTCCATAATAAGTTGTCAGTGTTTACGTTAAGGCATGTTTCTTGAGTAGATATAATCGTTTGGGAAAGATCGCAGAAGATTTGTTGTTAAAAACAGTAATTTGAACTTTGCTCCCCACACACTTCTCTATAGCTGAGTGGTATAGCACATCAGATCAAATGATGGTTTCATATAGGACACAGGTTCTGTTGGAGAATGCATATTTTCTATTAAATTTCTCAAACATCTTGGCTGGTAAATGTAATTAATACTGTTTACTTTAAAAACAGAACATTTACTTAAATAAATTGTATCTATTAAAATAACCTATAAACAGGAAATAAATAATTGTTGGACTTAATCCATTTCATAATATATATGTATATGTCTTCTTTTATAAGTCTTAAGTTTTGATAAGAACTAAGATATTAACTTAGTATCCTTATTGTTAAGGGGGTCTCCCCTTTTAACACAAATGGACTCAACCGAGGTATACATATACTACTACCAGTGAATACCCGGACAGTCTGTAATCAAGTAGTATCAGAGTAGTATTAGAGGAGGGTAGCACAAGAGTCACCATCACGAGCACCTAGACTCATACCGCAATACTTCAATACCAAAACTGTATATATATTATTGCTACTAACCCGCATTCCTGGATCTACTAACCTGTATTACCAGTTTGTATTATTACATTTATTTTCCTTATCTATTCCTGCATTTGTTATTTATTGATATCAGATTTCATCTCGGAATCCACAACACTTATTATATAAATTAAATTTTAACTTTGTATTCTCTTAATTACTTATTAATTACTATGAGTTTTTTCCATGTCAACACTGGAGATTTAAATGCTGACATTGTGATCTTGAGATTATTGAGGACTATAAGAAACTTATTTCAAATATGATTTTTTTTTCATTTTCTGGAATTTGAACAGTTCATCTCTGTTGTATTTTAAAAAGCTGTTATAACCACAGAGCTATTGAACTGTACAAATTACTTTAGTTGTTATGAAAATAATTCACTCACGAAAGAAGTGAAGTTGAAGAATTCTCAGCTGAACGAAAGCAAATGGAATGGGATGGAAGCAAGAAACAAAAACATGGGAGAAGGAAAAAAATGCTGCAGAAATAGAAAAGAATGGCGTTTACACAACAGTGGAAGCAATTTAAAATTCCTGCATTTCTACAAAAGTCTCAGAAGTAAATTTAGTGAAAACTATAATGCTGGAATTTTTTGTCTCTTTCCTACCTGAAGACCGTATGCCAGTAGACATTTGAGTGCTTAAAATATTTAAAATCATTCTCTTTCCCAGTTCCATTGTCTCTTTCTTTTTCCCTCTCTCAAGAGAAATTAATGTCTGTAGACAGTTTAATGTCTCTGTCTGCCTCTTTTAATTGAAGCCAATATCCACAAATATTTTCAGTGTCCAATATATAAAGTTCATTTTCTGTTTTTAAGAGAGAAAATATGGAACATACAGTAACATTTTTTCGTTAAATTTCATCTATAGACTTATTTGAATGCTTTATTATGTAATGTGAGCACTTGGAAGAAAGATTTATTCTCCCATTTCCATTGCTCTCATTATGGACATTATTATATCCATGATATAATAATACAATAATTCATGGATGGAACAGAATGGTTGAAAGGAAAAAGAATGACAAACATGCTTTGCTCTGAGAGAGACTTTTATAATACTAAGACATACATAAAACTATATTTAAATCTACATATATACATGTGTCCCACATGAAGAATAATATATCACATACAAAGCAGAGTGTAAAGAGAAACAAAAAGGAAGGATCTTACATATAATATGGAGATGCTCCTGTACCTGGAGAAGCCGTTTTGAGGACACCAAATTCAAAAGGACCAGATTCATCTATGTCCCAGGTGAAGACATATTCCATGAACAGCAAACAGCAAATCTTGTGTGTTTTCCAATTTGCGGACTGCAAGCTGAAGTTTCACTTGATATCAAGAAAATATATATTCCCAAAGAGAAATGATACCATGGTCTTGTAGTCTGCTGGGGAGGCAGATTTAACCTTTGCTCAGGCTTGCATCTAAGAAAGCAACCTTACTGTTGCTGTAAACGAAACTGAACTAACCAGCACTTTCATTGCTGTATAGAGTGATGTCATTAAACAGCCATCATGTGACCCATGTGACCCATGTGACTCATGTGACTTATCTCTACCAAAGGCAGATAAGTACCTTCTTTATCTTTACAATTACAACTAAGTCAATTATAACCAAGATCTTGGTAACCAAAACTTGACTACTGTATTCAATGGCATTTAATCCCCTGCATTATAGTACTATTTAGGATGTGCAAGTAGTATAACAGTTATCAGTGTGGAAAATGGACTCTTCAAGCAGAATTCAAATCCCAGCTTAATCTGTTGCATCCTCTTTCACACTAACACTATTGGAATCTATCTCTTTTCATCCAACTATAAGTTAAATAGCAAGGTAAACTTGTTTGTCTTGGGGACAGCCAGTCGAGGAAAGGAACTATTCAAAACCATGGTGAAGAGAACAGGAAACCACTCCAGTATTTTTCCAAGAAGTCATGGCATTTTTTTACGGTATTATAAAGTTAGGTCAGATACACATACTTGGAATAGTATTATTGTTCATTAAAGATATTAACACATTCAATAATCCACAAGATTTGAATGAAGAAAAAGAAAAGCAGATAGGACACACAACAAAATCAAGTTTTCTAACAATGACAAAATATAATAGTTATATAGATTAACAGTGTATTTCCATAGGCACAATGTTAAATTAGAATGGTCCAGTTTTGTAGAAAGGTAGAGTTCTCTTTTGTGAGTTCACAGTATAGAAGTAGATAAGTTTGACTATCACGCACTTCACACTTCTCCCAGCTCATTCGAACAGGAGTGGAGGTTTATCCCTTGTTTCCTGTGTATGATTGGGTATCCGATCCTTCTAAAGTTTACTTTAACTGTATACTTCCAACATCATTTTGGTTCAATGCACATTATTATCATAATCATTATTGCCATTATCATTTTATTGTCATATATTACAAAAGAAAACATGAGACTGACACGTAACATTATATTTTATCAACACACAGTACTGTGATAAAAAACAACAATAATAAAATGGAATAAATTTTTTTTAAAATTATGATGATGATGGTGATGATAATAAGAGTGTATCAACCCAGTGTATTGTAATAAAAAAACAACAATAATAAGATGGAGTAAAACTAGTAATAAAATTATAATGATGATGATGATGATGGTGGTGGTGGTGGTGGTGGTGATGATGATGATGAAGAAGAAGAAGAATACATTCTTCTTCTTCTTCTTCTTCTTCAATGTGATGTGATAAAAAACAACAATAATAAGATGGAGTAACAAAATAATAATTTTATTTGTGTGTATTTCTCCAAATCCAAGTTCATACTATTGATAGATTCGAATGACACTCTCTATTTCCCTACCTGTCTCTTTCTTTGTTTTCTCTCCTTTTTTCTCCCTCTGTTCGCATCACTTTCACTCATTTGTCTTCCTGTTGTCTTTCTATCCCATCTCTCTCCTTCTATCTCTTTCTAATTTCTTTCTCTCTACCTTCCCATCTCTTTCTTGCTTTGTCTCTCTCTCTCTCTCTCTCTCTCTCTCTCTATCGTCTCCTGTTTTTCACTCTTCTTTTCAAGCAGTCATAGGGACAATAAAATATTCATAGGCTTTACATTTTTAAAAAAACCTGACGATTCAAAAGTTTATGTAAATATTTGTCCTAAAGGATTTATCCATGGCAGGAATTTTTATTTTATTTATTTATTTATTTATTTTTAGAGGAGGGGTCTTGACAGATTCTGTCAAAGTAAATTTCATTCCTTGATCATCTTCCGTCACTTTTATATGGTATCAGCTGGCAATGAACTTGGTTTTATATATATATATATATATATATATATATATATATATATATATATATATATATATATATGTATATATATAATGTTATCAGACTGGACTGAGGTCGATTCCACCATGCAGCACTTTTAGAAAGTGCCTGAAAACTATACCAGGAGTTGACCCAAGCCTTGTAAGTGAAATTGGGTAGACAGAACTCTTGGGGACTGTCGATAGCTGTGCTAGCATGAAGCTACAAGTCATTGTGGCCGATGGCGTGAGCATGCTGGCCTTGTTCAAATTGTTGATCATGCTAGATAACACACTCACGCCCAGAAACTGTAACTAAGGTTGGCTCAGTATAGTTGCAGTATAAACCAAAGGTGGGCTCTGTGGGTGTTGAGCAAACACAAAATGTGCCTGAGCAAGGATCTGCAATAAGGATTGGCTAGCCACCCTAATAGACGGGTATCCTCGAATACGAGTGGCTAGCTATTATAATTATTTTTGTTATTATTATTATTATATATATATATATATATATATATATATATATAATAACAATAATAATTATATTATAATTATTATTGTCATTATTATATATATACATATATATATATATAACTATAATAACAATATAATAATAACAATAATAATTATATTATAATTATTATTGTTATTATTATTATTATATATATATATATATATATAATAACAATAATAATTATAATATTATAATTATTATTGTTATTATTATATATATATATATATATATATATATATATATATATATATATATATATATACATATAATAACAAAAATAATTATAATAGCTAGCCACTCGTATTCGAGGATACCCGTCTATTAGGGTGGCTAGCCAATCCTTATTGCAGATCCTTGCTCAGGCACATTTTGTGTTTGCTCATATATATATATATATATATATATATATATAGGCAGCAAACTTTCATTCATAAATGTTTCATTGAATATGATGTATGCAGCAATTTAAGAAATTGAAATAATTATAGTCACAAGTTGTCTCAGTCAATACATTATTTATTTTCATTTTGTTCATTATTACTTTATTTTTCTTTGTTCATTTTCTAAAATGTATTGTGTGGGAGTAGTAGTAATTCTGAGATGTAGTAGGCAGGTATAGTTGTAATTCTATGTTGAGGTACCTTTAAAAAACACCCAACACCTTTCACTCAGTTTCAAAGAAAGTAAGATTGAGGCTAAGCTTAAACCATTTTTATATAATGTGCTTATTTGTCAATATTATGTTTTCTTGCCACCACTTGTTACATTGATGAATCTTAGTCACATATGGTTGATTTGATACTAATCGTAATATTGAATTATTTTTTTGATAATTTTTTTATAGTGGGAATTCTTACATAGGGTTGTTGTTGATGTCGACTTCATAAAATACACAACTCCTGCTGTAATTAATTGTGAATTTAAAAATCCTTTCCATATCTGTACAATATATGTGTGTTGCCTGGTCTATGTATGGTTTTGAATTTTGATAACACAGGATTCTCAGATATTCTAATGGTACACTAAATTACAGAGTTTGTCACTCATTCTAAATACTATTTGAGATGCAATACTTATAAGCAGTGGTTTACCTAGCATTCATGCCACCCTTGATTTTTGTAGAATTTGCCAACTGTCTAAACAACATTCCAAAACTGAACAACATCTAATTCATTACAAGATCATATATCATTATACTAATTTTCTCAAATGCGACACCCAAAACTTATATTCATTATGCTACTTTCATTGTTTTTTAATCAATTGACCCCCAGCAAAGCGATAAAGTCACTAAGATGCAAGGGTTTACTGAGGAGAATAGAGTGAATGAAACCAAGAAACCATTACTGAAGAGAAAGGACAATAAAAAGATCCAGATTCAAGAAGTCAGATGATGATGATTGCCATTGCACTTAAATTATTAAAGATCCCAATTGACAGGAAAGCAAAAAACTAATATAGTTCCACAGGCAAGGAGTGTGAGACAGAAAAACCTTATAATAGAGCTTACACTTAAAAAATTCAACAGTAAAACAATGAAGTCAAGCTTCCAATCTAGTACTACATTTAAAAAGAAGTTGAAGTACCAAAGAGAAGAGCTCATCAGACCAATTGTTATGTAAATATTTATAGGAAAGGCTACATTTCGACAGTGGGTAGTGATGCCAGGTGAGGAATGATAACATTGCAGTTTCTTCTTTGTATTTTGTCAAGAATTTCTAGATATATATCAGAAGCACCAGACCAGATGTGGCAACAATATTCAATCAAGAGATAAACGGTAGGCTTATAAAGGTTCAAGGAAGATTTGGGTGAGAAAAATTGTTTAGTATGACACAGTGAACCAAATTTTTAGTAGCAGACATAGCAGTTTACTTGATATAATCATACCAGTTCATATCAATAAAAAAACATTAGACTTAGAAACTTCAATGAGTTGCTCTTCCTAGAGACGAGCATCACACATGCTGATGTGAAGCAAAAAATGAAAAAAAAAAGAGCAGTTTAGTTTGGGAGGCATTAAAACTAACAAGCTATTTTTGAGATTACCAATTTGACTTTATTGAACTAATCAAACTTACTATTAAGACAGGGCTAAATACAGTGTAACCCGGATATATGAGAAACCCGGATATAAGAGAGAATTTATCTGGTCCCAAATTAGAGCCTGTGTTACCTAAACAAATGTAAACCAAACCCGGATATAAGATAAACCCGGATATAAGAGACTTCTTCTCCGGTCCCGACAACTCTCTTATATCCGGGTTACACTGTAGTAAATATTTGTATAGATACCAAGTCCAGAGGGGTGATAGTAACTGTTAGGGTCCCAGCTATAGTGTTTTAATTATTGTTTGGTGATAAATGGAAACAAAAAGGACACTTATACTTAGAATCAGAAAGAGACAAGCATCAGAGATGTGTTTCTACAGAAGGATGCTGAGAATACCATGGACAAAACATGTGAGCAATGAGGAAGTTTTCAGGAAAATGGAAACAAAATGGACAGTTATGCCAAGAATCAGAAAGAGACAAGCATCAAAGATGTGGTTCTACAGAAGGATGCTGAGAATACCATAGATGAAGCATTTGAGCAATGAGGAAGTTTTAAGGAAAATGAAAACAAAAAGGACACTTTTCTTTAGAATCAGAATGAGATGGTTTAAATTTCTAGGACACATAAATAGGATGTGGAGAATTTGTTACTCAAAAGACATTCAAGAAAGAAAGGTAGAGGGAAAGAACAAGTAGCCTCACTAAAGAGTCTGTATAAATGGATGGCAGAACGGGGAGGGAGAAAGATAGTAAAAAGAGAAACATTGCTAAACACTACTAAGGATAGGATGTTGTGAAAAGCCATTATCATCCATGTCCTGAAAAGACATAGTACAGAGCAGAAGTGCATGCAAAATAAGCCAGTTTGCGAGACTATTTTACCCACAGATAGAAACAGAGAAAAGCTGGAACAGAGTAGAAAAGGCAAGAATGTGCGAAATGGTTATCCGCACAGAAGGTGGAATTGAAGTTCCAAGTTCAAATCCCAGCCTTGACCGTTATGTTTACTTTTGAATTATTGCTTATTATCTCCCAGCTAAGGGTTAAATAGCAGAAGAGTTAGGCTTTCTAGCCCTGGGTGGAAACCATACTGGGAGAAGGACAAATCTGAAATCCAAATTGTGGCAAATGAAAGAGGGACAAAAATCATATCGACCAACATAGCCTGGAGTCCGACTGTTCTTATTGAAATATGTCTGTTAGCGTCAGCCAATGAAAAAAAGGCTTTTCCCCTCCTATATACTGATGTCTTTTTACTTCATCTGGTTTTGATTCAAGTTATTTCCTCTGGAGTCCTAACTTAGTAAGCTGGTCTCTTTCTTGAATAGTTTAATCCAAATGTTTCATACGTATGGTAACTAGTCATATAGAAAGACAATTCTGAATTCAAAACCATACATAGACCAGGCAACACACATATATTGTACAGATATGGAAAGGATTTTTTAATTCATAATTAATTACAGCAGGAGTTGTGTATTTTATGAAGTCGACATCAACAACAACCCTATGTAAGAATTCCCACTATACAAAAAAACAAACAAACAAGCTTTGCACCTTATGCCGTCTCTGTGGGAAAATGAGTTTATAACTACTAGATGCTATTCAGTGGTTCATGGATATAAAATTCAGTTAATAAAAAAGAAATATCTAATATATATATATATATATATATATATATATATATATATATATATATATATATAAGTGTAATCAATACTATATTGATTTGAATTGAAAATGCATCAGCAAAAAGAAATAGAGCTGGTAGGTTGTTAAGTGGGGTAGTTGTGTCTGGCAGCATACAAATTTGCAGCACTCTTTGCTATATAATACAGACCTTTTACTCAGTCTGGCACACTGACACAGTAATGGGACATTCATTCACAATTATCTACAGAGTGCAATAAGTAAATTTTTGCCATTTTATATTTTTAATTTCATACATGCACATTGTTTGTTTTTGATTTTGTCAACTGCACAGTATAGTAGGGTCAGTTGGGCACCATCTGTGAGAAAAAGAGAGACTAACAAAACTCCTTGTAACACCAAAAATGAACTGAAGGCCAAGATTATGGCAGCATTCACCAACTTAAATAAGGAAACTGTCTAGAAGAGTTGCAGAAGATTCCTAAGTCATCTGGAGGTGGTTGTGGTTGAAGCCAATGGTGATTTTATTGAATAAATTTACTCTTTAGCATTTCAAATTACAGAGAACCAATAATATTTACAAATTTACATGTCCCTTGAAGAGCTGTGTTCTTGACCAATTCAAATTTGTAAATAATTATATTGGATATGATACATGTTTAACAAGATGACTCACATTACATCTCTCTGACCATAGCTCAATTAGGTCTCATTTAAATACACATGGAGACCTACCAAACTCTATTCATAACATGTCTGCAAATACAATAACATCAACCTTATGTACAAAAGGCTAAAAATAGGGGAAGCATTATCATTAAAAAAGCCAACACTCAATAATATCAACTGTGAAAATGGCCACAATATGCTGACTGTGTTTGAAAAGAAAAACATTGTTAAAATCTAAATACATAAATAAAAAATAATGGCTAAAAGTATAACTGAAAGTACTTGGAAAACATTTGGACAATTTTTATATAATTTGTGTCCTAAAAAGAAAAAAAATATGCAAATACATGAGAAGGTATATAAAAAAACTCAACCACCATACCTTGTCAGTCATCAGTCATTTCAAAACGAAACTTACATAAAATAGGGTTTGCTGCTCAAATACACAATTATATATATATTTATATATATATATATATATTATATTATATTATATTATATTATATATTTTTTATATTTAAAAAATAATGTTTAAAAAATATATTAAAAAATATATAAATGTTGGAAGTAACATATATATAAATATGTGTGTGAATAAAAAGATGAGGAAAAACTATTCTTAGCTAACATGTTTTGTCCACTAAGGGAATTTATCAAGGCAAATAAATTGCCTTGACAAAGTCCTTCAGAGGAAGAAATGCATTGGCTAAGAATAGTTTTTCCTTTTCTTTAAACTGCACATAAACTGCAGATACCCACTGAAGAGTGGATGCACAGTTTTTGAATGACATTCTGACATATGGCGAAAAGGGTGCATTGGGCAGAATAGGTTGCAAACCACTGTGCTAGATCATGGCTGCCAATCCTCCTATGTATTTACAGAGTGAACTTAGAGAATAAATACCAGGATTTTTCCAGAATCTAAGAATTGTACACATCATGAGAGTCAGAAATATACCTGTAATTGTAAGAACCACTCCAAAGAAAACATGGGAATTGAAATTGGATGAGGCGCAAATCTGATGAACAAATTACTCTGTTTCTGGGACCTACTTGGATACTGAAAATGGTTTTTGGATTTCGAGGACTTGCTTTCACTCAATACTCAACACTGACCACTGAACATCTGGTATGAAGAAACAAATACATCAGAAAGAACAACAAGAACAGCTACCTGAGGAAGATTTAACAATAACGATTAATTCTGACAGCGGTTGCTTATCAGTGATGCTGGAAGCGTGAGGAGATATGTTAAAATCGTATTAACATTGCACAAATAAGTTACCCCATCCTTCAGCCAAGAATTGTCAGATCGAGAAAATTCCAAAGTGGCCGATTAAAATAAAGAATAAATAATGAGCCTTTGTGGGTTGGACAAAACAGAAAAGGAAAGCAGTGGTTAAATCGCAAGGAACTCTGATCAGGATATGGAAGGATCAGATCAAGAGTTGATGACAGATGTGGGTCAAGAGGTAGGGGAAGAATGCAATGGTAGAGTTTACAGGATGGTGGTTGGAGTTTGGAGACAGGGGTCTTTTACTGTATTGGGTTTGTCTCAAAGAGTTATCTGTAATTTTGCTACCATTTGAATTATAAGGAGATCAACTGGACATTCTTTGCTCACTCTTCCTCTTCTCTTCATAAGCTCTTTCTCATTTTGAGTGACTCAATTTTCACTTTCTCTCACTCAATCAATCCTTCTCTCTTTCTTATACCTTAACTTTATCTCTCACTCACTTATTCTTTTTCTTTTATTTATTTATTTACTAGTATTTTTTTAATGCCATATTCTTTCAGGAGTGAAGCAATCATGGCTCTCCACAGCTACTGTTTCTTATAGGGAAATATAATCAAAAGGTTTCCTGTTGCTTTCTCCATGGTTTTAATTCAGGATGTTTTTTTCTCCTAGACTTACTGCCACACAAGGATCAAGAGTCTAGTCTACCTTGCTTGCAGAGAAGAAATAGATACATTCCTCTTCCAACGATATTTGTTCAAAACACACTAGGCAGGAATTTGATCTCAGTTTGCTGATTTTAATTTTGCACTGATAACCATTACACTAGAAATACTATTTACTACCATAGTATCCATTAAAAATGATGGAATTCTTTACATGTGGATAGGTACTTCTGCTTAGGATCATTTTATCTGTGCACACCCTGGCCTTTTGCCTAGGATCAGTATCCTATCTGTGATCAAGATGTACCTCCTTCAGCATGTCTACCTAGAATCAATGCAGTATCAATACGCTCTCCCTAGATTCAAAGAGAAGCTCCCTGATAATTCAGTCTAGGATCAGTGTAGTATCTGTTCACTCTGTGAAAAGTGTTGCATGCACAAAATATATTTAATTTTGAAATATTCTTGCATTCTCAATCTCTCCCTCATTCTGCTCACTCTAATGATCCTATCATTCTCTCTCCTCCTCTCTATCTAATATTTACACTATCTCCCCTTCCTGTTCACCCTCATTCTACTCACTCTAATGATCCTATCACTCTCTCTCTCCTCCTCTCTATCTAAACATTTACTCTGTTTATTTCTGTTCACCCTCATTCTGCTCATCTTATCATTCTCTCTCCTCCTTTCTATCTAAACATTTACTCTTTCTCCCCTTCCTGGTCACCCTCATTCTACTCACTCTAATGGTCTTATCATTCTCTCCTCTTTTCTATCTAAACATTTACTCTTTCTCACCCTCCTGTTTAACATCAGATCTTTCTCTGATTAAATCTCTCTCCTTTTCCATCTGCATCATCCCTACACTAATTTTCTTAGCCCCTCCTATCACTACTGTTTTTTTGTCTTTCTCATTCTCACTATATACCTTCTCTCTCTCTCTCTCTCTCTCTGTTTCTTTCTCTTTGTTGCGTGAGTATGCTGTATGTCATGTGACACAAATCTCAGGATATATAGACCCATCCTCTCCCTCTCTCTCTCCCCCCCTTCATTATATCCCCAGTCATCAATTCGATCATCTCACCCAAAACTCTATTTAATGTTTTCACCACCTCCTCTGTTGCTCCTGCTCCACCCCATACTGCTTTGCCCATCCATTTTGCACTCTGTTGTCGGTTTCCCCCCATGAAAGTTTAATTCACTTGTTTGTCATTCCAAAAGGACAAATATTTTAACACAGTCACAAAGGACTTTAAGTTTACAAAATAAAAGAAAAAAAAAAAGAAAATTTGAACTGAATAAATAAAAGCGAAGTTCTAATTTTGATAATTTTTTTAACTGTGCATGGGTTTTTCATTTTTCTTTTTTTCTACCTTAAATCTGTTTTATTTTTCCATCACAAATTCTTGTCAAGTTTAATTTTATTCTAAGCAATACAGGAAGCAAAGCGATCAAATGGAAAAAAAGACAGCATCTGAAATTCTTGTTAAATGTTATTTAGCGCCTTTATTAATAAAATGCTTAATTTGTTTTCTGAATCCTTGACAAGCAATGATGCCAAGATTTCAAATAAGTTGTTTTTGCAATAAGATTCTTCATTTTTTAAAAATTAATATTCATTTATTTAGCTTATTTATAGTTTTATTTTAATATTCTTAATTTTAGCATATTTTAATACTCTTTTAACATATTTTAATACTCTTTTAACATATTTTAATATTCTTTTAACATATTTTAATACTCTTTTAACATATTTTAATATTCTTTTAACATATTTTAATACTCTTTTAACATATTTTAATATTCTTTTAACATATTTTAATATTCTTTTTATTTAAATATTCATTTATTTAGCTTATTTATACTTTTATTTACATTATTTATTAATTTATTTATTGTTGTCATTTTTCCTTCATTCAAACAAAAGTTAAAATTCTTCCCTTCGTCTTTTAATTTTAATGCAGTTATATATATCTAGGTATGAAAAATATAATATTAAAATATGTAAATAAATGACAACACAGAAAGCTGTCTTGTGACACATTTTGTTCAAAAAAGAACGTATTCAGACAAGACTTTATAAATAGAATCGATATCTTTGTATATATGATCAAGGCTGACATGTACTACCCCTGAAATCCCAAATGAGGGGTGGCAAGTCTCATTGGAGTTCCCAGGCAGTACTTTGTGACTTGCACTAGCTTATCAATGTCTACTTTATTCTACAGTGTAACCCGGATATGAGACCCGGATATAAGATAAACCCGGATATAAGAGAGATTTTATCTGGTCCCAAATTAGAGCCTGTGTTAATGTGTATACAGTGTAACCCGGATATAAGAGACCCTGATATAAGAGAAACCCGGATATAAGAGAGATTGGTGTAATGGATAATGACTCAAAATTAAAAATCGATGAGCCAAGTTCCAGTCACATTCATTATATTCATGGACAAATACCCTTCGGAAAGATATGAATCCACCACTTCTCCCCCAGCTATGGATTAATAAGTAAGACTTATTTCACTAAACCATTATCAAAAAAAATATTCTTACAATCTTAAAACCTGATATAAGAGAAACCCGGATATAAGAGAGATTTTCTCTGGTCCCAAATTAGAGCCTGTGTCAATGTATATATAATAGACCAAACCCGGATATAAGAGAAACCCGGATATAAGAGAGATTTTCTCTGGTCCCAAATTAGAACCTGTGTTAATGTATATAAAATAGACCAAACCTGGATATAAGAGAAACCCGGATATAAGAGATTTCTTCTCCGGTCCCGACAACTCTCTTATTTCCGGGTTACACTGTACCTTCATTTATATATATTACAAATTAAACTAAGCACAACTTAAAGAATGAAAGATTTTCACAGATTTTGATGTCATTTCTAGGGTCTTTATTTTTTTTGTCCAAGTCCATGAATTTGATTTGCGCATGCTAAATCTTGAAAAACTATATAAATTTTTTATCCATAATGTTTAAATTATTCAACATTTTAACAAAAAAAATTCTCAAGGTGTTAAAAATTACTGCAAAACATTGTTGATTTATTAAAGATGGAATGATCGATTATGACATGTCTCTAATTTGTATTTAGATATACACTGTATTTATTTATAATTTTTCTACTTGAATTGTTCATCTATGATTAATTATTGTACATAATTAGGTTACAATAAAATTTATATTTTATATGAATACTACCTTATGAAAACTGAGCATAGTGGGGCCCCCATAATCATAAATTTGATGGGGGTGCATAAGTTTCTTACACCAACCATGTATACAATTAATTTCATCAGTCCTTGTCTGAGGATGTTCTTTTCTTAATGAAACACATTTCCACAGATTTCTGTCTTTTCTTATATAACGTATATTAGTTGTGATTTTCCAAGAATAGCTTAGATGTTGCACAAGGCCGAAATTATTGGGTACACAGTGAGGATCAAACTCACTCATAATTGTTCTAGTGAGACAAGCTTGCTAACCGATTACACCACCTCAAGGTTCTAATATAGTGCATATCAGTATGTCCATAATCTAATGATAAAAAAATTATTATTTTTCAACATACTTACTGTTGTGGCCTGTTAGGGGCCAGAAAGAAAGACACGGAAAGAAGAAGGTCAGTTGAACAAGTGTATTGAAATAACAGAACATATATAAAAAATAAGAGTGTTCTTAGTCAGCAGATAGAAGTGTCCGTCCAAACTATCAGGTTACACTGCATCCAGACTGTCTCCTTAGGAAGTCTTGCAGATTAGTATTTATGAAGGAGGAAGAGTTCATTCTAATATAGATAGGTCACCATAACACTTACTTTCCTTGTCAATGCACTTAATACAAACTATCAGGTTACACTGCATCCAGACTGTCTCCTTAGGAAGTCTTGCGGATTAGTATTTATGAAGGAGAAAGAGTTCATTCTAATATAGATAGGTCACCATAACACTTACTTTCCTTGTCAATGCACTTAATACAAACTATCAGGTTACACTGCATCCAGACTGTCTCCTTAGGAAGTCTTGCAGATTAGTATTTATGAAGGAGGAAGAGTTCATTCTAATATAGATAGGTCACCATAACACTTACTTTCCTTGTCAATGCACTTAATACAAACTATCAGGTTACACTGCATCCAGACTGTCCCCTTAGGAAGTCTTGCAGATTAGTATTTATGAAGGAGAAAGAGTTCATTCTAATATAGATAGGTCACCATAACACTTACTTTCCTTGTCAATGCACTTAATACAAACTATCAGGTTACACTGCATCCAGACTGTCTCCTTAGGAAGTCTTGCAGATTAGTATTTATGTAGGAGGAAGAGTTCATTCTAATATAGATAGGTCACCATAACACTTACTTTCCTTGTCAATGCACTTAATGCAGTGGTGAATATTATTTACATACACTGAACTGTGAAAACTTCAATTCAACCTCATACTGTGAGAAATTCAACTCAAAATTTAGCTTGTCTGTAAGGCTACATATTAATGATCCACCTTTATGTGTACATACATATATATATAGATGTCATTTTGAAGTCGGTTGCTTGGTTGGTACACTGGTACATATCTATACACATATAAATATACACACACATATATGATGGCCACTATTTTGATGTTGTGTATGACTATTACAAGATATCATTGTATGACTCGGCTACCTTAAATGGATATAGCTCTTTAAATTGGCTAAACTTTTAAAGCCTCTGGTACAAAGTTGGCTGAGGTACATATATTATGTTCATTTTATTTTATTACCTGTCTTTTCAACCCAACAGCTTACTAGCACACTTTTTCACAAATGAAACAGGAATTATTAGTATTTAATACTATTTTATAGTTAGTCTGTACACTGGTATACATGCACACACTACAGTGAGGCTAAAGGAGGATATTTTGGTGAGAGCAAAATTTAATCATAGAATTTTTTTATTTTATACATATATATATATATATATATATATATATATATATATATATATATATTGGTTCAATAATATTGACAAGTTCTATCTATAAAATTTTTATTAACTTTTTCAAATTTCCAAATTAATTGTTTTATGTTATGTAAAAGTCAATAGAGAGAACTTGTTGATATTATTCAACCAAAAGTGTTTGAAAAATTTATTGCTGCTGAAATACATCTTATATATATATATATATATATATATATATATATATACACACATATGTATACATGCACACAGATCAATAAGCATTAAGTAGCCCAACATGTAGCTGAATTTTGATCAGTATTGTGTTCAGTAATGTACTAAGTGCATTGACAAGGAAAGGAATTATGTTGAAAAGTAATTATTTACTGTGTAAAAAATAATATATGTCTCTCTATATATCTTATATATATATATATATATATATATATATATATATATATAGAGAGAGAGAGAGAGAGAGAGAGAGAGAGAGGGAGAAAGAAAGAAAGAAAGAAATAGTCAAAGAGATCTTTTACCTCTTAGCTAGTCTGACTGAAATAAACTTTTGAAAGGAAAAACGATTCGCAATTGGAACCAAAGACCTTCCAGAAATATCTTTAATTATTTAACTCTCTCCCAAATTTTTATTTAACTTTTGTAAATTTTCTTAATTTCCATCTCTTAGATTTTCAGGATCTTTTCTCGTCTTCATCATCATTTTTTTCTCTTGTGAGTCCCAGACGTCTTATTTCCCAATCTTAATAGCTTACTACTCTAAATTTATATATGTACTCAAGACCCCTATTCACTCCGATTCCTTATAAACAAGATTTTTTTTTTTTCTGAGGTTATTTCATTTGTAACTTATATCTGCATTATGACCATTTTTTTAGGTTTATACACCCAATATAGTACTTTTAATTTAGAATGTTAGAATTATTTCTTTACACTCAAAGTTCTAAGCTTCTACAGAATGGCTACAAAGTTCCTAGGCAAGAATTTTATATTACTGACTAATTTTCTCCTTTTCAAGATTGAATTAGTTTCATGGTGTCTGTAGAATATGTGAATCGGCCATGTTTGGGTGCATGTTCATGTTAGAGAAAGGACGATCTAGAAAATCTTCAGGGACGATTTTCACAGAGATTTACTCAACTAGGAGAACTGCTCGGAAGCATGAAACACTTAAATCATGTGCTAAAGAAACATCTTTCTATTGAAAAATTCTTCTTTTTATGTGAAACATTCTTGCTATGAAGTAATTTAAAAACATCTATAGTGCCATTCATCATAGCAACAATTATTGAATAAACAGATTTTTTATCTGCTAAAATTTGAAACTGCAATTTATTTACAATTTTACAATTTTTTGGTATATAAAGTAATCCAATTTTTGTGGATACATCTATTCATAGTAACCATTCTTACTATTTGTAATGTTCATAGAAATGGACATTTGTTTGATAAAAAGAAAATTCATACAATTTATTTAATGTCCTTACAGTTTACATGAGAAAAGAAGTACAGGTGTACTGACTTAGGAGTTTTGCTATGTAGTTTCAGTTGTCAGTGAGTTTTTTGATCTCTAGCCACTTTGTTTTCCTCTTTGGGATGAGAAAGTCTGACTACAACCTGTTGCAAAGTTTAGTATTTATCTTTATTTTCTGTGAAAACTAACTTAAAGGTGTTTTTTAATTTACACAAACCAACAACAATTGACTAAAAATTAACTTTTTATACATCTTGATTTTTCCTACTATGTCCACAAAGTCTTATTTAGTTATTAGTTTTAGTGACTTTTTTCCTAGTGTTTGTTTTTGTGTGTTTGTGTGTCAATCATGTTATATGCAGTTCAAAATATGCAGATAATTAGTCAAGTACTCATTACATTACTTTCAAAACTTGCGTTTTTTTATTTGCTTTCATTTCAACATTTCTTTTGTCTATGTTTTTTTACTTTTTGTGGGATTACTCCCCTTGTCTACCCAAGAACTTCTGCTGACAACCACTAGATGGTGCTGCCAAATTAGTATATAAGGGAAGGATGCAAAATGTCTCCCTCTCTCTCTCTTCCCCACACCCAGAGGATGTCTTAAAGATAAGACATGTCTCATTCTCTTCTGGTGTATTTTTTGGTCCCCAGTGAACCTCATGTCCAATTGAACACATAGTACCCAAAATACAATGACCTAAGTTTATTTGACTACTCACAGGCATGTCTAGTAATTCTATTAAGCCAACAAATAAACTCTTCTCAAATGTTTCTTACAATATTCATACATACATTTTTTTCTTTGTTTAGTAGTATATCAACACCTTCATGGGGCATTTAATGCCAAAATTAAATTTTCTTGGGAGAATTAGTCATTTCTTTTAGAAAAATGTGTTGCTGGTTACAATAATCTACTGCTGCTAAAATAAATTGTTTTCAAAAATGTATTGATGGTAATTTTTTTACTATGAAAACGTATTGCTGGTATCTTTACTGTAAAAATATATTTTTATACTTTCATTATTTTTTTACCCCCTTTTGGGTGTTAACTATTTTCCTGTAGCTGGGACCCTAACAGGTGCTACCACCCCAGGTTAGAGTGGACCTAGGAACCACAGCAATTACGAGTTGGTTCCATGCTCCTCAAAACCTCCAATCTCCCAATCACAGGCCTTACTGTCAGATGTAGTTTTACCATCATACCCAGGACATTATATCCGTGTGTACTAAAAGGGCATTTCTATATACACAGATCCATTTCACCTTCCAGCAATCAAATATGTTGTTAATTGTACATTATTGTATGTATATTTATTCTTACTGTTTTGCTTGAGGAAATTCCAATGAGTTCACTGAGCCATCAACTAAAACAAAGATGCCCTAAACTATTTAATTCAGATTATAAATATAGTATATTTCTAACCTAAAATATATATTTTTTGTGATGTCAACGAACACTCGTTGCCACTTTCGTGATTCCAACGAATACTCATTGTCACTTTCATAATTATCGTTGTAGTAGAGACTTTGTAATCGCAGATACAACTATAGTATGCTGTTGAAAAATGCTGCTGCCAGACACCTTCAAATAACACTCACACCAATAGTATTTGCTCGATAATACTCGCTCGACAAGTAACTCGTATAGTGAGCTGAATAGAGAAATAGCATAGTGAGAATAGAGTAGAGAATAGCGGTCCATATAATAATAGATGATAGAATAGAAATGACAATCTGTATAGTATAGAGGATAGACTAGAAATAACAATCATCAGTGGTGCGTTTACTCTGTGGTCACATGGTCTACTTAATTCAATAATGGGATCGCCTGTGTTTGCTCACTGGTGATCTATGTTCAAACTCAAATGTCGGCAGTGACACTTTATTCCTATATAAAAATATTATATATTTGATATACCCACACCAAATCTCACAACACATTCAATTTAATTATCTGTTTTGCACTGTTTATAAACTTGGACATGTAGAATTTTGCAGTCAAGTTACCCCCACACTTTCTACCTAAACTCATCAGCTCTACTGAGGGAAAATAATCCACTTGTAAAATAGTGAAAAAAAACTGTGACTAATTTATTAGACTTTCCTCTATTTTTATGACTTTGAACATTATTTTTAGTGGATATCCATTTATGAAATCGGTGCCCCATTTTTATTTTGAATGGTGTGTATTACATCTCTCAGTTTGCACACTCAAGAAACCTTAATAAAGAAAATGTGCTCTCTGGTAGCGTTTGAGTCTGTGTACCCCTATGTAGAAGAAATCACCATTTGATCCAGCATGCTTTAAACCACTCAGTCACAGAGATCATCACAATCAAGTCAGGTTCTATTTACTCTTAAGAAATACATACTTTGTTATTTAGATTTTCTCAAAAACCCATATTTGCTCAGTTTTATATCCGAAATGTAAACAAAGCAATTTCTAAAGAATTAATGGATTTATTTTTAGTCCAAAATTTTTATTACTTCAAACATTATTTTTAGTGGATATCCATTTATGAAATAGATACCCTGCTTTTCTTGAGAACAAAAATTTCATTTTTATTATCTTTTTCTCTTCTTTTATATTTTCCAGGTCCTCTAAATCGACCCAAAGACTTTAGACTTGATCCACATTTCACTCTGCAGCCCCACGAAGCACACTTTATCTGGGAAGCAGTTGATACTTCAGAAGATCAAATAAGAGGAGAATTTAAAGGTTATAAAGTAAGTCACTTCACCATTTTGTTTTTATTTGCATGACACTTTTCATTATATGTGTCTTAAAGGAATTCAAAGAAACTGTTAAGTTTAGTCATAGAAACAAAAGATGAAAATTCTACTGATAAAAATCACTTTGGTAAGTCCTAAAGGGTACAACAGTTAATACTTTTTGTGTATAATAATGAGCATAGCAAAATGAATAGAAAGGCATCTAAGGTATTGTCGTTTTTTGAACATAGTGAAACTTTCCAAAAAACTAAGCAGAGTATTAAGAAACAGGGAAAAATCATTAGAAACAAAGAAACAATTCCAAACTGCTATGAAACATTAATCCTTTGGGATGGCAAAAGTATAAGATCCTTTTTTGTTTCCATTAAATTAGGATAAAATAAAGCGAACATATTTATCTGAAATTTTGAATTGAGAAATTGTCATTACTTCTCATTCTTTATAGCTCTTAGCGAGGTTTTTTTTTTACTATCACTCCCACTTTCTATTCTGCCATCTGTTTAAACTAGCTCTGTAGGTATGTTACTGTTTCCCTCTGTCTCTCTTGCCTTCACTCCTATGAGTATCAAATCTTCCAAGCTTTCTTTCCTTATTATGCATCCTAGAAATTTCAACTGCCTCTTTTGAATTCTAAGTTCTCTTTTTGTTTCCATTAAATTAGAACAAAAATAAAGCAAACTTATTTATCTGAATTTTTGAATTGAGAAATTGTCATTACAAATGAATTAATTCAAACTGTTTTTTTTTTCATTTTAGTTGTTTTTTTACTCACAATGCTTCAGTTCCTGTATTCTCTAGTCTGTCCTCTTCTGTAATGTTTTTAGAATTTTTAACTAAAATTACCTGCAGGGTACAAGGGTCAAAACTTTATGTATAATAATGAACTTACCAATCTGAATAAAAAGGCATATAACATATTGTTTTTTGTATAAATATCTTGATGCTTTCCAAAAAAACTAAAAGTATTAAGAAACAGGAAAATATTATTAGAAACAAAGAAAAGAGAACTGAAACACTATGCCAATATCAATCCTCGTTAATACTGGATAATTCCTCACAGGTGAAGAGAAGATTTCAGGTAACAGAGATGTGATTCTACAGAGGGATGCTGAAAAGACCACAGATGGAATATGAACAAAGAGAAAGTTTTAAGGAAAATAGTAACAAAAAAGACACTTATACTTAAAATCATAAAGAGGCAGTTGAAATTTCTTGGATCCATAATGAAGAAAGAAGGCTTTGAAAATATAACACTCCCAGGGTATATTTAAGGCAAGTGGGTCAGAGGGAAACATCAAGTAACCCACCTGACAAGCTTGTGCAAATGGAAGGCAGAACAGGGAATGGGAGGGATAGTAAAATGGCAAATGTTGCTAAGAGCTATAAAGGATAGGAAGTTCTGGAGAGCCATGATCACCCACATCCTAAATGGACATAGAACATAGAAGAAATGCCTGAAGAAGATTGGAGGGTACAACACCCAAAATATTTGTGTGTATAATAATGAGCTTGCCAGTCTGAATAAAATGGCATATAACATACAGGGGTTGGACAAAATAATTGAAACACTTGTGAAATTCAAAGAAAATTTATTTAATATGGAGTTGGTCCTCCTTTAGCCTCACATACAGCTTTAATACGTCTAGGAATGGAATCATACAGCTTCCTGACTTCATCCAGAGGAATTTTCAGTCATTCTTCCATTAACGCCTGCTCCAGCTCTTTAAGACACAACAGTGAAGGATAGTGGCTCCTAACTTGTCGCTCCAAAATGCTCCACAAATATTCAATAATATTGATATCTGGAGATTGGGGAGACCACTCCATGTGTTCTAGCTCACTTTCATGCTCTTCATACCAATTCTTAACCACTTGAACAGTATGTATTGGAGCATTATTGTCTTGGAAGATGTAGTCACCATCCGAGACCATTGGATGAACATGATCTCCCAAAATGTTCAGGTAATCTTTGCTGTTGTGACTGCTAAGTTGAATAATCATTTGAATAGTCCAGTTTCTACTAAAATTGTTCGTCATGAGCTCCATTAGGCTGGATATCATGGAAGAGCTGCTGTAAGGAAACCACTTCTCTCTACTCGCAACATTCAGAAGAGGTTGAAGTCGTGCAGAGATCACAATGCCTGCTATGTAACATCAATCTTTCAGCGTTCATTGACTAAACAGCATTATTTTTAGTTGAAATTAATAAAATTTTTCTCTTAAAACAGTTTTTCAGGAAAATAAATTTCTCAAATCCACAAACTGTTATCACTCTTTCTCGTATTGATGGGGGTTTCCTTCCTCACCTTTTGTTTGAGATTGTGTGGCAAGTCAACATCTTAATTATGTTATTATTTTCTCTTCGAATTATATTTGCTATTGACTTTGGTTGTTTCTGCTACTAAAAGTCTTCAAGTAATGTGGTTTTTGTTATTTGGTAAACACGAGTTCTACTGATTAAGTGACTTTTCCACATTTTGGTACACCCAAAAGGAGTTATTTACTGACATAAAATAAGAAACAAACAATCGATCGAAACCATTGTTTCATAAGCTAATCAAAACTTTGCAGATGTCTACAGAACATCAATACATCTGCGGATTACTACAAAGTTTGGAAACCTTATACAATGAGATAAGGCATTTAATGTCTTTTCCTATAATATTGCAATATATTTTAATTTTAGAAATATCTTCCTATAATAGTTAAATTCGCCCAAACTTTTACACTAAACATATTTGTGAATGTTTTTCAGCCCCCAGAATCATCTTGACAAATATTTACAAATATCCTTTGCTATAAACAAAAAAGAATTTCTGTAAGCAACCAGCTTGAGCGAAATAAAAAAGATTTCTCCCTTGGTGATATTGTTGGCCTACATAAAAAAGATTGTTAAAATTCTGACTCTTTATTTTAATTCTTTTATCTCTACAAGAATCTGATTAGACATAAAATAGGCTATTGCTGCTATATTTTGGCTGGAGCTGCACAGTCCTCACTTTCCAGCCTTGATAGAGCACAAAATCATTGACATGGTCTTGTGGAGAAGACTTATTCTCCACTCTGCAACCTTTTTCTCACAGATACAGCATCACAAGCTTATCACTACTCTATTGCTACTTCCATTTTACATAGCAGATGTTCTGATGAGCTCCATTCTTTAGATCCACCAGTTCAGACCTTTATGAATAGGGCACGCTCTACATAGAATTGAATCAACTTCCTTTCTCCCATATTCCAAACTTCACTTAGATTGCATTTTCCCAAGAACTGCTATTTTGTAGAACTGATTCCTGCATTGGAGCTTCAATGAAAACTACAATCTTAGCGTCCTCGAGTCATGGGTCAGTCATTATCTATCCTCTTTATCCTCATAATTTCATTTCCTACCACCTCTCTGTCATTCATATCACACACTTCAATTTAACAACTACCCTCTAGCTAGAGTGGCTCACAAACCTTAGATGAATTTTAGTATTTAGGACAATTGTCTGGTTTCAATGGCATTCTGCACTATAGCTTACTAACCTTTAGTTGCAGATTCATAAAAATAAATAATAAATAAATAAATAAAAAGAATTCTGTTTTCAAATACATACATATATATATATGCCTGCATATATATATATATATATATATATATACATACATATATATATATATATATGTCTGCATATATATATATATATATATATATATACATACATACATACATACATACATACATATATATATATGGCTGCATATATACATAAATATATATACATACATACATACATATATATATATGTCTGCATATATATATATATATATATATATATATATGTGTGCATATATATATATATGTCTGCATATATATATATATATATATATATATATATATATATATATATATATATTCATACATACATGTATCTATGTCTGCATATATATATATATATATATATATATATATATATATATATATGTATACACCACTACAGTTCAAAAGTTTGAAGCCACCAACAGAATTATCATGGGATGAACATGACGGAAGTGTGAAAAAAATGAAAAAGATCTCTTAGAGTCATTGAAAAAAGAATGGAATCAATTATCAAATTTATGCTTTGAGAAACTTTTGCAACAAATGCCAAAAATATGTGCTGCAGTAATCAAGGCTATAAGGGGATATTTTGATGAGACCAAAATTTAATCATAAAATGCTTTTTTTTCTTATATATATATATATATATATATATATATATATATATATATGTCAGAAATTGTTTTTGGATAACCAAATCTTTTCTAATAAAGTATAATGATATCCCAGCCTTAATTGTTTTAGTTGTTTAGTGTTGATGAAAATGGATGGTGTGGGTCAATGATGGCTCAGAGGGAAGAATTGTTTTCTGTAATTTCCTGCAAACATTTCATTCTGTGTGCTAACAAAAAAAGCATGAGTAAAAGAGAGAGGGGTAGTGGGGAAGTCATTGTGATGGGGACTGTGGGTAGGGATGATGAAGCAAAAACAACAGGAAAACAACTCAGAGAATTACATTGAAGGAAATAAGGGAAAAAGTGAGAGAAAATGAGAGAAATTTTACAAAACCTTGGATGTTAACTTCATCTCATTCAGGTTTTCTATGGTTAATTCATTATATATAGGAACAGTAAATTACACTAGCAGTTAAAGTATTGCTTTTAGTATCTCTTTCACTCTGTTTCTCTCTCTCTTTATATATATATATATATATATATATATATATATATATATATATATATATCTGTGTCTGTATGTTTGTGCTGCCCGAAATGAAATCTATTTGTCCAACAACACATAAATAAACATACATACACACACATACAGAGACACAAACACTTGCATACATTACATACATGTATTACATACACACACATATATTACATGCACACACACCCGTACATATATATTACACACACACAAATATGTATTACATAGACACACATACATATTACACATACAGATATTATACACACACACATTACACACATAAATATATTGCACACAGATACATATATATTACACACACATACATATATTGCACATACACACCCACATACATATATTGCATACACACAGATATATTACACACATACACACACACACACACATATATATAATGAACTTGCAGTATTTATTTTAGTATCTCTCACTTGCACTCTCTTTCTGTGTGTGTGTATATATGTGTGTGTGTGTGTCTGTGCATTCTTTAAGAGATAAAATTTATCCATTTCTACACCTTTATATATATATATATATATATATATATATATATATATATATATGAATAATTACAAAAGAAAAATATTACTTAGCCAACATATTTTGTCCTCTGATCAAGGTAGATGTAATGAATTTATTTTGCAACAAGTATTTATACACAGAAGTAAAAATATTATTAGTTTTTCAGAATTTTTAAATTTAAGAATGCTCATATACTCCAGGCTAACTAAGAATCATGGTAAATTATGGAGGATGCTAAATGATGTAATTTCATTTATATATATATATATATATATATATATATATATATATATATATATATATATATATATATATATAACCAACAAAATGCCATTAACATCTGTCTATATTTCTGTGATGTGGTAATGTAACACAAGGCCAAAATGGGGAATAGGGAAAAGGACAGCATTCTTCTGTCTTAACTTTAAAATTAGCTAGCTACAAACACTAACCCAAACATACAAACAATATTGATGTACTTGATGTAGGCCTCCATGTTGAGTCTGTGGGAAGATGCATGGGGGCATAATGTCACCATCACTAGTGATCACTCCAAACACCATGATTTTGACTGGATATTTGGTTTTCATCACTCTTAGTACATCTTTTGGGAACACAGCAAGCCAACAATTGTTCTGTCTATTCACCATCTTATCCTGGCAGAAATCTTTCTCATCTGAGAAAACCCTAAGCATGTTCGGTTGGAAGGGATGCTTAAGTTTGTTCAAAAGCTTCGTAGCGCGGTCTTTCCTCTTGTACTTCAGAGCTTGAGATAAAAATTGGTCTTTCTCAATCTTGTATCAGAAATACCAAATGTCTTCATGTACTATCTGCCTGATAAGAAACTCAGACACTCCTGTGTCCCTGGCTATGAACTTGATTGACTTGGAGGGATCTTTGTTAATCATGGCCTGGATTTCCCCAAGAAATTCAGGAGTTCTTTTCTATCAGAACGATCAGAGTGAGTTTTCTGAGCTGCCATACGTTCGTAATCACTATTAAAATCATCCAACTGTTTCCAAATCCTTGCACTGTCCTCAAATTGGCATCAAAATATTCTGAAATGTTCATATTGGAGCTTCATGGTGATTTTTTTTTCACAGATGCTGCCTAACTGACGCTACTATATTGTGCAGTCAACAAAATCAAAAACAATGTGCATGTGCAAAATTAAAAAATATAGAATGATGAAAACTTACCCATCACACCATGTGTATACATATATACATCAGTTATATAATTCTCTATAATTCTCTTTATATATATATATATATATATATATATATATATATATATAAATGATTAAGTATTTAATTGTAATATAATTTCAATTAAATGCAGGTTATCATTGATTTTTTTAATACAGTGCTCATTATCTTATGCACAGAATCACATATAGTGTAAAAATGTTTTAAATATCTGATTATCTTTTCTATGGCTGTGAAACTTTTAGTTACACACAGATTTGCCATATTTTTAATAAGAAACCCAAAACTTAAAATTTCCACTATGTATATATATATATATATATATATATATATATATATATATATATATATAGAGAGAGAGAGAGAGAGAGAGAGAGCAAGAGAGAGAGAGAGCAAGATAGATAGATAGATAGATAGATAGAAATATGATATAGCTATATGCCAATAATATGATCAATAAGTAAACATTTAACTTTAAAATTGGTACAAAAATTTAATGTCAGTAACCAGCAAGCATGAAACAATAAACGTATATATATATATATATATATATATATATATATATATAGGCATAATATATCTATATGCTGACTATATATATATATATATATATATATATATATATATATATATAGTCAGCATATAGATATATTATGCCTATATATATATATATATATATATATATATATATATATATATATATATATATATATATATATATATATATAGTCAGCATATAGATATATTATGCCTATATATTTTTATAATAATCCTTTCTAGTTCCCTAATGAACTTGATGTTAAGTTGAAATTCATCAAGGAAGGCAAGGTAGTTTTTGCCAAACCCAGTACTTTCAATCTCCTCCGAGATCATTTTCAGGGGTAAATTATGAAGACAAACTTAATGTTGCTGTGATCATTGTGATGGTGATTTTGGTAAACACATATGAATGCACTTTGTTATAATTATTCTAAAATTTTAAATTTATCCATTTTGCTTTGATGTCTTTGTAAACAAGTTTCCACAATATAAGTGAGCTTACCAGACATGGCAAAATGCAAAATGGCATTAAATGTTGGTTAAATGCATTTTAAATCATTGCTACTATACATGTAATAAATTTTGTTCAGTGCTAGTTGGTTGCTTTTGATACAGAGGGCCTCGAGAATTTGAAGTTCTTGTTTATTATTCTCATAATGTAGTATACTGGTGTTGTCAACTAATATTTTCTTGTATATATATATATATAAATATATATATATATATATTTATTTATTATAATTTTATCATATAGACAAAACCATTTTACTCACAACAAAGATGCAACTTGGTTTCAGTGCATTTTAACTGCACATCTACGGGTGAGGGTCGGAGATGGTTATATGGTTGTATTGAGCTCTTTTTTGAATGAATGCTGCGAACGTTAGAATTTATATAATTTATATATTACTTTCATTCCCACCGCATCGGATATATATATATATATTTATATATATATATATATATATATATATATATATATATATATATATATATATATATATAAAGGGAAGAGGTTATAGTAGTTCCAACAAGAGAAAAGTGTGTATCTTAAAAAGAATAGTGAAAGCACAAACGTTTTTGGTTGTAATGTGTATTTTTATTAAAATATATTATGCTTTATTTTCCATAATTTTCCTACACGTGTTTCCGGTCTTGCAACCTTCATCAGGCAAATAGTGGATATTTCCATATATTATTAAAAGGAATTAATTTTGTATATACATACATATATATATATACATACATATATATATATATATATATATATATATATATAAGCAGGCAGGCAGGCATGTAGGTAGGTATATAATACAAATATATCTGTGTATGTCTTGTAACATAAAAGTCAAATATTTATATAAATTTATAAAATAGATAGTGAGGAATGATGAAGATGAATAGAGATAAGCCAGGTGTTTCAGAAATATTATTTAAAGCAAAAAGTAAAAACAAGGAAAGCATTTTGGATGAAGGAAATATACGTTTGAGATCTAGAGAAGGCAAGTACCCCCACTCCCCCAAAAAAAGTCACTTCTTCAAGTAATGACAAAACCAGAGAGGAAAATCACAGCGCCATTGGATGTATTGGTGCCTGGGTAGCAGAGATACACTTTTAAAGTAATTAGATTTTTTCCATCTATTATGTCAGGTTCTGTCTCGTCAGGAAATGGTGCTGACACAAAATTGCTTTAACATTAGAACAAAGTGTAAATTGATGAGCCTTTAGATACATATATATCTATTATCATGCAGCTTGTCAATTTGTCTCTGTCTGCCTAAATATGTCTTCTTTACTCTGTTCATATCTACATATGACATTGGTCTGTTCATATACATTTTACACTGTCCTGTATTTCTTAGTCTCCACATGTATATATCTGTCTATTATCTATGTAATACATATGTGTTTATTATGTATCTAATTCTTATCTCTGATGTATAAGTGATATAATGGCTAGCAACTTGGAATGAGAAATCAGAGATGAGTTTGAATTCCAGTGGGTTTGTTACATTCACTTATGCACAAATACCCCTGGGAAAAGCATGAATCCATCTCTTCTCATATAATCACCAAAGTTAAGAAATGTCAAGCCTGGTCAGTGCGTAGATGGGTGGGTGGCCACTTGGGAGTACCGAGTGGTGTAAGTTTAGACATGTATAACAGATAATGACTCAGATTGGTTAATTGGGGATCCAAGTTCCAATTCCAGTCAGGTTCGTTATGTTCACTTATGCACAAATACCCCTGGAAAAAGTATGAATCCACCTCTTCTCCTCCAGCTATAGGTTAATTAGTAAGACGTATATCACTATTTCCAATATTATCTCCCCCAAAAATTCTTACAGTCTAAAAATATTTTCTGCCTTTAAATAACCTACAAAGGGTTGATAAGCCATAAAAATGAATCAATCAAAAAATCATCTCTTCTCAGCAGAAGCAATCACCCATCTAAGTACTGACCAGGTTCAACTTTTTTTAACTTCACTAAACCAATATTATCTCCCCCCAAAATTCTTACAATCTAAAAATATTTTCTGCCTTTAAATAACCTACAAAGGGTTGATAAGCCATAAAAAATGAATCAATCAAAAAATCATCTCTTCTCAGCAGAAGCAATCACCCATCTAAGTACTGACCAGGTTCAACTTTTTTTAACTTCACTAAACCAATATTTTCTCCCCCAAAAATTCTTACAATCTAAAAATATTTTCTGCCTTTAAATAACCTACAAAGGGTTGATAAGCCATAAAAAATGAATCAGTCAAAAAATCATCTCTTCTCAGCAGAAGCAATCACCCATCTAAGTACTGACCAGGTTCAACTATTTTTAACTTCACTAAACCAATATTATCTCCCCAAAAAATTCTTACAATCTAAAAATATTTTCTGCCTTTAAATAACCTACAAAGGGTTGATAAGCCATAAAAAATGAATCAGTCAAAAAATCATCTCTTCTCAGCAGAAGCAATCACCCATCTAAGTACTGACCAGGTTCAACTTTGCTTAACTTCAGTGATCAGGCTAAAACTGGTGTTACAACATGATATAGCTGTCAGATTTATATTTAAGCAAGTTTATTATCATGTACATTTTAGCATATTATTCTTGCAAGCTGTTCTCAAAAAGTTTATTCCTTACAAAATGCTGTATGCTAATTATTTTGCAGAAAAGTTGGTACGTTTAAAGACTTGAAAAAATTAATAAAAGTTAAAATTGATCAAGTAGTCTTTTTGTTTCACTTTTTATTTTTTTAAAATCTCAGGTGTTTTTTTGGGGTTTTTTTTCATTTTGTTATGCATTGGACACCATTTCAAAAGTGTCACTATTATCTGTGAAATTGTCTCCAGTGTCTTTAATATTCTACTTCCTTGTCATTTCACAATCAAACTAATCTGGGATGATTTGGCATTCTGGGAAAATGACAAGTTTCACTATGAAATGACTGCTTATAAAAAAGATACATGTCATTTAACTTGTCAAAAATAGTTTACATATATGCAGATATATGCAAACACTTACACATATGCTCACATCTATACACACACATCTACTTGATAAGTAAATATTCAGAAATAAATGTATAATATTCTCACTATCTATCATATATATATATATATATATATATATATATATATATATATATATATATATATATGTAATAACACTGTGTTTTACAAAAAATACAATCAACCAGTATATTTCTGAAGTTTTATTTTTATTACTTTATTTATTTATTTTATATTAGACAAATGCTGACATATTAACAGATACATATTATATAAAACCAATAATATATATATATATATATATATATATATATATATATATATATATATATATATATATATATATGTATATATATATATATCATGGACTCTCCCATCGTTGATCGACGCAAGTTGTTGACCCACACATACTGGGGGCTTTTTTATGATGTATGAGGGTCAGGCATCTCAGTTCCTAAGAACCAACAGCCAGACAACCTGCACATATGATATGATTATAGTGATGAAAGTTTTGTGCAGAACCAATCGCACTTTTTGAGGGGACGAATATATAGACCTGGTGCACTATGTGCCACAAGGTCCCCAAACAACCCATCACAGGTTTTGAATTCAGAGTTGTCATTCTCCTAGACCAGTTGCCATCTAAGTCTGTCCTGCTATTTACCCATAGCTGGGAGGAGAAGAAGAGGATTCATACCTTTCTCAAGGGTATTAACACATAAGTGAATATAATGGCATGGTGGAGTAATGGATAGCGGCTCGGATTGAGGAATCAGAGAGCAGAGTTTGAATTCCAAGCAAATCCATTATATATATATATATATATATATATATATATATATATATATATATATATATTTTAATTGATTAATATATAAATATATATATTAATCAATTCACCCCAAGAAAATATAAGTGATAATGCCACTAAGACAGAAGGGGATATGAATAAATAGTAGCTCTTTGATAGATTGAGATACAAATAAATAATATAACTGTTATATTGGGATATGAATAAATAGGATCTCTTTGTTATATGGGTATATGAATATTATATTACTGTTATATTGGGATATGAATAAATAATAACTTTTTTATATTGAGATATGAATAAATAATATCTCAGTTATATTGGTATATGAATAAATAGTACCTCCTTAGATCAGGATATGAATACTTCTGTTATATTAGGATATGAATAAATAGTACCTTTTGGTTAGATTGGGATATGAATAAATATTATCTTTCTGTTTTACTGGGATAGGAATAAATAGTACCTCTTTATAAAATTGGGATATTAATAAATACTTGTATTTTATTGGGATATGAATAAATAGGAACTCTTTGTTAGATTGGTATATGAGTAAATACAATATTTCTGTTATATTTGGATAGGAATGTTGAGATATGAATAAATAATATCTCTCTGTCATATTGGGATATGAATAAATAGGATCTCTTTGTTAGATTCGGATATGAATAAATACTACCTAACTGAAGCAATTGGGCTTAAAAGGAAAACTTATGAAGAAATGTTATCCCAATCATATTTAACTGCTTATTCTGTTTTTACCTTTCTCTTCTGTAAATCTAGAAAACAATTTTTTCAACTTAATTTATTGGTAAAAAACCCCCCTTTTTTTTATTTACACATTATTTATGTCAAATCAATCTGCAACAATAAGTGTTTTGATAGAAGACAAATATTGAGATTTTAATTAATAAGTATTATCTCAAACTGTTTGTCAGATAGCAGGTGAGAAAATGATAAAAATGTGATTGAAAAGATCTTTTCTACAAACTGGATTTTTTCTTTTATTTGTAACATTTTTATAGAAAATCTGGTTTAAATTTTACAAGTTTTCGTGAGGACAAGGTGAGGATTGGGGGTAAAAAACACAAATGAAGAATCTGTGAATGTTGTATTTTTAATAACTAAATTGAATTATAGATATACTGTTAATTAGACAAAAGCCTTTAAAGGTTACTGAAGTAAGTAATTGATTTGTTTTTCTTGTTTTTTATGGCTTATCAACCTGTTGTGTGTCATTTAAAGCCAAAGTATATTTTGGATTGTAAGAATTAGTTTTTTTGCCAGTGAATATTAAATTAAAAATTTTTTGAGAATAACAATGATTTTTCCAGACTACTACTAAATATGAAGCTTTAAAAAAGCTTTTTATAAATCAGAGAAATCTCTGATGAAGCTTTAAGAATGTTTCACTTTTATTAAAGCTTTTTATAAATAGAGAAATCTCTGATGAAGCTTTAAGAATGTTTCACTTTTATTAAAGCTTTTTATAAATAGAGAAATCTCTGATGAAGCTTTAAGAATGTTTCACTTTTATTAAAGCTTTTTATAAATCAGAGAAATCTCTGATGAAGCTTTAAGAATGTTTGACTTTTATTAAAGCTTTTTATAAATAGAGAAATCTCTGATGAAGCTTTAAGAATGTTTCTCTTTTATTAAAGCTTTTTATAAATAGAGAAATCTCTGATGAAGCTTTAAGAATGTTTCACTTTTATTAAAGCTTTTTATAAATAGAGAAATCTCTGATGAAGCTTTAAGAATGTTTCACTTTTATTAAAGCTTTTTATAAATCAGAGAAATCTCTGATGAAGCTTTAATAAAAGTGAAACATGTTAGCTTGGTAAACATTTCCCATTGTTTTTTATGTTATCATATATATTTTAGGAAAACCTATGATAAAGCAAAAAATACTTTTTGTGTGAGATATTTTCACATGCTCATAAAGGAGCGGGGATGCTGAAATTTTAAATTTTATTTTTATTTTTTTTTAAATAATGTTTTGGGGTATATAGTCTAGCTTTTTTCACTCTGTCATACATTTTCCTAAAATAAGTATAAATAGAAAATTTTTATAAATCTAACATGTTTCATTTTTATTAAAACTTCATCAGAGAATGAGATATGGAAAAAAATTCCTAGTATTTTCGTATTGTTTAATTCTCGTTGGTTAAGCAGACTTCACATGCATTTGACTAGTAAAGCAGCATTCATGTATATAATTTATGTGTTAGTGTATATAATTCTAGTTTGTCTCTGCAGGATTCAGATGATAATATATATATATATATATATATATATATATATATATATATATATATATATGTGTGTGTGTGTGTGTGTGTGTGTGTGTGTGTGTGTGTGTGTGTGTGTGTGTGTGTGCCAAGTAAGCATTATTTATGTTTGGAGTTTGTCTATATGTTGATGTGGAGATGTTTTTACATCACACCAGGTGTGGTAGTGGTAGATAGATATACATTAGATTCTTTAAGAATGGATTTAATAAAAGTTAATGATATAATATAATGTTTTTGAATTTTTACAATGAAATATTGTCATTTGCTATTAATTTTTTACAATTATTTCTTTCATGTAAATTTTGTTGTTTTTTTGTCACAAATCTCATTTCCGATCTGTGAACATTCCTAAAGAATTTCAACCTGGATATTCTGATAAGCAACAAATTTTAAAATGAAAGAAACATTGCCTAAGAATTATTTATAATTGGCAAAGCTTTCATCTAAGAAACTCAAAATTAATACATGCTGTAAAAGCAAGAGAAATATGATATGGTTGAAATGGTTGATACTCTGTTTTGGTGCAGAGTCAGTCTTATATATCTGTATGAATTGGGATCAAATATAGATTGGAATCTGGCACTTTTATTAAAGCTTCATCAGAGAATGAAATATAGAAAAAAATTTTGTGGTATTTTTGTGTTGTTTGATTCTCATTGGTTAAGCAGACTTCACATGCATTTGACTAGAAAATCAGCATTTGTGTATATAATTTATATGTGTAAGTGTATCATAATTCTAGTTTGTCTGTGCTGGATTTGGATGATAATGTATATATATGTATTTATGAATGTATGTGTGTGTGTGTGACTAGTAAGCATTATTTATGTTTGAAGGTTGTCTGCATGTTGATTTGCAGATATTTTTACGGCAATGTTAAGTATACGTTAGATTCTTTACGAATGGATTTAATAAAAGGTTTTAATAGTGTTTTGATGTGTGTTTATAGTTGGTAAAATTTTTATCAGAACTCCCACAAAGTATTTTTTCAACATAAAGAATTACGTTTATTTTTTTTAATTAGAGTGGAATTTGTAAAATCAAAGTTAAGGCCAGTCTTGTTCCTGTTTATTACAAGTGAGTTTAAACACACAAAAATATATATATATATATATATGTGTGTGTGTGTTTGTATGTGTATTACAAGTGAGTTTTTATATATATATATATATATTTATAAATAAATGACAAGAGGAAAACAGTAATTGCTGACGCGTTTCGTCCAATGTGGACTTTTTCAAAGCAAGAAACGAAATGAATTTAATTAAACAAAGAAAATTAATAAAAACAAAAAACAGAGTGTTCTTAGCAACTGGAATGTAGGGAACGCTATTTTCATATTGTTAACTGAAAATAACGTCAGATAATGTCACGTGTGGAGAATATTATCATTAATCTGTGTTTATGGATTCAACTATTTTCTTTTGATTTTTAATATGTTTTTGTGTACATTTGTTTGTGAGAGCAGTAATTTTGTTAGAAAAGGTGAAATAGGGAAAAGGCCTGGGCAGAGATTAATATTTGGGTATTGTTCTATGGCGGCACTCTCTAGAATTTATATTGACATGGCATATATATATATATATATATCTGCATGTGTATCACAAGTGAGTTTTTATATATATATATATATATATATATATATATATATATGTGTGTGTGTGTGTGTGTGTGTGTGTGTTGCAAGTGAGTTTATATGTGTGTGTGCGTGTACGTATCACAATCGAGTTTAAATATATATATGGACTATGATGGGTGGCTTAGTTGTTCTTTAAATTGTATATATGCCTTATCCGGTTTTAGCCTAATGGAAAGTAGTAAGAATATAAACCAGAAATATCAGATCATTATTTCGCCTAATTCTTTATCTTTGCTAATTTTGCCATGTCAAAATCTGTAGCACCACTTGAACAGCCAAAGCTAGAAAGCTTTTTTAGGATTATTTCTCTTAGCTTCTTAATGTTTACCAAGGATGGCATTTCAGTTGTTAGATCTTCACGTCTTCCTTCAATGGAAATACACTTATCTTTGCCATTGGCTGATCAAAACTCTCAGGAATTACCGACATTGTCTGGGGATCATTTTTGGTGGGTGTGAAGTTGAGAGAAGCAACGATGGATTCAGATTGTAAAGATTATTGCCGGATTGTGAAGGATACTACATCCTAAAAATACAAAACTGTCTGCAATCAGCCAACTTCCCTCACCAAACCGCTCCTTTCGTGGATTCAATACTTTGACTGTAGAAAAATATGCTACAGGAAAATTAAAAAAATAAAATAAAATAAAATATAGTAAACAAAATAGCACCAAATAAACAAGAGTGTGTGGCACAATCTTGTCTTTTGGCACCATCTTCATGGAAATTCTTCAAAAGACAATTACAGAATAATAACACTTCAAGTGGGTGAGGGAGATGAAAATTGGTGGCTGGGGAAAGTGTTGGAAATTAGAATGACTTTTGCTTGGAGGTATGAAGGAAATGGTGATGGTGAGGCAGGTGGTTGATCAAATGGAGACACAACATTTGTGTGGGGAATGGGAAACTATTATATTTATAATTGGGTCAATATGTTTGACCTCAGCTGTGTCCATCTCAGAATTTTGCCCCAGTATCCAATCTGTGGATCCACCTTGAGCCATAAGCATGCTGCTACCATTTTCCATTTTAAGATTTAATTTTATTTATTTTTGTCTATTTGGGACATGTTTCTGGTGTTCTTCCTGCAAGGTAAAGAAATCTACTTGATTTCTCTTTCTATCTTTCTTGGATTTTGCTGTTGTTTCTTTTTTTGTAATTTATTTTCTTTGATAGATTCAGTGCTTCAAGTGGAGAAAGTTGAGACTTCTATTGTTTCTGTGAGGTGCATCATGGGAAGCTAGCATTTTAAGCTTGAAAACGAAGGCAGCTATTGGTTTTTAAATCAGAAGCTGGACAATATGCAAACTCAGACAGGATGTCAAGGAAAAACAAATTTGTAAGAGAAGGAAAAATAATTATTAATGACAAATAACAAAAATAATATATAATAATAAATAAAAATATTTTAGTATAACAATGACTATTGAAAATAATACAACAGGAATAACAAAAATAAATAATAATACTTTTTATCTGAACTTTACTGTATGCACATATGGCTGCTGCTGATTGCACCTGTTTCAGCTGTCTCACTGGTAAGTTTCTTATGATTCAGTACATTCTGGCAATAAAGAGGTTTTGCTATTCTCAAAGATTCCAAAATGATCTTTCATTTGCCAATAGTACAGCTGTAATGTTGAATTTAAAATGGCTACAATGGTGATTTTTTCTTCTTGGAATTTAGATGGTAATATTAGCCATTTCCCTATAAAGAAACATTTAATGTTCATTGACCAAGCAGCCAGTACTGTTTTTGGTTGACATTTATAAAATCATTCTCTTGAGACACTTTTTTGAAAAACAGGTTTTTAAAGTCCATTAGCTGCTATTGCTTTTTCCAGTATTGATGGGGGTTTCCTTCCTAAACTTCTGAATTTGCGGTGTGAAATGTTAACATCTTGATTATGTCTTTATTTTCTCTTTGAGTTACATGTGCTATCCATTTTAGTTATTGCTGCTGTTGGTAGTCTTCAAGTGATGTCGTTTCTGTTATTTGGTACAGTTCTTTATTTGAAATAGGGCAGAACATTGATATCTTGATTATCTCATTATTTTCTCTTTGAGTTACATGTGCTATCCATTTTAGTTGTTGCTGCTGTTGGTAGTCTTCAAGTGATGTGGTTTCTGTTATTTGGTACAGTTCTTTATTTGAAGTAGTGCAGAACATTGATATCTTGATTATTTCATTATTTTCTCTTTGAATTACATGTGCTATCCATTTTAGTTGTTGCCACTGTTGGTAGTCTTCAAGTGATGTGGTTTCTGTTATTTGGTACAGTTCTTTGTAGGTTTCTTCATAAGAACATTTATCTTTGTCTTAAAACAATTGTTGTTTCCCATATTGATGGGGGTTTCCTTCCTAAACTTCTGAATTTGTGGTGTGAAATGTTAACATCTTGATTATGTCATTATCACACTTTCCAGTATTGATGGGGGTTTCCTCACCTTTTATTTGAAGTAGTGTGGAATGCCAACATTTTGAGTATATCATTATTTTCTTTTCAAGTTATATGTGCTATCCATTTTAGTTGTTTGCTGCTGTTTGTAGTCATTAAGAGATTTGGTTTCTGTTATTTGGTAGAGTTCTTTGTTTGTGATTCTGTATCGTTGTGATTCTTAACTTTGGTTATTGTATGAGAACCGGTGTTTTATTTGATGTGGCCATAAGGCTATTTCAGAGTGTAGGCAGAGACATTAGACACATAAAGTTATTAGGTTATGTTATGTTATGGCAATTCACAGATAATGAAAGAAATATAGGGAGAGCCATGTTCACCAATATCCTAAAGAGAAATGTCATTTTTTTTCTTCTTCCTTTCATAATATTGGTCACAGCGTGTTATTTGGATATTATTTTCTATGAGAAAAGAAGCACATATTGTCGGCCTGTAAATAATTATTTTCTTTTTCATTTCCCATTGACTTATGCTTTTTATTGTCTGCATTCATCTTTCTTCACACTTTGCCAGGTTTGTTTTTGCTGAAAAGCATCCTTAAATGCATAATTTCTGCACATTTGAAATCCTTTGAATGATTCTTTAGCAAATCCTTCCACTCTATCTGCCTGTCTGTTTGTTTCCCTTGAAAATTGTTCACATTTTTCTAAAACAACACATTTTGCCATATTTTTTTATACACATCCTTTCTATCTTCCCATTGTAGCTTTCTTTTTTTAAACATCCATTTTTATTTTTATTTTTATTTACTCCTGTTCCACTTATTTCTCTTTTTGACAATCCAAGACAAGCACTTCTCGTTTGTTGTCTTAAAGTCTAGAGATTCAGCAAAGACTATCCCTATTTCTGTTTTTTTTTTTTTAAGAATGTGGGTAAATCTAATCAAAAACGATTAGTAAATTGCATTTGAAAGAACACAAGGAAAACGTTTTACCCAAAGACAAAAGAAAAAAATATTCAGTCTTGAAGGGAAAAAAAAAGAGAGAAGCTTATACAATCTTTCTTCATTAAACAAAAAAACAGAGAAAGAGAGAGAGAGATCAAATCTTAAAGAATTAGCCTCCCTGCACCTTGCAAGAGAGAAACATGATAAACCCTCTTTTTTTAAAAAAATATATTTTTTTTAAAAAGTCAAAGCTTTAGAAGAGAAAAACAAATAAGGGAAGGGGATAGAAAAAATTTGAATCTCCTTTAATATAAACAAAAAAAAAAGCCAGACAACAATACAAAACAACAACAATGGTAAAAAGTAGAAATTAATTGTTAGCTTTTCACACCCAGTTTTCTTGTGGAAAAACACGCAATGACTGGACAGTTTGACAAATGAATGAACAGACAGAAATTTTACTTTTTCATCAATTTTGAGCTAGATTTTTTTTTTTATTTATTTGTGTGTGTGTGTGTGTGTGTGTGTGTGTGTGTGTGTGTGTGTGTGTGTGTGTGTGTGTGTGTGTGTGTGTGTGTGTGTGTGTTTGAAAGGTGGGTGATTCTGTTTCTTTTTTCTATTCTCTCTTTGAAAAGTCTCCAGTGACTCACAATGAGAATTTTTGACAATAAGTGGTTGAAGTTAAGTCTGAAGAATTTTATTTATTCAAATTTTTCCCTTTGTCCCGAGCTTCTTCATCCCACCAAAAGCTGTTGAGTGACAAGGTCACTCATGAAGTGGGGTAAAGCTGTTGGTAGAGGGTCTTGATTTATTGAGAGAAGAAAAATATGGTTAGTCATGGGTGTGATTATTGTAGAATTGTCTGAGCAGAAGAAGGTTAAATGACTTTTTTCTGTCAAAAGAATGAAGAATTTTAAATTTCTTGAACAAATCAGGATTCTTCTTCCTACTATTCTGGTTTCGGTATTTAGTTTAATTCTATTATGTCTTTTGCAACAGTTTCACTTCTGCTCCTAACGCATTTCAATTTATACATTTCCTTTGGTAATTTGACTGTTATTCACTGCCAGTGAATGATTTTTTTATAAAGAATGAGTCAGTGTCCAGCAAAATATATTTGCACTCAATAAAATCATCACTTTTCAATGAAATGCTGTCAGTTTTTACAACTAAGTCATCTGATTTCAATAGTGCCTCTTTTGAAGAAAGTATTAAGCCTGTCTTTGAATTTTTTGTCTTGTATTGTTGTTAGCCTTCCTCTGTAAATATTTCTGCTGCATTATGGGATGCTGGATGATCTTTTAAGATGATGTGGCCATCTTATGTGCAATACAAACATGATAGTTGAGAGATTAGAACAAAAACAAAAAGCAGTTTTATATCCTTTCAAAAGTAAACATTTTAATTGAGACAAATGATGTCATTTGAATAGAAAATAGAATATTTATGTTGAATTCTATAATATTTATTCTGTCTCATTCCAAATTAATCTACTTTCAACATAAAATTATAAGTTTTTTTCATTTTAATTCTTATAGGACCAGAATTTATTACCAATTCATGTACAGATTCACAAGGGCACCTTGACGTGGTGTAATAGTAAGTTTGTCTCGCTAGATCAATTACTACTGTGTAGTGACTTCGATCCTCACTGGGTGCCCCATACTTTTGGCCTTGTGCCACATCTAAGCTACACTTAGAAAAACAGCATATACAGATTCACAACCACTTATTTGTAACCATTAGATATCTTTTTGCATTTGGTTTTGATTGATTTGTTTTTACAGCTTATCAACCTTTTGCAGGTTATTTAAAGACAGAAATTATTTTGAATTGTAAGAAATTTTTGGAAATAATAATGATATATGGATACAAGTCCTACTAATTAACCCATAACTGGAGGGAGAAGTGGTGGATTCCCACTTTACACAAGGGTATTTGCACATAAGTGAATATAGCAAATACAACTGGAATTGGAAGAATGATATGCTAAAATGTACATGATAATAAACTTGCTTAAATATGAATCTGACAGCTACATCATGTTTAAATGCCAGTTCTAGCTCAATCACCGAAGTTAAGCAGGTCAAGCTTGGTCAGTATTTAGATGAGTGACTGCTTCTGTGAGAAGAGATGATTTTTGAATGATTCATTTTCAATGGCTTATCAAACATTTGCAGGCCATAAAATATATTGTGAGAATTTTTTTGGAGATAATATTGTTTTAGTGATACAAGTCTTACTTATTAACCTATAGCTGGGAGGAGAAGAGATGAATTTATACCTTTCCCAGGGGTATTTGTATGTAAATGAATATAAGAAACCCAAAAGGAATTGGAACTTGGCTCTCTGATTTCCAATTCCAAGCCATTATCCTTTAAACTACTCACACAACCAAGTTTACAGCATTTAGTATTTCCAAACAGTCACCAATCTAGATAATGATCAGGCTCAACATTGCTTAACTTCAGTAATTTACGAAGCATAGCTTAGATGCGGCACAAAACTGAAAGTATGGAGCACCCAGTGTAGATCAAACTCACTACTCAGTTGTAATTGCTCAAGCAAGACAAGCTTGTTAACCATTACACCATGTCGAACTGCTCCAAGTTATCATATAACAGCATTTAAAGTTAAATGTTCAGAAGTGTGTTTCTCATATAGTAACAATAAATTAAATCATTCAGAATTGTTATTACATTAAAATTAAATCATTCAGAATTGTTATTACATTAAAATTAAATCATTCAGAATTGTTATTACATTAAAATTAAATCATTCAGAATTGTTATTACATTAAAATTAAATCATTCAGAATTGTTATTACATTAAAATTAAATCATTCAGAATTGTTATTACATTAAAATTAAATCATTCTGTTTTATAATTTCACCATGCTAGAGAAATAAACTCAGAAAATTTACCAAAAGTCATATAATTCAGAATATTAGACAAGTATCATAATATTCATAATTACGGATTAAGTAGTTGTTTATTCTTATTTAGTTATTTTTATTTTATTATAGTTATTATTTCATTTCATTTTTTTTTTGACATCAAACAAATACCAAACCTGTTTTAGACTAAAAAATTTATAGCATTTAAACAATTAAGAATTAAAACCTAACAATGTTTAATTATTCAGTAATTTTATATTTTTTATAAAAGTATTTGGGTAGGGTGTGTGAGTGGTGCAATAGATTTAATCTTGGAATGAGAAATCAGAGAACCTAGTTCGAATTCCGTTCAAGTTTTACTTCATTCACTTTCACACAAATATCCTTGAGAAAGGTATGAATTCCTCTACCCAAATGACCCTGCACAGGATTTGAATTCAGAGTTGTCCTTCTCCTAGACCTGTTGCCATCCAAGGCTATAGAACCCGTCTGTTCTGCTATTTACCCATAGCTGGAGGAAGAAGAAAAGCATTAATACCTTTCCCAAGGGTATTAGCAATTCATAGGGCAAACTGGGCTCTTTAGGCTTGGTTAGCAATCAGTCTAGAAGCAGGTCAACTCTGAATTCTAAACTTTATGTAGCCCTAGCAAAGTAGATGGCAACTAACAAAAGGACCACAGAGTTTAACATGACTACAACTGGTGTTGTTTAATCAATCATCAATCAATTTATGTAAATAGAGGGTGTCTCTAAAATCTGGACACATAGGCAAAAATGCATATTTTCGTGAAATTTTATTGAATTGGAATATTAATAAATAACACCTTCAATATGATTTCCATCATTTGCAATGCAAAGATTGATGCACTTCGCAAGATTCACATGAACTCGATGCAATATCTCCACATTGCTGTCAATTTTAACACATTCACTCTTTATGCGTTCAGTCAAGTGTGTTGCATCTGTGATCTTCATTGAGTACACCTTCTCCTTTAGCATACTCAGAAAAAGAAGTCAGTTCTTCCTTCATCTGTGAAGGTAAAAAAATATAGTTAATGAGGTTTCCTGTGTCCAAACTTTAGATACACCCTGTACACTTAATATACACTTGGTAAATTTTGGCCATAAGAATCAACACTGCATGGTGACTGTCAATTTCATTTTTCAGTGCAGTTTCTAAACCAAAATATGGTGAACTCTCCCATAGTATTCAACATATGAGGGTCAAGCAGCTCAGTTCCTAGCAACCGACAGCCCAGACACCAGCACATATGATTTGATTATAGTGGCAAAGGCTTTGTGCAGAACCAACCACACTCTTTTTTGAAGGGCCGAATATAGAGACCTGGTGCACGACATGCCACAAGGTAACCAAACGACCCTCCACAGGATTTGAATTCAGAGTTGTCCTTCTCCTAGACCTGTTGCCATCCAAGGCTATAGAACCCACTCTGTTCTGCTATTTACCCATAGCTGGAGGAAGAAGAAAAGGATTAATACCTTTCCCAAGGGTATTAGCAATATTGGAATTCAAACTCAGCTCTCCGATTCCTCAATCCTAGCTCCTATCCACCACTACTACATCATGCGTCTGCAAAACCAGTATATATATATATATATATATATATATATATAATCATTTATTTAAATATTATAACATAAATATGTTATAAAATCACTACAAAAATAGCCATTTTGTTTCAACACTTCTGGTGTCTTATCAAGTGATGATATTGAATGTAGAATAAATGGTTTTAAAAGTTTCAAATTAATTAACGATCCTTCGCTAGGGGTAAACGCTGTTACATAAGCTAGAATGACCAATCAAAATACAAGTATATGGTAATTCAAAAAATTTGACAACAAAGCAAGGTTATCATAGATATTAAAAGATTTATAAAATTTGAAATTAAAATTAAAAGTAAAAAATTACCTATTTAGAAATCTAAATCTAATCTCTATTAAGTTTAAAATTGTAGAATTACTGAGGAGAAAATAAAAAATACATATGTTATTTAATTTATTTTTTCATTGAAATTATGTTAAAAATGATGTTGATAACTCCTGACAAAAATGTATACATTTTACAGTTTACTCTTTAAAGAATAATAATTGTTGGTTATTGGAATTTACTCCGTATATACCAATCCCACACTTGGGTATATATATATATATATATATATATATATATATATAGTGTGGGTAGCATCCTACCAGTTCTCAAGAACTGATTCTTAAAATTACAATAGCTTACTTATCTTATATATTAATAGCTGATGGACTAGGTAAAATGTTAGTTATTCTCATGCATGTGCCTAGTGAAAAAAAAATATGGCAAATCTTCTAGTCATAAATTTAATAGGTCTTCCATTGGATCTTTGGGACTGCAGTAATTCAGTTCAAATATGGCTAAGAAACCATAACACAGCCGATGATACTAAGGTAAAAAAAAACATCATAATTCTGAACAGAAATATGATGAGAACAGAATTTCAATTTGGAAATATCTTAATAACTAAATGTTTTCAATTAAATTATCAAAATGGTTTAATTTTTTTTCTTGATATTATAAAGTGATTTGTTTCCATTCTCAGATTGAAAAGAATAGGTTCCTAAAGAATATCTACCTTTATAGAACCAGTTCCTGGAAATTTAGGATGCCACCACTATATATATATATATATATATATATATATATATATATATATATATATATATATATATATATATAATCATTTATTCGAAAATTATAACATAAAAATGTTATAAAATCACTACAAAATAGCCATTTTGCTTCAACACTTCTGTTGTCTTCTCAAGTGATGGTGTTGAATGTAGAATAAAGGGTTTTTTTATTTTTATGTTATAATTTTTGAATAAATAATTATATTTGCTCTACATTGTATTGAGCACTCTCTTAAGAATAGTATTTGTTGGTTATTTTGACTTAAATATAAAATTTATTTTTTAAAAAGTGGATTTAATTCTTGTAAACACTGGCATCTATTTATAAGTGCTTAATTGAGCATTTGAATAAAGAAATCTTCCTGGAATTCCTTTTTTCTAAGAATGAAACTTTCTGGTTACTATTCTTCAAATAAAAGAACAAAAAAATCTTTACTCTCTTTTTCAAAAACTTGGTGCAAAATAACTTGATAGTTATCTCTAGTATTTTTAAATTCAGAAAGAAAAAAAGTTTTGATTAATTTCCTTATAAAGCCAAACGTACTGCCATTTGAATACAGACCACCATCAACAACCTCCCAATCCAATTCCTGAAACTTCCAAGAGTGAGTGTCATTTGAATCAAACTTAATCTATTTTTAAACCCAAAAAGATGATTGAACAGAATTTTTTATTAGACACAAAGAAACATAAATATCTCTCTTGATTTTACATAGAAAACAAAAATAAAAGTGAATGTTTAAAATGCAAGAAAGGTTTTTTGTTTCTTCCTATATGTCTTTCATTCTTTTTAAATAGACATGTCAAATTTGATTGGAAGATGGCTGTCTTGAGTTTGATTGGTCAAAAAATAAAAATAAAAAAGGTCTGTTAAAACAGCAGCCAATCACTTATAGCTTCTTCCTGATGTGTTGTGTTCCATCAAGACGTAGGAGATTATGGCTCTCCGCAACTTTCTATCCTTTGTAGTTTTTAGTAATATTTGTCTTTTTACTATACATTCCACTCTTTGTTCCACTATCCGTTTATACAAGCTTATTAGATAGGTTACTTAAAGTTTTCTTCTGCCCCTCTTCTCTTCAGTATGTTTTATGTGTATCAAATTCTCCAAGCCTGCTTTCCTCATTCATAAATTTCAATTGTCTCTTTCTGATTTTAAGTATAATTATACTTTTTATTTCCCTTTGCTTAAAATTTCTTTGGCTTAAATAGAAGGGGAGAGTGGGCTCTCTAGTTGTCCTTCTCCTAAATTGGTTGGTAACCAGTCTAGAAGAAGGACAACTTTGAATTCGAAACTTCCAACAGGCATAAAGTCCTTCCTGTTTAGCAATCAGGAAGAAAACATTTAATCATTAAAACCATCAAAAATGCTGTGCCCAGCAGACCTGAATTAATACCCAACAGTCTGTTTAATCACGTTCTAGGTGCTATATGCACAGATATAGTTTTTACTTTTGTCTTTATTCCTGTACATGTGAATAAAGACAAAAGGAAAACTTGTCTAACCTGACATATTTCATCCTCTGATGGATTATATCAAAGCAAATTTTCCTTTTGTCTTTATTTATATTGTCCTTTTATATATATATATATATCTTTATATATATCTTTAGTTATATCTGAATGTGTACTCACACATATATATAAGATAAAAATATAGTTTTAAGGTTTGCTATATTTAGGGGTAAAAGTCCTCATATCAGGGATAGAGCATATGTAAATATAAAAGGGAACACTGAAGTCAACACCAAATGGTGACAGTCTGTTTCATGCATGAATGCAGTCTTTAGGCCTGAAGATTGCATTCAAACATGAAACAGATTGTTGCTGCTTTGTGTTGATTTCAGTGTCCAATTTTATATATATATATATATATATATATATATAAATCTTACTCCCCTACCTCCCACCACCAATCACAATTTTTAAATCTGTGGCTATTTTCACATTAAGTTTCACACGTGAGAAATCAAACAGGGTACAGATTTTTTCTAATAATTCCACCTACAAACGGATTCTGCCCACCTCAAAAATAATGTTTGATAGTTTCCACCATCACTCTGTTTATTTCTCACATCTGCTGATGAAGAACACAGGCGTGTTCAAAAATTCCAAACTTGGAACCTCCATCTCCATGCTTCATTTTTGTCACATGCTTAATATCAATAAATGTTTCTCGTACTGATTACATTGCTACCCTTTCGTTTTGACTTTGTTTCATTGACCCACTTAGCTACTCTACTATATATATATATATATATATATATATATATATATATATATATATATGGGCAGCAACCTTTCCTTTATTATACATGTTTCATTCAATGTGATAGACAAGGAAAAACATATAAGCTATTAGTGTCTGCTTTTATAGATAGATAGATAGATAGATAGATAGATAGATAGATAGATAGATAGATAAAGTTCAAAGATTTATTTTACAATTTGGAATTTTGCAGGTAAATCCACACATCAGGAGCAAGATAAATCAATTGATTTATAAGTCAGTCATTCAGCTTTTTATTTGTTTACTATCAATGCTGAATTTCCTAAAATAGAGCACAAAATCTGCTCGCCTTAAATTCATTATCTCCCAGTAATTTCTTGAGCAATAGGTTTTTCAGGTGCAAACAGTTTTGCTATGATTATTATTATCATTATTAGATATATAGAAATAGATATTTTATTAAATATAATGTAAATGAATGTCTGTTGAGCTCTTTGGCAAGTTCCGTTGATATCAAAAAAGTCATTTGATATCAGATGGAAACTGGTAAAAGAACTTGCTGAAATCATTTTCCAAGTACTTTTGACTATTGTTGGTCTTTTTTTAAGGAAAAATAAACCCAACACCAGCTTCTTCCCATGAAATACTGCTTTTAGAAACAACTCCCAAGAGGATGCTTTCCCAATCACTACAATATTAACCTGTTAAAGTCTAGAGTTAACAGTGACCTTCCCCACATATCCCCATAAACTATGCCTCTCACTCTGTAACCTTCTACCTTGAGTTGCTCTTGGGCCTTATACAGTGTGAAAGTAAGTAACACAAATTAGAAATAATAAACCTACTCACAGTGTAAGCTCAACTTATCTTCCCTAACGTTAGTAGCCAAAACCTGATTCACCCTCTTTTCCTGAACCTGAGGGACTTCAGCTGACAAGGGGAGTTTTTAGTTCTTGTTTATTCTCTCATGCTCCCTCTTGCTCCATTCAGACTTACCAAAATAAACACTGAGACTAATAGTAAAAATAACTAATTATAAATAAATAGTAGAAAAAATAACTAAATATTTTTATTACACTATGGTTTTGTAACTATTAATAATATCAAATTGATACTAAATAATTGTAAGCATGTTAAATAAACATTGCCTATTGTTCAATATTGAATCAACAACAATGCAATATTTATTATTTACCATATAATAAAGGAATAACTATAAAACAATTTTTTTATTCATAAATTTATAAAAAATGTCTGAGAATAAGAACCCATGACAACAATCAACTGTAATTATAAATTTTGAAAAAAATACCTTTGCTGGACATTATATTTGCTCTCACCACATAAATTCACTAAAATATTTTGTAAGCATCTGGATTTTTTTCTCAAGAATTAATAATATAAATGCTAAACACTTATAACAGGAGGTTGCTATGAAAGAAAGATTTATTCTCCCATGTGAATTTCCCCCACTATGGGCATTATTATAATAACACCGTATTTCACAGATGGAATGGAATAGCTGAATGGAAAAAGAATGAAAAACATGCTTTGTTCTCAGAGAGACTTTTATAATGCTACATCATACACAAAGTTGTGTGTGTGTGTGTGTGTGTGTGTGTGTGTGTTAGAGAGAAATTATAACATATATGCAACAACAAATAATGTGTAAAAAAGGGGAACCGTACTTGTAATATTTCCCAAAGGGAAAACTAGAGTTACAGCAGTTTTTCTATGAACCTAGCGAGTTCATGTGGTTTTTTTTCTTGTAAGATCTACCACTGTGGGCTAGGGACGTCCTTTTTCTCTGGGATCTACATCGCAACTGCCCTTCATCACTCTATCCCCTGACATCATTCACTGACTGCCACATGACCCTCATGACTATTACTGTTTGTATCCCTACACACTATTTATTTATCAGACTGTTTAATTACAAGTATGCTGTTTAATACTTTTCTTGTTAATTCTTGAGAAAAAAGAGTATGCATAAAAATCCTGTTTCATATGTTTGGGCTTTATCAAAATTCGGAAAAAATACCTTTATAAAACAAGATTACCGAGTGAGTATACATTAATAGTAGTATCAAGAGGAAAACCATCCTTTCGACACACCATTATTTTGCAGGTAAAAATGTTAAACTTTGCCTATATCATAATGTATCTGCAAAAATCCAATAAAATCCCAAATCAAACAAAACATACCAGAAAAACTGTTATTACTAATGAAAAAAGAAATAAATAATGCATTTTCTGAATACGTCTTCTGATTTGCATATTCAAATAAAAGCAGCAAAATGTCTATTGATTTTGAATTTTGAACTGAACATTACAGATTTCTAAAAAGTCAACTTTTAAAATACATATAAGAAAAGTAGATAAATTCTTTGATATGTAGATTAATTCAGAACAAAATTACAAAGTTACGTCCCTTTTCTTCCCTCTCCTTTTTTTCCCACCTACTATTTCTCATCTTTGCCTATGTGTTCATTTCCAATCTTGTTTGTCTTTTAGTAGCAGTAGTAATAAGAAATAATTTCTCCTCTTTGTAATAATTTTTTCTTCTCCAAAATGACAGGCAGACTTTTAGAAAACAGAGGTCTGTTCACATTATCATTGTCATCACATCACAGGCATCAGTAAAAATGATACAATGGCTTCGAATCCCATCATGATCATTTATCTTGTGTTATTGCTAAACTATTTAGGAGTGAAAATTTGTGCAAACAACTTTTCCATAATTGCCACCCATGCAGTATTAATTCTAAAAAGCTGTTACACTCATTATCAACCATGATGGCAGCCAGTATATATATATATATATATATATATATATATATATATATATATATATATCATGTTCATGAAGCCCATAACCCATTAGGGTCATAGGGGCACCACATGTACTGCAGCCATAGCAACAGTGGTGTGTCCTAGGCAAGATTGCCTGATGAAACTCAACCCTCACCTGTGTAGTTTGAATTTAGTTTTTTTCCTTTTCCTAGACTGGTTGCAAGACTAAAGGGCCCTGTTTCTCCTCCTATTTACTAATATGTACAACAATATATTGACACACACACACACACACACACACACACACATATATATATATATATATATATATATATATATATATATGCTTAGCATAGTAGTTATCAGCATTTGCTATATACAACTATGAGTTTCATGCAGTGTGTGGTATTTTATTTATATATATATATATATATATATATATAATTATTATTAAATATAACCTACATGAATATCTGTTGCACTTTTCGGTGAGTTCTCCTGATGTAAAATAAGTCATTTGATGGGGAAAGAACTTACCATAATTATGTATAATGTTCCAAGTACTTTTGACCATCATTGGTCATTTTGAAGAAAAGATAGTCTCGACTTCTATGATCTTGTCTTCAAAATGACCAGTGATGTAACTGTTCTTTCTTTTTTCTTCATCACAGTGTTTATATCTTTCATTTTTCTTCAGCTTACTACTTTTTCTTTTTTTTTCATCTTCTCTCTTTCTTTTATATCATCTCACTCTTCTTCTCTTTCCATTTTCATCATCTTTCTATTATTCTTTCTTATTTATTTTACTTCTTCCTTTTTTCTTCAATTTACAGTTCTCTTTCGTTTTTACTATAATTATTATCAGCAGCAATATTTTTGAATGATTTTTATATCATTTGAAAATCTTATCTCCCTTTCTACTAAGAAAAAAATAAAGAATCTATTCCCCAGATTATATCTCCAATCAAACCTGTTGGTTGGGCCATCCATCTTCTAGAGTGGAAGGTACCCCAACCAACACACTGACAGACACACTCATCAAAAGAAAAAAAAACACACTTTCCTAAAAAAATTCTAGCCTATGCCTTGTTATCTTTGAAATTTTTTTTTTCACTTTTTACTTTCTGTTGCGCCTGCTTAAATTATTTAAATTACTTCTGCTTCTTATCCAACTCCTGAAAAAAAAATAAACAAAACATTATTAGGCAAAAAAGAAAAATTAAGTTATTCTCTACTGCAGTTCACTCAATTTTTCATCAACTTATAGCATTAGACATGAAGGGGAAATGGTGCTATATGTGGCTTGCATCCAACACATATTTTGTCTTTTTTATTCCATTTTTCATTCCCTTAATGAACCTGAATAATTTTTTTTTTTTTAAAAAGATGAAAAATTATATATCTTATCCCACCCCAAAACTTAAAATGCATCCTTGTTTTTAAAAAAATTTTCTTCCCAAATCTCCCTGCATAATATTGCAGAAGGTCATGGTCTTAGGCAATTTATGGATTAAGGCATCTGGTAACCAAACCCTCCTTCTCATGGAAATAGATTTTGACCTAACACTCATTAGGGGAGAAACTTACAGCTATATCATGTTGACACTTTATCGCAAATGCATATATATGAATAAGGTATGTTTAGGCAGCAAGTATTCATCCAAACAAGTTTGATTAAAAAGAACCAAGTTCTGTCTGTTTAATTTTCTTATTGCATTTTTTGAATAAGCTGTTGAATATTGTGCTCAATGTTACAGACAAACTGTTCGAAGTCCATATAATTGTTATTGCTTTGTTCAAGTACTTTTGACCAGCTCAGTCATTTTCAAGCCGCGATGAGTATCTGTGTGGTAAGCAAAATTCCTTTATCTACATCCTGATATTCTTTGTAAAGCTGGAAGTTTGAAATAGTCTACAGTGATGTCATGTATAACTTCCCATACTTGTGTAAAATGACCATAATAGACACATCTATATGCAAAAAACAGTTAAACATAATGGAAACATTAATAATAATAAATATGAAGAAACCAAGTCTCAATAATATCAACTATGAACACAGCTACAATATACTGCCCATGTTTGGAAACTAAAAACATCTCCACTGCTATACATACATGTATATGTTTAAAAAAATCTACATATTCAGTTAAACAAAAAAAATTCTTGATATTGGCTAACAGATTAGTCGAAAGCTACAGATCATTTGGACACTGTCCAGAAAATAAATCATTCGTACAAATACGGCTTACGGCCACATGACATTGACATCACTGAAGTTAAGTAACATCAAACCTGATCAGTACCTAGATGGGTGACCACTTGAGAATACTAAGTGCTGTAAGCTCGGATGTGTGAGTCGAGTAATGGGTAATGGCTCAGAATAGTTCATCAGAGAGCCAAGTTCCAATTTCAGTTGCGTTTGTTATATTCAATTATGCACAAACACCCTAGAAAAAGGTACGAATCCACCTCTTCTCCCCCTAGCTATGGATTAATTAGTAAGTCAGTCAGTTATGTGCCATGTGTGATATACACTGAGGCGATGATGTATCTTTTGATACATGATTGATGAGACAGATTTTTCCCGCAGTAGGTTGCCATTTCTTTCTGCGGTAGAGCAGTTGCTATCCAAGGCTATAGAACCTGGTCTATCCTGCTATTTATCCATAGCTAGGGGGAGAAGAAGAGGATCCATACCTTTCCCATAAGTGAATGTAATGGATTCGACTGGAATTTGAACTCAGCTCTCCGATTCCTCAATCCATTACTCCACCATCACTAAATCATTACTATCTCGAAAAAACATTCTTACAATCTAAAAAAAATGTTCTGCCTTTAAGTAACCTGCAATGGGTTGAGAAGACATAGAAAATGAATCAATCAACACTTGTATGAATGCAAGAAAAATTTAATAAAATGCTTAATCACAGTGCTTTGTCAGTCATCTTCAATAAAACTTGTATAAAATAGGGATTGCTGCCCAAATACACAATTTTATATATATATGTGTGTGTGTGTGTGTGTGTGTGTGTGTGTGTGTGTGTGTGTGTGTGTGTGTGTGCACAATATTATTGCATCAATACTCATTGTAAAGTCATGACAATCATTCCCTCTTGCCTGTGGCTCCCTGTAGATGAGAAATATCGGATTTTTTGTACAAATGTGAACCCAGCTTATTTTGATCATGCCAAATCCTATTAGTTTTCAAAATAACACCAGCACATCATGAGACCCTTTTCTATCAAAACACAATCCACCCACAAATGGATAGGCAACATGGATGACTATCGGCACCCCTAAGCTACCACATTAAAAACTATTTCTTTTCCTCTTCATTTCATTTTGCATTAAGTCTTTCGATCGACTTTTTCAAATGAAAAGAAAATATTTCAATATAAGACGCACATTTGTGTGTGTGTGTGTGTGTGTGTATGCGTGTGTGTGTATGCATGTCTATATGTGTGTCCCTTTATTTTTAAAATTTCTTTTTTTTAAATAATAGTTTGTTTTTTTTTATCCTCATGCAGAGACATCTTGTTTTTTCTCAGATTTTTTTTTTATAGCATCAAAAAGTTAAATACACTGAACCTAACCTTCCATTCCACCAGTCATGACAACAAATTCGTTTGTTTTTATTCTATGGAATCTAACAATAATAATAATACATCAACACATTTTGGCCGAAGTTAAGAATATAAAGTCATTGTGAACTCTAAATATCAATGGCTGCATAGTATGTTTTACACTAGGACTTCATACAGTTTTGAATTCATGCTTGTTCCTCTCCTAGACTGATGTCTAGCCATGACTAGATATCTTCTATTTAACAGATAGTTGGGGGTGGGGGAAAAGTGATGGATTCATTTTTTTTTTTAACAATGATACTATACAAGGCCTAAAAACCACTTAATGTAGATGATTATTGAGTAAGAGGCACAGTTTATGGAGATATGTGGGGAAGATAATGGTTAACCCTAGACTTGAACAGGCTAAGATTTTAGTGATCAGGGAAGAATCCTCTTGGGAGTCATTTCAACAAATCAGCAGTTTGTGAAAAGAAATTGTTCAAGTGGAACTTAAATCTCCTCAATGGAATATGAACAGAATGAGGTTGGTTCACTACAATGTGCATGGCATGCAGGTCTTAGCCATGAAGGTTAGAAATGGTGTGACTAAGGAATATAGTTTTTCTGAACACTTTCCATGAAAATAGCAATAGAACAACAAGAAGCTTGTGCTGTCTTCTCTGAGAAAGAAGGTTTATTACCCACAAGGATGCGAAGATGCTTTTAGACATGTGGTGAACTGTCCCATAGAAGCAAGCAAGCCAGAGTGGCTTGCATCTGGTGCAAAGGAAAATAAGGGTCTTACCTCAACATGTGGCACATGGCAATTTTGTTCCTTGAAAATGGCATTACTCTCCTGTCTAGCCATTCCAGCAGTATGTGCGGTAACAAGGGTTTTTGTACAGTTTGGCATGCTTCGACCAAGTCGTGTGCTGATTGGTCGAACTGGGGGAGGCTATTTACGTGGGTAACTGAGAATAAAAGCAAAGAATGCTGATTGGTTGGCCTGATAAGAGAGGACTGAAGCAGTGAGAAGGGGAGAAAAAGATGGGTTTGTGTTTTGAAGTCTGCATAAAGCAAGAACGGTGGATTGAACAAACAGTACCTTGAATGGTACAAGCCACGTCTGAGTAATAGAGACACATTTAATCTACAAGACACTATTGAAACTTAAAAGAGAAAACTGGGCATCTCTTGCCCATATATGGCAATAATAATCCATTATGGGTTAGATCTAAAGGTATAGGATAGTGGATGGAGTCAGGTACTTCCTAGAGTGGTACAGGGAATCATCTATTTTTCCAGCATCTTAAGCAATGGATTATTTGTACAAGTTCCACTTGTGATCTTTCTGTATAGTATGTTTGACAGCAGGGATTCATACACTTTTGAATTCAGAGTTGTTGTTCTCCTAAACTGATTGCTAACCATGGCTAGATATCTCAGATCGCTTCTTTTTAGCCTATTGTTGGAGGTGGTTGGGAGAGATGTAATGGACTCATACCTTTTTCAAGGTTATTTACATGAAAGAAGTGAATATAGAAAACGAGGTCAAAGTGCTGAAAAAACCCCCAAAAATTGTTAGCAGTCAGGCACTCTTTTCTATGTGATATCCATCATCTTATATGGCTGTGAATTGTGAATGTTGGACAATCTCTTCACAGATGAAGAGAAAACAAAAATATGAACGTTATATTTCAGGAGATAAACATGAGAAGAATATCTACATTAAACGTCATCAAATCAATCTTCAAAAATGCCAGAATACAGAGTGACTATTCTGGATTCGGTTTCAGATTCAAACAGATATCACCTGATGAAGGCCAGAGCATACAACAACTGAAACATTGTAAATGTGACAATAAAGATGAGGACAATAGTTTGAACAATGTGAAGAGCGTTAATAGTAACAATACCTCATCTCAGAAATATAGACAGATCATAATTTTATTACTCCCAAGAAAATTAAATTTCAGCCTTAAATGACCCATCAGCATGTTTTTTTTAAATCCTTGCTCTTCCTCCACCTTTGGTTTGATATATTTTTATATATACTTTTAAAACCTTTGTTTTAAAGCCCTAATTGTGTACCTACCATAGATTTTCCAAATATTACCACCATAATATCATAATTTTATTTTCACCTTCTGTGACAAAATTCTTGTTTAATGTGTTTGTCTTTCTCAGTTGTTTACACTGAATTCACTCTCTTCGTCTTACAAGTTCAAAATATTTGACTCTTTGATCAATCATTTCATGATCAGTACATCTGTTTACTCAAATCACTAGTTCAGATACTTATGTTTTTTAAACCTTTTATTCTGTAATTTGGCAAATATCCAAATAACAATAAAAACAAGAAGGAAGCATGGTAATCTTGCCAAGGAACCAATATTTGGATATTCTATAATTATAATTCAATGTATACATGTATAAGTCAATGATAAACCTAAAAATATGTTTACAAAATATAAAAAAATACCTTTAAAAAACAATCTTATTTATTACCAAATAACTTTTGGAAACTTCAATAAAACCTTATAATTATTGGGTCTAATGTTAACCATTATCTTTCCAATCTCAAACTGTTCTTCTTGCCTTTTCTTACACTCATACAACACCACACAATAAGCCTCTATCTTGAGTGGCTCTTGGGCCTTGGGTGAACGTTAGTAAAAGTCTAAAAATTATCAGAATTTCTTACATACTTGTTTCTCTTGATTTTACACCTTGTAACATTAGACTTAAGTTACTTGAATATTTTATATGAAGCATTGTCAGTGATTAATTTTTTTATTAACATTTCTGGGAAGTGTTTTAACAGAGGATGGAACTAGTTTTTCACTATGTTTCATCTAAGATATTCAGACATCTTATGACTATTACTACCAAGAGTTAGAACAAGATGATATAAATCTTTGTCAACAGTCATTAATTTTTTTACTAAAATTTATACCATCATATTTCTCTTGTTTTATGGCTCACTCAGAAGAAATATAAATAATAAAATACACCTGACACATTGACTGACCACTGAATAAGTTATATTTCATTGATATTTTTGTGTTTAATACTGCAGATTCTTTGGGGAATGTAGGGATGGCCAAAACCTGCTGAGGAAAAGTGATGACCACAACCTGCGAGGAAAGTGAGTCATTGCACCTTCTCAGGCTCACGTACTCAGCTGACATGAAAGAATAATAGTCATAAGATGTTTGAATGTCTTAGATGAAACATAGTGAAAAACTAATGGCAAGTGATAATGTTTCAGACATCTTTATGACAATTACTACTAAGTATTAAAACAAGAGAAATATGATATAAATCTAAGTAAAAAATTAATGACCATTGACAAAGATTTATATCACCATATTTCTCTTGTTTTAAACTTAGTAGTAATTGTCGTAAGATGTCTGAATATCTTAGATGAAACATTGGCAATTATTGTTAATTTTTGACAAGTATTTCTTTTGTCTTATTTCTCTTGATTTTACACCTAGTAGCACTAGTCTTAAGTCACCTGAATATTTTATATGAAGCATTGTTGATTATTAAATTTGTTATTAACATTTCTTGGAATCCTTTTAACAGAGGATAGAAAGTGCAACACTAAAATCCTTTTCCTCTCACTCTCAGCATGTTGCCAAATTCTCCAGACCCTTTTTTCCTCATTATGTACCCTAGAAATTTCAACTCTCTTTCTGATTCTAAATAGAAGTATCATTTTTTGTTTCAATTTTATGTTAAAATTTCCTTGTTGCTCACCTGTTCCATCAATGATATTCTCAGCATCCTTCTGTAGAACCATATCTCTGTTGCCTCAAGTCTCCTCTTCATCTATGAGGATAGTAGTTTGTTTTTATTCTTTCCCGTTTTTTTTAGTTGTTGTACACATATTTGTATTATTTTTCCTCGATTGAGACCTGAAGAGCAAGGAGTGATAGCTGGTTAGCTCTTCTTTGTTGTTTCTTGTCCTGAGTATGACAATAAATTACATCCAGCAGCAAGGCCTCTGATCAGAAGACTGGAGGTTTTGAGGTGTGTGGAACCACCTCTTAATTTTTGTTGTTCCCAGGTTAACCATGGTGGTAGCACTTGTTATGGCCCCAGCTATGGGAAAATAGTGAACCCCCCAAACAAAAATCAACAATACATTTTTATAGCAAATTGACAATGAATGCAACTCTAAAAAAATATAAAAATTCATTTTTATAGTAAAATTACCAACAATACATTTTATGATCTACAAAATATATATTTACTGTGAAAGTACAAAATTATGTACAAAATATCTAGTTGAAAGCATAAAATTACGATTTTATTGAATCTGTGAGGAAATTGTCGATATTCATGGCCATATAAGACAATTGATATTACAAAGCAGTTCAACCCTCTTTTTTCTCTAAATTTTCCTGTTTGTTATGTCGTATTTTCTTTACATCAGTAGCGTTAGATATAATAGTCTTCTCTGGATGGAAATAGTCTTTAGGTTAAAGGGGAAACAAGTAGGATTTATCTTCATTGAGTGCTCACTAAATGTAGCCCCTTGCCTAACATGACTCACTAAAAAGAAAAATGAGAATAAAATACACCTGACACAACATTGACTGACCACTGAGTAGCTGTATCTCATCGATATTTTTGTTTAATACTGCAGATTCTTTGGGGAAAGTAAGGATGTCCACAACTTACTAGTGCTACCCTCCAGAAAAGTGAGTTGTTGCACCATCTCAGGTTCATGTTCTCAGTTGACACAAAAAAGTCCATTATTATTATCAGTTGAATCCATTACTTTTTCTCTCCAGAATCTATCTTATATATAAGTCTACCATTTATCCATGCTTAGAATATTGCTGCCACATATGGACTGGTGCCACTGCTATTTACCTTGAGCTCATTCATAAGATCCAAAGAAGAATCAGCAATATTATCAGTCCTGATCTGGCAGCTCAGCTTCAGTCACTTTCCCATGACCATAAGGTTGCCTCTCTATGTCTTTCTATAAACACTTTCATGGTAATTGTTCAGATGAATTCTTTACTATGGTACCATGACTTTTTGAATTTAACCACAGTATTAGACTGGCGTCAAGATTTCATGAATTTACAGTTGACCTGACTAGATGTAGCCATAAGTTCTATGCTAACAGTTTCATTTTATCCTTTCTGGCTTCATACTTTCCAGCCAATTTTAATCTGCAAAAATTTAAATGCAATGTCAATGTCTATCTGCTGTCCTCCTGATTACTCATTTCTCTTTCTGCTCTTTATTAGTATTTCTGTTCCTAATTCTTCTCCATCCTGTAACCCAGATAGATGTCTTAGTGGCTTTACTGCCTTGCATGGGGTGATACTGATTAAAAAAAAAAATACCAAGTGAATTTCCGAGTTAAATTGCCTATCAAATGTCAATAATCTTTATGGGGTACAAAATTTTATTAGATTTTTTAAAATAGCTGTTTTGTTTTATATTTGTCCTCTATTGAGCTCCAAAGAGTGAAAAGCAATATTTTTTGATTCACCACTTTACAATAATATTTATTTTCATATCCTTGCTCTTCCTCTCCTTTTTGTTTTAATATATTTGTAAAAGTATATATTCATATAATATATATGTGCCATACCCCTTCAGGATGTTAGCACCATGATCAGCAACATCCTGAAAGAATAAGGCTTATAGAAAAAGAAGAATGAATAAATATGAACTTTTACAAATATATTAAAACAAAAATGGGAGGGAGAGCAAGGATGCAAAAATAAATATTCTTGTAAAGTGGTGAATCCAAAAATATTTCTCAATTGAGAGCAAAACATAAACAAAACAACTAAAACCAAAGGAAAAGAAAAAGAAATTTCTAGGAAAGCTTATATGATTTACGCAAAAACAAAAGCTATAGGTTACATAGAACATCTTACCCTAGACAGTCATTTTCATCTATCTTAGAGACCACACCTTAACCATCTGGACTGAGCAACAGTAAATAAATAAACAAGCAAACCAATCCATTTACTATGTCTCATAAAAACAAGTCAATAATTTTGAAAGGTTCTTCAAGTTTCTTCAGACAACTTGCCATTGATGAGTACATTACTTACTTGCCACTAAACAACACACTGACCACCATTTCTCGTATTTAATGGCTGTAGAACATTTCAAGAAGGACATAAAAACTTGTCTGGTCTGTGCTGACCCTCCAGTCTGATTTCATATTAGCTTGAGGTAAAAATAGAAACAAGCTACCTAACCTCCATAATATATATATGTATAGAGATAGAGATAGGTAGGTAGGTTCTGACTGAGACAGATAGATGTTAAAATTATGTTAAATATTATGATATTTTATATTTATATCTATCAAATCCTAAGTCTCTTAATATGTATCTATCTCACTCAGTTCATATCTCTCTATCTCACTCACTCTATTCATATCTATTTATCTCAATCACTCTATTCATATTTATCTATCAAATCCTAGTTTCTTAATATCTATCAATCTCACTCTATTCATATTTATCTATCAAATCCTAGTCTCTTAATATCTATCAATCTCACTCTATTCATATTTATCTATCAAATCCTAGTCTCTTAATATCTATCAATCTCACTCTATTCATATTTATCTATCAAATCCTAGTCTCTTAATATCTATCAATCTCACTCTATTCATATTTATCTATCAAATCCTAGTCTCTTAATATCTATCAATCTCACTCTATTCATATTTATCTATCAAATCCTAGTCTCTTAATATCTATCAATCTCACTCTATTCATATTTATCTATCAAATCCTAGTCTCTTAATATCTATCAATCTCACTCTATTCATATTTATCTATCTCATTCCCAAAGAGACTGAAATATTTAAAGTTCACATTATATCCACTGAAAATGACAAGATTATTCATATACAGATCAGTACTTCTTTTTTTTTTCTTTTATTTTAAATCATTTCACCCCAAGTAAGGTGATAGTGCCACTAAGATGCAATGGGTTACTGGGAGTGGAAGAGAATGAGAAGAAGGTGGTATTGTATAAAGCAGTATAAAGGGAAAGGTCGTCTCTCTCTCTCTCTCTCTCTCTCTCTCCCCCCCCCAACGTGTATCTTTCCCTCTTTGGAAGATCTCTTAGTTTCTGAACCATGTCTCATACCATATATAACACAAATCTATCACTACATGGTCTCATCTTTGAAAAGAAACAAACCCCCCACATAACTACAATAATATATATCCTCTCTAGTCAACAGAAGAAAATATCCCAGTTCAACAAACTAAGCAACACTACAACTAACTAATAACTCCTACAACCAACTAGTACCCTAAAACTATTACAAATTTCCCAAAGAAACATTTGGTAGTCACTTTCTCACTTAAATTAGAAGATTAGTAGCTGATTGAACAATGGATGTTTCTCTCTCTTTCTGAACTATATTACACCTCGTTTTGTATATATAAATATTTTTTTTAATCATTTCACTACAAGCAAGGTGACAACACCACAAAGATGCAAAACAAACACATGGTGCTCTTTTTCTCACAGATGGTGCCCAACTGACCCTACTATATTGTGAAGTTGACAACATCTAAAACAAACAATATGCATGTGTGAAATTAAAAATATAAAATGGCAACAATTTATCCATTGCATCCTGTATATATTTCTTATATTGGCTGTATTTATATATTTTTTATATTTTACATCATTTGTTTTATTATTATACTATATATATATATATATATATATATATAAATATAAATATATATATGAAGACATTTTTATGTTTATACATTCTTTTTATAGATACAAATATTTAAATAAATGCTCTGTTTTATAATAAACAGTATTAAACAACATTTACCGGCCTGAATGTCCGAGAAATTTTCATAGAAAATGTTCATCCTTCGACGGGAATCGAACCTGTATCCTATATGGAAATGTCATATAGTCTGATGTGCCTTAACCGTTTCAGTCACAGAGGAGCGTTCGATTAGCAAGGTCGATTTTACTGTCTTTAAACTTTAATCTTCCATGAATCTCTCACGTTCATTCATAACTGCTCATGGCGTATCAAATGTAAACAAATGACGTCACACATTATGAAATGGACAAAGTCTGACAATTATTTTAAAATATATATATATATCAATCATACAATCAGAATTAAGAAACCATTCTGAAAATGATTATTTTCACCTTGAAAAATTACAAGAATTTTACAGGATTTTTCTAGCAGTCAATGGATGATATATATATATATATATATATATATGCAGACAACTTGAATGGTGTCTGAAGATTGCATGAACAGGAAACTCAAGTTACAGCTAGAGCCATCCTTTTATAGGATTTCACATTGGTAAGCATTTTTTGCTCAGTCTAGACAATCTGGGTTTAGACCACTTTACTGGGTAGGTAAGCTTGTTTTTAGGCCTTTTTTCTTTCTTTTTTCAATATTGTCAGTTTTATTTGAGACTGTATCTAAATAAGAGTTTTATGTTCTAGCAAGTTGTCCATTGGTTCCACCAATCATTTTTGTTTTTCTTTGTGTGTGTGAAGTAATTTTTAAGTAATTAATGGATTCCCTGTTAAGAAGAATGAAGTCATGGAAGGAGAGGTTTAAATGGCATAATTTGGTGATGGAGAGATTTGATAAAATATTTAAAAGAATTCAGTTTTAGAATCTTTATATTTCATTAATGGAAAAGTGAGACATGAAGTATGGATCCTTTAAACAAATTCTGGCAGGTTCCCTTCTTAACATTCAAACTAAGTCCATAGCATGCATGAGTAGGGGCTTAAAACTTGCCACCCCTATCTCCAACCCAATCCTGATCATTTCCATTCCCTAAGGATCAGTGAAACCCTCTCTTTGTCCAAAAGCATTCCTGTCACATAACATCCCCAGTCATGTTGTCCCCAAGACTTAACAAATGCAGGATCAGACTTCCAGCAAAATACTGAGCTATTGCTCATCCATTGAAGTCACACAGCTGCCTTCACTTGGGTAGGGGATGTATTTCTTGAGAGATAGGGAATTATGATGGTTTCTGCTACCCAATAAATTCTCAGGCACACCCAAAAGAGTATGAGGTAACACCATAGTTATAATTTGGATGGAATGGTTTGGGACGGAAGAAGGTTGAACAAGTATAAGAAATATTATAGTTGAGATAATCATATTAGAATGTGAACTGATTAGTGTCGCATGCTGTCATGTTCACTGTTTATCTGGGGTGTCTGCAGTGTGCACCACCCCACTTCACAGCCAATGTAATCCTTCCCCTATAGTGTCCTCTTGTTTGTACATAACTTGTCTTTAAAAGTCATGGGCAGTCAAATTGATATGAGAAGTAGACACACTTGTGTCTCTTGACACTGTTTTCTCTGTGATTTGCATCTTATTTTGAGTTGGAAAATGGTTATTCCATGAGTCATTTGGACTAGTATCCTTATCTTTGTTGTTTTTATCATGACCTTTCAGCTAATGTTTTCAGTCTTTCTTCAGATGGGAAGTATATGGGTGATAACATATAAGAGACATGGTGTGGGGGTTGAGAGATTTTCTTTCATTTCAGCAGGAAACATTGATGTACTAAAAACTAAATATATGATTTTTCTAATAATTAACTGTAGTCAGATTTGACTAAATTTTTAATCAACTCCACTAATGATGTTAATGTTCCTTAAAGAACTCAAAGAAAAGAAAAAAAAGAAATTTAAGGAAAAATGTTTCTGTCTGAATTTCTGGAACAAAGAGTTACCATCATTTACACTAAGACTAATGTCCTCATCTTTATTATTATCACAACATTTCGACCATTGTGCCCACTGTCCTTCATCAGGTGCTTGTCATTCCAGGTAACTAGATTCATTATTTTATACTGTATTTAAGAATTCTACCAATTCTACTCATTTAGTTACATTGAAATATCATTATTTTCTATTTATTAGACCCAAGCGTAAAAATAGATGTAAGCAATTGTCACTGTCCACAACGTTTTTTAAGAAAATGTACACAAATTTGATTAAATTTTAACCAACTCCACCACTGATGCCAGTATGGCTTAAGTAATTCAAAAAGTAGAAAGAAAAAGATTCAAAAAGTTAGTAAATATGTTATTTCATGACTTATTCAAAATTCTTATCAATTCTACTAGTTTAATTACATCAAAATGTCTTTCTCTTTATTTATTAGACACAAGTATAAAAAATTTTTGCAAACATTTAAGCAACTTGAGTACTAGCACTTGTCATCTGACCAATTTTAATACAACCAACAATTACTACATGCTTTTTAAGCAACTCATTTCAACAAAATTTTAAGCGACTCCTCTTTTGATGTCAGCATGGCTTAAGCAATTAATAAAAAATAAAAGGAAAAACCAAACATAAAATTAAACATAAAGATTAACTAAATTCATTATTTTATTCTCAAGAATTCTACCAATTCTACGTTTGGTTACATTGAAATATCTTTCTTTTTCTATTTATTAGATCTTACCATAACAAACATTTAACAAACATTTAAGTTGTATCTTTTATAATTCGACAATGTTTTTTTTTAATCCAAACAACATTTAATCAAAAATTTATTCACATTTACTGCAGAAAATGTGCAGTTACTCAACTTGTTTATGAGCAACTGTACGTAAATTTGACTTAATCTTAAGCAAACCCAGACTTCACTTCCCAGTCTCGCTAGAGTTCAAAAGTGTCTCTGCGTCCTTTTGGGTGACAAATTATTTTCCACCCTACAATCCCATTCTCACAGACAAAACATTGCAAGCCTCTCTCTATTCTATCACTATTTCCATGAAAAGTTTTCTGATGAACACCAGTACTTAGTTTCACCATTCCTTATATTCATTGGCTAAGATCCATCATGCCATAAAAACCCCCTTAATTCCATTCATTGTTCTTTGATGATATGTAGGTTCAACTCAACCATATTCTTCCCACAAACTGCTGCTCTGTGGAACTAACTCTCAAGAAATTGCTTCCTGAAATACGACAACCATAACCTGTTCTCGTTTAGGTTTAACCATTATCTTCCCCACATAGCCCTATAAACTGTGCCTCTTGCTCTGAAACCCTCTAACTCAAGTGGCTTTTATGTCTTATACAGGGTGAACCTCATTTTTTGAAAGAAAATCCACTACAGACGTCAGCATGGCTTAAGAAATTAAAAAAAATAGAAAGAAAAAAGAAATGAGAAGCATAATTAAACAGAGAGTTACTAAATGTGTTATTATAAAATGTATTCAAGAATACTACCAGTTCTACTTGCTTAGTAGTTTAATGTATTTATTTTCTATTAATTAAGCAAGAACAAAAGTAGTGGTGAAAATCTTAAGTTCCTTATAAAAAAAAATTGTATATTGGCTTAAAGAAAAGAAACCTCACATTTACATGTCATAGGCAGGTGGGTTTCAATCAGAACACAATGTTTTGTCTTACCTGAATTGCAATTGTTTTGTCTTACCTGAATTGCAGGTTTATAAGACAATAAAAACATATACCTCAAAGAAGAGATTGTAATACTTGTAGAATGTAAGAAAAAAATGATTGACTTAAAGACTGAATTTATTTGTTCAATATGACAAAAGCACCAAGTTGTAAGGTATAAGATTAGCCTCAACTGGCACAAGACACTCTGTAAGGATCAAACTCATTAACAATATCCTGTGAAACAAACCTGGTAATCATTGACTTAACACAGGCACCTTAAGTAGATATGTCATGCTCTTAACTTAGTCTGATACAAGGCCATAGTAACAGGGGCACAAAGAATCTAACAACGTCCTGTTAACCATTGCTCTACCATAGACACCTAAATAGATATTATATATTTACTAAGTTAGTTTTAGTCTGGCACAAGACCTCAATAATGGAGCACCTAGGATTAAACTCATTAATAATGTCCTGTGAGATAAACTTGATCTACCACAGACAATCTAAGTCGATATTTACTAGGCTTTGCATCGTCTGGCTACAATAATGAGAATGAAACTCACTTTCAATGGGTAATAAGAACAACTTATCAAGCATTATACTACCACATATGAATTTAAACATGTAAAACATCAACATCTTAAAAAGATTTCAATAAATTTCACATCAAAACTTGTATTAATTTAATTAGTTAAATACTTTCTCTATAGAAAATTACAAAAATTCCTACAGAAGATAGTAAAAGAAAGAACGAAGAAATTGCAACATCAATTGTTAGAAGACAGAATGAATGGTTGTTAGCAAGAGGAACAGTCCCACATGTAAACTACAAATTGGATATACTGAATTCAAACCTGTACAATAATTTAAATATTTGGGAAATGTGTTAACAGGGGACAGAAAGTGCAACACTGAAATCCGAAGGTGCCTTTTTGAAAGAAAATCCACTACAGACGTCAGCATGGCTGAAGAAATTTTAAAAAATTGAAAGAAAAAAGAAACAAACAAAAAATAGAAAAGAAAAAGAAATGAGAAGCATAATTAAACAGAGAGTTACTAAATAAACTATGCCTTCCAAAAGCTAAGCAAATTATTAAGAAACTCAAAAACAAAGAAAAGAACAATATTTGTCCTCTTATATGACAGCAAATGCTGGACAATATCCTCAAAGTTGACTTGAAGCAAACGAAACAAAGAAAAGAGTACTGAACTGTTACATAACATCCGTCCTCTTGTATAGAAGTGAATGCTGGAAAATTTCCTCACAGATGAAGAATAGACTTGAAATGTAGTTCTACAGAAGGATACTGACAGTACCATGGAGCAACAACAGAGTTTTAGAGAAAATGAAAACAAAAAGGAAACTTATACTTAACATCAGGAACAGGCAGTTGAAATTTCTAGGGCCCATAATGGTCTTGGAAAATCTGATACTCACAGGACAGAATGAAGACAAGAGGGACAGAGGAATATAACGCATAACCTACATAATGAGGAAAGGGGGCTTGTAAAATCTGATACTCACAGGACAGATTAAAGGCAAGAGGGACAGAGAAAAACAACACATAATCTACATAATGAGGAAAGGGGGCCTGGAAAATCTGATACTCACAGGACAGATTGAAGACAAGAGGGACAGAGGAAAACAACATATAGCCTACTTAGTGTGCTTCAGTAAATGGATGGTGAAACAAAGTTTAGAAGAAATAACAAAAAGACAAAATTTATTAAAAGCTACAAAATACAGGTAGTTGTAGAGAGCCAGGATTGCCTATGTCCTGAGGGTACATGGCGCATAAAGAAGAAGTCGTAAAAGCAATATTTTATTTGTCCTCTGATGTTACATTAATTCTGTTTAGTGAGAAGCACCGGCAATAAATTGTGCTGCATTTTCTGCTCAATATAATTCTTCTAGTTATTGCTTTTTACTAGACAGGTTAAACTTCCACAGTGACCTTTTAGAATTTACAATTTATATGCAGAATATTCTGTACAATACAGAAGAAAAAAAAAATTATTTATGCTTCTGACTTATCTATTTCTTGCCTGATATAGTCAACTTTAGTCTAGATCATCAAAATGCAAAGGATCCTTCCCTTAGCTGCATAGTATATACTTTGCCAAGGGTTACATACAGTCTTGAATTCAGAGTTTTCTTCTCCTAGACTGGTTGTCACCCAAGGCTACAGAACCCAGTCTGTCCTACTATTTACCCATAGCTGGGGGGGAGACTTAGATTCATACGAAGAGTAGTTGCACGTAAGTGAATCTAATGAACTCAACTGGAATTCAAACTCGGCTCTCTCACTCTTCAGTCCAAGCCACAAACCATTACTCTACCATGCAGCCTGTTGAATTATCCATATGTGGGTGATCATGGCTCTCCAGAACTTCCTATCCTTTATAGCTCTTAGCAACATTTGCCATTTTACTATCCCTCCCATTCCCTGTTCTGCCTTCCATTTGCTCAAGCTTGTCAGGTAGGTTACTTGATGTTTCCCTCTGACCCACTTGCCTTAAATATACCCTGGGAGTGTTATATTTTCAAAGCCTTCTTTCTTCATTATGGATCCAAGAAATTTCAACTGCCTCTTTATGATTTTAAGTATAAGTGTCTTTTTTGTTACTATTTTCCTTAAAACCTTCTCTTTGTTCATATTCAGTCTGTGGTCTTTTCAGCATCCCTCTGTAGAATCACATCTCTGTTACCTGAAATCTTCTCTTCACCTGTGAGGAATTATCCAGTATTAACGAGGATTGATATTGGCATAGTGTTTCAGTTCTCTTTTCTTTGTTTCTAATAATATTTTCCTGTTTCTTAATACTTTTAGTTTTTTTGGAAAGCATCAAGATATTTATAAAAAAAACAATATGTTATATGCCTTTATATTCAGATTGGTAAGTTCATTATTATACATAAAGTTTTGACCCTTGTACCCTGCAGGTAATTTTAGTTAAAAATTCTAAAAACATTACAGAAGAGGACAGTCTAGAAAATACAGGAACTGAGACATTGGGAGTAAAAACAAAAAACAACTAAGAGAAAGAAAACAGTTTGAATTAATTCATTTGTAATGACAATTTCTCAATTCAAAAATTCAGATAAATAAGTTTGCTTTATTTTTGTTCTAATTTAATGGAAACAAAAAGAGAACTTAGAATCCAAAAGAGGCAGTTGAAATTTCTAGGATGCATAATAAGGAAAGAAAGCTTGGAAGATTTGATACTCATAGGAGTGAAGGCAAGAGAGACAGAGGGAAACAGTAACATACCTACAGAGCTAGTTTAAACAGATGGCAGAATAGAAAGTGGGAGTGATAGTAAAAAAAAAAAAAAAACCTCGCTAAGAGCTATAAAGAACGAGAAGTTGGGGAGAGCTGTGATCACCAAAGCAATACAACACATAGAAGAATATTGATCAGACCGAATGACAAGAAAATAGTCTCAGGCATTGTCTTTAAATCTAACACTCCTACATTTGAGTAGCATCAGATTGTGGTCCTCTGAAAAGCTAGTTGAATGAAAGTATGTCTTTTCAAAGGTGTAAGAATGCTAAAAGCATTATAATATATAGAGAAATAAAAATAGGTATACTAATATATAGATTAATATTACTATTTTCATTTCTTTCTGCCTTTCTTTATTTTTACTATCAATTGAATTCATCAGTACAAAAACATACAATCAAACAAAAATATCACAACTTGCTAGTCTCTTTCTGCATAAGTATTCAGTGGAACTCTCTTGTGTCAAAAGAGAGAAAATTTGGTGGACTTTCAAAATAGAATAGGAAATATTTAAGTCTCTCATTTCCTGCATACCTAAAAATTCTTAAATAGAGAAACTCTCCTGTGCCACAAATAAAAGAAAAGCACATTAAATTTTGAAAATAGAATAAGAACAATATAAACTCATGGTTTCCCTAATCATAGAAAAAGCTTAAATCTTGGAACTCCCACTGTTCAAGAGAGAGAGAGAGAGAGATAAGGTGTATCAGATACTGAAAATAGCAGAGAAATAATAGAAATCTCTTCCTTCTCTGGCCTTTTGGATGGGATCAATGCATTGTATCTGTTCTCCACTTTAATCAATGGAGAAGATACCTGGTCTCAAGGATTTCAACCCTACAGCAAAATTTTTTTCAGTGTACTAAAATGGGAGGGTTAGTAGATAACGATGCCAACATGACAGTAAATGCAGGTACAAGGTAATGTTTTGATTGACTGATGGCAACCCCACATTTAAAACAACCTTGTTTCACATCCTGCCATCATGTGAAAATGAATAAAAAAGTGCTTCTCTTGCATTTTTTCCACAATCAATACATATCAGTTCTCCTTCTCATCCTGGAAATATTTGAGCACTTCAATGTGATATAATGGTTAGCAAGATTTTAACTGGTTGATCCCTACTTTCAACCTTGTGCCACAACTAAGCTATGCTTAATAAATTGTTATCTGGTCCTGAGAATTCTGTCCCTGTGGCAGCACATTCCTCATTGTGCTAAAAGAGGAAGTATCGGTGAAATACCAATGCCACCATGACACTAGTCACAGAGACTAGCCAATTGTTTGATTTGCTGGTTGCCCTACATGTAAAATGACTTTATGTCACATCCTGTCACCATGGCGAGGTAAGTAAATAAAAGCTTCTCTGGTCAACATTCATACACAGACCAACTGTTTAGTGCTATCAACTGGCCAATATAATTCTTGCAATCATGTTAAGTGATCTTCAGCAGGAATCAAGCCTGCATCGCTTTTTTCCATCTGGGAAACCATTTTTTTTAACCAAACCATGCCACTAGTAGAACTTCTCAATCTAGACCAGTTGATAGTAATTTCACTGTTTAAGAAAATAAAAGAATACTGGGATAGCAACTCAAATATGTGTACCATTATTAATATTGTTTATACTTATATATATATATATATATATATATATATATATATATATATATATATCAAAATCAATTATGGTCAAATCATGCTGAAGCCACTGGTTTTAATTAATTTTGGGAAATTAAGCAGAACCAAACCTGGTCAGCACTTAGATAAGGGACTACTTGGGAATACTCTGTACTGTAAGCAGTACACAGGTCAGATTATGTGATAAGATTCATATATTAACAACCATGCCAGTGTGAGATGAGTTGAATCATATATAGAACAAGCAGACTCTGATTATCTTAACTGGTTCATCACATTGAATCAAGCTATGTATGCCGATAAAAAATCATATAGTTAGCATCAGGTTTAACCTGATAGGTGGCCATATATATATATATATATATATATATATATATATATATAGTTTCAAGGTTTGCTATATTTATGGTATAAAGTGTTCAATATCAAAGATAGTGTGTATGTAAATATCAATATAAAAGTGAACATTGAAGTCAACACTCAGAGGTGACAGGCTGTTTCATGCTTGACACAATCATCAGGCGGCCTGATGATTGCGTCTATATATATATATATATATATATATATTTCTTCAAACATTATTATAGGAGATACTTCAAATTAGACATCTCATTTTATTTATTAAACAGTGTGTATTACATCTATCAGCCTGTGCATTTAAGAAATCTTAGTAAAGAATCTGCAATCCCTTTGTAGGACGAAATCAACATTTTATCTAGTGTGCTTTACCACTCAGCTACAAAGAACTTCACAGCTACGCTGCTGAGAATGAAACACAATTTCAACGGCCTGCAACCATGATAATCCTTCATCAGGCATAAATATATAAGACATCTATATCGAGAAAATATTTCCCTAAATTTCAAATATCAAAAAATCAATTTCTAAGTACTTAATTTTAATCTTTTATTTAGAATCCAACATTGTTTTTAATTACTTTAAATGTTATATTTTAGATGATATACATGTTTGAGTAGACATCCCCTATTTTTTTGAAATAGTGTAAATTTATGTCTACCAGCCTGGATATTTAAGAGTCTTAATAAAGATATGCCTTCTAACAGAGTTTAAGCCTGCACCTTATAAAGGAAAACACTGTCTGGCTCTGTGTACATTATGTCTATATGTCTTTTACTCTAACACTCTCTATACATGTTAGTAAATATACAAGCATCCATATATATTCACACATACCTTATCAATATATATATATATATATATATATTTGTCATCCACAGACACACTGTTTCGCTGTTTAACAGCTCATCAGTGCGGCTAGACGTCCGGTTTCCTCTAGCTAGGATCGAAACCCGTCTGAATTTGCGTCAGTCGGAACTTCTCCCACTAAGCCGTCAGCGCACGGCAGGAATGAAGGTGAATTTTAGCGTGTTTATTTTTAGATTTAGATAAATACACAGTGACTGACAGTGACTCAATTCTGCCGAAGAGTCGTGCAATATTAGCTTAAATAGTCACTTGTTTACAAACACACACCTCAAACCAGAGAGCTCAACCGAAATTAATTTTTCAGGAGCCAATATATATATATATATATATATACCTTATCAATATATACATATATATATATATACCTTAACTCTACACCTTTCTGACAATAGCTCAATTAGATCTCATTTAAATATTCATGAAGACCTACCGGACACTATTCGGAATATACTTGTCGACAACACTAATATAATAGCATCATCCACTTGCAAAAAAAGGCTAAAAATAATGGAAGCCTTACTAATAAAAACAAACAAACCAACACTTAATAATATTAACATTGAACATGGACATAATATCTTGACCGTGTTTTGAAACAAAAAAATGAAACATTTTATAAAACATACATATAACAAACTATTTCTAATTCTAACAGTTAAAATATAATCCTTGAAAATGGCTAAATGTATAGCCGAAAGTGCTCGGATAAAAAGAACATTCGGACAGTTTTTATATAATTTATCCTCTGAAAAGAAAAACTTTATTAGATCGCACGAGAAATTATATAAAAAACTAAATAAAAGCACCTTGTCAGTCATTTTTAATGAAATGTGCATATATATATATATATATATATATATATATATATATATATATATATATATATATATATATATATATATATAAAGTGGACATGGAAGTCAGCACTTAGAGGTGACAGTCTGTTTCATGCTAGTGCAATCGTCAGTCGCCTGACGATTGCACTAGCATGAAACAAATATTTAAGTAAGTTATAATAAACAGTATTAACAACATTTACTGGCCTGAATGTCCGAGAAATATTATATGAAAGTTCTGTGTAGGATACAAGTTTGACACATATTTTCTATAATATTTCTTATGAACAGACAATACACATATATCTGCATTGGTTGGCACTCAAACAAATTTGTATTAGTCAATTTAACCAGCTCACTAGTGACACATAGGCATACATATTTGTAGTTTTTTTCTTGCAGAAAGTCTCAGTTGAGCATATTTTGAAACCATTACTGAAGACATTCTGAGGCAATAGCAAATGGAGGATAAGTGTTCCAAGTGTGGTGGGAAATGGAGATAAAAATCACCAAGGGAAATTTGGTTGAACAGCCCTGGCAACAACAACAACAAAATCAAGAGAGATAACGACAATCTTACAAATATGAATTACTCAGAGGCCTTAAGTGGGCAGAAATGCACACACGCATGTGTAGGTGCATATATACAGAAAAAGATTGTATACATATATATATATATATATATAAATATATATATATGTACTGATACATACAAATATGCTATATATGAGAGAGAGATTTTTGCACATATACAAAAATGAGTGTGACAGTGAATATATATATATCAATATATATGTGTGTGTGTGTATGTATGTGTTTGTTTGTTTGTGTGCGTGTGTATATAGAGAGAGAGAAAGAGAGAGATGAAAATAAAACAGTCGATCAGATTTTGGAAAGTCAGATTGAGAACTTTCTACCATCTATCTATCTATCTATCTATCTATATAGTATATTTGTATGTCTGTATATATATATATATATATATATATATATATATATATATATACATATATATATATATATATATATATATATACAGACATACAAATATACTGTGTATATATACATATATATAAATATATATACATATAGAGAGAGAGAGACATGCAGATATACTTATGTGTGTGTATATATGTACATATATATAAATATATTTTTGAATTAGACATAGTCCGACAATTTATTTAGAGACATTTATATTATGTTTAACGTTCTATAAAAAAGAACGTTAAACATAATATAAATGTCTCTATATATATAAATATAGACATACAAATACATATATATTGTGTGTATGTGTGTGTATACAGAGAGAGAGAAAGAGAGAGATGAAAATAAAACAGATATATAGATATAGATATATGGCCTGATTCAAGCATGTACCAAAACAGACTGTTGTCAATCGATGTTGAACTCGGTATCCATTCTTATATTTACACATGCTTTATCCCTGATATTAAGCATTTTTACCCATAAAATATACCATACATTCAAAATATATTTTCATCATATATGTACGTGTATGTATGTATATGCTTCTCTGAATGTGATTATGTGTATGTCATTATTTATATACGCATACAAAGATACCTTTGTTTTTGTGATATATATGCCTATTCTTGTGCAAATATATCAGTTAAACTATTTGTTTCCATGCATGTAGCAAAATTTGCTTGCATACTTCCATTCGCACATTATATATGTGTGTGTGTGTGTGTAAATATTTGTATATTTTTCAAAATATGATATAAATGTACATCTATAGATAGCAAGGAAAAATTACATATATATATATATATATATATATATATATATATATATATATATTTCCATGTATTTACTTTCATATTCATGTTTTTGTAACTTTGAATTAGAAAAATATATACATATATAGATATAAATTCTTGTTCAGATACACACATATATATATATATATATATATAGATATATAGATATATATATATATATATACACATATATATATATATAATATACACACATGTACACACACACACATATATATATATATATACACACACATTCATACAAAGATCATAAAATAGAAATTGTTAAATAAAAAGAATAAGTAATTAAGTCTATGCTGTGCATATCAACTCCCCAAAGGATTCAACCCAACTGTTTTACTAAATTGGTTTTAAAAGAAGACAAAAAGAAAGGGGAAAAGTAAAGAATGTAGATATGAATTCAACATTTGGAAATGGTGCATTGTGGGTAGGAATGCTACAAATGGAAATATGTGATAGGAAATATCTTTCAACTCTCCCAAGTCACGCTTCCTTTTATACCCAAGTGGAAAATAGCTTCATGCTTCTCTTGTTCTATTGGTTGTTCTTGCCTTTTGTTTATCTTTTGATTGCTTGTATAATTTCTTTTTTCACCCACCCTCTTTCTATTGTTTGTTTCCTTTTGTTTGTTTTTTTTGTTTTTTCTCTCTAAGTTTCAGGTAAACTTTATTGTTTTAAGATATGTGTTTACAAGGTAGACTAAAATATTTCCACATTTCAGTAAATTGAAATTGGATTGATTAAAAAATAGAAGCTAAAATTCACACTTATTAGTAACCATAGTAACCACAGATTTTACAAATAGGTATACGATTCACACCAGGAGACACCAAATGGTCAGAATGGAATTTAATGTCAATAAAGAATCTGCAAAACATAAAAGTCATACCTTTGTTCTAAGTGAACCTTAACTATGATGACCTTAGTATCTACTGGGCTCTTCCCAGATGATACTAAACTGGACTTTGCACTTAGTGTCATTCCAGAGCATCAAAGAAGCCAACAACTTGACCTGGAAGGTTACCTCCTATCCACCAGTTGCAGTTTTATACTTCACAGTGGCTGCTCCTGATGCATAAACAAATGGTCAACCCAGCTGTACTTAGGAAATGTACATGTGGGACTGCCAGTTAGCAAGTAGATACATAAACACCCAACCCAAGAAGAAAAACCCACTTGTCCAGAGGTGAAGAAACAGTAGATTTAGTTTTGGGCTTATAGTAATTATTAATCACTAGCAGTAAAGCCCGGCGTTGCTCGGGGTTTTATGTAGTTAAATTATTTGAATTATTGAAATTATTGTATCTGCAGTTGTTGAGGTCACTGATAGGCCGGGAATCTCACTGTTAGCAAAATCAATGAGCTCAAGGGCAACCGGTTGCAATAGGTGGCTTCTGCCTTGCTGCTCCGTGCTTACCCGAAGACTGCCACCCGTTCATAATCGGTCAAGATTTTTAATTCTGACAATGTAAAATAGTGGTTGCGTTTCAGCTGCCCTCGACCTGGCAGTGGTGGCAGCATTCCTAGCATTTTGCGCAGACCTACGGAGCGGTGTCTTAGCAGCCCTAGCGGTCGCTGTTGCAGCAGCGTCCCTGGATTGATGGGCGCGCCTGCGGTCAAGTGTCTCTATTGCCCTTGATTTTACAGTGGCAGCAGTGTTTCTTACATTATGAAGAAGCCTTTGATGAGTCTCGGAAGCCCGAGATGCAGAGGCAGTTGCTGTAGCCTGTGCGTTCATTCTCAACCATTGTGCATTCTTGAGCCTTGATCACAACGAAGACCTGTAGGCAGCTTTCCCAGGCAAGTAGGTGGCACACTCTTCTTGTGACTGCGAGGCCTGCATGCGGGCGCAGCGTTGAGCGACCTGTGATAGTCGCATTGTAGTCTGCTGCTGGGATTCGCGGGCCCTTCTTGCCCTCATAGCGGATGCTCTTACAGACCGAAGGCTAAGACATACCCTCCTTTTTGGCGGCATGGGGAAAAGTGATGCTAGTAGTGGTTGATTACGGTTGCTCAATTGCAGGAGTACAAAGTCTAACTTAGTATCGCAAAGCGTGAGCCAGAATCGGGAAGGCAGGTATTTAAGTAAAACAGCTGAATAAATTGTTTATGGTAGTTAGAAAAATGTAGTTAAACAGACAAATGGAAAACAAAAACATAAGAAACAACTTACAGTAGGAGAAATAATCAGTTGAAGGAGCCTATCGTATCAACCAGATGGCGGCATAACAGGAGCAGAAGTGAGACCTTCATCCCACAGCTGTGCACAGCAGGTTCAAATGCGAAGTATTATTGGCCAATCGGTTATGCCAATCAGCAAGCGTCCTAAGGTCTCGAACACCAATCAGCGACCGCGTACTTCACTCAGCCAATGAGATACCGCTATGTGAAGCATGGTCACGCGTGTGAGAATAACAATCAGCGGTAGAGTCTGTAGTGTAGATGTCTCAGTTGAACATACGTTTGATTGGTGTATTCGCAAATTCCGATGAAGACATGATTGTATCGACTTCCCTCAGGTATTAGTTGGTCACAAAGGAGCTCACAGGCAGAAGTTTTTAATTGCCATGACTAAAGCCGATAAAGTTAATCAAAATCCCAAGCAAGTTGCGAAAAACATCATCAAATTCAGGTAAACTCGATTTGAATGGGAAGTGAAAAGGGGTATGATTTCATCGATTTTTATCCGATAATTGAAACCGATATTGGAAACGAAAGTCAGCACCTCAATAGTGTCAGTAAATACTATGCTCAATGGGAATTTTGCTGGAAATTCTTCAACATTTGCGAAAAATATAGCCAAGAATCAGCTAGACTGGACTTGAATCAGATGTCCCAAAATGATCGATTGTATCGATTTTTTCCAGTAATTGATATCGATATTGAAAATGAATGTCAGCACCTCATAACTGTTGATAAAAACAATGCTCAACGTAATTTTGGTGGAAATTCTTTGCCATTTGTGAAAAATATAGTCAAAAATCAGCTTGACTGGATTTGAATTGGAAGTCAAAAGTGGCATAATGTTATCGATTTTTTCCGATAATTGGTACCGATATTGAAGAAAAAGGTCAGCAACTAATAACTGTTGATAAAACTAATGCTCAACATGATTTTCGTGAAAATTCCTTGCAGTTTGCGAAAAACAGAGCCAAAAATCAGCTACATTGGATTTGAATCGAATGTCCCAAAGTGATCGATTTTATCGATTTTTCCCAATAACTGATATCAATTTTTTAAAACAAAGAACAGCACCTCAAAACTATAAGTAAGGACATCGCTCAACGTGTGTTTGGTGGATATCACTTGTAATTTGTGAAAACTATCACTGAAAAACTGATTAATATTTTTTGAATCAATATTCGACCCCTATTGGTTTTATCGATTTTTTTCCAAATTTGGAGGAACAATGGAAAAATCCAAAGCCGTCAAGTACGAATGCCGTAAATTTCCGATCAGTGTGTGAATTTTCATGCCAATCGGACGAACGGTTTGCTCAGGATGAGGTAACAAGGTGACAGACACACTAACAGAATGCCATTTATAGATACAGATTATAATACCATTGCAACATCAACTAACCACAGGAAACACTGCATGCAACATCTGCATTGTTGTCACATGACTTCTAGTGAAAACTACGAAATAATACTTTAAGTATAAAATGATGATGATGATGATGATGGTGATGATGATGGTGATGGTGATGATGATGATGATGATGATGATGATGATGATGATGATGATGATGATGATGATGATGATGCCAAACGGTTGCTCCAAAACAAAAGACTCTGTGAAACATAAAAGTCATGCCTATAATCATTGAACCAGTGAGATCAATCTGAAATAACAATCATGAAATATGCAATCTTTTGGTTGGGTTCGTACATGAGTTGATAGGTTAACAGTGATCAGGTTTATACTTGAGTCTATTGGGGAATAATGGTTGGGCTTACTGCTTAACCATTTCCAAATCCTCAAGCATACAACTAATAGTAGGGAGGGGAGCGTCTTCTTTTTGTGAGTGTCTCAATATTCTGCAAGGGATGCTGTTGATATATCCTGGTCTCCAGGGATAGTGTAATGATAGATATGAAGAGAGTCAGATAGAAATGAGCACACAGATTGATAAACAAATAGATATGAAACAACTGAGATAGATAGATAGATAGATAGATAGATAGATAGATAGATAGATAGATACAGACTGGCATAGATAGATAGATAGATAGATAGATAGATAGATAGATAGATAGATAGAAGGTAGATAGATAGATAGATATGAACACACTGAGATAGATAGATAGATAGATAGATAGATAGATAGAAACAGACTGGCATAGATAGATAGATAGATAGATAGATATGAACACACTGAGATAGATAGATAAATATGAACACACTGAGATAGATAGATAGATAGATAGATAGATAGATAGATAGATAGATAGATAGATAAATAAATAGATAGATAGATAGATAGATAGGTGAACCAATAGATAGGTAGATATGAACAGACTGATTGATAAACAGAAACAACTGAGATAATTAGATGAACGGACCAATATAGATATTAACAGGCTCCCATACATACAGATGAACAGACTGTGGTAGATAAATTAAACTCAAATATCAGACAGCATGAGACAAAGATAGATTTTGATAGACAAAGAAAAACTGAGAAACTCAAGTTTGAATCTACACCAGTAGATTTTCTTACATTTCTCAAAGCGACTAATGGACACTTTTCAGATGATAAAAGAAACTCAAGAAACACAGAATCTTGTTATAATCTTAAATTTAATTCATTCTTTTGCTTCATCCATTCAATTATATTTTTTATCTTTGAAAGCATTTTCATCTTGCCAATTTCAAGCAATGAACCTAGTATGAAAGAAATGTTAACAATTATTCAAACCACCATTTTTTTCCTTACTGCATCTAAATTTCAAACTTATTTTATTAAAGCCTTTTTTTATACCTTTACAATTCATAATACACTTATCTACGCCACTCATGAAAGGCCAAAAATTTTAAAGAAAAGGCTACTCTCTGAATAAAGTCATAACAAGGTGCTATCATTTATTCAGCAACCTACCCTCTCCTCATCATTCTTTTGTTTTCTTTAGGGCCCATCAAAGATTCACTGAGAATCAAATCTAACACTCTGGACACAAACCCACAGAAATATAAGTCATCATGGCTGAGATCCATCAAAAGATCTCTCTTGTAAATGGATTATAGGTAACTGGGCCTGGAATGCTATATTTGCAATATTCTGAGGAAGACAGAAATTGCAAGCCAGGCAAACTGCCTCTTGTGATTAAATTTAATTGTTATCCTAAATATTAGGTTGGTGCAAAAATAATGTTGTTTTTCTCACATAAGTTGAACGTCAAAAAACGACATTATTTTTGCACCAACCTAATAAAAGCCACTGAAGACAAAAGTATTTTGGTCTAGCAAATCACAAAAAGCCTTTATAAAATTTTGGCACCTACCTATGCTATGCAGGAGGCTTTTTCAAAGAGCATAGCTCTCTTTATAGTGAGTAAAAATAATACCCACAGTATACAATTTTGATCTTTGCCTTCTGTAGTCAGAATCTGACAATCTCAGGAGACTATGGAATTTAACAAAGTGGCTAGCGAATCCCTGTTGCAGATGCCTGCTCAGGCCCATTTGTGTTTCTTCAACACTCACAGAACCAACCAATGGTTGTTGTAATGTAAGGAAAGAGTCTTTTGAGATTGGGGGGAAACACATAACCAATTACTCTCCCAACAACTAAAGGGATAAGGGGGGAAGAGATAGGAGGTAACAAAAAATAATGCTACCTTAGAAACCACACCAACTTGTGGAACAAAATTCACACAGGACTAACTTTACAAGACACTGTGTCTTGCCAACTACTGTTTTCCCCCAGCTTTTATTGGCATGAGACATCTTACAAAGACATGAACCTTGACCAGTTGCAGAGAGGCCTGTATCTAGTTAGACATGCCAAACTATTCTGCTACTAATGGGAAAAACCCAGATGTAACTGGTGTTGACAAACATGCCTGCATGCAATCCAAGGCCTCTTTTGCATCTGTACTGACACATGTTATCCCCAGGGGTTTATAATACAACTATACTGAGCAGACCTTAGTTACAGTTTCTGGGAGGAAGATCATACAACCTGGCTCAATCAGCAGTTGAACAAAGGCAACGCACACAAGATCTTGGTCACAAGCCTAGCACAACTGTCAATGGCTTTTGAAGAGTTTCATTTCCCCAATTTTACTCACAAGGCTTGGGTCAAGTCGTGTTGTGGTTTTCAGGCTCTTCTCAATGCTGCCAGATACTTGGATTGTCTCCCAGGCTGATATGCATGCTGTAAAACATACATTGATAATAGTGAATTGGGATAAACTATAGATCAAATATGGATTGGAATCCAACAGAAAGATAGGATAAGGAAAAAAAAAAAGGAAACATTTGTAAATCTAACATGTTTCGCTTTTATTTAAGCTTCATCAGAGAATGAAATATGGAGGAGAAAAAGAAAATTCTGGCATTTTTAATTTTTGTGTTGTTTGTTTTTCATTGATTTCATGTTCTTTCACCCTAACACAAATCATCACCCAATTCAACATTCAGGCAGCCATAAAAAAAACATGGATGAAAATGCTTACTGCATAGACACAAACAAACACACAAACACAATAACAAATATACATTATAATCCCACATAGACAAAACTAGAATTATGATACACATACACACAAGAATGCTGCCCTGAAAGACTGATGTAAGTGAAGTTGGCTCAACCAATGTAAAACAAACAACAATGAGTTCAATCCCTCGGCTGGGAAATGTACTTGAACCCAGTGGAAATAGGCTGAGAAATAACTGAGCAGTACTAAAATAAGAACTAGACAAGATATCCTGAAACATGGATAGTGGAAAAAGAACAATCAACTCCCATAGATTAAATAAAGGGTTAAGTTAGAAATTTCCTGTAGCCTCGCTCTGCCTTTTTTACAAGTACTTTCACGGTAATTGCTCCGAGGAGCTGCTTTCGCTGGTTCCTAGGCCTCATGAATTTAAACGTCCTACGAGGCTGGCATCCCATTCCCACCCCTTCACCGTTGAAACTGTTAGATGTAGACGTCTCTTCTACTCCAATAGCTTCATGTCTCGCACATCTCGCCTGTGGAACTCTCTTCCTTATTCCTGTTTCCCTGACGAATACAATCTCCAACTATTTAAGTGTAACGCCAATCGACATCTCCAGTTGCCTTGATCTATCCACTTCCCTTCTCCACATCCTTTCACCTTTCATTCCTATCTGCTCTCGCTCCAAATCTTCTGTAACCCCCTTGCCGTGATCGATCCACTATCTTTCTCCACATCCTCTCCTTTACCACTCCTATCTGCTCTTCCTCCAAACCTTCTGTAACCCCTTGCGTGCTAGTGGCCTCCAGCCTTGCTTGGGGTGATAAGCTTAAAAAAAAAAAAAAAAGATTACCTGGATCGACATAGAAGGCTGGAAGACACAACAGTCAAAATGTGATAACTACAGTGAAAGGTGAAGTCAGCAGTCCACATGTAAATATTGCAAATAATAGAAATTGTTTATTGAAGAAGGAGTTGGTTGTTTTAAAAGGGAGCTTTATTTAAATATACAAGTCAAATCACATATGAAAACCTTGAGGATGTAAAAAATAGTATTGTAAAATTTATAACAACTATTTGCACAAATCCTGAGATTCTTTTCATTTCATCTACACTTTCTTTGAATTTTACATTACTGTACATTACGTTTGCATTGTTCTTTTCTATTTGAACTTAAATCAGTTTAAACCTTTCACTGATGAATGATTAAACATGTATGTAGAGTTAATAAAAAATATATGAATTAGTGCTGATGCTAATAAAATGGTACTTGATGTAAAATGACAGAGTTAATTTATACTTATAATAAATAAATATATATATTTTGTTCTCCACCTGTAGCACAACTCTACATTTCATGCTTGATACAATTTCAGGTGTAAATTGAATACTATGTTTATATATATATATATATATATATATATATATATATATATATATATATATATATATATATTGTGTATTTAGGCAGCAATCCTTCTTTCAAGCACATTTCATTAAAAACGACTGAGAAGGTGCTTTTATTTAGTTTTTTATATAATTTCTCGTGCGATCTAATAAAGTTTTTCTTTTCAGAGGATAAATTATATAAAAATTGTCCGAATGTTCTTTTTATCCAAGCGCTTTCGGCTATACATTTAGCCATTATCAAGGATTATATTTCAACTGTTAGAATTAGAAATAGTTTGCTATGTGTATGTTTTATAAAGTGATTCATTTTTTTGTTTCAAAACACGGTCAAGATATTATGTCCATGTTCAAAGTTAATATTATTAAGTGTTGGTTTGTTTATTTTTATTAGTAAGGCTTCCATTATTTTTAGCCTTTTTTTGTAAGTGGATGATGCTATATATAAAGAAATATAGTCTTAAAGTGTGCTATATTTATGGGATAAAGTGCTCAATATCAGAGATAGAGCATGTGTAAATATAAAAGTGAACATAGAAGTCAACGCTTAGAGGCGACAGTCTGTTTCATGCTAGATGACCCGTACATATAAATAGCCAAGAAAAATAACAGCACTAGTTGCCTGACGATTGCATCTAGCATGAAACAGACTGTCGCCTCTAAGCGTTGACTTCTATGTTCACTTTTATATTTACATACAGGGATGAGTTTAGACCACGGCACCATAGCAAAATGCCGCAGTGTCCGTATTCAATGCTGAGTTGCCCTTACAAAACATACCCTGTCCACAGCAATTTTTGCCTTCAACTTCAAAAAAAAAATTATTATTATTATAATTATTATTATATTATTTATTATTTTAAAAATGTTACAGGTTTTTTAAGAAGGCAGTTGTGGGGATTTGCCAAGGCAAAATTTGGCTAGAGCCCTATGAAGATAGATTTTCAAAGTAAAGAGGTAGATGAAAGGAATTTCAACAAATGTCACAATTTTATTTCAATCTTGCAACATTTAGGTCTACCGGAAATGAAATGAACATCATATGTACACACACACACACACACACACACACACACACACACACACACACATGTGCATCACATCCCATAGTTATAATACATTTCATTTTAAAACAGCAACACTTAAGTAGACTGGTCCCCTCAAAAAGGAAAGAAAAGTACATGCATGTCAAAAAGTCAGGGATCAGTTTGACGTTGTATTTATATTGTAAACAGAACCCCCATCTAAAATAGTAGAAAATTAACGTTTTTCAATTCTGACAAATTGCCTAAGTAGAGGAAGTTCTTCTGAATGCTAGACGAAAAAATTAGTCATGAAAATATTTTTATCTATAAGAAGTTACTAATTAATATTCATGTCAGAAAGTAAAGGATCCTTTTGACATTTACTGTACATATTTTTTTTTTGTTTCAATAGTTATTCTGATTTTATGTTGAAAATGATTTATATTTTCCTACAGGAATACAACGATCTCATTCTTTCCACAACATCTTCTAAGCTAATAATGTAATGTTTCTTTTTTGAAAATGTTCATTCCTGTTTCCCTGACAAATATAATCTCCAACTATTTAAGTGTAACGTCAATCGACATCTCCAGTTGCCTTGATCTATCCACTTCCCTTCTCCACATCCTTTCACCTTTCATTCCTATCAACTCTCGCTCCAAATCTTCTGTAACCCCCTTGCCTTGATCGATCCACTATCTTTCTCCACATCCTCTCCTTTACCACTCCTATCTGCTCTTCCTCCAAACCTTCTGTAACCCCTTGCGTGCTAGTGGCTTCCAGCCTTGCTTGGGGTGATTAGCTTAAAAAAATAAAAAAATAAAAATAAAATGTATCATTGCTAATAATTCCAGTCATCATAATCTATGTTATTTCTCAATAAAAACATTTGATTTTGAAGCTTTTTTTTGTTTATTTTTATCGATTTTTTAAAGACCTTACATTACTATTACTTATTTGCTAATAAAAAGCATAAATTTTGCAAATTCTAAAAAAATTGCCATGGTGCCCTCCTTTTTTCAGCAGTCCACCAAGGCAATTTTTGGCTGCCCCTATCTTAGGCTAAAAACTCATCCCTGTATATATATATATATATATATATATATATATATATATATATATATATATATATATATATGTATGTATATATGTATAATATTGAATATATATCATATAATTTTGAATATCTATATAATATATATATAATATAATTTTGTATATTTATTTATATATTTAAAATCTGTTATAATATATATAATATTAATATATATAGATATAATAGATAGATAGATAGATAGATAGATAGATGGTGACCAGATTGAAATGAACAGACTAGTGATAGGTAAACCGATTGAGGTTGTCAGATAGACCCAGATATGAACACAATGAGTAGATAGATAGACAGATAGATATGAACAGACTGTGATAGATAGATAGATAGATAGATAATGAACAGACTGAGATAGATAGATAGATAGATAGATAGATAATGAACAGACTGAGATAGATAGATAGATAGATAGATAGATAGATAGATAGATAGATAAACCGGGTCAGATAGATAGATAGATAGATAGATAGATAGATAGATAGATAGATAGATAGATAGATAATGGATAGATAGATAGATAGATAGATAGATAGATAGATAGATAGATAGATAGATAGATAAACCGGGTCAGATAGATAGATAGATAGATAGATAGATAGATAGATAGATAGATAGATATGAACAGACTGAGACAGATAGATATGAACAGACTGTGATAGATAGATAGATAGATAGATAGATAGATAGATAGATAGATAGATAGATAGATAGATAGATCGATAGATAAACCGGGTCAGATAGATAGATAGATAGATAATGGATAGATAGATAGATAGATAGATAGATAGATAGATAGATAGATAGATAGATATTTTATAGGGTTTTTTAGATACTTCAGATTACGTCCTTAGTTGTTTTTACTCTTTTCTTTTTATTCCCCATTTCTGGGAAATTCTAAACGGATCTTTCTACTGCCACGCCAAAACTTTTGTCTCTTGGCACCAAGAGAGGGAAGAAAAAGGAATCTTTGACAATTTTTCACACACAATTTTGAAAGACTTTTGTTCTCCTTGTAACCAGCTTTGAAACATAAGCCAAGCTATTTGGCTGCTTGATTACTGAACTTCCGAGCTTCCACACACTTCATCTTGCAGAATTCTGCAGACACATGATTAAGTGAGATTCCGGATTATGAAAAGGAAGCTGCTGGCTGAAAATTGTTCTCGGCTAAACAACTTAAGAATTTAGAAAAACAAAAACGTAAATAATACCAAACAACTGAAGAACTTTTGGCCACAACAAAGAAGCAACATATATCCTGTTGCATTTCAAAAGTTTGAATTGTATCTAAAATCTTTTACTTGACAACAAGCATAATACAAAAATATGTCCTTAATATAACATATATATATATATATACATATATATATATATATATATATATATATATATATATATATATATATATATATATTAATACATGTTTCATTAAATAATATAGATAAGTGCTGTCTATATATTTTATGTAAGTTTTTTTCATATAGTCTGATAATCTTAATAAAATTATCATTAAACAATGAAAGAAAATCACAATATTGATACATACTTTTTTTTAATCCAATCTAAGCTTTCGGCTTACATAAGCCATTATCAAAGATGACAATTACACAATATATTCATGCAATACACGAACAAGAAATTGATGATAGTATTATTTGTTTACATGGATGATTTCCAAGCAACGATAAACACGTGCATATAAAATGCTGAAATTATTTAATGAAACATGTATTAATGAAAAAATGCTGCCTAAATACACACAATATATATATACATATATATATATATATATATATATATATATATATCAAATATGTCATGCAGTTTAATTTATATTACAATGAATCATTCATACAAAAAGTAAATTATTAAAGTTAATGATATAAAATGACGAAATCTCTTTGCTAACAAAATTTTAACAATGCATTAACTTAGTAACCAGTCGATGAATGTTATGAACCCTGTTTTTTAAAATTATAAACTGCATTATGTCTTCCTTAAATAAACAAGTACTTTTGACAGTTCTACCAGTCATCATCAGGCATGGAAACTATTTTGTTTTTGGTAAAATTCAGGTAGCATCCGAGACGAAAAAATAATCCACATCAAAATGTTTCTTTGAAATGTGTTATTGATAACAGATACAAACTTGTGGAGCATGCAGTCGCAATGCTGAGGTTGAATTTTTGAAAATTTAAGTGAGTGCGGTTTTTTACTAATATGGTAATTTAAGAATTTTTTCTTTTTTGTAGGTGTTTATCAGTGAACATGGCATGAAATAAATAATTCAATAAATAGAGTAATGTCTCAATTGTTATCCTGAAAATTTGCACGTTAGATAAGTTCTTTTAATTCAAATATGTGGTGCAGTTCAGTTTATATTACAATGAATTAAATTTACATTTTCAAAAATTCAACCTTAGCATTGCAAGTGCACACGCCACAAGTTTGTATCCCTTATCAATAACACATTTTTAAAAAAAAAACAAGGCACAGAAGATGCCTCCCACCCTCCAGTTGGGGGTAGGATTCACCAGCCATGTATTTAGGCAGCAAGTGTTCTTTAAGGCAAATACTATCAAAATTATCAAAATTTTGCAAAACTCACCAAGTGTCTCTACCTAAGCCGATGATGAGGAAGTTGAATGCTTGGAACATATTTTCTGTACATTTTTGATGGAATTTCCTCTATGTTTGAGAAGGATTATATGTAACTTGGAAAGGTCAATCATTAAAAATAGTCAACAAAAATATCTATCGTTTTTAATATATATATATATATATATATATATATATATATAGTTTACGAAAAACTAGGTAATCCGTATGGGAAGACCCAATGAGGATAGAATCCAGAGACCTCAATGTAAATCAGAGCTAATAATTTAAATAAAAACAGATTGCTTTAATATATATATATATATATATATATATACTCTTGTATTGATGCCTTTTTAATGTATGAATGTTTGAATTTATAGTCTTTTCATTCTGTTCTTTTACATATATATATATATATATATATATATATATATATATATATATATATGATGAAAATGTGGAAAAGACAAAACAAAATCCGAATATGTGAGTTTACTGTTTTTTTTTATTTTGTTTTTGTTTTTGTTATTCTGTCGACGTCAGACGTTTCGGTCAAATAGACCTTCTTCAGGACATGGTTAATGGAGACATATTTATATTAGATTTAAGTTAGATGAAGAGACGATGTATACAGGACTAGTCAGAAACAGAAAAACTGAAATTCTAAAGTCAGAGTATTCTTTCTTGGAGTCGGATACGCTGGCGTCACGTGGGCGGCGCTACGAAAACCTGCTCCCAGGGAAGAGATTTTATCCTAAGTGGCCATTAACCATGTCCTGAAGAAGGTCTATTTGACCGAAACGTCTGATATCGACAGAATAACAAAAACAAAAACAAAATAAAAAAAACAGTAAACTCACATATTCAGATTTTGCTTTGTCTTTTCCACATTTTCATCATACCGTCGGATCTACATCCACACATTTGCTTATATATATATATATATATATATATATATATATATAAAGGATTAATTTGGCTGCAATTTATCATTTATGTAGGTTTTACCAATTGGACAAACTCTCCCTGAAAACCAGAGAAATTATCTGAGCCATAAATATATCATAAAAAATTTACATTGGCCCTCAACAAAACTTACATAAATATACATATATGCATATATTGTCCAATTAGTAAAGCTACCATACATAAGAAATTACTGCCTAAATGCACCCAATATAGAGGGTGTTTCATTAAGATGGATCAAAGCCAGCAGTAAATATATCATTGTTATTGGTGAAAATTTATTTATTTCTCTATTGGCGCATGTTATTTAAGTCATGGCAATTATGTGTGAAAAATAATATCACCCAAATGTACACCAAATCTGAAAGGAAAAGAAAAAAATCATTAGACACTTAAACTTAATTCACATTTAAAATCAGTCCACATTATTTGAACACCCTTTATCTACATATATCAGATCAAAAATAGAAAATCCATTAATTCTTTAGAAATTTCTATCACTGATAGAGCATCAATGGTTTCTATCTTGCAGTTCCGATAATAGATATAGCAGCTATTATGTCACTGTTTTGTGATAATAGATATAACAGCCATTACATCACTAGATTGTGACAAGAGATATAGCAGCCATTATGTTACTATTTTGTGACAATACAGGGTTGTTATCTAAATTATGCAAAGATGAAAATAATACTGACATCTCATTTACTACAATTACACACAAATATCTTGAAATACTAAAGATTAAATTTATTCAATAAAATCATCATTGGTCTCCAGATGACTTTGGAATCTCCTGCATCTCTTCTGGATGGTATATTTGTTTAAGTTTAAGTTCATCTTTGGTGTTACATGAAGTTTTGTTGGTCTCTTACTCAACTACACCCCACATTTGATAATCAAGGAGTTGCAATCTGGGAAGTTAGGTGGCCAGATGTAAGGCGTGATATGGTCACAGAAATTGTCTGACAGTCATGACTGGGTTTTTCTGCTTGTGTAGCATGGTGCAAAATCCAGTTGCCAGACATAGGTCTTCAAGCAGCCATCATCATAACACAGGGCAGCACTATCTCCTCAAGGCACTTGATGTAGGCGTCTGTGTTGAATCTGAGGCCCTCACCAACAAATTTGGGAGTTCTTTTCTTATGAGAATGATCAGAGTAAGTTTTCCAAGCTTCTATACCTTCATAATTACTGTGGACAGATGAATGCTTGGAATATATGTAACTTGGAAAAGTCAATCATTGCACGTTAGATTGTCGCCATTACTAGTGATTACTCTAAACACCTTTGTAATCACCATTGGACTCATCCAACTCTTTCCAAATCTTCTGAACTATCCTCAGATTAACACCCAAACACTCTGAAATGTTCATTTTGGAGCTTCTGACATGAATACCAAGTACAACATGCCAATTTCCAAGTTTCTGGTGAAGTGAATTGTGGCATGTTGCTCTTTTTCTCACAGATGGTGCCAAATTAACCCTGTGCAGTTGACAAAATCAAAAACAAGCAATGTCGATGCATGAAATTAAAATATAAAATGGCAACAATTTACCCATTGCACCCTATAGAAGAAGAAGGTTTATAAAGACTGACCCACAAAAATTCCATCAAAGAATATTTTGCCTTGACAATTGTTAACTAAAATTTACTTATAAACAATCCAAGCTAACATAAGGATATTCCTTTCCATAAACTCTATATGCTATTAAATGTAGTGTGCATGTGCATATAAGCTGGTGCTGAAAAATGTGCTGTGACAAGAACTTTTCTGCACCTCCTCATGTTGGTGTGTATATTTATATATAAAGTGCAACCCAAACATTTTGGGAATTAAGGTGTGAAATGGCTTACTTCAAATATAAAAAAAGATCTTTACTTTCTCATGGTGTGATTAGAAAAGACGTGTGAAATCTCTAGTAAAACATAGGAAATCATTCACTAACAGATAAACAGTTGGATCAATCCATTCAAATTCACAAAACTTCTTCATCGCACCTTGTTATAATTTTGAAAATGATATATTAAATATTTTCAATAATAAATACATAAATTCAATCTACGTAATATTAATATAGAAGCCATTATGTTACTATTTTTGAAAACTGATTATACATGTTTTCCTTCAGACACTCTTTGCCTATTCCTGTAGCACACCAACAGGGAGATTTGATGGATTGCTTGATTAGTTTTCTATGGTTTATCAACCTTTTGCAGGTTATTTAAAGCCAAAACATATTTTTAGATTGTAAGAATTTTTTTTGAGATAATAATGATTCAGTGATACAATGTTACGAATTAACCCATAGCTAGAGGTAGTAGAGGTGGATTCATACCTTTCCCAAGATTATTTGTGTATAAGTGAATATAACAAACCCTAATGAAATTGGAACACTCCAACTAAACATTTTGAGCCATTATCCATTACACCACCAATACATCCAAGCTTACAGCATCTGGGATTCCCAAGCAGTTACCCATTTAGGTACTGACAAGGCTTGGCATTGCTTAACTTCGGGATCATATGGGAACCAGTGTTTCAAAGAAATATGAACGTAAATCAGGGAGATTTGGGTTCATGCCTTTCTCAAGGTCATTAGCCTAGAAGTTATATAATTATTTGTAAGTGGAATTCAAAATGTCAGTTTTAGAAAAATTTAACCAACACTAAACAATAATTCCATTTGTGAAGCAAATATATTTGGATATATGATATAGAATAGTTTTCATTTATTTGAACATCACCAAGTCTGCCACAAGATCTCATTTAAAGAGCACTCAGTACTGTATAAGTATTCAATGCCTGCATCAGTAGCAGCTGCTTTGATTTCTCTGGGAAATAGTTAAGCACTGAACAGGCAGCCATCAAGTTAGTTCATCTCTTAGTTTCTGCAGTCTCAAGTACAATTAAGGTATATTAGTGTACCCATTGATTGTCTACTCTCACCCACGCCATTCTTCCCTCAACACCCTCACTACCATCCACTGAGATGGGGAGAGCCAGACAAAAGCAATACTGTCATAGATTGTTAGTGTTGATTGCATATCATCCTTGGTGCTAATCAATCACACGATTTCTCGATTGTCTCTCTAGCAAAGCAAACATGAAAGAGGGTAGAAGCTGACTCATACAACCCCCACTATTCTTTTCCTTATCTACACATTGTATTGACTTTTTGAGGATTTGTTTGTTTTTTGTTTTGTTTTGTTTTTCTATCATCTTGTGTAAGGTGTTGATTGTGTCTGTATTGGCACTGATGTCCTTAAGAAGTCATGTTTTAGCAATGTGATTTTTTTTTTAATTTACCTTATTTTCTTTTAAGGAAGAATGGCATTGTTGCATTGCTTAAGCAAAACACATCTTGACATACATGTCAGGAATGGTTTCTTGAGGTGTAGACAAGGAATTAAGGATTCTTACTGGCAGATAAATGGGGAAAAGAAAGCATGTAAAAAATATTCTTTGATGAAAGTTTTTTTTTAGCTTTACTCATCTTTTAGAATTTTTTTTCTGCTTTTTTTTGTAAAACTCTCAGTCTCATGTTCTTCTCTCAGTGCATTTTATCATTAATTTGCTTGTCAATACAAATTTCACTAATGCTTACCTGCAGATAATCTCCCAGGAGGTGTCAAAGAGCTTTCAGCCCAGCCCACATCCCAAAATCTGACTAAATATCAGAACTTCTTTTTCAATCCCTTCTTGATCTAACTGAGAACATTTCAACACCCTCTTTGTCTGTTTCTTTATTTAGTAGCATATATCAATGACACAGTATGAATTGTTTTATATTCCCATACTAAATCAACAGATTTTCAATAAAGACAGTGATCAAAGTCACTTGTGCATTATATGCAACATCATCAGCTGACAACAGAAGATCATGCATTTAAAAAACGTTTTACAAGTGGCCAAACGAAAGCAGAGCACATAATCTAATCATATGATTTAAGTATACATAAGGATTTCATGGTTCTATTTTACCTAAACTGTAAATTTGCTTTATTCAAGGTTATCAAAATATGCAAATTTTTGCTTTCTTCCTAAGTTACAAAGAAGTTCTGGAAAAGTTGTATACAGCCTTTTAATATTTATAAAGTTCTATACAGCCATTTTCTAATGTATAATCACTTTAAAAGCTGTAAATATGTTTTCTTTATGGTTGTTAGAAGATTTAAATTATTTTATATTCTCTGCAAAAATTACAAATATGCATCATGGAATTTTCTAAATCTATCCTAAATTAATATCATATATAATTCTAGAATTTTGTAAAATTAGTGCAAACGAATGATAAAGTTAATTCTCCATGAGAAGAATTAAATACTGCCAGCATGTCATTAAAAATAAATTACAAAAGTGGTCATCAACTAGACACTAAATTCTATCTAAGACCAAGTTTATTCTTTAAAGTTCAAAAGCTACTCATACTTTGTAGTCCACAGTACCACAAAAAGAATTTCAAGAAGTATTAAGGCTGATATTCATAGGGGAAAGTTTTTAATAAGAACCACCATAGCTTCAAACAGATGAATCCTATCAGATCTTTGTGGGTTGTCCCACTTGACTTTTCCACAAAAATCCATCACTAGGGGGCACTCCTCAAGCCTATAAAAAGCTGTGAATTTTTCTTCCGAGCCTCTTACAGCGACGTCTTCTCTGTTAGACGGTCAAACTCTCTGCCTCTGTGCAGAGAGGAACCTGGACGAGACTCCACCAAAGGGTAGAGTCTCGTTCGGGGTGGTTGACCAACCCGATGCCGTTCATACAAGATCTACGGGCATTTTTTGGCCGAGACTACGGGCTCGGGAATACCCCACAATAAACCGACCTTGTGCCACATCTATCCCTTTTTGTGGGGGGGACAGTAAATACTGTCTTTCTAGCTCAGGCTTTCAGATGTATTCACATGTGAGTAAAGTGTCTCCTACTGGGACACATTCATTTTCCTGGTTTTCTCTATTGATTTTGTACTCTCTCTCTCTCTCTCTCTCTCTCTCTCTCTCACTCACACACACACACACACACACACACACACACACACACACACACACACACACACAAACAAGCACATTCTTATTATAGCTAGTTTTATGATTTTTTCCTTTTGTCACATGTAATACTTTGGTTAATACATGCATTGTCATTTGTCTTATATTTATTGTTTTGTGTTAATTATTTTTTACTTGGACTCACATTAAGCCTACCAATGTTGTTTATGGAATAAATTTTCCAGAAGCCTGTAAATATTTACTCTCCAAAGTGTTGATTCCTGCAGCATAATGGTGAATAATATTTACTTAAACAAACAAGCATCCTGCAACATCTTATAGACTGGCACTACAGAATCTCAAAAAGCTTTACCAAATAGCATAAAAAGCATCACTTCAAGACTTCCAACAACCAAAACAACTAAAATGGATAGCAAAGGAAAAGTAATTATATATTCAAGATTTCAACTTTCCACACAACTTTGCAGAAAAGGTTAGGAAGGAAACTCCTATCAATGCTAGCAAGAATTATAACAGTAAACTTGAGAAGTTTATTTTTGTGTAAAACTATTTTAAAAGAAAGATTTTATAAATTTCAGTTGGTAGTAATGTTAACTCTTTAGTCAATGAATGCTAAATGTTTCTTGTAAGGAAATGGCTAATCTCACCTTTTTATTTAAGTTTGGTAGAATTCAAGTATAGGTAAATATTTATTATTTATATATAACTCAAGGAGAAAATAATGATATAATCAACTTTCCACACTACTTTAAACAAAAGGTTAGGAAACAAATTCCCACCTGTACTAGAAAGAAAGATAACAGTGGACTTACAAAGTTTTCTGTGCAAACCTATTTTAAGAAAAAGATTTTATGAATTCCAACCAATAAAAATGCAAATTATTTGGCCTATATGAAAACAGCTAATATTTCTATTACCCTTGCAGATGATCATGCTTTTATTTTCTTTTGATAGCAGTTACATTTTATTTGTCATCAAATATCAATTATTTTCTTTTTAATTAATTTCAGCTTCAATATTGGAAAGCAAGTGAGGGACGGAATGAAATGAAGGAAATAGACATCTATATTGGCCCTAGCGAACGCAATGGGGTCGGTGGTGGACATCACCACCATCATCGAGCCCATCACCATGGACAAGAAGTCCGAGCTTCAATAAGTAACCTGCCAGCCTATACAGCAATGCGAGCGCAAGTGTGTGTCATGAATACACATTTTGTTGGACACCCGAGCAATGTTGTAGACTTCTTCACACCTGAAGGAAGTAAGTAAAAACAATGTTTACCTTTCAAAATACTGTACCTGACAAGTCACAAGTTACAACAAAAGAAGTTGTTCATGTAAGCTTATCTCGCCCAACAAATTGTTATTTTTGTCATTTCCAAAATCTTAATTAGAATAGTGTAATTTAAATCAGTATGGGCAATACTTTCTGACTAGTGGGCCACATCATAAGGCAATCTGTAATTACTAAAATAATTCAAGATAATATTCCATTGATATTGCCTCAACAAATTATTTTTATTATAGAAAGCCATCTTCCTTTGAAATGGAGGGGAAATTTGATGTTTTTTCTTTAGAAAAGAACACTTGTCTATGTCACAGGAATTGACCTCTACATTTCTTTTTGTCTCATAGTCTTGTGACAGAAATTGCAGATCTTTAGAGAAATACAAGGTCACATATAGAGTATAAGCAAAACAAAATAGAAAATTTTATTTCTGGCAAAACACAGTGTGTTTGGATCAGGCATGGGCAACCTTTTTCAACCAATGTACCTCATGAAGTATGGTTCCTCATGAGATTTACAACTAAAAATAATTCAAGATAATTTTTCATTGACAACACCTCAGCCATTTTCACTACAGAAGGCCATGCATATAAACATCTACCTTTGAAATGGGAGCAAGTCTTTTTTTCTATAATTAAAAAATTGAAGTCTCTGTATGATTTAGTTATTGATGATAGTGTGATTAACACACATGGCTGCATGTGACTTGTTACTAATTTATCCATTTGACAATACAAAATTTATTTCTTTAAAAGAAAAAATATATTTCTTCTGCAGAGAAAAACATTATAAATGTTTTCTGTTTCTAAAGCGAAAGATGGTTACATGTATGATCTTCCCTAGTGAAGATCACCAATTGTTTAAAATGCTGAAAGCATTATCAATGAAAGGTTAAAAAATTCAAGAAACAATATACTTAATCATTTTTATATAACTAAATAGTTATGTGTGAGAACATGTGAGTGATCAAGTGAGAACAAAATGAAACAAATAACATTTTAATAAACATTCCACATGAAATCAGAAAGCCACAGTTTGCTTATGACTAGTTTACATATTATTGTTTTAAACCTCTCCATAATTCAAGACTATCATGAGATTTTCAGCAATAAACCTTTAAAACTAATCAAGATCTTGTGACAATATGTTATATTTTTTGCTAGATAATAAAATATGGCTCATCTCAAATCTATGATATGGGGCCCCCACTCTATTACATCTACATCCACTACTACTATCTCAATTTTCATAAGGTAGCATGCATATAAAATACAAATTTTATTGTAGCCTAATTATGTCAAATAATGGATCATATGCAATATAGGTGAACAATTCAACTAGTAAAATTGAAAATGAATATAATGTATCTAAATAAAAATTAAAGACATGTCATAATAGATCATCCCATCTGAAATAAATTAATGTTTTGCAGCAATTTTTAACATCAACTTCAGATTTTTCTTGTTAAGAAGTTGAATAATTTTAATACATTCAACATTATGTATAAAAATTAGTGAATGTTTTTTTAAACTTAGCATGAGCAAAACAAGTTCACAGATTTGGATGAAAAAAAGACCCCGGAATGATGTCAAAATCCATGAAAAGTTTTCATCCTTTATTAGTCAGTTGTACTCAGTTTAATTTGTAACGTATATAAATGTAGGTAGATAAAAAGCAAATGCTTATAAGATAGCAAGGCGTCATAAAGCACTGCCTGGGGCCTCACTTCCCTGGTTGTGGGGAGTACACACCGGACCTGGGCTCATCATAACATGCGCTGTACTACTAAAAATAATTCAAGATAATTTTTCATTGAAGGTACCGTAGCCATTTTCACTACAGAAAACCATGCATATAAACATCAACCTTAGAAATGGGGTCAAGTTGATTTTTTTTGGTTGTTTGTTTCTTTAGAGAACTGGTTTTTGGCTATAATTAAAAATTTGAAGTCTTGATATAATTTTATCACTGATGCCATCATCACTATGTGGACACTGAATGTTTGCCTATTCAGACTTAAGTTCAACCCAGACATCAAGAGGAACTCATACATACAAGATGCTGGAAAAATGATCAGTTCCTTGTACCACTCCAATAAGTACCTGACTCTTTCCGCTAAACTATACCTTTACAAGAGCCGGATTAGGCTCTCTCTTGTAAATGAAGTACTGTTGCCATATATAGGCAGCAGCTCCCCATTCTCCAATTTCCAGTCTCAATAGCATCCAAAGGTATCTCTGCATCCTTTTTGGTGATGAATTATTTTCCATCCTACCACACCTTGTTAAAATTTTTATTATAAAATTTGTAATATCATCTTTCTGCATTCTGGTGGCAAATTTTAAGCTGAATTGTGTATTAGCTTTGGCCTAAAATTTGTCATTTGAAAGAGAATATTAGAGATTTTATAATAAAAATCTATCAACAGAATGACTCAGATTTCAGCAAAGGGTACATTCAGGGTTTTACTAACAGACACATTTGAAACAACCAGTGAAACTACACATAACATTAATAATAATCAAAATGAGAAAATAGTTTGAATAAATTTAAGTATACTGACAATTTCAAACATTTCTTTTTCTTCTAGGTTAAAATAATTGTGATGGCATTTTGTTTCAATAATGCTTGATATCTTTCAGAACCAGGACCAGTAAAAGACTTAAGAATAGAATCATATGGCGCCACATTTGTTCTCTTGAAATGGTCACAACCGACAGAACCTAATGGGAAGCTTCTAGGCTATGATATCGGATATCAATCAGGTAAGACTTTTTTTGAACAATCATAACAATACACAAGCTGTTGGGTAACATAATAATGGTTTTCATCAATAGAATCTTATATATGATAAAAACAGTATTAACCTGAAGAAGTCATCTTAAAAGATGAAATAAGAGTTTTCATCCAAACGAGTCTGATTAAAAAGAACCAACAAGGTCAGTTTGTTTAAATTTTTATTATATTTTTCCACTTTTCAAATAAGGAGTTGAGTATTGTGCTGAAAGCTGTGGATAAAATGTCCAAAGTTCATATTTGGTTATTGTTTGTTCAAGTACTTTTGGGCATCACAGTATTGATTCTTGAAAATGAAAGATGATCGAAAGTAGTCGCTTGAACAAAACAATATATATGTGCATGTGTGTGTGTGTGTGTGCGTGTGTGTGTGTGTGTGTGTTGTTGTTGTTTAAAGCTTAAGTTGATCTGAACATCAAATTGAGGTATGAAACTGACAGCCACCATGCAGTGTTTATTCCTATGTCTATACAAACACACACACACACACACACACATATATATATATATATATGTATATATATATATATATATAGTAGAGAAAGACTGTTCACATTTGGACTGTTAACATCTTTTCTCATCATTCTTCTATTCAGTGTAAAGGCCTAATTATATACAAAAAATATTATTATTATCATTATTCTTGTTTTTGATATCTCAAATTTCTTTATTGACATATGATCTATCTCTCTCTCTTGAGAGAGAGAGAGAGCGAAAGAGAGTGCATGGAGGTATAGAAATTAACAATGCATGTTGATTGTCCAACATGAAAATTGCTTGTTCCATGAAACTGAGTGTCACCATGCAGTGTTGATTCCTATATTGACACTGTCCACATCTACAAACACTTTATCTGTGATATTGGGTTTTATTCCTATATATATATATATATATATATATATATATATATATATATATATATATATATATATATATATATATATATATATATAAAATTCTAAACATATATATATACACACATATATATATATATATATATATAAAATTCTAAACATATATGTATACACACACATATATATATATATATATATATATATAAAATTCTAAACATATATATATATACACACATATATATATATATATATATATATAAAATTCTAAACATATATATATACATATATATATATATATATAAAATTCTAAACATATATATATATATATATATACACACACACACACATATATATATATATATATATAAAATTCTAAACATATATATATATATACACACACACACACACACACATATATATATATATATATATATATATATATAGCAAATTCTAAATAAATATGTATATATAGCAAATTCTAAATATATATATATACATGTATATAATATGTAAACTATATTTCAAAGAATATAGGTTGCTTTTTTCTTAGAAAGAATTACTTAAAGAACAGGTTGTATTTGAAGCTTTGATTAAAGCATCATATGTATGTGCATTGAACACATAATGATAGCAAATATATCCTGAAGTGCATGCCTGAATAAATTACATTGATATAACTTATCAACCTCTATGGATTATTTAATGCCAAAATCTAAATAATTTGAACACAGTTTTATGGCTTCAACTAAATGTATTTTAAATGCAATTTTTAAACGCAATTATATGTCATCAACTACAAATATTTTGTACATAATTTTATACTTTCAGGGTAACTGTATATTTTATAGTTATATAGTAGGTACATGATCTGTCGTAGGTGTTAGATGTGTTGGTATAGACCTATTCCTTTAAGGTTAGTCCTGGGTATGACAATAAACTACATCTGGCAGCAATATTTCTGATTGGGAGATTGGAGGTTTGAAGGAGTATGGAACCACTTTTTAATCGCTGTTGTTCCCAGGTCCACCCTGACCCAGGGTAGTGGCAGCTGTTAGGGTCCCAGCTATGGGCAAATAGTGAACCCCCAAACTAAAACAAAACACTATGAAAGTATAAAAGTATATATTTATAATAAAATTACCAGCAATACATATTTATAGTAAAAATTGCCACCAACTCATTTTATAAGTAGTTGAAGGCAGAGTGGAGTAATGGATAGTGGCTCAGAAATTGAAAAGCCAAGTTTGAATTCCAGTCAGATCCATTATATTCACTTATGTGCTAATACCCTTGAGAAAAGTATGAATCCTCTTTTTCTCCCCCAGCTGTAGGTAGATAGCAGGATAGACTGGGTTCTATAGCCTTGAGTGGCAACCAATCTAGGAGAAAGTAACTCTGAATTCAAAACTGTATGTAGCCCTGGTGTAGCACATACTATACAGCTAAAGAAATGATTATTTGCATTGGTTCAATGATCCCGACTACAGTCAAATAATGATGATGATAAAGGCATGCAATTGCATTCAAAATATTTACATTTCAGTATTAAATAATCTATAGTCGATATGCTGCTAAACAAAATCAACCAACCAACCAAACAACATGAAAGAACTCTTCCATAACATTAATCCATATAATATCCTACAATTTCTTAAAGAAATCAAACTGTATTCCAAAATATAACTTCAACAAAACTACAACACATGAGAGCCATGATTACCAAAAATCTGAAGAAACATGGAAGAAGGTTTATGAAGACTGACCCACAAAAATTTGTACAAATTTAGGATCCTTCCATCAAAGAATATTTTGCCTTGACAATTAGTAACTAAAATTTATTTATGAACAATCCAAGCTAACATAGTGTTGGGGCGCACCCACCTTCACAACCACAATAGACTGATCCTATTATTATAAATAAGAACAGTAGTTCTAGAGACTGTGAGTAGTTTAGCAGTGTAGTGCAGTGCGAGACTTCTGTAGTGATCAGTTACACTTCCGTTTCTCAACCGGAAGATACCGTTGGACCTTATTACTATTACTTATTGTTACTACTAACCTACGTTCATTCTACTACTAATCTCTCTGATGTAAATACCTCTCTGAATATACCAGTATTTTTCCCTACGACTGTGTTTGCTCCTTATTACCATATACTCACGTGGAAACACTCAACATCTCAACAGTGGCGATGAAGGATGTCTTATTGATCCCCAACAGTGGCGATGAAGGATGTTTTATTGATCTCAACACATAGGGATATTCCTTTCCATAAATTCTATATGCTATTAAATGTAGTGTGCATGCGAATATAAGCTGGTGCTGAAAAATGTGCTGTGACAAGAACTTTTCTGCACCTCCTCATGTTGGTGTGTATATTTATATATAAGGTGCAACCCAAACATTTTGGGAATTAAGGTGTGAAATGGCTTACTTCAAATATAAAAAAAAAAGATCTTTACTTTCTCATGGTGTGATTAGAAAAGACGTTTGAAATGTCTAGTAAAACATAGGAAATCATTCACTAATAGATAAACAGTTGGATCAATCCATTCAAATTCACAAAACTTCTTCATTGTACCTTGTTATAATTTTGAAAATAATATATTAAATATTTTTAATAATAAACACATGATATCATGATCAACTTTACATTTATTATAAACGTCTCACAAATGGAGCCATTAGCACATCATAAATGTTGTAAATTTAAATCCAAATGATTTAAATTTGTCATATAGATTGTAATAGGCATAGAAAAAAAGATGTCTTCTGAAAGCTAACCAATGTTAGCCTCTGTGACAATGAATACAAAGGAAGAGAAGACTTGGGGCAACTGAGATATGATTCTACAGAAGAATAAATGTAAGTAACAAGGAAGTTTTAAGGATAATTGAAACAAAGAGGAATCATTGAGAGGCATTTGAAATTTCTCAGACACTTAATGAGGAAAGAGAGCTTTCAGAAATTAACACTCACAAGTCAAGACAAAGGAAATATCTCTACTTAAAAAGCATGTGAAAATGAATGGCAGAACAGGGAGTCAGTGAGACAGTGTAAAAATAAACCTTACTAAATGCTGCAAAGGATAAGAAGTTGTAGACAGCTATGATCGCCTACGTCCTGAACAGATACGGCACATAGAAGTGGAAGAATGTTTTAAGATGCTACAACAAAAAGACAAAAATATAATTGTGCAGTAATAACAGAATAGTTTTAAAATTTACAAAATGTTTAATTTTAAAAATGTTTCTTTTCTTTAATTTTAAAATTTAATAAAAAGTTTCTTTTATTTAATTTTAAAACTATAGCATTCTGTTCTTAATAATGACCAATGATGGTCAAAATTATTTAAATATATAGACAAAACGCATATACATATGATCCAAATATATAGTTTTCTTTTATTTGCCATGTCCCTTCATGAAGTGCAAGATCATGGCTCTCCATAACTTCACATCCTTTGCAGCTCTAAGCAATGTTTGACCCCTTACTGTCCCTGTCCTGCAAGCTCATTAGATATGTGACTCAATTATTCCCTCTGACCCTCTTGCCATCAATATATCCTGTGAGTGTCAAATTGTCTAAGCCTTCTTTCCTCATTTCCTCAAAAATTTCAACTGCTTCTTTCAGATTCTAAACACAGATTTCCTTAAAATTTCCTTATTACTAACATATTCCATCCATGGTATTCTCAGAATCCTTCTTGTAGAACCACATCTTTGTTGCCTCAAGTTTCCTCTTTATTTTTGAGGATATTGTCTAGCATTCACATATTTTCTATAAAAAAAAAATGCTTGACTGGTTTTCATTCCTCTATCATCAGAGCTCTATCAAGGATGGAAAAATATGTGCAGTGAATAAAATAGGAAGCACCAAAGATAGGATGTTATATTTATTAAATATACAATCATCAAAGGCCAACCTTTAAATGTAAAAACTCTTTCTTCTTAGAGGTTGGGCTGGAAAGACTTAATATATATATATATATATATATATATATATATATATATATATATATATATATATAGATATATATATATATATATATATATATATATATATCTTCTAAGACATTTAGATGGAAATTTTAATAAGCCTTCTTTGGTACTGAGAACATTAGTCATGCTCAAAAAAGCTCTGACAAGAGGGAAATGAAAACTGTTCAGGCTTTTGTATTTTTGTCTATTTGTTTTTTATTTACTTCTTTTTTGTTGTTATTTCCTATTGCTTGATTTTAATCTGTCTGGTTTTATTGCAATTTTTACTATCTTGATTTTTCCGTTTTCTTTTGTCAGTTGATTCCCATACATCGGTTGGTCCTATTGAACTCTTGAAACCTCAGATCAACAGCCCTACAACACTTGGTGCCAGAATCACAGGCCTAAAAAGGGATCACTCCTTTAGATTCTATGTCTGGGCCCGTACAGGTGCTGGAAAAGGACCTCACAGTGTTGTAGATGTGAAAACAGTACATGCCTATCGTAAGTACAAGTTTGAAATATTTTCCTCAAAAACTATCACTATCTCCTTTTTAAGAATTTAGGTTTTAAAAGACTTTGAAAAAAACTTTGCTAACTCACAATAAAAATAAGTATATTTTATAATTTCTTGGATACAAAAAGATGATGTATGTAAAACTGGATTAAAAAAATGAGATGTATAAAACTCATATATATATACATATACATATATATATATAAACATCATCAGAAGTGTTGAAACAAAATGGCTATTTTTGTAGTGATGTTATAACATGTTTATGTTATAATTTTTAAATAAACTATATATATATATATATATATATATATATATATATATATATATATATATATATATATATATATAATTTTTTTGCAACAAATGCAATATTAGAAATGATACCGGTGAAATGGGTACAGAATTCCATCCTTGGTTTAAGAACAACAAGAAAACTATCAGAGACAACATCGATTTCACTCTAGCTGTATATTTCAACCAACTGGGCTCCAGTATTGATAAAGTTAGATGCATCTTTTTCATCTCCTTATTTAGCTACCAACAAAATGACTATAAATACAAGTTAAAATTAATTACTAAAATAAATTCCCACTATCTAGGTTTAAATAGAAATTTAGGCATACTGAGTGAATACAGCTTCCACAAAAAGCCATCTATGAACCCCCAACAACCCTAATTGTGGTAAACTGCTGTCTATTAATCTTTCTGCTTTCCATCAACATGGCTGATGCAAACCTCCAGGAAAGTGACTCATTGCACCTTTTCAAGCTACTATTCTCAGTTGACATGAAGTGGAAAGACTATATTGAATCCATTGCTAGGTCTGCTGCTAAGAAAGTTGGTTCACTGTGTCATGTGAGACAATTTTTCAGAATCTATCTTACATATCTAAAAGTCTACCATTCATTCATGTTTAGAATATTTCTGCCCCATAAGGTCTGGTGCCCCTGCTATTTACCTTGAGCTCCTTGATGAAATCCAAAGAAGAATCAGCAATATTATTGGTCATAATCTGGCAGCTCGGTTTCAGTCAGTTTCCCACCACTCTAACGTTGCCTCACTTTGCCTCTTCTAATTCAATTCAATTGTTCAAATAATAAAATAATTCAGAATCATTTCTATGCCTTCCATCAATATGGCTGATGCTAACTCCCATGAAAGTGACTCATTGTGCCTTTTCAAGCTACCATTCTCAGTTGACATGAAGTGGAAAGACTATATTGAATGCATGGCTAGAGCAGCTGCTAAGAAAGTTGCTTCACTGTATCATGCAAGACAATTTTTCTCTCCAGAATCTATCTTACATATCTGTAAGTCTACCATTTGTCTCAGCTTAGAATATTGTTGCCACATATGGTCCAGTACTTCTGCTTTATATTTATATATTCTTGATAAAATCCAAACAAGAATCAGCAATATTATTGGTCCTGACCTGACATCTCAGCTTCAGTCACTCTCCCACCATTGTAAAGTTACTTCCCTGTGCCTTTTCTATAAATACTTTCATGGTAATTTTTCAGATGAGCTCTTTGCTATGACACCTAGACTTTATGAATTTAAGTGCTATACTAAATGAGCAATAAGATCCCATCAATTTACAGTTGAATTGGCCTGACTTAACCATAAGTTTCTAACAGTTTCTTTTCTCACACTTCTTGCTTGTGAAAATCTTTTCTGGCTTCTTGCTTTCCAGACAAATTTGATCTTCAAAAACCTTTCCAAAGCAGTAACTATGATCAGAAATTGAAATGAAAGCAATAATAGAAAGAAAAATAATCTAAATGAAATTGGCTAGATTATATAAAAAAAAATTTTAATTTAAAATTCCCAGCATCCCTCAGTTGTACACGCGTAGTTGCACCAATGTAACAAATTGAGTTTGATGAATTCCTAAAGGACAAAATGCATCATGTGAAAAATTTTTTCCACTTTGTCATATATTTTCCTCCAAACATTGTTCTTGATATATAAAAATTTATATATTGTTATCTCATATATATATATATATATATATATATATATATATATATATATATTATAAAATATATTTTCTGTTTATAATTCCATTTCATAATATATGTTGTCATTTGTTTACATTAAGATACGCTTTGAGCAGATATGACTGTTCGAAATCATGAGAAATTTGTTGTTTAAAACAGTAATTTGACTTTGCTAACCAGACGCTTCATCTGTAGCTAAATGGTATAGCACATCAGGCCAAATGATGGTTCCATGTCGGATACAGGTTCAATTCCTGTCAAAGGATAGATATTTTCTATGAAATTACTCAAACATTCAAGCTGGTAAATGTAGTTAATACTGCATATTGTAAACAGAACATTTACTTAAATATTTGTACCTACAAAAATAATGTATAAACAGAAGACATATTAAAATAATTGTCGGACTTAGTCCATTTTATAATACATATATATATATGTATATTGATGGTGTTGGTAAACTAAAAACTTAAATATATGGATAGTATTAACTGGTACAGAGATAAGAAAAAATCAATTACAAAATTTCTAACTTTCTGTTTTTGATAATGACCAGTGACGGTCAAATATACTTAAACATAGGGTCAATTTTTACACAGATATGATTCAAATATCTGTCAGCTGATACAGAGAGAAGTACAAATAAAAATTTATAACTTTCTGTTCTTGATATTGACCAATGATGGACTCAAATATATAAACAATTTCACACACAGGATCTAAATATCTAGCATAGATATATATTGAAAATGTACTCCTCATACAGCTGTTCTGCTAACATAACCTTCATCAAATAATTACTTATATTATGCATGAATTAATGGTTTATATATATATATATATATATATATATATATATATATATATATATATGGGTGCATGGCCGAATTAATGGTTCATGAATTAATGGTTTATATATATAATTTTTGGCAGGGCTGAATGGTTAGAACATTTGCTTTCTGACCATGAGACCCAGGGTCAAATCTCACCATGGTCAATTTGTCAGGAAGGTGACATCTTGATGTTATCAGTCTTGAGGAGGGACAATCCCTATGTGTGGCACCTTTGGAAATTGCCTGAAAACCATAACATGGGTTGACCCAAGCCTTGTGAGTGAAACCCTTAGATGGAACCCTTGGGGGCTGTGGATAGCAGTGCTAGCATGAAGTCATTGTGACCGAGGGTTTGAGCATGCTGGTGTTGTTCAAATTGTTGATCATTCTAGATAACATGCTCTCTCCCAGAAACTGTAACTAAGGTCTGCTCAGCATAGATGCAGTATAAAACCACAGGTTGGCTCTGTGGGTGTTGAACAAACACAAATGTCTCTGAGCGAGAGTCTGCAATAGAGATTGGCCAGTAACCTTAGTGGACAGGTATCCTCAAATACGAGTGGCCTGCTACTGCTGCTATTATTATTATTTTTTATTTCCTTTGATATCTGGCGTTTACACATTTCTTTCTGTGTCCCGCCCATGGACCTAAGGTTAGAAATGGCATCATGACACTTTCCACTGCAAAAAAATAAAAAATAATTACATAGATAAAGCCCTTCGTAAAGTGTGGGCTGTACTTGTCAGAACAATTTTTTGTGTCTCTTTTTTTTTTTTTTATCATTATTATTATTATTTATGCACATATAAGGAAAATGAATGACAAGGTAGAAAATTGTTTTCCATCTGACACAATTTCCTTGACAATTGGTAACTAAAATTTATTTATGAACAATCCAAGCTGAAATGGGGATATTCCTTTCCATGAATTCTGTATGCGCATGTGCATATAAGCTGGTGCTGAAAAATGTGCTGTGACAAGAACTTTTCTGCACCTCCTCATGTTGGTGCGTATATTTATATATAAGGTGCAACCCAAACATTTTGGGAATTAAGGTGTGAAATGGCTTACTTCAAATATAAAAAAAAAGATCTTTACTTTCTCATGGTGTGATTAGAAAAGACGTGTGAAATGTCTAGTAAAACATAGGGAATCATTCACTAACAGATAAACAGTTGGATCAATCCATTCAAATTCACAAAACTTCTTCATCGCACCTTGTTATAATTTTGAAAATAATATATTAAATATTTTTAATAATAAGCACATAAATTCAATCTATATAATATCATGAGCGACTTTACATTTATTATAAACATCTCACAAATGAAGCCATTGGCACGTAATAAATGTCATGAATTTAAATCAAGATGATTTAAATTTGTTACACTTTAAGATACCACAGCAGAAAGACCAAGATATCATTGAGATTCAAGAGCAGACTGGGACTAATGTCTTGGAGATGTTTATTAGGCAAGGCTGAGACTATTTCAATACCAATTTATGATGACTAAAGATTTGTACATTCATCGGGCTCATCAAGAGAAGAGAATTCCTTGATAGGCAAACATAAACAGATTCAGGTAGCTGCTTTTATACAGATATAAGTATATTTGAAGAATGAGATATAGAACACATCAGAAATATATAGATATTGACAAATAAAAGGTAGATTCATCTATCCTTTGGGTCACACTCCTCCCTGGACTTTTGAATAGCAGTAGAGGTTTATCCATCATTTCCTGTTTAGGATTGGGTTTCTAGTTCCTTCTAAAGTCTAATACAGCTCTATACTTCTAACACTTGATCTTTCCTACACTAATATAATTTCACGCAGTATCCCTCTACCTTGAGTGGCTCTTGGATCTTGTATTGGGTGAACTTAATAAAAGAAAAAACAGAGATTTATACCAAAGTTTCAGGCCAAATGAGTATGGTCCAAGATTCAAGTGACATTGAGGTTATTTTAAAAGATTCATTGAATATTGGCTTCACCTATACTCTGATTCACACTCCTCTCTGGTGTTTTGAAAAGGAGTAGAGGTTTATCCTTTGTTTACTGTCTATATTTCTGAGATGAGGTATTGTAACTATTTACACTATTTACATTGTTCAGACTATTGTCCTCATCTTAATTGACATATTCACAACGTTTCGGACGTTGTACACTCCAGCCTTCTTCGGGTGATATATGTTGGAATTTCAAGTCAAACCCTTTATTTCATCCACTGGGGCAGATTGTTCTAGCTCCACATGCCATGCCTTTTCTGGATATCTCCATTTCAGTTATTTCCATTTAATAACTCAACTTTCCAAGTTTTTGTTCACCTCTGCTGTGGCCAGGTATTGAACTCACAACTCCCACGTTTCCTGTTTAGGATAGGGTTTCCAGTTCCTTCTAAATTTTTTTCTTTCACTCTCACTCACCCCTTGCATCTTAGTGGCATTATCATCTTGCTTGGGGTGAATTGATTAAAAAATAAAAAAGATATGTATATCTATATTCATATTCATATGTAATAGCTGACCAAGAGAGGCAATAGAAATTAAAAATCACTATTTTCTAAAATCAATGTTTTTGTTTGTGTAATTTCAGTAAAATTCAATAAAATGAAGCAATGTTATTCCAGTTCACATTTTACATCATCATCCTTAAAATATCCAAGGCAATAAAAAAAGGAGATTTTTCAAAGTTTCTTTCTATGACAATCTTTACTTAATATGAAATTTGTTTGAAACTTTATCAGTTCATATTGTGTTTTTTCAATGTCATCTGCTTCTTGATGCTTGCTTGACTAATCTTGCTTAAGCTTTTATTGTCTTTCAATTTGTATGGTTAACTTTGGCATTTCATGTTCATCCCAGAAACTATGCATTCGCTCTTTTGTAAATAGAAGGGAAAAAATGACTGAAACACAAGTGAAAATATAAAATGAAAATTCACAGTAACAAACCTTTAAGAACAAAGTGTATTGAAAGGAAAAACAAAAATAATTTAATGTTTTTTGGTTCAATTAAAATGATGGTTAGTTCAAATCTTAAAACATAAAATAACTTTCTGTTTTCTTTTCTGAAACAATTATAGTTTGTTGTTTTTTTCCAAAATCCATCTAGATTTGTGAATTATCAAACAAATATCAAATCTAATTTTTTTCATCCAATTTTCATTGCTTAAGGATATTTCTCAGAATCACCTTTATTTTCCTTTCTTTTCAAGATACATGGGAAATGGTTGTAGTAATCATATCGATATCGATAAGCAATCAATATTTGATTAATGAACAGATTTCTTCACGTGCTTCCCTGTATCATCCTCAGAACAATATTTTGATATGAATAAATCCTGAAATATTAATAAAATTACCCATGATTCTAGTTTGTTAATTGAATATTGATTTCCAACAGCCATGTTTGGCAGAGTTAATTTCATTTTTTATGGCTTGAAATTGTCTGATGGACATTGCAGTGATTTTAAAAGGACAAGATAAAAATAAAAATATAGTTAAGTGGAATATAAAGAAATTTGATTCTTCAGAACAAGAATAAGTTTGGAATTATTCGTTTTTGATTCAACTTTCTTTCATCTTATTTCTGTTGATTTTCAGGACATGATTAGTATTTAATGCAATAATATTCAAATTGATTAAAGGAAGAAATTACAATTATTATTAATTATTGACCAATATTTCTTATATTTTAATTTCTCTTTCATTTTATTGCAACTGTCAGTTCATTTATTCATAAGCTGCACTGCTTAGAACAATGACAATCTGAAATTTGCAATGGAACTGCAAAAATTTAAGAGAAATTAAGACAAGTCAAAAATTAATATTAATGACAATGCTTTATCTAAGAACTCCAAATAATACTACATATGATATTATTTGTGTAAATAATGTGAGATAAATAAAATAAAAGATATAAATATTCATTATTATATATTTAATAATAATTGACAATAGTTCATCTAAGAAATTCAGTTAAAGACTATTTTACTAGGTCTAAAAGCATGAGAAGTAAGATGAAAAAATCCTACTGAAATGTAAAATTAGTATTAATGACAATGCTTTATCTAAGAACTCCAAATAAGCCTATATTTAATATTACTAGTGCAAATAATGCTAAAGGAATGAAAGAAAGTCTCCTTCAGAAATTATTAATAATTGACACTGCTTCATGTAAGAAATTCAGATTATTTAAGATTATTTTTTTCTTTTTTATGTGCCATGTCCTTTTCCACCTCCCTCTATCCCTTGCAGCTCTCAACAAGTCCCTTCCCTCTGCTCCCCCCCAGTCCACATTCTGTCATCCACTTGCTTAAGTCCACCAGGTATGTCACGTGTTGTTTCCTTTGTCTCTCTTTCCCGCTATTCAGCCTGTGAGTATCAGATTCTCCAGGCCCTCCTTCCTCATTATGTGTCCAGAAAGATTATTTTACTGGGTCTAAAAGCAAGAGAAATAGGATGAAAAACTTAAAAATAATTGACAATGCATCTTCTTAGAAATCTGAATACATCTACATCTAGTGCAAATCAGACAAATAAAATCTATTTTTTTTTTTAACTCTGCTGTAATCTTATTTGATTATGACTATCCTTGTAAAATCCATGATACCAAATCTAAGTTGCTGCTTCCATTAGATATTGCAGAAAGCATGAAAGTGAGAGTAGAAAATGTTGATTCTAAAGCCAAAGAAGGAATATGGAAGAATGTATCAAAATGAACAAAAGGCTGGAATGTATTCTATTGAATAAACACGAGTCATTATACAATGTTGGAAGGTTAAAAGATTAGATTGGCACCAAATATCGTGCTGTAAACCCATTTAGAAATATTACACCATTTCAAGGACCAAATCATTTTATGCAGCAGCAGCAGACTGGAGAGGTTGGTACCTAGGGAGAAATTCTTAAGGAATCTATTCTTCTGATGAAGAATATTTTTAACATTTTTTCTTTCTCTCTTCCAGTTATTTTCATTTCTTATCCAGAGGGCATAAACTTTTTTTTTTTTTTAAATCTAGCAATTTTATAATAATTTTTTTCTTTTACTTTACTATGGCTGCTCTAAGCCTTTTCTGCCAGTGTTGTCATGAAATTCAAACTAACCCTAACCATGGTTCACTCTCTCCATTTGACTACTTTGTTGCCACTTTTCCAAGAATCCTCCTACCCCAACCACCACAGACAAAGGAAAAGTTTTATCACATTAACTAAAGGAAGTAAACTTGTAGGTCATTGAACAAGATGAAGATTACGAAGAAAGCAAATATAAGGAGAAGAGAGAGAAATAAAAAGTAAAAACGTGAGAAATGAGTGTAGTGTTGTGATGGAGTGTTCGTTTTTTAAAACTAAAATATAGCTAGCCTGGTATAATAAAACTACCCTAGGATGTTACCTGCCAAGAGAAATGAGAGTCTCTTTCCCCAGCCTGAAAAGGAAATGGGTTTGTATGATGAAGGAAAAGCTAGAAATGACTGAGAAAAAAACAGAGAAGAGAAACAAGGAAAAGAAAGGACAAAATGAATGCAGAGAGAGTGAAAAAGAAAAAAGAGAGTGAAAAAGAAAATAAAGAATGAAACAGGAAGAAGAAAGAGAAGCATGTCAGAAGGGGAAAAAAGAAAGGAAAAGCTGGGAAAAAGGAGAATTTAATTGGGAAGGACAGAAAGAAAAAATAATTAGAGAAGGAATTAGATCTAAAAGAAATAATAGGAGAAAATAGAAACTAGCAAATCATCCAGTGGACTAATATCCTCGTCTTTTTTTCTTTTTTTTTTTAATTTTTGCTGGCACCATTAATTCATGAAACCAGGCAACAAAAAAAATTTAAAAAATAAGAAAGAAAAAGAAAAGGAGGAAAATTCCAAATAAAAGAAGAAAATATAGAGAGAAAAGGAGAGTTAGGTTTAAACTGTAGTGATTGAAAGGAGAGTAAAAGGAAAGTGTTTATTAAAAACTAAAGATGAAAGGAGAGAAGAATGAAGAATAATTGATTGGAAAGAGAGAGAAAAGGAGAGTTAGGATAAAACTGAAGTGATTGAAAGGAGAGTAAAGGGAGAGTATTCATTAAAGACTAAAGATGAAAGAAGGAGAGAAGAATTAAGAATAACTGATTGAAAAAGAAAGAGAGGAAGTTACAATGGGAATAAGAATTTTTCTTTTGAATTTTCATTAGATGACACATTGTCAACTATTATTCTTATTTTACTGTATTTATTTAATCTTATTTCTCTTACTTTTATACCTTATAGTAATATTCTTAAGGTATCTGAATTTCTTAGAAGAAAGCATTACCAATTATTATTATAATTCAAGATAATATTACTCATACTAATACTACAAATTCAAATAAAGTACCTATAATTAACATGAAAGAAATATGTCAAATATTAATAATGTGTAACAACATATTACTACTAATAATAATAATACTAGTGTAAATAACACAATTAAATTAAGATAAAAATTACTAGTAAATAATTAATGATTGATAATGTTTCATCTAATATGAATTCAAGATAATATTACTACTAATATTACTAGTGGAAATAAAGCAGTTGCAATTAAGGTGAAAAACACTAGACAAGAATGAATAATGGTTGACAATGTTTCATTCAATAATAAAATTCAAGATATTATTACTGTTACTAATACTACTAGTGAAAATAAAGTAAATGAAATTAAGATGAAAGAAACACTAGTTAAAAATTAATGGTTGATAATACTTCCTACAATAATAAAATTCAAGATAATATTACTATGGAGTAGATAGGTTTGTCTATCATGCAGTTCACACTCTTCCATAGTCTTTTGTACAGGAATAGATGTTTATCCCTTATTTCCTGTTTAGAATTGGGTTCCTGGTGCCTTCTAAAGTCTTTTTCCTTCCTTTTCACTTCTTGGTGGCTTTATCACCTTATTAGTGTGGTGGCTCTCACTCTGTAACCCCCTACCTCGAGTGGCTCTTGGGCCTTGTACAGAGTGAACATCACTGTAAAAAAAAAACTAATACTGCTAGAGTAAGTGAAAATGAGATGCAAGAAACACTAAGATAATATTACTACTTCAAATGTTGCTAATTTATGTAAAATTAATAACATGTTCTGAGCAACCTGGAAAAATAAAGAATGAGTTATACAGTTAAATTTGATCTTGCTCTGGCTTGAAGGGCTTTCGAGTATCAAGATATCTTTAAAAACAATTTTCACAGTAAGATAGGCAAAGAGATGCAAGTCTTGCTGAGTGGTTATTCTTTGAAAAAATGGTTGAAGCATTGTTCTGTTTTAAGAAAAAGACCAAACCGAAAAGGCTGTTAAATAGAAAAATTTTATTTTGCTTCTGGTATTTTCTTTTACATTTTTTGTTACTGATCAATTTCAAGTTCTTCTCTCTAATGACTTTTCATATGCCTGATTTGTTATTTTTTTAGCCTAAATATACTTCTAAAATCTTTGCTTTTTCATTGCTATTCTTCTCCTCTCATCAAATCCAATTCTTTTCGACCAACTAAATTCCTATTGTCCATATCTTTTTATTATTAACTTCTATATCTTCATTATGTCCCTATTTTCCTTCAATTCCCCATTCTCACCTCACCGGTCCCCTAACTCCACCCTGCTCCCCAAGAAGGTGTCAGGCATCTGGAGAGAAAATGAAGAAAAAAAAAAAAAAGAAAAAAAATGATAATGACATATTATTCTTATTATGATGAAGAAGAAGAGAAAAAGCAAAGAGAAGGAGGAGGAGGAGGTGGTGGCAAAATGGCCTAGAGTGCAAATGGAGCAAATATAATTATGCCCCTGAAAATATGATGACAATAAGACAGATGAGGTCCAACAAATGACTTCTGCTGAATTGTGAATGGCACCTAAAAGAAAAGCAATGAATGATAATTGTTATAATGAGAGGAATAATAAAGATATTCCCACTTACACGTTTATTCCCTCATTCTTCTTCTTCCACTATCACCACAGGAAAATATTCTGATTAATAATCATTAAGGAGACGACTGCTCATGGTTCTCCTGCTTTTCATTTTCTTTGCTCTTTTTCAATTTTAGTCTATAAACAAAAGTACTTTCACTTTCTTTATAATTTTACAAGTGAAAACTTTTCCAAAGTATAATTTATAATTCAATTCTATGGTTACTTACATTAGAATAGCTTTTAGTCTTTGATAATTAATTCCATTTTACTTTACCCACATTTAACATCTCATGAAATTTTAATAGTAAATAAAACAAAAAAGCAATGACGACACATGGCCCAGTGGATAAAAAGCGTTGGCTGAAGTAATCGAAAATGTGACTTGACCCAAAGAGCTGTGTGTTCAATACCTGACCACAGTAGAGGGAACAAAAACTCAGAGAGAATTAAAGGGAATTAACTAAAGGGAATTAACTAAAACTGAGATATCCAAAAAACGGCATGGCACATGGAATTAGAATAATCTATACCCTCATGGACTAAATAAAGGGATTGGTTTGAAATTCCAATGTATATCACCTGATGAAGGTCACAACGTACAACGGCCAAAACATTTTGAATATAGCAATAAAGAGGAGGACAACAATCGGAACAATGTAAATAGTGTAAATAAAAAAAAAGAACCACTATCTATGGTGATGAGAAAACTATGATGATATTCATCTTATTAATTGTTGACATTGATTATGATCTTCAATTAGGGTTGTCGTATTTGGGTACATGTAGTTAATGTGGATACATGTCCCTTTTATTTCTGAAGGGAAAGTTTTTGAAAAGAAAATATCACTTTTCTCACTTTTTTTTAAAGTCTAGATCCATTAAATTAAAATGATATTATAATATTTGCTGGCCAATATTTGTTTTACAAATGCTCCACCCCCACCACTGATCCTCATCAAATTATCCCATGACCTAGCAGGTTATCAAGATACTGTGCTAGTTTCTTCAGAGCATTTCTTGGTGTTAACAAGGTTACTAAGCATTGCCCTTCTGCTCATGAAGTATATCATGATCTAGAAGATCTATGTTGGATTCTTCATCACATTTCTTGGAATAATACCGTTCTTCATAATTCATCCCAGCCTCCACGTTTTCAGTCATTGGTTCAAGTTGTCAGATTCTTTGAAAGCTTAGTGTTACTAAATTCTTAATTTTGCTTTTTTCAAATTTTAGGAATACTTTTTAAAATAAGCTCAGTTAACTTGGGCTGCTAAAGAGAAGAATATCAATTCAGAACTTTGTAGCACTGAGCTTTCAAATATAACCCAGTCTGGCATTTTTGCTTGGAGTCAAATATATAACATACAAGTGAATATTAGACATGGAGGGGGAGGTTTTTGTTTTACAGAAAACATACTTGTGAACAGGGTTGCCAGATTGGGTTACTTTTGAAAGCTCACTGTTAATAATTTTTAAATGGGGGATTACTTTTGTTTTACAACCAAGTAATAAACAGATCCCTCATATTTTTACCATGGATAATATATTACTATATATTATCCATGGTAAAATATTATAATAATATATTCTATATACTAATATAATATATTATATTATATATATATTATATATATAATATATACATTATATATATTATATATTACATTATAATATTATATTCTATTATTATATTATATTATAATAATATATTACATATATTAATATAATATATGGAATATATTATATTAATATAATATATTCCATATATTTTTATACTCTAGAAATACTTGTAGACAGTGTTGCCAGATTGAGCTACTTTTGAAAGATCAGTCCCACTAAATTTTAAATTGGGAACCACTTTTGTTTTACAACCAAGTAATAAATAGATCCCTCACTTTTTACCATAGTAGATTCTATATATTTCTCTAGAAAACATACTTGTAAGCATAGCTGCCAGATTAGACTAGTTTCAAAAGTCCAGTCATATTAAATTTTGAATTTGCAACTTATGCTATTTAGACTACTAAATAAGTTAATTCAAAATTTAGTTTACAGTGGGCTTTCAAATGTATCCACATTAACTACATGTACCCAAATATGACAACCCTAATTGAAGATCATAAATATTTGAATAATAAGAAAATTGGTATTAAATACAGGGATCAGTTTCCTTTTATATTCAAGTAATAAACAGATCCCCCACTTTTACTATGGTAGATTCCATATATTTCTCTACTCTACTTGTAGACAAGGTTGCATGACTGATTTTTGAAAGTTCACTTTTACTAAATTTTGAATTTTGCTTCTTGTGAATATTAGGGCTACTTTTTTCTTAAATAAGCTGGGCTAACTTAGGCTACTCATAAAAGAAAAATTTGAAATTTAATAGCACTAGGTTTTCAAATGTATCTGAATTCATTACTTGCAGCTGTAGCCTAATGTGACAACTTCTTTTACGCACTGTATCACTTCAGGACATAGGCGAACATGTCCCTCTACTCACCGCCCCCGTTCCTTTTAGCTCTTAATAAGTTTTGTCTTTTTGTTATTTCTCCCAAACCCTATTCCGACATCCATTTGCTCAAGCCCATCAAGTATATTACATGCTGCTTTCCTCTATCCATCTTTCCCTCTGTCCTCTGAGTATCAGATTTTCCAAGCCCTCCTTTCTCATTACGTGCCCCAGAAATTGCAACTGCCTCTCCCTAATGTACAACTTTACAGTACCAATTTGGTTGGAATTTTAAAAATTTTATAGGGTCATTAATTGAGGTTGTTAAATAAGGAATGGTTGTACTACCAATTTTGAAAGCATTACAGAACCCATCCTGACAATTGCCATAACAAATAATGTCTTTAAAATATTTCAGATACCTCTTTCAAAGAAAATATTTTAATTACTGCAACAGTAAATACTCTTCTTTTTTATTTCACTAATTCATTTGAAATAATAACAGATTGGTACAATTAAATTTTTTTTTTTTTTTTACTAATGTTCCCCCAAAAGCCACTCAATGTAGAGCATTACTGTGTGGTGTTGTATAAGCATAAAAGGTTCATTAAACCTTTTAACAATAACTCTTTTATAAAACTTGACAAATTCTTCTATCTGCTTTATTGTCATCAAGTTTCCTCTTTGTTTCCATTCTCTTCAAAACCTCATTGTTGCTCGCATATTGACAACACTCTTCCTATTCGTAATAACACCATATTAGGCATTGTGATATTTAGATTTTTAAATATGTACTAGATCTACCTAATAGTAATCTTACAGACAAATGTGTTTTATTTTTTACATAAATATTCCTTGAGATTAAAATCTTTCAGATTTGTAGAAATTGACATATTTTATTTTAATCTTTTCAGTCAGTTTTCTCTGGATGAACAAAAAATGACAGAGTTACCACATTTAATTCATGTAATGCTTTTTTTTACAAATTTTTCAAATGTTTACGTAACAATGAATAGTTTTTGTTCTTTGGCAATTTTTCAGGAATCATTCAACAAATTTCTCTTTCAAGATTCTTTGCATGAATTTGTCCAATTCTTGTATTTCCTATCTATACTCTTTTTTTTTTTTGCTCTGGCTCCATATCAAAATATTCAAGCAATCAGATATTTTCATTGCCACTACTCAGACTGCCATTCTATGGAAACTAAAATGAAATACTCGGTCAATGAAATGTGACTCCCTATTTTCAAACTGTCATCTCTCCTAATAAGGTAGGCAAATTGATATAGCAATTTTGAAGCAAATAATGGACTTTTAAAATTTTCTAATCCAACATTATAAAGTTAGCAGATATAGTCATTGAAAGACTGCAATGACAGATGAGCATAATTTAATAATAAGGTATTTAAGGTTTGTTTTGCTACAAGGGCTTCATGTAGCTAGATGATAAAACACATTTGATTTGAAAATGGTTTCCCTAGTTAAAAAGGAGCAAAAAACATTTATTTCTATTGGGTAGAACATTTTCTTTATGGAGTCTTTTGATCTCTAGGCCAGTAGACTTTAATAAAATAACCATTTACTATAACATATGTACACACTAAATATAGTGTTTATAGTAATAAGAATTATATATTGTTTTGTGAAATGCATCTCTCAAGAGGTCTGGCGCACATCATCAGTGATATTTTTCCTGTGGATCATTAGGGTCTTCAGGTCTTAGAACATCATAACCCTTCTCCATGACAACACACACACATTTCATATATATATATATATATATATATATATATATTTGCAGCCTGAAGATTGTGTTTAAGCATGAAACAGACTGTTGTCACTCAGTGTTGACCTGTGTCCACTCATACACATTCTATCCCCGATATTGAGTACTTTTACCCATAAATATAGCATACCTTATTTTATCATTTTATCATATAAAATATATCATAAAATATGGTCACCCATCTAGGTACTGATCATGCTCAACATTGCTTAACTTCAGTGATTGTACAAGAACTGTTGTTTCAATTTGATATGACTGCAAGCCAGAAGCCGATCAAGGATAAATTTCTTTATTATATGGGAAGTGCCATGACTTCTTGAGAAAGATAGTGGAGTGCTTTTCTATTATCTTCTCTAGATAATAAAGATAATTGAGAGCCATGATTACCTACATCCTGAAGGGACACAGCATTTTTTTTTTAAATGCTAGAGTTGCAATAAACAAAAAGCAATGCTATATCCAGCTACTTTTGTCTGTGATGGTTAATGAGCTCATCTACATTTCTTTGTGTAGTGAGCGCAATTCTCATGGATATATCACTACTGTGGCTTGTGCTTAGTGAATAGCTTCACCCAGTTAGTTGGACAGTATACCAACCTTACAAATCACAGGTATGATTCCAAAAGGTGTCAACTGACATGCACTCTTTTTGCACGTGTTTCAATCTTTGAAATGAGCAAAAACAGATCTCCATAAAATGACGCAGCAAATAGTCTGTTACAATGTCTTTTTGCGTAGCTAAGCTCATTTTTTTAAATTCATTTTAGGTATTTTTATTCTGAATTTTTATCTTTACATCTCATTTCACAGAAACATGTACTTATGCGCTTTTAGCATCATGCCAACAAAATGGTGATTTTTGAAGGTGTAGCTTAGATGTGGCACAAAGCCAAAAGAATAGGGCACCCACTATTAAGTCATAACTGGTCATAAGACAACCTTACTAAACATTACACTACATCAAAGTGCCCAAGAGACTGAGTGTAACTGTGGCACAAGTTTGAAAGTGTGGAGCACCCAGTGAGAATCAAACTCACTACTCAGTTGTTATTAGATCCAGCAAAATAAGCTTTCTAACCATTACACCATGTTAAAGTGCCCCATCATGCCAAAATTGTACCAACCTTATAAACGTGGAAACCTTATAAATGCATCAACCTAAAGTAGCTCTTTTTTAAAATCCTTTAAGACTAGAAGCACCTAAATACACCTGCAAGTTTCATATACAGTGTGGGGAGTGCCTAAATATACCCAAAATCACTGTATTTCAATACACAGCATTAACACCCATCATTTGATCAATTAGAGGCACTGAAAGTCTATGATGCTTTAGAAATCTACAACTTCCAAAACCTTATCTCGTAACCAGTAAAACCAAGGAGGATAAATTTGGTATTATTTGAAAGGGGAAATCAATTTACTTCCATATAAAATGAACTTGATTTTCAAGAGATATATATTTCATTGCATTCACATTACTCAGATTTTTCAATAATTCAGTCAGGACCCCAGCAATTTTACAGTTGAAATCTATTAAGGGCTGATAGAGTTAGCAACAAAAATAAAATGGTATGAAGGTTTTATTCATGTCTGTTTAAGTTTTATAGCAACAGAGATATGACAGTTTCAAAATAAGCAGTAACTTTTCAAAAACTCTGTACAACACCTATAACCAAATATTTTTATTCCTTCAGCAGTAATTAGTGCTTTTCCTTTAAAATACATATATGACTTATACAGACAAAAACACTTATTTTAAAAAAATCAACCACTCCTTACTTAACAACTGAGTTGCATTCCAATGACCCAATGTACATTCTTTGGTGTGTAGACTGTAAATACAGTACAGGTAATTTTTTTTGTATTTTCATTTTATTTAGATTCATTTTGAAGAAAGAGAAAATGATCAATATTTTCATACAATGTACAATACCAATTTGGTTGGAATTTTAAAAATTTTATAGGGTCATTAATTGAGATTGTTAAATAAGGAATGGTTGTACTACCAATTTTGAAAGCATTACAGAACCCGTCCTGACAACTGCTGTTTCTAACACCACAACAAATAATGTCTTTAAAATATTTCAGATACCGCTTTTTCAAAGAAAATATTTTAATTACTGCAACAGTAAATATTCTTCTTTTTTATTTCACTAATTCATTTGAAATAATAACAGATTGGTACAATGAAATTTTTTTTTTTTTACTAATGTTCCCCCAAAAGCCACTCAATGTAGAGCATTACTGTGTGGTGTTGTATAAGCATAAAAGGTTCATTAAACCTTTTAACAATAACTCTTTTATAAAACTTGACAAATTCTTCTATCTGCTTTATTGTCATCAACATACTTATAACAATATCAATAGATATCATGCAATAAATATATAAACACATCTTCATCCTGTGAAGGTCCATTGTTGAACACAGGCCTTCCTCAGATAACACCATCTTTGCCATTCATGGAGAGAAATGAGCGATTACAGTACCACAATGGCCTGATGCATGTTGGTTGGAGCAGATATGACACACTTTTCGATTCAGGATTGATTTAGCAGAAAAAAATTAATGCAGTAACTATTACTTTCTGCAGTAAACTAGTTGCCAATCAGTGCTATAGGACCCAGTCTGTCCTGTAATTTAACCCACAGATGGGGGGAGAAGAGATGGATTCATACCTTTACTAAGGGTATTTGCACATAAGTGAATGTAACAAATTCAATTTGAATTCAAACCCAGCTCTGTGATTCTTTCATTCCAAATAGTTATCTATTACACCACCCCATATTCAAGCTTACAGTATCTAGTATTCGTACCATCTAGGTACTGACCACGCTTAATATTGCTTAACTTCAGTGATCAGAAGTGAACACGGCAACTAAAACTAACTGTAAGCAAAGATGCAGTAGCATTCGAAGATACTATTCCAACAGTAAATTCCTAATTCATGTCTGCAGACTACTATTGCAAAGAGAAAATGCCATTATTACTACTGATATAGTGACATATGCATATGCTTCATTCCCAGCAATAACGCATTTAACCAGCTAAGAGTATGCACAACCGGTTTAATGTACGCACACCCTTCCTGTATCTTGCTTCAGCTACTTGTTTTTCTTACATCCATGTTTACTGGGATTTGATAATAAAGCATCAAAAGGACAAACATTCAGTGTGCCAATGTACAATGTACAAGTGTTGGTTTTTATTCTGACCTCTGTACTTGTTGGCATTCCTTTTGTTTCTGCATCAAGTGTTTAGGGATCTTTTGCATTTGGTAAATTCCATGACATCTTGAAAAAGAAATGATTCCTTTCTTTTCAAAGCCTTCTTAGTCAGAGACTTAAATGCAATATGGCTGTAAACTTACTCTTTCAAGATCTATGAGTAATACTGAGTCAAACTTCTTTCAGAGTTAATGCCAAGCTTTCAAAAGTTTTGACGTATTTATATCCATATACATACATATGCACACATACACACACACACACATATATATATATGTATACATATACATATATATATATATATATATATATATATATATATATATATATATGGGTGGATGTGTGTGTGCGATATATATATATATATATATATATATATATATGGGTGGATGTGTGTAATATGCATATATATATATATATATATATATATATATATATATATATATATATATATGTGTGTGTATATATCACTTGGTGTATGTCTGTAATACAATATATATATAATCTTAATATATATATATATATATATATATATATATATATATAATACAATATTTATATCTGTATGCATGTAATAATATCTTTATTCTTTATTGCATATGTGTGTGTGTGTGTGTGTGTGTGTGTGTGTGTGTGTGTGTGTGTGTGTGTAAATATTCTTATATGGACTGTATCTGTAGAAGAGACATATTGAATAAAAAGAGACAAAAGGAAAAACTATACTTAGCTAAGTAAAGTTTTTCCACTTGTCTACTGAAAAGTTCTCTGCCTGACCATGAATTTCTCCGCAAAACAGTTTCATATTTGGTTATTTAGTTAAATGGGTGCAGCTTAGAACATTTTAGTGTTACCTCAAATAGAGATACATTGATATCAGGAGATTATGTATGATTATATATAGATCTAAAAACTTTCAATATCCACACCTATGTGAATATAAATTTGCCATATTTATAGGGGAAGTGTAGTTAATATCATTGATAGAGCATTTATAGATATATAGACAATGTGATCATAAAAATCAACACTACATTGTAACTGTCAATTTCACACTCAAGGCAATCTTTAGACCAAGTAATTTCTTTCTTGGTCTGAGATGAAACTGACTGTCACCATACAGTGTTGATTTTTATGTTGACTTTGTCAAAATTTATAAATGCTCAATTCTTGATATTGAACCCTTTTCTACTACAAATATTAGTCAGTTAGGTGCCATATGTGATATACACTTGAGCAATCATGGATATTTTGATACATGACTGACAAGGCAATTTTTTTCCCACAGAAGATTGTCATTTCTTTTTACGGTAAACTCGTGAAATTTTTGTTTTGTGATCATCACAAGATTTTGATATTTAAAAAAAAAGAATCTTTATTGTTATTGTTTTTATTTTGCCCTAATTTCATTGGAATATTTTCTTTTTAATCCTCATCTTGTGATATGGTTCAGTCTACCATTTTAAAAATGAAGATTATCAAAAACATTTAATCATGGTAAGATATTTCAAGTCTTTCCATTCAGCAAGGATAATGTGGCAAAAAGAATTATATATATATACCTCCCAATTGTTATATATATATATATATATATATATATATATATATATATATATATATATATATAACAATTGGGAGGTATATATATATAAAATTACCTACTTAGTAAAGTGCTCAAAGCCTAGATTGCCTAGACCAAGCAAAAAACACTTGATGATGTTAAATCTATGAAAGGATGACACTAGTCATAACCCAAGTTTCACACAATCTTCAGACAACTTAAACATTCATATAATTTGCCTGACTTTTCATTCAACCTGATAAATATTTATGAGCATTCCTATACCTAAAAATTTGGAAAAAACAATAACATTTTTGCTTTTGTATATAAATACTTGTTACAAAATAAAATTCTCCCTTTTGCCTTGGTAAAGTCCCTCAGAGGACAAAACACACCAGCTAAGATAAGTTTTCCTTTTGATTTGATTCATATTGTTCTTTTAGAGATATGCTCTATCTGGAATTTTTACATATATGTAAGAATCCTTGCCATTGTAAAAGATTTTTGTACTTCATAATCATCCAGTCATTTCATTAATAAAAACTGATAGATACTGAATGAGGTACTTCCACTTATAAAACTATAGTATCTAACTTTTAAGGTTTGGTAGCACTATATGACTATTATGGAGTTATTGATGGGCAAGGAAACCAGTTTTAGTCACTTCAGCAGAAAAAATCCATGTAAGGTAGATACAAAATCATTTCCATTAATGATTATTGTAAAATTTTAAAAGAGAGTTGAAGATCACATATCTCCACCAAAAAATCATTTGTAAAGATCTTTGCATTCAAAGGAGATGCTATGTAGTGACCAAGAAGTTAGCTTGAAAACCAATATTTATTTAAAAGCCAAAATTTAGTAGAGAATGCATTTCTACAAAAATAGACAAGAAAATAAAAATATTTGCATAATTTGAAGTTAATATAAGGCAAGAATAAATTCAAAACCTTTTACTTGGAGTAGAATTACAAACTCATAGTATTTGTAAAAAGCAACATATAGTAATAATTTTATAGAACTTATTTTTTAAAAAGAAAAAAAAGAAAGAAGAAAGCAAAAACAAGAAATGATATTTTAGCATATGCCTTCACCAAAAATTGACACAAGAAAAAGGAGAGAAATGATACAACGATGAAATGCTCACTTATTTATGACCCAGAAGATAATTGATGGTTACTGTGCAGATGTTTAACCCATGCTTTTCAAATTTTGAGAAATAAAAACTTTAATAAAAAAAATAAAAAAAATTGAAGAAGGTATAGAAAGAAATTGATATCAAAGCCAAAATTGATTCCTTTGTTTTCCTTCATGAACCTATAACTATTTGATCGATCACTCGCCTGATTGATCAATTAATAAATTTGATAAATTGGCTTTGGCAGATCAATAAAGTAAGCGAGCAGACAATGTCCCTTAATTGCTATAATTGTAGGCGGCTGTTAAATTGGCTGAGTGGTCCATTTAGAGGAGATTTGTTTAATTTTTTTCTTTCCTTTCTCATAAGATCAGTTCTCAAAAGGGTCCTTAGCTAAACATACATTTCCACAATACATCATAAAAAATTAAGTAAAATATTCTCTTTTTTTTTTGGAAGGCTGACTGCAGGGTTATTTCTTTGTAAGTGACCTGTACCAACAAACCAAAATTTTTATTGAACTTTAATGTTTCCTAAAAGAAGAGTGCTCAACTGCTATGTTATATCAGTCATTCTTCACAAGTGAAGAGGACACTTGAAGCAACAGAAATATTGTTCTACAGAAGGATTCTGAGAATACCATGAACATGTGAGTAATGAAGAAATTTTAAGGAAAATGGAAGCTAAAAGAGTGATTATACTCAGAATCAGAAAGGAACGGTGGAAATTCTAGGATACATAATGAGGTCTTGGAAAATTTGATATTCACAGGACAGATTGAAGTCAAGAGGAACAAAGGAAAACAATGCATAACCTATCTAGCAAACTACTTGTATATGGCAATGAATGCTAGACAATCTCCTCACAGATTAAGAAGAAACTTGAAGCAACAGAAATGTGGTTCTACAGAAGGATGTTGATAAAATCATGGGCTGAACATGTGAGCAACAAATTTTAGAGAAAAGACAAACAAGAAGGACATTTATATTTAACATCAGAAAGAAATAGTTGAAATTTTAAAGGTATATAATGAGGAAAGAGAGCTTGGAAATTTTGACACTCACAAGACAGATTGAAGGCAAAAGGGAGAGAGGAAAGTGATACATAACTTACCTAGTGAGTTAAAGTAAATGGATGGTGAGTCAAGGTTTAGGAAAGAAAAACAAAAAGACAAAATGTATTAAAACCTACAAAAACATAAGAAATTGTGTGGAACCATGATTGCCAATATCCTGAATGGACATGGCACATAGAAGAAAAAGAAATGAGGAAGATGAGCTTGGAAAATTTGACACTCACAGGACATACTGAAAGTAAGAAAGATAGTAAGGAAACAATGAGTAACTTAACTAACATGTTTGTGTAAATGGATGACAGAACAGGGAGCGGGAGGAATAGCAAAAAGACAAATCTTACTAAGAGCTACAAAGGATAGGAAATTGTGGAGAGCCATGATTGCCAATATTGGGACATTTCCATATTAGTAGCATAAAATTATTCCTATTTGATATGTGTAAAGAAACCATAAATTTCTTCCTTTGGGCTAAATAGTGGAAAAAATTTTAAAATTCTCTGATAAAAAAAATTTGTTTGTACAACATGATTTTCATTTTAAAAAATTGTCATAATTCTGTATTTTGCAACAAACCTATTTTAGTCAAAAAGGAAGACAGTTGGATATCTATGTTACAAACCTTTATTTATATATAATCAATTTCATGAAACAGTAAGATAAACATAACAAAACCCACAGCTTATAAAACACTAGGAATAAGCAAGTTCATTTCCCTATACAATTCAGTATAGACAAGTCCAATTCACTACACTGAAGATCCATTTAGGTGAAACCTAGGTAGGTTTGCCTGGCTCCTTAGGATTATCTTAGTATATATATATATATATATATATATATATATATATATATATATATATATATATATATTCAAACAGATTTGGTTAAATAATTTAGACATATCATATTGATTAGTTTTCATTGTGATCCTTTCAAGTTCATGGATTAATTTCTTGGTAGCCTTAGAAAACTGAATGCTACATAAGCAGTAAAATGAACAGTTGAAATACATATTCATACTCACAGACAACTTAACCCCTGAAGATGGTCTCAGATGAGATTGAAATTACTTGAGAAAGTAAAAACAATTTGAAAGAAAATTTTGGCATGTTTCTTAATCAATTTTCTAAGGCTACCAAGAATTTGAAAGCGTCACAATGTAAACTAATTGATGTGATATGACGAAAGTATTTAACCAAACCTGTTTGAATGAAAATATGCTGCCTAAATATACACATTATATTTATATATAATTAAATTATAGTGAGGTGAAACTCTTGTACAATCAACATATTCTCTTTTACTATACCAAAATGATTGGAAATGGCGGGGAATACAGATGATTTAGTAAGCCTTCTGGAGGGGATATTATATAAAATAGCACCTCTAATTACTTTTGTTTTACTTTCTTTTAATACATTAGAAAACTGTACCCATTCTATAATAATGAACTTTTAAAATAACACAGTCTTCTTTTACTTATATCCCTTTTATCTTATTTCTGTTGCTTTTAATCCCAGATCATCATTCTACAATCATAACTAAGCAATGTAAATTGGAAATAAAAAAAGAAACCGCCAGCAAGATTCTGAAGCCTGCCTTTCCGGGATTATTGTCTTACTGATTAGGCTACAAAGGGCAACCCATTACAATAATTCAAATCTAGTCATACAGCCTTCATTCCTTACTCAAATGCCTAATACACCACTATCTTTGTTTACATATACTAGCAGTACTAGTTTTAAAATTACTTGAATTATGTCTAAGTGTAAAAGCAAGAGAAATTACATGATGAGAGAAATATGAGTTAAGAATTAGTAAGTGACAATGCTTCATCTGAGAAATTCAGACAAATTAAGACTATTACAACTAGGTGTAAAAGCAAGAGAAATAAGATGAAAGAAATATTAGTTAAGAATTAGTAAGTGACAATGCTTCATCTGAGAAATTTAGACAAATTAAGACTATTACAACTAGGTGTAAAAGCAAGAGAAATAAGATGAAAGAAATATTAGTTAAGAATTAGTAAGTGACAATGCTTCATCTGAGAAATTCAGACAAATTAAGACTATTACAACTAGGTGTAAAAGCAAGAGAAATAAGATGAAAGAAATATGAGTTAAGAATTAGTAAGTGACAATGCTTCATCTGAGAAATTCAGACAAATTAAGACTATTACAACTAGGTGTAAAAGCAAGAGAAATAAGATGAAAGAAATATTAGTTAAGAATTAGTAAGTGACAATGCTTCATCTGAGAAATTCAGACAAATTAAGACTATTACAACTAGGTGTAAAAGCAAGAGAAATAAGATGAAAGAAATATTAGTTAAGAATTAGTAAGTGACAATGCTTCATCTGAGAAATTTAGACAAATTAAGACTATTACAACTAGGTGTAAAAGCAAGAGAAATAAGATGAAAGAAATATTAGTTAAGAATTAGTAAGTGACAATGCTTCATCTGAGAAATTCAGACAAATTAAGACTATTACAACTAGGTGTAAAAGCAAGAGAAATAAGATGAAAGAAATATGAGTTAAGAATTAGTAAGTGACAATGCTTCATCTGAGAAATTCAGACAAATTAAGACTATTACAACTAGGTGTAAAAGCAAGAGAAATAAGATGAAAGAAATATTAGTTAAGAATTAGTAAGTGACAATGCTTCATCTGAGAAATTCAGACAAATTAAGACTATTACAACTAGGTGTAAAAGCAAGAGAAATAAGATGAAAGAAATATTAGTTAAGAATTAGTAAGTGACAATGCTTCATCTGAGAAATTCAGACAAATTAAGACTATTACAACTAGGTGTAAAAGCAAGAGAAATAAGATGAAAGAAATATTAGTTAAGAATTAGTAAGTGACAATGCTTCATCTGAGAAATTCAGACAAATTAAGACTATTACAACTAGGTGTAAAAGCAAGAGAAATAAGATGAAAGAAATATTAGTTAAGAATTAGTAAGTGACAATGCTTCATCTGAGAAATTCAGACAAATTAAGACTATTACAACTAGGTGTAAAAGCAAGAGAAATAAGATGAAAGAAATATGAGTTAAGAATTAGTAAGTGACAATGCTTCATCTGAGAAATTTAGACAAATTAAGACTATTACAACTAGGTGTAAAAGCAAGAGAAATAAGATGAAAGAAATATTAGTTAAGAATTAGTAAGTGACAATGCTTCATCTGAGAAATTCAGACAAATTAAGACTATTACAACTAGGTGTAAAAGCAAGAGAAATAAGATGAAAGAAATATTAGTTAAGAATTAGTAAGTGACAATGCTTCATCTGAGAAATTCAGACAAATTAAGACTATTACAACTAGGTGTAAAAGCAAGAGAAATAAGATGAAAGAAATATGAGTTAAGAATTAGTAAGTGACAATGCTTCATCTGAGAAATTTAGACAAATTAAGACTATTACAACTAGGTGTAAAAGCAAGAGAAATAAGATGAAAGAAATATTAGTTAAGAATTAGTAAGTGACAATGCTTCATCTGAGAAATTCAGACAAATTAAGACTATTACAACTAGGTGTAAAAGCAAGAGAAATAAGATGAAAGAAATATTAGTTAAGAATTAGTAAGTGACAATGCTTCATCTGAGAAATTCAGACAAATTAAGACTATTACAACTAGGTGTAAAAGCAAGAGAAATAAGATGAAAGAAATATGAGTTAAGAATTAGTAAGTGACAATGCTTCATCTGAGAAATTTAGACAAATTAAGACTATTACAACTAGGTGTAAAAGCAAGAGAAATAAGATGAAAGAAATATTAGTTAAGAATTAGTAAGTGACAATGCTTCATCTGAGAAATTCAGACAAATTAAGACTATTACAACTAGGTGTAAAAGCAAGAGAAATAAGATGAAAGAAATATTAGTTAAGAATTAGTAAGTGACAATGCTTCATCTGAGAAATTCAGACAAATTAAGACTATTACAACTAGGTGTAAAAGCAAGAGAAATAAGATGAAAGAAATATGAGTTAAGAATTAGTAAGTGACAATGCTTCATCTGAGAAATTTAGACAAATTAAGACTATTACAACTAGGTGTAAAAGCAAGAGAAATAAGATGAAAGAAATATTAGTTAAGAATTAGTAAGTGACAATGCTTCATCTGAGAAATTCAGACAAATTAAGACTATTACAACTAGGTGTAAAAGCAAGAGAAATAAGATGAAAGAAATATGAGTTAAGAATTAGTAAGTGACAATGCTTCATCTGAGAAATTCAGACAAATTAAGACTATTACAACTAGGTGTAAAAGCAAGAGAAATAAGATGAAAGAAATATTAGTTAAGAATTAGTAAGTGACAATGCTTCATCTGAGAAATTCAGACAAATTAAGACTATTACAACTAGGTGTAAAAGCAAGAGAAATAAGATGAAAGAAATATTAGTTAAGAATTAGTAAGTGACAATGCTTCATCTGAGAAATTCAGACAAATTAAGACTATTACAACTAGGTGTAAAAGCAAGAGAAATAAGATGAAAGAAATATTAGTTAAGAATTAGTAAGTGACAATGCTTCATCTGAGAAATTCAGACAAATTAAGACTATTACAACTAGGTGTAAAAGCAAGAGAAATAAGATGAAAGAAATATTAGTTAAGAATTAGTAAGTGACAATGCTTCATCTGAGAAATTCAGACAAATTAAGACTATTACAACTAGGTGTAAAAGCAAGAGAAATAAGATGAAAGAAATATTAGTTAAGAATTAGTAAGTGACAATGCTTCATCTGAGAAATTCAGACAAATTAAGACTATTACAACTAGGTGTAAAAGCAAGAGAAATAAGATGAAAGAAATATTAGTTAAGAATTAGTAAGTGACAATGCTTCATCTGAGAAATTCAGACAAATTAAGACTATTACAACTAGGTGTAAAAACAAGAGAAATAAAATGAAAGAAATAACAGTCAAAATGAACACCAAATAATAAAACAATTCAGACAAAACTAAGTGCAAAACAAAGAGATAAAATAAAAGAAAGGCTCATAAAAATAATAATTGATAATAAATGCCTCCTTGAAGAAATTAAAATATCACAAGAACATACAGATCATTCTTACATTCTTTAGATATTTGATGGATCTAGCTAAGGTGTGCACAAGACCATTTTTATGGAAAACCAAGTAAAGAATGAACTAGAAATGGCTTTCTTGATAAGCATTCTATGTTTTTTAATTCTTTTAGATTAGTTTTAAGAATTTTTTTTTTAGTAAAGGGCTAACTCACAAGACATATCAAAGGCAAAAAATGAAAAGCAGAAGGCCACCTACCTGACAAGCTTATGTGAATGGACATTGGAATGAGGGATGGGCTGACAAAGGGACAAATGTTGTTATGGGCTACAACAGATAGGATGTTGTGGAGACCCATGTCTTGAAGAGAGAGGGTACATAAAAAATGAAGGGGTTGTGAATTCGCCATCACCTTCCACTTCTGGTAGACCTGAGAAACCATGTCACTAGATTATGATTAGACATCACCTTTAATGGAAAAAAACTGCATTATAAGAAAAAAAAGATGAGGAATACAATGTTAAAGATTTAATGTAAACTCACATTGATTCATTTACCTTTTGCAAACATTATTAACCTTTTTTTTCTTGGTGATAATATGGTCAGAGTTTATTTGTATCTGTATTCAACAGTTCATTGATATTTCTTTTTATACAAGATTTATTTTTTATTTCTGTAATTTGAAACCTCTGATAAATCATTCTGTCATGAGTGGAATCCAATACGAGAATTTCTTTTCCAGAAGCAAAAATATGAAAAAGAATTATCCTTTAGTTGAAACTTTTATTTTAGCTTTTCCCACTTCTTCAGTATTGATTGTTTTGGGTTTTTTTATGGTCAATTAATCATATTTTCAATATTTCATATTTTCTTGGGTCAAGAATGGGAGAGTAAAGAAGAATTGCAATTGATCGACAAATTGTCTTGTATGAAGACTTTTCAGAAAATTCCGTTTATCTGAAACTGAGGAGGATTCGGAACATGTCATATCCGAGTGCTACCCATTGATTGAACCATTTACCATTTTTGCATTCAATGAAATATGTTACTTCATAAAGTCTGAGATTGTTACCAACTTTGTTAAAAACATGGACACAAGTAGACATGAATTCTTTGGAACAGTGCTAACAAATAAAAGATATTAAAATCATATCTGTTCATGGATGTAAAGTGGGTGAATGGATGGAAGAAGCTGAAAGGTTGCATTGGAATCTTTTCTTGAAGCCTGAAATGAATCCATAAATTTTCTCTTCAAAATAATTTTTCTTTTTGCTTTACAAAAAATTCATTTAACTGCTTGATTTAAAGAGAAATTATTTAGTTTTAAACAATTTTTTATCATTTGATGGTGTATTTGTGCAAATATCTAATCGAATAGATAATTTTATTTATATCAATGTACATATATAAATCAGATGTAGACACTGATTTTGAGAATTATATCAATGGAGAGAACTTGGGAAGCATATATATATATATATAGACAAGATGTTCAATAATTAGTGGTACAAAGTTTTTTGTCCATCTTTATTAAACAAAACAACTTGTAAATATTTTACAAAGCAGAAACCAAAACTAAATATCCATAAAAAATATTTGATACACTATCCAATATACAGTACTTCTGCATCAATAATTTGGTGAAGGACTTGCATGAGGCATGAATAACACTTTGGTAGATTTTGTTCCATTCCTTCAAGAGTTTTACCTTCAGAGACTCCAAACCATGGTGGAGTTTAACAGAAACCTTGTTTTGTAAGATTCCCAAATGCTGTAGTCAAGAGGATTCAGGTTTTCCAATGATGGAATGCCATTCTTCCTTCAAGATGAAGTGAGGAACATGGATTGCTAACCACTCTTGAGTTGTTTTGGCCCCATGTGATGAATCTTGTTGGAATAACCAACATTGATTTTTGAAATTTTTTTTTAGTCCAAGATAACAGTAATGCCTCAAGATTGTCTTTCACATAATTTTCTCAGTTGAGTTCCATAAAAAACCAAAGGACATTTTCCTGCTGCAGTCATAGGAGTCCACACCATCACAAGTCT
>OZ038510.1:44333277-44405777 GCA_964036315.1 Acanthosepion esculentum
ATCTAATCTGCATCCCCCTAGCAGGAGAAACCATCATTAGATCTAACATGCTTTAGACAAACTTGGCCACAAAGAGTCACACTGATTGAGCAAAGCCAAATACTGCCTTATAAGCACAAATTTCTCCTTTAATTCTCAAACATTCATATCTGTTCAGTTTCATATCCAATTTTTTTTATTAACCCAAGATTTTATCACTTTAAACATTATATATATATATATATATATATATATATATTTGTGTGCATGTATATATATATATATATATATGCATATATATATATGTATATATATATGATATATATGTATATATATTTTTAAATATATAAATGTATATATATATATATATGTATATATATATATATGTATATATATATATATATGTATGTATATACATGTATATATACATATATATGTATATATGTATGTATATATATATATATATATATATATATATATATAAAAAGTGTGTGTGTTTGTGTGTCTGTGTGTATTTCTTATTTCATTTTTTTCGTCATTTGATCTCAAGCAAGTTGATAATACCATTAAGATGCTAGGGGTTACTGAGAGTGAAAGAGAATGAGAAGACTTTAGTTAGGAGAAAAGACAGAAGATGACAATTAAAATTGCATTTAAATTTCTGAAGATCATAGCAGGCAGGGAAGCAAGAAACCAAAAGAGCTTCACAGGCAAGAATTACAAGAAAAGAAATTATAAGAATAGGACTGATTGTTACATTGAGCTACTTCAATGGTAAAATGATGGAACCTAGTTGCCAATCTTAAATTTTAATCTCTATCTATAAAAGCCAGGATGGGTGTGTGTGTGTGCGTGTAACGAATGCACGGCCACAATTTTCGACGGATTTGCACCAAAATTTATATGCACATGCTCCAAGTTAGTGGAAAGGCCAAGACCAACTTTGCATTTCCCAACTCCCATCGATAGTAGAAATAATCGATTTTTTTCATGCTTCTACGGCAGTTTTCATGTAGTTTGCAGCCATTTTCTACTGGCCAGAGTGAGAGCCTATAGCTGGCTGCCACGAATAGGCAGGAAGATTCTATTGGCCAGCGTGAGAACCAACAGCTGACTGACACGAATGTTAACTAGCATGCAAAAAAATTGATAGCTGCATTCGTCACAAGTGGGAAAAATTTAAATATGCATGGCACTTTACTCCAATTGGCTCATTTGCTTGCTTAAACTCAACGTTGATTCTGATTCCACAGAACTGGGTTGGGTGTGAAAAAATATTTGTTGTTAACATTCTTTTTTCATTCGGTTTTTCCAGTTACGAGTCCTTTTTTAAAGCTGATCGTTTTGTGTTCATTTTGTTTAGTTCTTTTTTCGTAACAGATTTAATGTTCAGTATAGAGAAAGAAAAAATTTGCAGTGTGAGATAGGCAAGAAGTAAGGCATGTAGCAACATCAGCACGGCAAAGGGCACTCCTTTAAAGGCAAGGAAGGGCAAAAATATTTTAAGTCAAGTGACAGTGATTGCTGTATGAGTCGTACAATCTTTGAATCAAGCCCGGGCAACGCCAGGCCATGCTGCTAGTAGTAAATAAAAAGCAAAGAAGGACACATGGTCCAGTGGATAAAAACATTGGTTGAGTAATCCAAAAAGTGACTTGACTCAAAGAGTTGTAAGTTCAATACCTGGCCACAGCAGAGTGAACAAAAACTTGGAGAGTTAAGTTACTAAAGAGAATTAACTGAAACTGAGATATCCAAAAAGGCATGACACGTGGAACTAGAACAATCTACCCCATTGACAATCTAGGAGTATGCTTCTGTTGAGATACCAAGAAAGGGAGCTCATTAGAACAAATTGCCATGAAAATATTCATAGAAAAGACAGTGAGAGAAATAACTGATGTTGAGATGCCAGGTCAGGATCAGTAACATTACAGACCCTTCCTGCTTTAAACATTATATTTTAGTAGACACAGATGTTTAAGTAGATGCCCTGTTTTCTTAAATAGTGTGAAAATGTGGTCTGCAATGTAATTGATCTTGACCTGGCATCTCGACTTCAATCACTTTCTCACCATGATGTAATTCCCTTCTGTCTTTTCTATAAATATTTTCATGAGAACTGTTCTGATGAGTTTTCCTCCTTAGTGCTGTAACTGCATGAATTTAAGCATACTAATAGATTGGTAACTAGGCCTCACCATTTTACTGTTGAACTAGATAGATGCAACTGTCAATTCTAATAGTTCCTCCAACATTTGTCGATATTTCTGAGATGTGGTATTGTTACTATTTACACTATTTGTATTATTCACACTTTTGTCCTCATCTTTATTGTCATATTCATGATATTTCGGCTGTTGTATGCTCCGGCCTTCTTCAGGATCTGTCTATATTTGTCGATATTTCTGAGATGTGGTATTGTTACTATTTACACTATTTGTATTATTCACACTTTTGTCCTCATCTTTATTGTCATATTCATGATATTTCGGCTGTTGTATGCTCCGGCCTTCTTCAGGATCTGTCTATATTTCTGAAGTGAGGTATTGTTACTATTTACACTATTTACATTGTTCGGGCTGTTGTCCTCATCTTTATTGTCATATTCATAATGTTTCGGCTATTGTATACTCCAGCCTTCTTCAGGATTTGTCTATATTTCTGAAATGAGGTATTGTTACTATTTACACTATTTACATTGTTTGGGCTGTTGTCCTCATCTTTATTGTCATATTCATGATGTTTCGGGCTATTGTATACTCCAGCCTTCTTCAGGATTTGTCTATATTTCTGGAATGAGGTATTGTTACTATTTACAGTGTTCACACTTTTGTCCTCATCTTTATTGCTATATTCTCATTTCAGCTGTCATATGCTCTAACCTTCTTCAGGTGATATTTAGTGGAATTAGAACAAGTAGACTGTTAAATAATAGATTAAATAAAAGATTCGATTCAAAAAGACCAGAGCATACAATGGCCAAAACATTGGAAATGTGGCAATAATGATGAGGACAACATTAATCTATTATATTTTAATATTTTCCATTTAACTGCCATATATAATTAGTAATTAGAATGATACATTCGTCATTACAATTGACTCCAAAAAACGAAAAGTACTTATGACTGAACCTATTATAATAGGTTGAGTCATAAGTACTTTCCGTGTTATCCGGTTAAGTAATTTTATAAAAATGTGTTTTGAATATAGATTCTTTACGACATGCATTCACACATGAGGGAGTGTTGAAAAGTTCTTGACTTAACACCCCCCCTCTACCAAAATCAATATTTCAATGACAAAATATCTGAACACTGATTTTGGGAAGTGAGTCAGGCTGAGAACTTGTCAGCAATCCCAAATATACAAGAAATAAATAAATCAGCCATCACATTTGAAACTCAAAATTTAAGAAAAACAAAATGAGATAGAAAGAATATTTTTTAACAATTCAAACAGTAAGGAAATATATGTAAACATGTTTATTACATGCAGATGAGAATTATATATCTATAAAATTTCTTATATATAAAAGAATTGTGTATCTATTTTTGTGTATACAAATTTTTTTAACAAATATTATTTAAATATATCCCAAATATAACTTAACAATTATTATCAAAATATATATTATATTATTTTTTTTTCTCCACAATAGGAATAAATAGGTTCACACTCCTCCCTGGTCTTTTGAACAGGAGTAGTAGTTTATCCCTTGCTTCATGTTTAGGACTGGGTTTCAGGTTCCTTCTAAATTCTACTTCAACTCTATACTGCTAAAATCTTGACATAAAAACTGAAATTTATACTATTATTGGTTTTCTGGTTCCTTTTAAAGACTTTTCCTTCTCTTTCACTTCCAGTAGCCCCTTGCATCTTAGTGGCTTTATTGTCTTGCTTGAGGTAAATTAATATATATATATATATATATATATATATATATATATATATATATATATAGATAGATAGATAGATAGATAGATAGATAGATAGATATATAGATATATAGATAGATAGATAGATATATATATATATATATACATAGCTTGGAAAAATTTGTCATTCATATTTTTGTATGAAAATGGAGATCTGAAAAATTAGGACAAAAATCCCAGTCCTAAGGAAATAAATTATAATCACCATGAACCCTTAAAATTGTCTGTTTCTTAATATAATTAATATTTGCTCTGTTTTTACATTGAGCTCTCTGGATTATATCCTCCCTGGAATTATCCATGCAGTTTACCAAATAACTTCATTAACTAACTAACTATATATATATATATATATATATATATATATATATATAGCGAGAGAGAGAGAGAGAATTAATGCAAGTAAAAGGTTTTTCACTTAGCTGTTTCATGTTACCTTCAGCATCCCAGGAATATATATATATATATATACAAAGTGGATTTGAGAAAGAAAAATATATATATATATATAATATTAATAGTAATTAATGATTAATCTGAATATTTATATTTAATTCATTTAATATTATGAAATAAATATTATTTATATTACTATTAATTCACAATAATATTATATTATATATAATTTATATTTAGTATTATTTACTAAATATAACTTAAATATAAATTATTATTTATTAAGTATTTTTTTAATATATCTAAAAAAACAAAATGAAATGGGAAGAAAATTTAACAATTCAAACCCTGAGGAAATATACATAAACATGTTTATTGCATATGGATGAGAATTATATATCTATAAATTTTTTACTTATAAAGGGTATTTCATTAATATGGATTGTATATAAGGATGTTTCATTAAAACAGACCAAAATCAGCTGTAAATAAATCAGTGTTAATGGTGAAAATTTATTTATTTTTCTATTGGATCATGTTATTTAAGTCATGGCAATTATGTGTGAAACATAATATCGCCCAATTGTCTGCCAAATCAAAAAGAAAAAATCATTAGATGCTTAAAATTAATTCACATTTAAAATCTGTCCAAGTTATTGGAACACCCTTCATAAAAGAATTGTGTGTCTGTGTATACATGTGTGTGTTAAAGTAATTTTATTTATATATATAAGACTAAGAATTAATGGTATCTAATCTTCAACCATGGGGGGGGGAGGTATATATAAGCCTAACAACAAAACATTTAAGTAAATACTAAATTATATAAATAATGAATCACTTGTTCACTGACCCAACTGCATCTGTTAATGTCACAATCCTTATACTCTCTGCCAAAGCCACAAATACTTACTCATCAGCACCCCAGAGAAATCTGCAGACATTCCCAACATCCATAGTAAATGCACATGTCAAATCCACATATGCAATCATGCATATACAAAATTAATTTGCATGTCTTCAAATGAAGACATCAGAGATTGGTGTGAAATGATCACTGACAATGGCAAAACGATTCCTCGTAGATGTACCCTGAGAGTACCCAATTTTTAATGCTTTTTCTGTGCAAATACCCTGAAATAATAACATTTGCATAAACCTATATAGGAGATATACAACTTTATATATCAGGCTAATAATTGGTAATTGAATGACAAAATGGGAAACAGATCCTACATTACACATTTCATTCTTGAGAAGGACTTCTTCAGACTAATAATATCTTTTATCAATGGACTCTTATATATGAAGGGGTACAGAACAAACAACAAGGAATACAGTTTTAATTTAAAAGAAATCCAAAAGAACCTTGTTGTTTTAATTAAAAGACAAAGTAATTTATTAAGCCAAAATCTATTGAAAGTGTACTAATTCCAGAATCTTCACTAAATATATGAACAGGATCATACAACATATCTCCTTTCCTAACAAAATTACTGCTATTCCAATGTGGGATATCTAAAAGTGATAGTGACAAAAAATGCAGTAGAAAGCTAAATTAATTAGGTTATGTTACATCAGATGTCAAAAAATTTTAATTAGTTATGTCATTTGTCTAAAAAATCAAATTTAGTTATGTCATATGTCAATTTTTTAAATTAGTTACATTAGATGTGAAAGTAAAAATTAACTAGTCATGTCAGATGTCAAAATTTAATTACCATATTTGACGGCATATAAGGCACACTTTTTTTACTAAAAATATCTTTTGACATTCCCCTGCATCTTATATGCCATATGTAGGTTTAAAATTCACAATAGTCAGCTGAAATTAACTACCTGGCAACTCCTATTAGCGTAGACTTTAGAGTAACTTTTATATACCTATTGTCATTATTTAAAAGGCTATTATGCAGATTAAAAATGTTATCATTGATAATATTCATTATATTAATTTCATCACGTTTAATATTAGTACTTTGTTTCACTAAAATTATATATAATAAATTCAAATTATATATTTGTAAAATATATTTGTTTCATTAATATTTTTCTTGCGATAACTTCCGGTTGCATTGGTATAAATACAATCAGAATTTTATATCCTAATTATTCCGCTAAGAAGTTTACAAGATGCAGGTTGTACAGATCATATAAAGGATATAATAAAGTTTTTATAGGCTTGTGTTCTTTTTTCTATTATTTTTCGTTTAATTGTAATCAAGGCTTGTTTAACCAAAATGATACCTCATAAATATAGCCTAGGCTGTACTATTTACTAATAATTTTATGAATTACTAATTTTTTCTTGATTTGCCCTGCTGAAATTGGGGTGTGTCTTATATCTTATACACATATCTTATATGCTCTCAAATATGGTAGTTATGTCAGATGTCAAAAAATGTTTAAATAGTTACATCAGATGTCAAAAGTTTTTTAAAGTTTTTAAATTTAAATTTAAGCATTGTACATATATCATCTCTCAATGCAGAATTATAATTGGCATTTGTTGTATTTCGTTCCCTCCTCCTACATATAAAATTTCATCAATAAAATCCTTATAAGTTTGAAGTTTTTTTGAAGAATAAAATGCATAATGTATGATTTTTTTTCCTTTTGTCATTCAATACCCAAAGAAACTTATATATCATCACAAGATCCAATACCACTGCAAAATGTATTTAATGAAATTTGTCTTTTGTCCTAAAAAATAAATTTTTGCTCAAATAACATTTCTCATTTCTGATTGATTCCTGTCAAGGGTCACTATAGAGGTAACAGAATTTGTTTTTTGTTTTTTTTTACTGCTACTGTCTGAGGAAGGTGAAGAAATTATGGAAGAGTGACTTGCGCTCTTTTGCACTGTTAACTGTTGCAACGTACAAGTGACAAAAACATTTTTCAAGGTATCTGACAATGGGACCAAGCAAAGGGAGAGATAGATTCATGCCTTTTTCAATGTTGAATATAAACAGCCTTGGCTTGAATTTGAATATAGATTGCCAACTCCATTACCACTATGCCACTCTCTGCACTTTGAAAATGCATTCATCTCAACAAAGACACAAAATCTACAGACTTCTTTAACAAGTGTTCACATATGGAGTATATGTTCTGTTATGTATTGTTCAATATTGAAACGTCTGAGTAAAAGTTTTGTCTTACTACAGCGCCAACCAAACCCAGTCCACATATAGTGAGTGTCAGCTCGACTATTCTGAATATGTCTTGGATTGCTCCTGACAGTAAATACATTGGATATTCACTTGAATACAGAAAACTAGGTAAAAACTCATTCTTTTCTTTCATCTTCTTATCTCCTCCTCCTCCTCCTCCTCTTCTTCCTTATTCTTCATTCTTTGTACCCATCCTCATTAATACAATAAATCTAACATTCAAACACAAATAGAGGGATCAATATTGTTAAAGTTCAAATAAAGAAAGACTTTCTTTTGTGCAAAAATATGTACATCTCCTGTCCTGAATTGATAAGTTAAAAATGGTTTATTTCACTCGATGGATAAACAGTCTTTCAGTATACTACAAAAAAATAAACAAAAGAAATAAAACATATACAAGTAATCATTTTCTATAATAAATGTCATAACAACACCTTTAATGATTTCAAGTTCTAGACTTTTCCAATAATTACATGCTAATCAGTAGAAATATCAACCATTGAGATAAAAAGATAAATTGAAGATATAAGACTTACCAAAATATCCAAGTAATTACCATCACTACTAATGAGAAAATGAAAATAGAAACCACACTCTTATATATATATATATATATATATATATATATATATATATATATATATATATATATGTATGTATGTATGTGTATATATATATATATATGAATATAAAAGTGGTCATTGAGGTCAACACCCTTGTGACAACAGTCTGTCCCATGCTTAAATACGATCTTCAGGCCATAACGATTACATTTAAGTCTAAAACAGACTATCGCCACTGGGTATTGACCTCAATGTCCACTTTTATATTTACATATACTCTGTCCCTGATATCAAATACTTTAACTCATAAATATAGCATACCTTAAAACTATATTTTTATCATATTTGTGTGTGTGTGTGTTAGTAAGGTTCATACATAATATCGCTGATCATTGCAAAAGCCATAGTAGAACGATGCTTGGCCATGATGATTGTGTTTATGCATGAAACAGACTGTCACCACTGAATTTGAAATTCCAACTAAAAAATGCCTACCTACTAAATAGACATTAACAGCTTTAATGCAAAAAAATATTCAGCTAGTACCTTCATGTTAGATTACAGACATTGATTCACCCTAATAAAACTGTCTCTCTCTTTATATATATATATATATATATATATATAATAAATATATATATATATATATAATAAATATAATGTACACACTATGTGACTAAACACTTTATTTTTATTATTATATAAACTATACCAGGACAGGAGACAAACGAAATTTTTAAAAGTTCTCAATTATTATTATTGAAAAAGCCAAAATAGATTATATAAGAATGAAAAATAAATGAATAAGTAAAAAATACATCTCCTTTACTGTCCATTCATTAATATTTGCCAATTCTTAGTGTTTTCATAAAATAACCATTAATAAACTTACCTGTCAAAAGACTAACATTCATTACCAAGTTTGTTTGTTTTTTCTAATTTTCCTTTGTGTGTACTTATTTACTGACACGTTACTAATGCATGGAACTGCAGCTAAAAAAATGTTAACAAATAATGATTTTCCTTACGTCTGCAACTTTGAGATGCAAGGGACATAACTCAAATCAGAAATTTAATTTTAACTCCATTGATTTTCTTTTTTTTTGTTATGTTTTATGTTGGATTAAATGTTGATTTTTGAATGAAAGGTCAGTTAAAAATAAAATTATTAACTAAAACTTATACGTTCACAGAATGTATGGATTGTAATTTTAGTTTAATAAATTTTAAATTTGTTTTGTCTTTGGTTATGAATAAGAATTAACATAAATTTTGAAAACAATTTTAAATAAAAAAATTCATAAAATTAAATTATTTCAGTTCAATTTGAAATAAATACCATATTGTGGAAATGTTTTTGGGTCATTTTTAATGATTTTTATTAAAACGCTTTAATTATTTTTTATTAAAAGAAAACCAACTATCAAAAACTTAAATAAATCTAAAATTAAAGCTAACGAAGAAAAACAAGAGAATAATTTTGTGAACACATTTTTCACAAGTTTTATTTGTTGTTCAGAGATCAATTATTCAATTGTAATTTATACGCACTGTTAGGGAAATTAAATATATTGAAAATTGATCAATTTTTAGTTTAATTATTAGTTATTATTAAACTTCTGCCTATCTAAGGGAACAGGGGATATTAATTAATCTTTATTCTGCAGGTGAGTTACCCATTGATCAATGATTGATACAACAGGACTGTAAAATTTACACTGTAAATTCAGTGAGCATATGCCTATGATAAAACGTCAAGTTTTTTACTTAAAATAAAAAATATATTTTATAATATAAATAATAGTTTTATATTATTCGTTAAAAATATTTGAAAATAAAAAACATATTTTAAAATGGGAAATGATATTGTTATATTCCGTGGTATAGGAATATATACTTGAAAAACAAGGTGGATAAAATAAGTAAAGGTTTATTGTAAAAACCAGTACAATAAGAATAAAGGTAACAGTTCTGTACAAGGTCGCCACAAGTCAATCCAGTAGTGAGTACTACTATTGGAAGGTCGGCAGTTCTCGCGTAAGTCTCAGTCATACTCAACAGATCCCAGCTAGTCAATATTTACTAGCCCCTCCCCCGAGGGTAGATGTGGCACAAGGCCGTTTAACATGGGTCATCCGAGCCCGTAGGCTTGGCCAAAAATTCCCCGTAGAACCAGCATGAACAGGTTCGGGTCTGTCTACCTTCCCAGACGCGACTCTGCCCTTCGGGTTCCTCTCTGCCCATAGGCAGAGAATTCGACAACAGCTAAGAGCTGAGTAATAGATCCCAGCTAGTATATTTAGCTATCCCCCCCCCCCCCACGAGGGTTACATGTGGCACAAGGCCGGGTTTAACATGGGATCTCTGAGCCCGTAGGCTCAGCCAAAAATATTCCCTATTTGAACGCATATAAACGGGTTCAGGGTCAGTCTACCTCTGTGAACGAGACTCTGCCCTTCGGCAGAGCCTCGTCCGGGTTCCTCTCTGCCCGAAGGCAAAGAGTTTGACTGTCTAGCTGGAACAGATCCCAGTTAGTCAGTATTTACTAGACCACCCATGTGGGTAGATGTGGCAGAGCCTCATCCGGGTTCCTCTCTGCCTGAAGGCAGAGAGTTTGACCGTCTAGCTGAAACAGATCCCAGCTAGTCTCTGTAGTCCGTTGACTTACAGCTACTTCTAGGTAGTTACTACCTATAGTGTAGTCACTCATGGGGGTGACAGTTTATTCTATTATATCAGATATATAAATTTTTATATATCAATTCCAGGTATAAATTATCTAGTGAGCCAACTCATCATGGCCAGATATTTGTTTATCAACAATCTGAGCTGATGAGTGTTTTGATGTGAAACTCTAGTGTTGGTCAACCACATAAGTCACTTGAACTTTTCTTGATTTATTAAATCACTCAGTCATATGCTATGCATGATACACTCTTAGGCGATCATGTATCTTTTGATACATGACTGACGAGGCAGATTTTTTCCCGCAGTAAGTTGTCATTTCTTTCTGCAGTAGACCAGTTGTCATCCAAGGCTACAGAACCTGATCTGTCTATTTACTCATAACTGGGAGAAGAAGAAAAGGATTCATAACTTTCCCAAGCGAATTAGCACGTAAGTGAATGTCATGGATTCAACTGGAATTCGAACTTGGCTCTCTGATTCCATTACTCCACTGTGAGAGAGTATAAGTCAAAATTTTGTCACTTAGCAGATAATAATAATAATTATAATAACATCAGTTTAAATGATAAATAATAGAAAGAGTGGAAATTTTTTTCCCACAGTATGTTGCCATTTATTTCTGCAGTAGACCAGTTGCCATCCAAGGCTATAGAACCAGGTCTGTCCTGCTATTTACCCATAGCTGGAAAGAGAAGACAATGATTTATACCTTTCCCAAGGGAATTAGCACGTAAGTGAATGTAATGGATTTAACTGGAATTCAAACTCAGCTCTCTGATTCCATTACTCCACTGTGAGAGAGTATAAGTCAAAATTTTGTCACTTAGCTGATTGATGTTACTTTCATCATCCCGACGCCAGAGTTCTATAGACAGACTCATCAATCCACTCATCAAGGGATATCAGCAATTGACTGCTCATACTTCTTGATTTTTCTTTTTTATACACATCATTGGTGTAAAGTTTTTTTTATAGTGTGTGTGTACAGTCACAACTAAAGGGTGTATATCATTGTATTTTTAATTTTAATAATTGTAAATATAGATAATTTTAAATTTTAAAAATACAATAAATTGCATTTTTAATTTTTATAATATGAAGTCTTTGTATGAGATCAATACAAAATGAAAAGGCTTTATATATTTTCATTTGTGCACACATAGTTAAAATCTAAGATATATATCTCCTGCCATCCTAAATATGACTCCCATCTATTTATCTTCCTCTGTCTCCTTTTAGTTTCTCTCAGTTCCCCTCAGCAATTACTCTCACCATCTTAAAACTTCCATCGCTTACTGACTCTCTCCCAGTAATCTCAAGTAATCTCTTCTTTTCGCAGTTAGACTATTACCCTAAATATGACTAGATATGCTCCTCTCAGCAATTAGTTGGTTTGGTTGGTTGTCTAATCATTGTTGGGTTACTAATGTATATGGGTACCTAATGACCATCAAATACTACTCAGTAGCAATGGTCAACCAAACTAAATTTGCTAATTATTATCCCACACCTTGGTGGCGAAGCAATTAATCTAACTCAGTATTTTTCAACTGATATGTCCAGGTGCACTAATGCACCCACAAAGATAGCCAGATGCTCCCCAAGTTAACAGAAGAATAATTTACTAATTATTTTTATATTTAAAAAAAATCTTTATTTTTAAAAAGCTAGAGACACCAAGCAAGTTAATGTCTTTAAAATAAATGCTTATTTCAGGAGATTCTCTTATTTTCAAATTTCATGACCAATTTTACCTTATTAAAATTTAAAATGAGCCCCAGAGTTTTCTACAAATGGGCCCTGAAGTAAAAAAAGGTTGGGGAACACTGGTTTAAGCTCTGAAAGACTGTGGAATGAAAGATCAGAAATTATTTTTTATGACTCTTGTTTTTTTGTTTATTTTAATCATAAAATAAAAGAACTTTCCACAATATGGTATTATTCTAAAGATCAAGTATTAACTTTTAAGATTATTTTAAAACGTATCAAATATCTAAATCTGATATCATAAAAAATAGATGTACATCTACCTTTTATTCTATACTTAACTGTCTCGTCTCTTTCACCAACCTTTGTTCTTTTCTTTCCCTGTTTTAAATTATTTTTTAAGCTTATTTGTCCATTCAAACAAATGTTTATTTTCACTGAAAACTTAAAACTTTAATACCAAATACAAATGGAATAATGTTAAAAACAGTTTAACTCCAAAAATTATTGTAAATTTTCTTTTTTTTTTCTTTCAAATCTATTCTTGTAAAACTAACTAATTTCAAAATGTCTCAAGTGTCAGTTACCAATCAGGTCGTAATCTCCTGTGTTTTTTATTCCCTAAATTTCTTAGAAGAAATAAATTCTGTTAATTTCCTCAAACAAATTTTGATGTAAATTATGCAGCTGACTAAAATCTCTTCACATTTCTTCAGCACAGAAAACTATTCACATTTATTTCTATGCATTTAGACTTAGTCACCTCAAAAATTTTTATTTATATTCTCATCCTAAACCTAAAAAATATCAACTCCGTTTATTTGTCTTCTGAAATAAATTTTTTTTGCAGTTGCGGATAAGAAAGTCTTGAAAACAAATATATTTTGTAATTTAGGTTGAATTATTTTAGGTACTTCACAAAATTATCTGTGATCAAACTGAAATCAAATTTAAACTTTTATAAATGTAGACATTTTCCACATCTGATAACTTTTTAAAAACATTCAGACTAAATTTGTTTTGTTGAGAAAAATATAAATTTATTTACTATATAAGTAAAAACAGTTTGAATTATTCTGCCTAGATGATAGTCACAAGTTTAATCTTCTGGTAAACAAAAGTGACACACTTCGATCTAAATTGAGGAAAAAAAAAGTAAAGCCTTTTTTTGTCATCCTTGCAAAATTGTTTAATTTAATCAAAACTAAAGTCCATATTGGCAGATTCTTTAGGCATAATATTATGCCAGTAATGTCGGATAAGAATACAAAACTAAATTGTCCATATCTAAAATAATTGGGCAAACATGGATAAACATGCTTGCAATATGACTTATGCCAATGATGCTATTTTTTTAACCATCTTCTCTCTTCAGCGATGTTCATTGTTTTAAAAAGTGATGATTAGAATTGTAATAAAGCCTAAACACATGATAAAAGTGAATTTATACATTTTTTGTTCTTGAGAATTTACAACAATATTAAACACTATTTATTTATTAGATTGTTTATTTACAAGAATAATTTTATATTTACAACATTCTAAAAACTAATCACAATTAGAACTAATGCAATGAAATATTTACTAAGTTATATTTATATCATATTTTTATTCATATATTTATAAACATTTGCTAAATTATTAAAATATAGGAGTTCCTTATTATTTACCATTTTATAAAGTTTGAATCAATTGGCAATTAACGGATCTCTTGCCAACCATTCCAATAAATAATATAATAAATAGTTATAAATAAACAATCTAATAAATAGTGTTTTTATTCTTTTTTTTTTTGTCAATTCTCAAAAACAAAAGAAATGTATTCATTCACTTTCATATGTTTAGGTTTTATTAAAATACTAATTGTTGCTTTTTAAGACAATGGACATTGCCCAAGAGTGAAGGTAATTAAAAAAGCAGTGTCATAGAAAAAAACTGTCCTTTTGACATTTCGACTTATTGTGGGCACATTTAACCATGCTTTCCAGTAATTGTTTATTCCCTTTTGGGCTATATCAAAATAATATCATCCAAATCAACAAATCAAGGGTATATGATTTCAGGTCTTTCTTCAAATGTTTAATCTTCTTACAAGGATTTGAGACATTATCTGATTGTCTTGTGTTATATAACCTAAGTTCAGCAGTTTTGTGTTGGCACACTCAGTGACAACCACTGAAGCCTAATTCTGCATTTTGGTGGTTCTGAATTCACATTCAATGTCAACCGTCAGTGTTCCTAGTTCTTTTGACTTCCTAAGTTGACATTGAGTACAAAACTTATTTTGGTATCTCTTAGGGTGAACCCAGTAAATACTGGGGTCACCACAGATCAACTTTTCTTAGATCAAAGTTCCTGATAGACATTAAATTTAATTCAAACCTCTGATATTCCCAGACATGAATCCAGACATAGGCAGTCTCTTCTAAATCTGTTTTATCAAAATAATGCAAAATATTATGTATATAACTGCTGAATAACTGAAATGGAATACTGAATTAAATTTTCTAATTTAAAAAATTTTCATTATTTTCAAATAAGTATGAACAGAGGTAGAGCCCCCTTTTCCTTATGGAAATAAAAACTATTTTATTCTAAAAGATTTATTTCATTGCAGTAAGCAGTCATACTAAATCTCAGGGTTCAACATGAAACAGTTTGGTCATGTATAACAGACAAACACTTCCCAATTATTTATATATAGATATGATATTACATTTTTTAAAAATATTTGGTTTATGTTTATAGGCCATAGCCATTAATAATAATCATGATAATGATAATGGACAATGAAAGCATATAAAAAAATACCTTAAAAAACTCTCTCTGATGTTCTCTTGTTTTTTCTTCTCCTTCTCCTCTTCTCTTCTGAACACTACCACTATCACTTCTACTACTACTCCCACCATCACCACCAATGTCTCACTGATATCACTACTACCATCACCACTACTGTTCGAAATGGTACCATTTCCTCTGATCATCATCATCGTCATCATCATTGTGAACAATTCCCTTTGACCTTGCTATGGTTGCAATAAACTTGCTTCTTGTGGTGAAGGCGATAGAGAATGGATCCGAACAAAATATGAATGGACTAAAAGGTGGATGCTTTTGGGTTACTTGGAACCAGGAACAAGATATCAAGTCCGTGTGGTTGCTTTGAATAACTTTGGGGACAAAGCTTCCAGCAGAATCTTGCTGGTGCAGACAGCTAATGAAGGTAGGTAAGATATGGCTGCATGACATTGTGTACTATTGAAAAGGAACATCATATGTCTGACCAGGAACCAAGATGGACTCTCTCTCACTTTCCCTAACCTAACTTTTACCAACCTGCAATGATCACAAACGGCAAAAGAAATGCAAAAAAGAAAAAATTTCTGAATGTTTCAACACCAACTTGAGAAACACTAAAATTTTCAAAGTCACTTAATAATTGTCCAAATCACAAATGCACTTGTCTTTAATTATATCAACACTGCGGATTTTTTTTTTTTAATGGATGTTCAAGTCTGTTGTATGAGTTTTTGTTGAAATATTTCAATCAATATACAGCTGTTCACTATTGCAATTAGAGTCACTGCCACAATTATCACTTTACCAAACAACCAAATGTTGTCTTCATCCTTCACAATGCTTGCCTTGCAGTTTCACCAAACTATGCAATGAATTATCTCTTCCTATTTTCATTTTCTTTGTTTAGTTGTTTACAGGAAGCTGTAAAATTCAACAACTAAACTAATCCAGTATATATCAAACCTATCCTGTCACCACTGGAGACATTATTACCCTTTAATTCAAAAGGTGTTAAGTCCCTAATTATTCAGAGGACTTGTTTTATTGGTTTCATTAGGATCTTTTTTTTTTCTTTTTAATTTAAAGCTGAAATAGAAGACATTGATTTTCAAGGCTTAATTTCTCTTCTGGGACGTTCAGTAATTTCTGTATTCACAATAACAACCTTTTTTTCCCTTTCTTTCAGGTGTGAAATATTTTACACAGGCAATCATAACATTTCACTCTTTCAGAATTTTGATAATTTCTTTATGGCAGGAAGAGAGTTTTGTTTTGTTTTTTGCTTTTTCTTTCTTTTCCCTGTTTTTGTTTATAATGAATGTTATTCCTAATTAGATTTTTTTCTTTAAACAAAAAAAGAAAAAGACATTTACCACAGGAGAGTAGAAGACACATACTTCTAAATTTAAAAAAAAAGTGTGGAAGGGAGGCTTCAAACCCTAGCTATAATAGTCAATCCATTCCAAGCAGTTCTCTATACAGGCGATAACAAGAAATATTTTGGAAACAATTACAAAGAATTAACCTAAACTAAAACTATGAAAATCAATTCAGAATTTGAGTGGCTGTGTTTGTAAAAGTGTTTACAAGATGAGGTTTGGCTGTGGATTCAAAATTGAAAAATTAAGTTGGAAAATGATTTTACTTTTATTTTTTTTTCTGTGGTTATTATTACTTTTTTTTTGTAATTTAATCAACTAATAAAAATTATTTTTCTCTTCTCAGAGTCTTTTCTTTTATTTGACTAACACACACTCATATATATTTACTAATCTTACTCCATTTTCAATCTGATCTGGCTTTTGTAAAGCTAGAGCATAGCAGGAGGAACCAGGTACTTACTCAAGACATACAGAGAAACAACCCTTTTTCCAGCATCTTTAGCAATTTGTCAGGTCTGGGGTGGGGGTGGATTAAATCTCAAAAGTCATTCAAGCTAAGGGGCTTCTTTGAAAGAAAATCCATTCATTGAGATAGACAGAAATTCAGGGGCTGCTCATTGGTGACAAAATGATTCAATAATTCATCACCCATAAGGCCATGTAGATGATTTTAACCCAATCAAAACTAGAAAGTAAAGACTGGGCAACTCCAATCCTAATATAGCAGCACTTCTCAGTAATCTGTCTGATTTTTTTCTTGTAAGAGTAAAGAATATCAAGAGGGGTCAGATACTTACTGGAGCAGTACAGAGAACTGACCATTTTTATAGCTTCTTTCACAATGAATCATATATAGGAGTTCCCCTTGAGGTCTGGGGTCAGTTTGTCCCAATAAGCATTCAAGACAAGAAGCCTCCTTGAGAGAACAACTGTTCATCACAATAGTCAAAAATTAGTCTGCTTGGTGATGATGGAACATTACTAGTTTATTTTTTGAGGTAGGAATGTGACAAACCAGTCCCCCACCCACCATTGAGCTGTTAGAGTTAGGTCAGAATAGAGATCAGTTGCCAGGTTCTGGATATCTAGATTTTTGAAGATGCACCATAGGATATTTGCCATTGTGGATAATGGTTTTTTCATTTTTGGCTATCAATGCTTCAACTATCTGACAATATACTCCTACATTTTAGCAGGCTTTCATCACATAAAGGTAAGAAAAATTAACTATGTGTACATAACCTTCGAACTGAGTTTTCTGGTAACAGGTATCCACTGTAAACTAAGTTTTTCCAAATGCTACAATAAACATTCAGTAATATTTTAATCTCCTCCTTTTACTGAAATGAAGAGTTACCATTTAAGTGACAGATCACCCGTGACAGATCAAATCATTTACTGCATTTTATACAATAGGTAGAAACACAGTAACACATTAACTTATGCACATTCGTTACATTAACTTATGCACATTCGTTACATTAACTTATGCACATTCGTTACATTAACTTATGCACATTCGTTACATTAACTTATGCACATTCGTTACATTAACTTATGCACATTCGTTACATTAACTTATGCACATTCGTTACATTAACTTATGCACATTCGGATTGCTATGAATTAGTGTGGAATCAGAAGGGTTTTAGGTTTGTGATAATAAACGTGAAAAGCATGTTCTTCATATTAATCACAACAATTTTAACGTAGACATACAAATTGAATAAATCTCAAAGGTAATATTGAACAAAGAAACAAAGGTAGTCGTGAATTCAATTAGAAACAAAAGTTGAATATTTATGTACAAATAAATTATAATACAATTTTGGAAAAAGTTGTGTTTCAGTTGAATACTTGAATGTTTGAAGAAAAGTTGAATTAAGTATTTTATGAACTCAAAGTTCAGGAATGTTCCTTTCTTTAGCAAAAGTGTTCACATAAAAATTTAAGGAAAATCTATCGAGAGATAAATTTTAACGTAATGTAGTTGCGAGATTTTTGCTGAATTTTGTATGTTCTTGTTTTGGCAGAGTTATCCACCTTGGACTGTATTTTTTTATATTAATGCTTAAGTAGTAGTTTCTGTTTAGTAGTGTAGATAACACTTTTTTAGAAACGTACAAAGATTTCAGAGAGAGAGAGAGAGAAAGAGGTTGAAGGTTGAGTCAGGTGTTGACGCGCGAAAAGTCCTTTAAGTCAAGATGTAGACACACGTGGATCTCTGTAGAAATCTCTCTGAGAGTGAATTGCTGTCTGGTGAATTGGACTGAGATTCGTCCTTTTATTTGCTCTGAGAAGTTTGGACCAGCTCCCAGCGCTTTGGCGGCAAAAATATCCTGGGGGCGTCTCGACCAATAATAAGCCGAGTTTCGCAATGTGTGGTGTTGATTGGTCAAAACTAGCTGTTATGGAATATTCCACCTTAAAACGGGGTGAGTGGAAAAATACGGACGATTCTACACACTAATACCCTTGAGAAAGGTATGAAGCCATCTCTTCTCCTCCAAGCTATGGATAAATAGCAGGAAAGATTTGGTCCTATAGCCTTGGTGGCAACCAGTCTAGGAGAATAACAACTCTGAATTCAAAACCTCTGTGCCTTGCCAATCCACAATTAACCAACTGGGAGTAATACAACTATACTCTTGAAAATATGGTTAATCAAGGAGGAGTTCCTCCAAGGAGTGAGAAGGCCCTGAATTTGATCAAATGAACTTTTGTTTCTGGTACCTTTTTATTTATATTTATACGATAAGGATAACTGAGACTCATCAGAAAACTTTGTGGGTCAGGGTAAAATTAAAATGTTTTTGGCATGTCTGTAATGCATTATAATCTTAGAACTCCAAGCAACCATAATTAGTTGTTTTGTTCTGCCATGAATTATGTCATTACTATCATTCATAGCATCAGACTAACATTTCTTCACTCACCGCTAACAATATCTGTAACATGAAGACAATTTATGAAAAACTAACTGTAAAGTTCAGTTAAGGCTGAAGGTGAGAATACTATCCAAAATTCTAAAAATTTATCCACTGAGTGTACAGTCTTAAAACTCTACATTCAGAAAGAGGCAACTTGACAAAATAATATTTGGATAAAAGTTCTAAAGACTCATTATATAAATTTATTTTTGAATGAGTGTACAGTCTTAACGCTCACCTTGCAAAAGGATTTACTTGACAAAATTACATTTGGATGAGCGTCAAGTTCAAAATTCTAAACACTCATTCAATGAGTGAGAAATCTTTGCATTATACTTTCCAATGGATGTTACCTGATAAAATAAATTTTGCATGAGAATGCAAAAATTTGATACACTTATCATTCTAGAAATCAAATTTAGAAAAAGAAAAACATCACAAAAGTTTTTTTATTCCAAAAAAATTAATTCCATTTTCCAGTCATTTTACAAAATATTTTTTTCAAATATACTAAATAAAATTTTCTTTAGACCAAATTATTTGCCTTCTGACAGTGTTTTGTTAAAATCTTTTGTAAACTATTTCAAATTATGATATTTTGTGAACAAGAACTTGACACTTCTTTTTATGTTTATCCCATTAAAAAAAGTTTATATTATCCAGAATATATATATATATATTGTATGTTTGATACGTTCCCAGTTGAAAATAAATGCCAAATCTATCATTCTCTTGTTTTGTTTGTTGGAGTGGGGACAAATTTATTGATGCAAGTCATTAAACATGTCATTATGAAATTTATTTTAAAAAACAGAAACAAAAAAGGCATTTTTACTTGGAATCAGAAAGAATCAGTTCAAATTTCAGGGATACATGATAAAGAAAGGTGACTTGATGAATTTGACACTCACAGGACAAGAGGCAGAGGAAAACATAAACAACCTTGAGTAAATGAATCACAGAACACAAACAGGGAAAGAGAATAAGGGACAAACATTTCTTAGTGCTATAGGGGATAGGAAGTTGTGGAGAACTATAATTACCTATGTGCTGAAGAAGCATGACACATAAAAGAAGTAATATCAAAGGGAACAGTGAAGAATGTGTTTCCTTTTATTAGAATTTTGTGACTTATTCCATTGAAAAGTGAATTCTACAATACTGTTCCAATCATGATAACTGACAAAACCATGTTCTGCTATGGCTTCTTACGTAAAAGACAAGTCTGACTTGCACGAAAACTCAAACGGACCAATCAATGCTTGACATGAATCCAGTCATTGATTGAGTAGCTTCAGAGGTGGTGGCAGGAAAAGAGAATAAAAAGAAAATGCAAGCAACAAAAAAAACGAACAGGAAAAAAAAACAAAAAAAACACAACAGATATAATGTTCTGTCAAGTGAATGATAGGGAATGGTGTATTTTCAACATGTCGCCCACTTTTTCCCCCATGAATTTTCCTATTTAAGATGCTGCCAAAACTCAAGTAATTTGTTTCTCCTGGGAAAGGGATTTTTTGGCAGAATGTTCGAGTTTTTGCCTTCTTTTTTTTTATTTATTTAATACTTATTTTTATCTATTAATACACACATTGCTTGAAATGATTGTCAGCTAATGGCAACTCATCGATACCTGATGACATTAAACACCTTTTAAGAATTGGCATCCTATCTAAAGAACTTGGCCAGAGTCATTATGCAATCTTGTAAATAATTCTACCTAGACAAAAGCAAATTGCCACATATTATAGCTTATAGGAGTAACGGGAAAAAAAGGTGTCCTCTCCCTCCAAGCAAGAATATTCCAGAAATACTAGTCATTTATATAAGTAAAAGTTAAGTATTGGCTCACCTTCATATATAATAGAAGAGTTTTGAAAAAAAAAAGCATCAACAGTTATTTTTAGATTCTGTAATTGGATAGGTGTTGGATGTGCTGTGTGGATAAAAGATTTGAATGAGAATTTGGAGAGCAAAGTTCAAATTTCAGCCAGGTTCATTACATTCACATACACACAAATACTCTTGGGAAAGGTACGAATCTATCTCTTATCTCCACAGCTATGGGTTGAATAGAAAGACAGACTGGGTCCTATAGCCTTGGTTGGCAATCAGTCTACAGCAGAAAGAAACGGCAACCTAGTGCAGGAAAATCTTCTGCTTCGTCAGTAATCAATCAGAAGAGACTTGATCGCCTTAGTGTGTATCATGTATAGCACTTAATTGACTGATCTTGGTGGATAGGTTAAAGTTTCCTGGCAGAGAATGTGGAGTAAGAGTGCCAAGATGGAATTCTGGCTTAGCACTAATGCCCTTGGAAAAGGCACAACTCCATCTTCTTTTAACTTTGGATAAATAGAAGAGACTGCATATAATAGGCAGGGAGATTTTTTGGGCAGTCAATTTTTTTAATGAAATACTGTTGAAAAATGATCTATCTATAAGAGGCTACAAAAGGACAAACTTTTTGCTAATCATATCTTGTTTTTTTGTCTGAATGAACTGAAAACTATGAATAAACTAACAAGTTTCTTTTGCCCCTAAACAATTAGCCTATTAATGCCCACAGCCATATTTTGGGGACTGTCTGCATTAAGGAGTTGTAGGTAGAGACTGATAATTTATACCAAACTTTTTAGAAAAATCTATAATTAATACTGAATTTTTATTTAAATTTTTATAATTATAAAAATTAATATTATCAATTTAAAAAATGATATTGATTATATTGAATACATAATATTATATTATATATTAATTATATATATATTACAAAAATTATATTAAATATTATATTAAAATTATAATTAATATCATCTTCTATGTGTCATGTCCCTCCATGACATGTTTCATCCATGGTATTCTCAGCATCCTTCTGTAGAACCACATTTCTGTTTCTTCATCTCTCCTTCATCTGTGAGGAGATTGTCCAGCATTCACTGCCATACAGGAGGACTGAGACTGCATAACAGTTCAGTACTGTTTTCTTTGTTTCTAATGAAATTTTAAACCTTCTTTAATGCTACCCTTGTCAAATTTGGACTTACCTTGACACTTAAGCAAGAACAACAAGAAAAATGCTTCTACTACCATTTTCTGTGCAGTGTAGACAATATAACAGTCAGTATTTTATGTACTTGGAGTTCCTCTACAACAAAACAATGCTAATCACTGCCAATGACTTGAGGTGGAACAACTACATTGAATCAATAGCTGCATCTACTGCAAGGAAAGTCAGTTCACTGTGCCGTGCCATAAGATTTTTTTGTCAGAATACATCTTACACATCTACAAATTCGTATCTGGTCTGGTGCCTCTGCTATTCATCTTGAGATTCTCAACAAAATCCAAAGAAGAATCTGCAATTTAATCCGTCCTGACTTGACATCTCAACTTCAGTCACTTTCTCATGGGTGGGAAAGTGAAGTTGAGATGCCAGGTCAGGATCAGTTACATTACAGACACTTTTTTTATCAAGACTCTCAAGAGATATAGTAGCACTAGATCAGATATGGCAGCAGTATTCAATGCACAGATAAATGGTAGATTTATAAATATGCAAAAAAAAAATCATCTGGCAAGACAAAATGAACAAAATTTCCTAGCAGTAGACCAAACAATTGATTCAGTATAAATCACTCCACTTCATGTTAGTAGAAAACATGAGCCAATGCAGGAACAAAACGGTGCTCTCCTGGATTAATAAAATATTAATAAAACAGACTAAAACAGACTTGTTAGTCAATCAAATACTAACCTTCAATAATTACTTTCCAGGTTCTTTGCAGTTTTTTTCATTGCTTAAAAATAACAAGAATTGAAATTTATTAAAAGATGTACAATATGTTGTCTCTCTTAGATTGTAAGCAGGAATAGATTCTTTCTTTTTCAGTTTTGTGATCTGCATGAAAAATTATTTTCTTTTCTATTTATATAGATGTATTTTCTTTATATATATAAAGAATTATTTTCTTATATTGTATAAAAAATATTGAAAGTTCACAATTCTGTATCTAAGATAGACTCAGAGTTTCATGATGCTTCACTCTTCTATCTCTGCCCTGAACAGCTAAGCATTGCAATACTCCAAGTTGACCTCTGATAAGTACTGTGAAGTTTCAATAGTTTTGATACAATAATTATTACCTTACATAGCTATGCTATTAAGTGCTTTTTTGTCTAAAATCCAGTTTGTCTTGACTTACATCAAATTATATAATTTTATGTATATAAACAGTTTTTGTCAAAAATTCTGTTTGTCATGACTTACATTAAATTATATAATTTTATGAATACCATATATATATATATAGAGAGAGAGTCGCCTGACGATTGCACTAGCATGAAACAGACTGTCGCCTCTAAGTGCTGACTTCCATGTCCACTTTTATATTTATATATATATATATATATATATATATATATATATATATATATATATATATATATATATATATATACATATATTCAATACAAGTAGAACAACTGAGTTTCATGCACAATGCAATCTTCATGTTATGAATTGAGACTGACTGTTACACAATTTAAATATGTTAAATATCATAATGGTGGTGTAGCCCATATATTATACTGGTGTTGTTAAAAAAAAAAAAACTTTCTTTTCTATTTAAAATAAACTAAAAAAAAAAATAGGTAATAACGTACACCCATCCACACAAAGTACTTACTTCAAGTTACATAGGTAAAATTATTGACACCACCACTCAATGTGCAATTATATATATATATATATGTGTGTGTGTGTGTGTGTGTGTGTGTGTGTGTGTGTGTGTGTATATATATATATATAAATATATATATATATATATATATACTCTGAATTCATTGATACTCCTCTGGTACTAATGCTGTGTAATATTCTGTGATGAATTATGCTATGTATTTTGCTAATATCGAATTTTTTATGCATTTTGTTTTTAAGGCAATGTACTTTATGGAAAAATCCTAACTCATCATCAGATCTTTGACACCTGATCAACACTTTCCATTCTTGTACACAACTGTCTATTTAAACTTCCCTTTGAATATCCAACTCCAACTTTGGAAAACTGATTATATGTCTATTTTACTTTTTTTTGTTTTACTTTTCTGGGAACACTTTGTCTAAATTTGATTCCATGGCAAAAATATATACATATATTTGAAATTCTATTACTGTACATTGCATATCCAACATTTACTGTTTTTTTCCCCCAACTTCTTTACCCAAAAGCAAAATTGCTGCCCACAAAATGCAGTCACATGCAAACCTATATAGATGAAACCAAATTTGTAATCTTTCACCTTATAATGTTTAAAAAAAAATATCTGTAACACGTTTGAAAGAGGGGAAAAAAGACAGATTTGTATTTTATGCTTGAAACAAAAAAAAAGGACATGGCTGACAATTCCTTCTGATTTTTCACCACTTATCTCCCTTTACTTGCTGCATGCTGCTTGCTTATTTGCTATTTACATCAAATGCTGTTTGTCAGATTGTTTTCGTTGCTATTTCTTTCCTAATTCTACCTCAAACTTATCTGCCTTTATTGTTTTATTCACCTGCTTTTATTTCCTTCCTTACTCATAAGACCTGAAGGTAAGTGAATAAATCTATCATAACCATGCCTTTATTTATTCTCTCTCATATCTCTCTCTTTTGCATATATATATATATATATATATATATATATATATATATATATATATATATATATATATATAAAATATTGTTTTTTCATTGTGCAATATCTCATATATGTGCTCTGCAAAAATTTTTATATACTGTTTATAATCAACATTTTCATTTATTTTTATATATGTATTGGCAGGGAAAAAATTTAAACATCTTTATTCCTTGTAAAAATAAATCTAATAATTTCTCCTCTTAAACCTTTATTGTATTGCATTACTGTTGGCTACAAATTTTATCTATCTTTGAAGTCTTTAATATATTGCATATGTGTTCTGTAAATATGTTTACACTTTGTAATAATAACAAGAACAACTAATGTTAATATTATCATCAAGAGCAAGATGTTTTTATATGAATTTTTTTATTATTGTTCTAAAATATTTTTTACTTGTCAAATAATAAGCAAGTCTCATAGAAACACATTTTTCTCTTTATTTTAAGTATATAATATATATATATATATATATATATATATATATATATATATATATATATATATATATATATATATATATATATATATATATATATATATATATATATATACTTCTTCTATGTGTTATATTTCTTCATGACATGGTTGATAATATCTCTATCAGCCATAACACATTGAAACACCAGTTCTCATACAAACACCAAAGTTAAGCAACATCGAGCCTGGTCAGTACATAGATGGGTGACCACTTAGCAATACAGTAAGCTTGGATGTGCAGTTGGTGTAATGGATAATGACTCAAAATTAAAAAAACGATGAGCCAAGTTCCAGTCACATTCATTATATTCATGGACAAATACCCTTCGGAAAGATATGAATCCACCACTTCTCCCCCAGCTATGGATTAATAAGTAAGACTTATTTCACTAAACCATTATCAAAAAAAATATTCTTACAATCTTAAAACCTGATATAAGAGAAACCCGGATATAAGAGAGATTTTCTCTGGTCCCAAATTAGAGCCTGTGTTAATGTATATATAATAGACCAAACCCGGATATAAGAGAAACCCGGATATAAGAGACTTCTCCAGTCCCGACAACTCTATTATATCCGGGTTACACTGTATATAAGTTCCACTTAAAGTCTAGAGTAAACTTGATGATTCTTATATGAATAGAAACGGAGTGGATATCAACCAGAATCTGCCAAAGGTGACATTTATATGAGTATTAATAAAATTAACTCAGTAGATGTGCCTCAGATAAGAATCAGTATACCAAGGGATTTTCAAACCTTAAATAAAGTTGGAAAAGAGTTGGCATAAAAATCATAGATTTGTGAACATTAAATAGGTTTTCTATAGCGTGACCAATTTTCCAAAGCTCCTTACCAAAATTGGCGCCTTAATAAAGAACAGATTCACAACAAAACATTGCATCTGCAACATGCCATGCAAAAGTTGTATCCCTTACTAAAGAACAGTTTCACAACAAAACATTGCATCTGCAACATGCCATGCAAATGCAGAATTGTCCTACAGGACAACAGCTTAGTGGATTAAAGATTCAGTTCACAAATTTGGTGACATAATAACTGTGAATTCATGTAGTGTGTACAATGTGAGCAATAACTGAGTAGTACTAAAAATAAAAACTAGATGAGATATCCCTAGACATGAGCAGTGGAATGAGAACAATCTAACCTGTAGATTAAATATAGGGTTCAATTTGGAATCCCTTGTATGTTACCTAGATCAATATACACCTGACGAAAGCCCGAGTGTACAGTGGCCAAAACATGTTAACAACAACAAAGACAAACAATAGTCCAAATGTAAATAATTATTTTATCAGTATGATATTCCTTGAAACATTCCAGACACAAATCTATTGTGCATTCTTTGCACCAACTTGTTACCATTTTTTTTCCTCTACTCTTCAAGGAGTATGCATGTTTTGTCTTTGATTTCTTCTTCAAGCTTTATTTCCATGGAAATAGTCCAGAAAAGGATACAACCTTATGAATCCTAGAGTTGACAATTTGATGAAAGAATGATGTTTATATTATTGGAAAAGTTTAAATCATCAATTGATGTTATCCATTGATGATGCTTGCTGTTTAAAGGTTAAAGATAGATCATTGCATTTGTATAACAAACATATAAAAAAGAAAAGACAAAAGGCCCATAAACCAGAAAAACCTCACAGCCTTCTTCAATAGCCCACAATTCAACAAAGACAAAAACTAACCAAACATTAAAGACAATATTATAATAAAAAAACATGAGAATTATTTAACTATTCATTGAATATTCAGTAATTATTTATACCAAATGGGTATTGCTGATTTTTCACATACAAAATTGACTGCAAATAAAATAGGTCTTTCTCATTAATCGAAATCAAGTGTTTTATGCTTGATCAAACTCACTGGATGCCATTACAATTAAGTGAATTAATTACAAGCTTTTGAATATACCCCTACTAAAAAGTACTACAAAATGCAAGAGGAATTGAACTGTAGAATTTTTATCAGTACAATATCAAAGATGTTTTAGCTGACAATGACAGGGCCTATCCAGTATTATTGGCCAGGAAGCAAATCAAGAATTTCTTTCTTCTACAGGTGACAAAAATATTGAACTACACACACACACTTGAGAGTAGTGAAATCAGTGTCCTATCCACAGAGCTATCAATTTCTCACACTCAAAAATATATTTCTAAAAAAATACATAAATAAACAGAAGATTCTTTAGCTTTCCTTTACTTGATTTTTGATTTTTTAGGGCTGCAAGGTTATTGCCTGAATTTCTTGCAGTCAAGAATCAATAGCTACATTGTAATTTGCCTTGAGTGTCAAGCATTAACAGATTGTTACTAATGGTGCCGTGCACTCTTACTTCCAAGAGTCATTCTTCAGAAACACTCTTTCACTCTCACTCTTTCCTTCAAGAGTATCATCATTCACAAAGAAAGACAATGTAACAGTCAGCCATAGTTCCTCAACTCAACCAAAGTCTTTCTTTCTCTTACTTTATCTCATATATATATATATATATATATATATATATATATATATATATATATCTTTGATAATTTGATCAGATGTTGAGAAGTGGGACAGACCAAGAACTTTTCAGCACTCCCTTGTATCTCAATAGATGCAAATGAGTGCTGAAAAATTATTGGCCAGTTTCCCTTCCCAAAACTCAAACATTTGAAAGGAAGGGCTTCTTAGGTAGGCTGAATTTTTTAAAACTCCCTTATTCAACATCATCATTTGATAAACACCAGAAATGTCAAAACAAAATTGATACTTTTTGTAGTGATCTTATAACATAAATAATTTATGCACTTTTCATTGATTATTTTCTTCTTTCATTTGGTCAAAAGTCCTACTAATATATACTAAATATTATTAATCTTGTTATCAATATTGTCTTTTATCTCTCAAATTTCTTTCATCGGCCTGCTCTCTCTCTCTCTCTCTCTCTCTCTCTCTCTCTCTATATATATATATATATATATATATATATATATATATATATATATAGAGAGAGAGAGAGAGAGAGAGAGAGAGATATATATATATATATATATATATATATATAGAGAGAGAGAGAGAGAGAAGCCAAAAGGAAAACTTATCTTAGCCAACTATTCATTTTGTTCTTTTACAGATATTTTTAGTTATATTTGAAATTACGTATATATATATATATATATATATATATATATATATTATAAATTTACTAATTTAAAAATATGGTCCCATCACTACACAGGAATTACCATGTTTCAAAAACAAACTAAAAACTCTAAATTTAATTTTAGAATTAAATTAAATCCTTAGTACTGTTTCATTTTCAAGTGATTTTCACTTGAAAATGAAACAGTTTTTGAAACATGGTAATTCCTGTGTAGTAATGGGACCATATTTTTAAATTAGTAAATTTATGATATTTATGCTCTGCAGAATTGTATTGAGCACTGTTTTTTAAAAATGAAAATAATTAATAAGTATACCGGACTATAAATCTTACTGTTCTTTCTCATTATTTTCAAATATATACATAATTTCAAATATAACTAAAAATATCTATATATTCACATAGCTAAAAATATAGATACACACACACACACATACACACACTCACACACAAGCTTAAAATAAACTAAAAGCTTAAAATATGAAATAAACTGAAGGCCCAATACAATTTTGACTACACAGGCACACAAAGGAGAACTAAAGTGATGTACATTAATGTATCTATGAAGAAGTGTGTAGTCAACATAACATCACTTAATTCAATGAATTCTTAAAGGACAAAACATGTCACACAAAATTGTGTGTGTGTGTGTGTGTGTGTGTGTGTGTATATATATATATATAGAAGTAACACCACAAGAAAACTTAAATAAAATGTTCCCTCTGGCAGGGTACAAACCTGCATCCCCCTTTGTAGGGGGAAAAACAGACAGCATCACAGCTCAGCAGGTTTGAATGAGAAAAGAGGGCTTGGGGAATTTATCACTTACAGGACACATTAAAAGCAAGAGAAATGGAGCGGAACTGGAAGTAACCTGCTTAACTCATTTCAATAAATGGATCACAGAACAGGAAATGAGAAAGATAGAAAAAAGCAACAAAAAAAACAGAATTGCCAAGAGCTAAAAAGGATAGTAAGTTGTGGAGGGCCACGATTCCCCACATCCTGAAGGGATACGGCGCATAAAAGTAGAAGAAGACTATATAACTATATTAATATATGACTTTACTGAGATATCATTTTGATGCTAATCTAATTTGTAAAGCACAATAGTTATTACAAAAGGCCTGTTTCAAAGGAGAATCTAACTTTGGAGAAGCGGGTATTGTTAAGTCTTCTTATCACCGATGTTGGCAAAACCCAAACTTGAAGCAGACCTCTTGTATATTGTTATACGTCCAATCTTTATATCTGTAACAGGAATGTATATCTATGTCATCAGTAATTATGTTTTCAACATGTTATACTTTAGAAGGTCTAAGTTCATTCCTTGTAACCAAATTACATATTTTTGGATGCTTTCCAAATATCTCTGTCAGTTTAGTAGTAAGACTTTTCACTGAATTGTTGAGCTTGTCACTTATCCTCACTATCAACTTAGTGTTATGGTTATCAATGGCTGACTTTCAAATTTTGTATGTAAGCTCAGATAATGCACTATACACAATATTTTGAACAGGAGTATAGGTTTATCTCTTGTTTCCTGTTTCGGACTGGGTTTCTGGTTCCATCTAAAGTCTACTTCAACTCTATACTTCTAATGTCTCTGCCTAAACACTGAAATTTTATTTACTATTTTTTTTTTCGCCTATCGTCCAGTTCACACTCCTCCCTGGTCTTTTGAACAGAAGTAGAGATTTATCCTTTGTTTCCAGTTCCTTCTAAATTTTTGTCATTTTCTTTCTCTCCCAGTAGCCCCTTGTGTCTTAGTGGCATTATCTCTTTGCTTGGGGTGAATTAGTGTGTGTGTGTGTGTGTGTATGTGTGTGTGTGTGTGTGTGTGTGTGTCTCTCTCTCTCTCTCTCTCTCTCTAGTTCTCCTTTGACTTTATGATAGAAATATAGTAGAAGTGATATCAACAGTGATAGCAATTGTATCTAATAGGTACTTACTCTCCAATCCATTCCTCTTTTCTATGTGCCATGTCTCTTCAGGATGTTGGCAGCCATGGCTCTCCACAATTTCCTGTCCTTTGTACCTCTTAGTAAATTTTATCCTTTTTGTTATCTCTCCTAAACCCTGTTCTGCCATTCATTTACACAAGCCTGTTAGTTTATGAACTGTTTTTCTCTTTCCCTCTTGCCTTCAGTATGTCCAGTGAGTGTCAATTTTTCTAAGCCCTCTTTCCTCATTATGTGCCCTAGAAATTTCAACAGCTAAAACATTCTAGCAGAATAAGTTCCTCTCAGAATGACTGAGATGATAAATTATTTTATATGCTTACCAGTATGAACCAGTATACTTACCTTGGTATACCCACAACATTTCTGTCATTGGGCTACCTGCCTAGCCTTCTTCAGGTGTCAACATTCTTGAAATTTCAAACCAAACTCTTTATTCAATCCATAGGAGTAGATTGTTCTCATTCTACTTCCCATGCTTAGGGGAGATCATTCTTATCATTTAATGCTTAAGGGAGATAATTTATTCAGAAATCTAAGAACATCTTTATAGACTTCTCAATTGTATTCTTCCAGTTTGAATTCATTTTTAGAATTTAATACATAATAGATGAGGCCATTGTGTTTTGTTCACTTTGGACAATTACAGACAAAAACAGCTTAATACAGTATGTGGTTTTTGTCAGACTAATTCATATAAGAATGGGATTAGGTCATTGGATGTGCTTTTCTTTAGGCTAATTCAGATAAATAAGGATTACGTCACTGAATATGGTTTTCTTCCAACTAATTCAGATAAGAATGGATTAGGTCATTGGATGCTCTTTTCTTTGGAAGCTTATTAAAAGGATTAGGTCATTGTATGTGATTTTCTTTGGACGAATTCAAACAAATAAGGATTAGGTCATTGTATGTGATTTTCTTTGGACGAATTCAAACAAATAAGGATTAGGTCATTGTATGCAGTTTTCTTCCAACCAGATAAGAATGGAATCGGTAATTGGATGTGATTTTCTTTGGATAAATTCAAACAAAAAAAATGATTAGGTTGTTAGATGCAATTTTCTTTGGATTAGATGAAGCCAAAAAAGGATTAGTTCATTGAATGTGATTTTCTTTGGATTAATTCAAACAAAAGAAGGATTAGATCATGCATGTGATTTTCTTCTAATTCAGCTAAAAGAGAATTACATCACTGCATACTGTTTTTCCTCCAACTAATTCAAACAGAAACTGAACTCGATTATTTCTCTATCCTTCACCCACCCAAATCTCTATATGTAAATATATATCTATTTTTTCCTTCAACTTGTTTTTCATTCTTTACCAGTTTTCTTAACACCTTTCTTTCCACAATGATACCTTCTCTTTCCACCTCCTCTTCTCCCTTAAATTTCCCAATTTCTTCTCATTTATTATTATTATTATCATTATTATGTAGGGTTCACAGTTAGAAAGAACAGAAAGGCTGGGGATCAGGCAGATACTACACTATGATCTTAAGTGGAAAAACATAATATTCATAAATATAAACAAACAGAATAATCATCATTCATTCAATGACTGGACATGGTTGCTGCTCAGCTGAGCCCATGACAAGTTCCGTCAATATATCTAGGTTGAAAGCTGGAGAGGTATTCATTCATTTGTAGTGTATCTTGGGCAAGTAAACCTGGTGGAGCCTATCCCTCTCCAGGTCAACCCACAGCTGATGTTCTCTAACATTAAAACTTGCTTTGGTCATAGACACATGGCAATTGATTCCACCAAGGGAAACCCCTCTGTCCTGGCGATTGACTTCAGTCTTGGAAGCCCTCCACCTGATCACCACACTGGCTGCATATATAGCTATAAAGCCCAATCCACCTGGTTGTGCTAGATGGCTGTTAACTATGCAAGAAAATTCATATACCCTGGCACAAGTCTTGTTTTTAATCCTGCTGAGTGTCGAGACATTCTCCTTCAGCTAAAAGAGAATTACATCATTACATACAGTTTTTCCTCCAACTAATTCAAACAAAAACCAAAAACTGATTATTACTCCATCCTTCTCCACCCAAATCTCTATATGTAAATATATATATATTTTTTCCTTCAACCTGTATTTCATTTTTCACTAGCTTTCTTAACACCTACCTTTAAACTCTATACTTCTAATGTTTTTTTTTTTTTATAAGCGTATCGCCCCAAGCAAGGCCGGTGGCCACTATCACGCAAGGGGTTACAGAAGGGTTGGAGGAAGAGCAGATAGGAGTGGTAAAGAAAGGGATGTGGAGAAAGAGCAGGACTGAGGGTCGATCGAGGTAGGGGGGTTACGGGAGATATAGAGCGAGAGCAGATAGGAATGAAAGATGTCAGGAAGTGGATAGATCAAGGCAATTGGAGATGACGATTGACGCTACACTTAAACCGTTGGAGATTGTATTTGTCAGGGAAACAGTAATAGGGAAGGGAGTTCCATAGGCAAGATGTGCGAGACATGAAGCTATTGGAGTAGAAAAGATGTCTACACCTAACAGTTTCACCGGTGAAGGGGTGGGAACGGGATGCCAGCCTCGTAGGACGCTTAAATTCACGAGGCTTAGGGACAAGCGAAAGCAACTCCTCAGAGCAATTACCGTGGAAGTACTTGTAGAAAAGGCAGAGTGATGCAACATCGCGTCTGTGAGAGAGCGACTGCAGACGAGATGACAGATCAGGGCCAATCACATTGCATATCCGTCTCTGGGTCTTATCAAAAACCCTGAGGCAACACGCAGGGGCCCCAGACCATAAATGGCAGCAATACTCCATGCAAGGTCGAATGGTAGACTTATAGACTTGGAGGATCGATTCAGGGGAGAAGAATTTCCTGGCTCGGCACAGGGTACCAACTTTTCTTGCGGTGGATGATGCAATTGACTCGATGTATTTATTCCATCTCAGATCAGCGGACAGCGTGAGACCGAGCAGCCACAGAGAGGAACTCTCGAGAAGTTGGTCCTCAGACATTCTGATAGGATGCAGGGATGGGTTCTTGTGGTGGTTAATGGAGAGCAGTTTTGTTTTAGAGGCATTAAAGTTGACCATCCATTTCTCTCCCCAGTCCACAACCGATTGGAGGTCCTTTTCAATTTGAGCTGCCAGGTTAATTTTGTCCGCCTCAGTAGATTTGTGCTTGAGGCAGGAGTAAATAGTAGTGTCGTCAGTAGATTTGTGCTTGAGGCAGGAGTAAATAGTAGTGTCGAATGTCTCCAAACTTCTCCATAGACACCTACTTTTAACTGTTTACATTGTTCAGCACTGATGTCCGCACATTTCAGCCATTGTTTGTGCCAGCCATCTTCAAGTGATGTACAGAATTTCAAACCAAACCCTTTATTTAGTCCATGAGGGCAGATTGTTCTAGTTCCACGTGTCATGCCTTTTTTTAATATCTCAGTTTCAGTTAATTCCCTTTAGTAACTCAACTCTCCAAGTTTTTGTTCACCTCTGCTGTGACCAGGTATTGAACCCACAACTCTTTGGGTCAAGTCACTGGATTACTTCAGCCAACCCTTTCATCCACTGGGTGTATTTTTAAGTCTGTCATCATCATTATTGGCTGCCATCTTGTTAAATACTTCATATATAAAATTGGAGGATTTTTTAAGCGAAAATTAATATTTATATTTTTACTATATTTCTAGAGATAATTTTTGTTTTAACTGAAAAAATTAAGATGAAAAGATAATTGTTGAGCAAAAAAAAAGCCTCATGATTGGATCCAATTTGTTCTTTCATTTTTGTCATAGTTTTATAGAAGAATGTATTGCATAAAAAAAATCCAGTCATCACTTAATTCTTCCATTAGACCACCTCCACCCCTATCTGCAAACAATGGCATCTAATCTCCATTCCCATGTAGTCTGTCTGTCTGTCTTCATGTCAGGACCATTCCATCTCCACCCCTCCATAGATAGCAACAAATTCATTCAGTTGGTCATGACATCCTCTCTTTCTTAGATTTCCATGGCCGTCATTGCTAGAGGGTGTTCTGCTAGAAGAATTGGTAAATGCCAGTGTCCAACCAGTGTGAATAATTTTATGGCAAAAACAGGAGGATGCCATTTCCTGTCAGTAGAGATTCAGGAAAGAGGAATGTCGTTTTTCTTCTGCCTGGCTACACTTTGGTTTTATTACGAGCACACAAGATGCTGAACAGTGTTCAATAAGACCAAACACTTCACCCTGAACATAGTTTCTCCTGTTTTTGTTGCTCTAAAAGGCATCACCAGTTTGTCTCCAGTGCTGTTAGAGTGAAAACATCATCTCTGTCAACAATTCTTTGTTAGCTGACGGTTTGATTAGCAAAGTGAAAGGTTCTTTGGACAATGCTTTTATTAATCTTCCATTATTTATTATACCATGAATTGAGTTACTAATTCTTTAAGGATTGTTTAATTTAGTACATCTATCATAATGTTTATTCTGTTACCAATTTGAACATTTTTTTTTCTCTTTTATTAGTATGACTTTAGTTAATTTAAAATGTTGATTTATATTACTATTGTGAAGAATTAACTTTATTCTGATGTTATAATTTTACTATAATTATTAGATCACTATTGTGAACAATTTTGTAACTATCATTTTATTTTTTACTATAATATTTTTTACTATAATGTTTTTTTAAATATTATAGTAAAATAAAATTTTATAATATTTTTTTAATTCAAACAATTTTCTGTCTGTATCTCTGAGATGGGGTATTATGATTATTTACATTATTTACATTATTCGGACTGTTATCCTCATCTTCATTGACAAATTCACAACATTTTGGCCATTGTATGCTCCGACCTTCTTCAGGTGATTGGAATTTTGAACAGAACCCTTTATTTCATCCACCAGGGTAGTTTGTTCTAGTTCCACATGCCACGCCTCTTCCAGATGTCTCAGTTATTTCTCTTTAACTCAACTCTCCAAGTTTTTGGCTCACCACTGCTGTAGCCTGGTATTGAACTCACAACTCTTTGGGTCTAGTCACTGAATCTAACCAACATCTTCATCCACTGGGCCATGTGGATAAAGATGTTCAAAATTCCAATCACCTGAAGAAGGCCAGAGCATACAGTGGCTGATACATTATAAATATGGCAATGAAGATGAGGATAACAGTCCAAATAATGTAAAAAAATCAAACAGTTTTACTATAACATTTTTATATCACTATTGTAAACAATTTTATGTTACTATAATTTTATTTGATTTTACTATATCTTTTATACCACAATTGTAAGCAATTTTAGTATAATTTTTGTATCACAATTGTAAACAATGTTAATGTTATTTTTATGACTATTGAGAATGATTTTATTTTGCTATAATTTTATTTAATTTTACTATATTTTTAAATTAAGCAATTTTACTATAGCATTCTTATATCACTATTGAAAACTATTTTCTTGCTTCTGACACCATAAAATCCCATGTGTAGTTAAAGAATTGGTATAATTCAAAGGATTTTTTTCTTAAATTTTTAGACCAAGCTTTTCCATTATTGTTTTATTTCTTGTTTTACTACATTTTTTTATTTATTTGTTTGTTTATTGATCTATGGGTCAATACAGTCTTCATTATTATTTTATTATTAGTCTTACCCTATTTCATTAGTGTTGTTGTTTTATCAACTCTAGCTAGATACTCTTTTCAATGTTACAATTATTTATTACTAGTTTTACTCAATCTTATTGTTGCTTTTATCCCAACACTCTGGGTCAATAGAGACTTCATTATTACTGTTATTTTAATACTAGTTTTATATGATCTTATTGTTGTTCTTTTTATCAGAACATCATGGCTAGATACATTCTTAATAATTACTACCATTTTATTATTTTTTATCACATTACTCTGGATAAATACACTTTTCAATATTATTTTATTACAAGCTTCACTTATTCTTATTGTTGATTTTTATCTGAACACTGGGTCAATACACTTTTCAATATTACTATTATTTTATTATTCATTTTACTCTATATTATAAAAATATTTCTCAAAAAAAGCATCTATGAAGGACAGGCTCTTAATGTGTAATGAACATGTTTGTAGTAAAACTATTAATAAAATAAAGGATTTTTGCTTTAATGAAAGCATTTTAAAGAATGGTTTCTTGTCTGTCAATAATACATTCTCCAGTAGTCAAATTATCATGAATCAGTGGTTAGCTAATCTCAAAGTCTTCTTTGGTAGCATTACTTGAACAATTCTAATAGAAGTTCTGATGGATCTCAGGTTACAAATCATTAATATCTTCTTTCCAATCAATTTTTTTTTAAATCTCAAGATTGTTTTGCATCAAATGATAAAAAAAATGTGTGTCTCCAAGGGAAGAAAGAATATTTAGAGATTAAACTTTTTGTAAGAATGCAATTAGCGAAATACTAACCAAAAACAATTTAGCTATAGCTAAAAAAGTATGTTTTTGTCTTTTGAGTAGAATTTAAATTCCTTGTATTAACTTATAAGGTCATTTTAAAAATGGATTAAATATATATATATATAGGCACAGATTATATATATATATATATATATATATATATATATATATATATATATATATATATATATATTCTGTATCTATCAAAAGGTCAGTTACTATACCATCTTTGCCTAGTGCTTTTTAGCATATAACATTCTGAAGTGCAAACATTAATTTATCTGTTGTTTCTTCTGTAACTCACTAGTATTTTCCAGAGTGGCTCTTGGTGGTACTTTTATTTTCAAAACATATCACTCTTCAGTTATTCTTAACACCTTGTCTCTTCATTTGGTAACATCCCCAGAGTCAGATGAGACCAAAATAGTTCAAAATAGGTGTCTATGGAGACATTGAATAGTGTAAATAGTTAAAAATAGGTATTTATGGAGAAGTTTGGAGACATTAGAAGTGTAGAGTTTAAAGGTAGGTGTTAAGAAAGCTAGTGAAAAATAAAAAACAGGTTGAAGGAAAAAATAGGTATATATTTACATATAGAGATTTGGGTGGAGAAGGATGGAGCATTGATGTCATTTCTGGGATAGGGCTGCTCCATCCTCACTTTACAGAATTGATAATTTTCAAAATTATTGATGCATTTTTTGTGGGGGTGGAAGACATATTCCACTCTAAATACTATTTCTCATAGATATGTCATAAACCTGTTACTACTCTCACACTTCTTTAGTTCCCCCAGTTCAGTCTTTTACAACTAAAACATGTCATGTTACTTCCAAAGAGTTAAATCACCCTCATTTTATCCATATTCCAAATGTAATGAAAAAATTCCATTCAGACGGCATTTTTTTCTCCGAGAACTGTTACTTTATGGAACAGACTCCCATGAGGATACTTCCCTGAAAACTACAACCTCAGTCTCTTCAGGTCATGGGTCATCACCTTCATTTCCTACCACCACCTCTTTCATTCACATCATACACCTCATTCATTATAAGCATTTTAACAGTAACTCTACCTTGTGTGGTTCCTGAGCCTTATATATGGTGAACTTTAGTTTTAAAAAATGAAAACAACAATAACACAGAGAAACAATAGAACAAAAAAGAAAATGACATTAAAAATTAAGAGAGATAAAACTGAACATGAAGAATTAAAATAATCAACAAGGGAAAAAAAAGATATACATACATATATATATACATACATACATACATATATATATATATATATATATATATATATGTGTGTGTGTGTGTGCATGCAGACAAACATATATAAACTTTTTCTGTTTTCTACTTTCTTTAACTGTGTTCTTTAAAATATTATCAAAAAATTAACGGGTTTTTATTGGAAAGCAAGGATTTTTTTCTTCTGCCAATTGGAAATGTATACATTCCATAAAATTACAATTTCTTTCTCTAATTTTGAATCTTTCTTCTTTCAGACAATGGAACTTACTATCAAGCGTCTAATGGGATACCAGGACCATACCAGAACTCCGCCCTGGCTACGGTCATTAGGAGTCAGTTAAATCTATCGATGAATGTGGCTTGGTACCTGTCTTTGCTTATCCTGGTACCACAAGTCTTCCATTAGCATTACCAGAAATGTTTATTTTCTCCAAAAATCAAGGTGTGATTACAACTACTATTATTATTATTATTATTAACATGGTGGCAATTCTCTAAGTCACACTAAGCTGGGCGACCATTTTTTTTAATTTTTTTTTTTTGGTCATGACAAATGAAGAAAACAAAAAAGAAACAAACAGAAATCAAAATTATTCCCAAATAATGACTGAATGAAATGAAGAAACAATTAAAATATCAATGTGGTTTCCAATAATGAAATGAGCTTCACCCAGTCCAGCCAGCCAATAATTTGATCAACTGATATTAAAAAACTGACCAAGTATTAATCCTAGTCAAAGAACCAGTTTCATTCTGTCAACAACAAAACAAAAAACAGCTTTTGTCATATCAACACAACAAACTTCCACCAACCATTTTTTTCTCTCTCTTTCCTTTCAGTCTCCTCTGTTTTAAATATTTACAAAAAAAAATTCATAAATTGGATATAAAATAATAATGCTATCAAAAAAAAAAAAAAAAAAAAATCTGCTAAATTTTTTAAAGTAAATATTTCCTTAAAAATCACAACAAAAAATGATTTAAAAACAATACTTTAAAAAATAAAAAAAAAATTTAAAAAATGGTTTGGACAGTACCAAATCATTTTTAATTGTCACAGCAACGAAAGCCTCGGATTGGTTCAGTAAAGAAACACAACACAAAAGAAAAAAAATTATGGAGGGAAAAGAAAAAAGAAAGTTTTCAGCAAAAGTTACCAAACTAAAAACCTTTTACCTTACAAGAGCAAAAAGACCTTTAGTGAACGAAAGGAGATGGTAATGCACAAGAATCAGAAGATGAACTCCCAAAAAGAAAAGGCAATTATTTTCGAAAAATCTTTTTAGACATAAAGAATCTTTATTTATCTAAACAAAGAAAAAAATAGGATAAAACACCAAATTCAAATGAGAATACCACTGTGTCTTAATTTCTCTTCAAACAAAATTTAAATTCTTAGCTCATTCCAAATAATTAACATTCCAAACCAAAACATTCCAAATAATTCTTACTGATAGGTCCAAGGGGAATAATCCTGAACTAAACTCTACCTCAGTTAAGATATTTTTTTCTTACTAATGATTATGAACAACAATATCAGAATTAACATATATAATTAATAACTAAAGAAAAAAATCTATGCACACTTTACAAAGATCTAATTTACATAATGAAATTAGATACAAAATATGTGATGTCTACTGTTACTATAATAGAATACTGTTTTGTATTTGGTTATATAACAAAAAGAGAGCACACCTTTTGAGTCACCCTCACTAGGTGGCCTAAACTTGTCAACTTTGACTAGGCTAATCTCAGTAAATATCCATCAAGCAAAACTGAAAATATTTGCAAAAATGTTGAGGGCAACTTGGAAATTCTGATTCATATATATATATATATATATATATATATATATATATATATATATATATATATATATGCCCATTAACAGCCTGCTTAATGCTAAACGATTTTTCAAAATGGGTGCCTGTTTACTTTGAACATTCCCAAGATCTATTGTTCTTTTCCCATTGTTTCAGGCTGTTAATCGGTAAATAAAAAATATTTTTATGTGTATTAAAAACTCTTTTAAATGCATTGAAAATTGAACAATCATGTACATAAGAAAAGAATATAAAACTTCAATTGTTACTATAGTGTATACTTCATATTTGAAATGGATGCCTTATCCACTATAATAATGTTTGAAGTAATAAAAAAATTGCATTAAAAATATATATATACTGAAGAGAATTCGATCCTCATTAGGTGCTCCATACTTTTGGCCCATTGCCACATCTAGGCTACACTTAGTAAATAAATATATATATATATATATATATATATATATAGGATTAATACAAATAAAATTTATCACTTAACTGATTGATGTTATATTCAGCATTTTGACTTCAGAGATTTGTAAATAAACCTTTTTGAAATCATTCAGTTCACTTGTTAGGAGCTTTCAGATATATATATATATATATATATATATATATATATATTTTTTTTTTTTGAACAATAAAAATTATTAAAAAATCAATTAAAATCTTCAGACATACTGGGTTGTAGATTAATATTCTTATGCTTTTATTATTATTATTTCATTATATTCCTATATATATATATATATATATATATATATATAGTTTGGTATTACAGACTAATAATGCAGGTTCAAGTTTGGCTTTTCAGAATCTTTGATGTTAGATTAAAAATATTAAATTCACATTAACAATTAGTCTCTTGGGAAAAATGTATGTATATATGTATGTATGCATGTATATAATTTGCAGATGATTTAACCTGTAATATTGCACATTCCACCTCCAACATTCATCATATTATAACCACTTTTTAGTACACATTTAAACATAAGCTAAGATTTTAAAAATTAAACACACAGATACCATGACATATGCATGATGCTCTGCATAAGTAATAAAAAACAAACATAGACCTTATAAAAACTGAGATATAACTCTAAAACCATTCCACTCCCAAAATTTCTGATGAGCTAAATATATATTTATATATATATATATATCCTAAGATTCTTCTAGAATTAAATTATAGACTGCTATTAAATTATTATGAGCCCAGTTTGGAGATTTTTTTCATTCCTAACTGGTTATTGAGTTTGTCATAGTTCATACTGTTGGGTAACATGAAATTAAAAACATGTCTGCTATTTTAGTTTCAATTTTTTATATTAAAATTATGTGCTGAAGTATTTTAATCAGCCTTCTAAGAATTGAAAATATTTTGATAATGTTAAGGAACATTGGTTGTGCAATTAGATGAAAAATATTTTCGCTTTAACACAAACTCTACATTGTGTAAAAATGATCTCCCGACCTGGTCTGTCAAATGAAAAATCTTAAAACCCGGAGAGTTAGATCTTTAACTTTAGAAAAAAAAAATAGAGAGATTTTATCAAATATAGGGAAAAACAAAAATATTCCAAAAGTAGCCCAACAACATCAGTCTGCAAATTCCCAGCCATTATTTCCAGTGGAGATATGCTTACAATCAAATCATGCAAAAAGCATTGGTTCTTGTTTAATTACCAAAGTTAAGCAATGTTGGCTCCAGTTAGTATTTAAATAGGAGATGATTTGGACACACTAGGTACTGTAAATACCTTAAGATATATATACACACACATGCACATATATATATATATATATATATATATATATATATATATATATGCATGTGTGTGTGTATATATATATATATATATATATATATATATATATTCAAGATATATAATATATATATATATGCATGTGTGTATATATATATATATATATATATATATATATATATATATATATATATATATATATTCAAGATATGATTTGGCTTTAAATAATCCACAAAAAAACAGTCAAACGAAGGCATGACTTTCGACAAAGATTAATCCATTTCAGACTAATGTCTCACTTGTAAATAAACCCTGATTTGTTAAATCTGGTATTGAAATATGTTATTTCCACAGTAACTTAATTGAATCATGGCCAGAAACAATGAAACTGTTTTAAAAACACACACAGATGAAATAAGAAGTATTTTCTCTTGGCACCTCTTTTAGGAGAGATAGCTCGACAGTTTATTTACAGTGCGGTATCTCGTAAAAACTGGTAGACTTGGAGAAAGACCAACTCTCAATAGTTAACCACTAGTTACAAACTGAGAAATGGGGATAAAGGACCCTGAACTGGGAATCACCCAGCAGTGCTGGGAGAGTTGGCAATTGCTAATTACTTGAAGTAGTATCAATTTTTTAAAACTAAAATAAATTTGGTATGCATCTATGAAGAAAGCTTTTGTTTTCATGGTATAATATTCAAAATCTTCAAATTTAAATATTACTCAATTGTCAATATAAAAGAAAACTTGGTTCTCCCCATTCCCCACCTCATAGGCTGCCTGACTTTACAACCATGTGCATACTATATATGCATATGCCTTTGTTTTTGCATGAATCTTGCGTGTGTTTTTGTCTTGTAATGTACATACAAGCACATGCACACTCACAATTTGACTGTTTTTGAAATAAGGTAATGGAATAATACATTATCTTCTCATTCAGTCTGAACAACCCCTTTCATTGGTTGAGTAATAAAATGTTGGAGACAAAAATAATTTTTAAACTCTAAAACATCAGATAATTACAATACTTTATTGAACTTTTAAGAAATTATTCACTAATAAATAGTACTTTTTTTTTTTTGATTTTGTAGAAGTGTTTTTAGGTCCGTCATTGAATTAAAATATACATGCAAACATACATAGACACACACAATTTGAATGAAAGTGAAAGCTACATCTGTGTTTCAAGGACTAATTTCCCATTATATCTGGCAACAACCCCTGAGCAACAGGAAAATAGTATAGGCCATAATGTGCAACCCTTTGAAATTATATTCATGATTCCTTCTGCATTTAAACTGGATCTATTTTCTAATAAATGTAGTTTTTTTTAGAATTGAAATTTGATCATCTTGCTACATTGATTAACCACTAGTTAACTTGTGTTTGGCAGTTTTTAATATGACGACAACTACAAATTATTTCATGCTAACTATAAGTTATGCCTGCCACTTTCTGATATATTTTCATCTGTGGGGATCAACAATGAGTTTATTCACAGTGATACTTTTAGTATGAAAACAATGTCATGTCTTCAGTTGAAACTATAAATCAACCCATAAAAATTTTATCTTGCCTAAGTTGGCTATTATAAAGTTGGTATTTGAAGTCAGATTTCATAACTGAACTCTGGCAATTGACATGTTAAACATGTCTGATTACAAAGAACAGACATTTTATGTCTGTTAGAATTTCTAGTGTGCAAATAATGTTTCGCAAATGTGGCCAGTGTTTATAAATGAAATAGCCCAAATTCACACACACACACACACACACACACACACACATATATATAAATACTATAGTTCAAAAGTTTGCGGCCTCCCTTGGTAATTTTTTAAATTAGTCCAAAAAGTAATTGCTTTATACTTTAAAATAAGAGAAAATTATTATACATGGTTAAAAGATGTGAGACATCATTTTTTATTAGAAATTTTATTATGACAAAAAGAAAAAAAAAGTGTTTTATGATTAAATTTTCTCTAGTCAAAATATCCTCCTTTAGCCTTGATTACTGCAGCACAAATTTTTGGTATTTGTTGCAAAAGTTTCTCAAAGTATAAATTTGATAATTGATTCCATTCTTTTTTCAATGACTCTAAGAGATCTTTTCGATTTCCCACCCTTCTGCCAAGTTTATCCCATGCTAATTTTGCGGGTGGCTTCAAACTATTGAACTGTAGTGTATATATTTCAATATACTTGGGAAGCAACTGTTCTTTTAACTATTTGACTATTACAAAGCTGGTATTTGAAATCAAATTTCGCAATTGATCTCTGGAGGTCAACATATTAAGGAAGATTAGATTTTGGAAATATATTGCCTTTTTTTCTACCTGTTGTTGCTTTTCTTGGGTATAGGTCAGTCACTTTGATATATCTTGTGTCTCACTTTCATATCATCACAAAGGTCAGTCATCTCAAAAGTAAAAAGGTTTTCCCAAAATAAAGCTTCTTTATCTTTCATCTCTCTCTCTCAACAAAATAATTATTTTACATTTACAGCTACATAATTTTAATTACCATTAGTATAATTCATTTTTATTATTATTAACTTTGTCATTGTTATTACTATCCTTGAACTGTTTCAGGGTCAGTAAAAATCAAATCTAAGTTTTTCAAGGTTTTCTTTTCCTAATAAAAAGGGTTCTTATTCTTCATATATATATATATATATATATATATATATATATATATATATATATATATATAATGTTCTTTCTAATTCTCTTTTTCAACTTTGTATTGTGTTGTTGTTGTTGTTCAAGTCTTAAATGGTGACCACTGTGGTAAAAAAAATATGGTGATGAATTTATTTTCTATTATTCTCAATTTAAAAAAAAAATCTCATAACATTACTTTCTACAAATTTGCTGAAATTGAAAGAAAGGAGGGAAAAATGATGAGAAATACAAAATGTATGAATGAAAAACAACAATAAATGTAAGAAAAATGTAATCAATGTGAATACAATACATGCACACCAACTGCCCACACATACATAATGTAAATAATATTGTAAAATAATAATAATAATAATAATATGCATTCAACCACCCATTACTTTAAAGGGAGGTAATTCGACTGTAATATCTAAATTCGACATCTATGCACAATTGTCTACTGACGTTAAACGTGAATCTATAGCATTTGGAAAAGTCGTTTGTCAAGATAAATATTCAACAACTGATTTTAAAATACAAAGAAAATGGAAGAAACTATCAAATTCTTTAAACGTGGATGTTTTTTTTTGTTTTGCAAAGATAAAAAGTCTTCTACTCAAAGTAAAGAGGCTCTCTTAAAATATCAATAACCAATCAGAAAAGATATATTCTACATCCTTTTAAAATAATAAATAAAATGGCATTGTTTTTAGCTTCTAATAAATTTATCAAAAGGACTTTTTTTAATCCAAACTTAAGGTAACGAAAAACAAAGGAAGAATACAAAAAGAAATTGAGAGAAAAAAAAAATGAATAAACAAATTTTTTTTCCCATTTTACAAAGAAAAGGCTTTCTTTAAAAACAAAAATGAAACATACAAAAATAAAGCTCTAAGAGTATATATGAAAGATGCTTGTATTGATTTCACAGCTTTTGGGGCAGCTATTGGCTGTAATTTCTTAACACACATTTACATATATACTTGTATTTAATCCTATACTTACTAATCTCTATGTGCCCAGAAACATGTATAAACTGTGTGCAAGAAGCTACATATTGAATGACTGACTGCTTGATACTCTGAAAACAAAGAAAGAAAGAAAGGTTTGAAGAAAGACTTTGAACACTAAATGTCTGATGAACATTTAAAACATAGAAAAAAATAAAATGTCAACTGATTTTTTTGTCTGCACTCTTAAGAAAAAAAAGTGGCCACACTTTAGAGTTACAGAAAGACACAAATAATTTTTAAAAAATGCTTAAAGGAAAATATTTTTTAAAAATCATATTTGGTTACACAAATAATATAAAGTCTTTTTGTTAGGCTTTCTGCATTTGTTTGTGTGCTTGAAATTATTAAAAAAATTAAAGCAAAAAAAAAGAAGAAATAATTCCCTGTCAATCAAAAAAAAAAATTGTTTATAAATAATTTTTAACTTTTTTTTATTTTATTTGCTTGTTTCTCCAAAATTTTGAATGTTATCTCAGTTATTTGAAAGTGATTCTGAATTTTTTAAATTTTTTAAAATTTTTTATATTCTTTTTCTTTTTTTGGTTTCCATAGTTTCTGAAACTTATGTCACATTACCCCACCCCACCCCCACATTAACATGTTTCCTTGAAATATACAAATTTAAAAAGAAAATACAAAAATATGCACTTATTTGACAGACTTTTACCAAATAATAATGACAGGTATCAAAACAAAGAAAGAAAAAATTTTGAATCTTAAAAATTAAGAAGATTCAAAAGACAAAGAAAAAAAACAATGCAAGGTATATTTACAGATATTCTGTACAGAAAAGAAAGATAAAGTTTGTCAGAAGCATTCAATATGATAGCAGTGACCGCCATTTTTATTTCTGGGAAAGTAATTTCATTTTCATGAGCAAAAATGGAGATAAAAATAAGTAAATAATAAAAATCAGACAAATTTTTAAAAAATCAAAAAAGAAGAAAAAATGACAAAAAAATAAATCCTTCTGAATATGGTTGTGCCCAAATTCGTGGGTTGTGATTTTCATTGCAATTTTGAAGGAAAACAATTCAAAAAGAAACATTTTTAAAATAAAAATGTAAAAAAAAAAAAATATGTAAAAAGAATCAGGAATTAAATATTTCAGAATATGGTAACATACATATATATATACAGGGTGTAACAAAAATCCTTTTAAAAATTTGTGGGGTTGGGTTCCCCACATCAAAACAAGGGCAAATGTCCATATAAACATATGTCCACAAATCCTTTGTTTTTGAGTTATTAAGTTTACGGTAGATGCTGTTAAATGTACAATTGGTCTTCCTCGATCTATAGTTTGTGGTGCTATGGATCCTGTCTCAGCATTGTGACAATAGACAGCAGCAAAGATTGGATGATTCAGCTGCCTTTGGTCTGGAAATGCAATCCGATACAGCCGTGCAGCCTCACGTCCATTACTATTTGCCTGGCAGTATGTAAAAATCATATCTGCTCACAGTATGAATATCCTGCCATTGTTAAATTAAACACTTCTCAGTTAATTCACTACTACACACATTAAACGTTGAAGACAGACTAGCCACAGATGTACACGAATAACAAATGTAACCTAGTCAACGTGGCAACACAGCACCATCTACTGCAAACTATCTTTAAACTTAATAACTCAAAAACAAAAGATTTGCAAACATATGTTTATATGTACTTTGTCCTTCTTTTGGCATGAGGAACCCACCCCCAAAGTTTGTAAAGCTATTTTTGATACACCCTGTACATATTCAATCATGTTTGGTTGAATAATCTGGATATATTGTGTCTATTTATTTTAATTTTAATCCTCTCAAATTCACAGATTAATTTCTTTAAAACTGATCAAGAAAAATGCAGTAATTATTCATACAGTTTTTATTTTAACAAACACTTTCAATCTCATCCAAGATCATCTTCATGGGTGAATAGCTAAGACAAAAATTAATGTACTTGACAGTTATGAAAATGTTGTGCATATTTATGGACACACTCTGACAAAAAAGAAAATATATATGTTAGCTTTATGACTACAACAATGTTATCGAGGAGAATTACACTTGATATGGTGGATTAAATTTGATTGCACAACATTTAAAGAAACATTCCTGTTCACATTCATGATTTAGAGAAATATTTTTCAATAATACAAGTATACTCCACTGCAAAAATAAAAAACAAAAATTTAAAATTCTGGAAACCATTTATATAAAAAAATTTAAGGTTAACAATAAATAAAATTAATTATGAGTATAGTAACAAAGTTCTAAAATGTTTATAACAACAAAGTTTTAAAATATCTAAATTGTAATTGTTAAAATACAGTTGTAACAGAAAGTTTGTAATTACAATTTTAATAAAGATTTTTTACAATATAAATTAAGTTACCTCCCTTACATAGTGGTAAAATCATTTTTGAATCAATGGCGCGTTTCCATAAATATAAACAACATTCATAAATGTCCAATACATTAATTCTTTGTCGTAGCAATTCACTCCTGAAGATGATCTTAGATAAGATTGAAAGAACTTGGGAAAATAAAAACTATATGAATAATTACGGTGTTTTTCTAGATCAGTTCTGTACTAACACTAAGAAATAAATCCATGAATTTGAGAGGATTAAAATAAAAATAGACATAATATATCTAGATTAGTCAACAAAACATGCATGAATGAAGATATGCTGCCTAAATATACATTATATATATATATATATATATATATATATATATATATATATGTATATGTATATAATTACAGGGTGCAGCAAAAGTAACAGCATTTTTTATTTAACTTTTATTGAACAAAAATAAGTTACTGTAGTTTAAAAAAATTTATAAGTATTGTCACATCAAAACAACATGATTTGTTATGATTAACAAGCTATTTAACATGTTCAAAATACTCCCCTTCATGTTCAATGTTGAACACTATCAGCAACACTTCTGCAAACCAATTGATACATTTCTACATTAATTTCAGAAAATTTATTAGAAATTTCTTGTTTTAATTCATGAATTGTTTTCAGTTTGAGCCTGTAAACAAGATCTTTCACTACAACACACTAGAAAAAATTTGGTGGTGTTAGCTCTGATGATCATGATGGCCACACAATTGCTCCACATCATCCTATCAACCTCAGCTCAAAAATAAATTACAAAGAGCATTACTTTTGCCACATCCTGTATAAATATATATATATATAGATATATCGATAGATAGATAGATTATATGAGAATATGATGACTTCAATAAAAACAATCAAACAATTTATTAAATACTAGTTTTATAAACAGCTAAACTATAACGAAATGAAAAACATTGTATACACAGAAACACACAAATATATACTGAAAAAGATTGATGCACTCACACATACTTACAGAGAAAAAAAGTATTTTAAAACAAAAAAGGAGTTAAAAATTTTTTCCCTTCTCTTCTTCCCCCATCCCTTTCCCTACCAAACCTAATCATTTCAATAAAATATTATTCAAACAAAAAAAAAAAGAAACTCTAGTAATGATAGTTTTAATCTTAACAATTTTTTTTTATAAGCTAACCACAAGTTCAGAACAATTTTTCACTAAAAATAAAGTAAAAAAATGATTGTTCATAACTTTATAATATTCCATCAACTAATGAAATAAATAAAAAAGGTTTTAAAAAAAAAAAAATGTCGCCAAACAAGGGAGACAACTATTATGATTTTCCCTTTGTCTGACCCTTAATAAAAGGATCCAATGTAATGCATTGAATTATTTTAATCCACATTTTATCTCTCTGTATCTATACATTAACACAAAGGTCAAAATCCGAAGGAAGACATCTTTCTAACCAATTGTGTATACACACATGGAAATTAATCATACAAAAAAAAAAAAAAAAAACACAAGATAAATCAACTGGTCTACACTACTAAAGATTTTTTAAATAAAAAGCTTAAAAATCATATAGACAGGCAGGCAGGCAGTGTTCTGAACAGCTTTGCCCTATTTGGTTTGCCTTAAATTATTATGTGTGAAGACCAGCTTCAAGTTCTACCTCCAGGCTACGGTCAGAGCTGGGAATTGACATGGAAATAAAATGTTTATAACATTGCAAAAAAGTTATCTTTCCTTAGTGCAAGTGTTCCCGGGGGTACTAACATCATTAGAGTTTGGGTTTTTTGTTTGTTTGGGGTTTTTTTTAAACATTTAGGGAGGACACGTCTTATAGAAAAAAATTAAAAAACTGGTATATTCCCCAGGGTTACTTGTTCACAGGGAAAGGTTCAGTAACAGTGAATTATTTTCACAAACTGTGATACTCAGTTTGGCCGTTAAAGTCCTGCTCTATTTTTGACATTAATAGTCATCTGCTTGTTAGCAGAAACAACACCTCAAATTTGACAGCATACTAAGTTACTAACAAATGGGGGGGGGGGGTGCTGCCTTAACAAACTGTGTTGTTACAAACATGATTGAGAAAAGTTTAAACCAATGAGCAGGCAATTCAACCTTATAAAGATATAGCTCATATGGTAAAAAGATTGGTTCTTAAACTGAACCCATGGGTGGGCATCTGGACGATGGGCAAATCTTTCACACCCCTTGTCTAGAATGACCAGTACATTCTTGTACTTGCAACTCAAGAATTAAAATGTCAATTATGAATATGACAAAGAAGACCAAGTCCAAACAATCTGGTATATATGTAAGATATATATATATATATATTTCGTGTTCATAATGTCTGTCAATACAATATATATATATATATATATATATATATATATATATATATATATATATACACACACACACATGCACACACATTTGTATGAATATATAGAGATTTGTGTGCACACACAAACATTTGTATGTATACATCAAAATACTGTATCCACACGTATACATACTTTTATACATATATGCAAATTCATTTCAGTTTAGTCTATGTGTGTGTTTTCACACAATATACAAATGTGTGTGCACTTATATGTGTGCATATATATATATATATATATATATATATATATATATATATATATATATGCACAAGTGTGAAAATATATAAATATATGCACACAACCATGTATGTATACACATTTGTATGACATACATTTTCATACATGTAAATATATATATAATTGAATTTGTTACAATATATAGTTTGAACTTATACTCACAGTGTATATGAAGGGAACAGAAATTATCCAACATGTAAGTATCCAGTAAATGTGTCAGGATAACTGTGTCTATCTATCTGAATGAGAGAATGTAAGTGAAAAACCAAATGGCAGACAAATACTGGCTAAAAATTAGGAAGGATATGTGTTTTCTTTCAGAAAATGAATATTGTTTCTTTTTCACAATATAACTGGTTCATTCATTTAAATCTTCTACATATCACTTTTACTCATTAAAATTCTTATCATCTATTCTTTCTTGGAAAAAAAAATGACAAATTTTTTTCAAGACCTCATGTTTATTTTTAACTCCTTCATCTGAAGAATTCTTTTCACCACAGAAAAGGATTTTGGCTATATAATAATTCCTAAAGATATTTTGACTTACAGTTTTTATTTTAATATTGTCAATTATCATGAAGTTAACAGTAAACCTCTGTAATATTTAGTCTTTATTCATGTCTAATTTGTACTTCATATATATATATATATATATATATATATATATATATATATATATACAAATCCAAATAAAAACCAGGATTTTGATGATCCCCCTCACTTGAAAGACAGACAACACAATCTCCCAACCCCACTACACCTAGTATTTCACCTAGTACTGAGCTTAGTAAATAAACACTGAATAAATAGAAAATACAAAAAGTTAATTTCTGAATATCTAGAATGAGGAGTTATCCTTATCTTTATTATTTATTTTTGGACTAATGTAGAAAGTTCTCATAATGGCCTTTTTCAGGTGCTTGTTAACCTGGGTAACCTTTGGGGAATTTTAAACTGAACCCTTGTTTTATTCTGCAGTTTATGACTAGGAATATCTTGACTTGTTCAATTATTGTCTCACTGTATTTTATGGCCTAGGGACTGAACTTACAATTGCTATGTACAGACTCAGACTTAGACTCAGACTCTGTAGAAACAGGGCGAATAATAAACTAAGAGGTACTAAAATAGACTAAGAGGAAATATCCATAGACATGGACAGTGGCAAGAGAACAAGTGAACCCTGTATTTTAATTAAAGGGTTCAGTTCAAAATCCTCTAAAGGTTACACAAACTGACAAGCATCTGAAAAGGTTAGCAGGCATAAAAGGTGAAATGTAGGGATAATAACCACAAAGATGAAGATATTAGACTGAATGTAAATAAAAAAAAGTTGAGTTAAAGACATTGTTTAGAAAATTATGACAGTTTGTTACTTCCTTAGAAAAAAAATTTTTTTTTTTTTTCTTAAATGATCAGTCAGATTTCATTTCTTTGATTTTTTTACTCTTTGTCCTTTCTTGAAGAAGACATCCTTTTTTTGGTTCATTTGAAGAAAAAAATGAAATAGAATCAAGGATTAGCAAAATAATACCAACTGAATTCAAGAAAAAAATGACAACTACTAAAATCAACAGAAAATCATACTAAAAAATGTAATTAAAATTGCATTTTTTAAATCAAAATTATGCTCAGACTCATCACAATGAATGACTAATACACTGAGTGTACTATTTGTAAAAGACTCCTTTTAACTCAAACTAAACCCAGTGTAATAATATATACATCATTAGAATAATTCATTTCTCCCCCAAAAATAATTTTAAAAACTTTTAAATATAGTTCTTCCATAACCTCAAACACAAAAACTAAAAAATCCTAAAAAAAAATTTAAAAACCTTCAAAAAAGTTATAAAATAAAAAATTAATTTTCAAATTAGAAAATCATTTCCTAAAATAAATGCCTTCTGAAAAGAAAATTAACTTTGTCTTACTAAAATAAAAACTGTCTGTGGAAATACCAATACAGTCCAGTGACTAAGGAGAAAGATTATTTGAAAAATAAAATTTATATTATTTAAATATATAAATATTTTCTCAAAAATGCCTTTTTTTAATCTGGTATTTCTGAAAGAAAACACATACTTACATGTGTTTATATTTGGGGGCTAAACATGAACCCAATACTTTCGTATGGAAAATGGCAGGTGTACAGATGAATATAAGTTTATGTGCGTATACACATATAAATACACAATATTAAAATAGTAATGTAAACTGTAATACAGCACTTATTATTATTATTATTATTATTATTATTATTATTAAAAACAAGCAAATATTGTAAACAAAAGTATTGTTTTGTGAATATCTTCTTAATTTAGATTAACAGATTGTTTTTTTTTCCCTCTTGTCAAAGTTTAAGTTCATTTTGCATTTGAAGTTATGCACTCTTGTAAAGATATAAAGCATTTAGACTCTAGCATTTGTACGTTAACATTTAAGGTTTTACCTCTATGTTGAAAAAAATAAAATAAAAAAAATTATATGTAAAACAAAAATCCCCTAAGTAAATTATTCCCATTTTCTTTTTTAAGATAATATATAATCAAGATGCAAAAGGCTTTTTTGTTCGTTTTAAAAGTCCAGGTCCATTATTGCCTGTTATTTTATGAATCACAACATTCCATTCAGTAATTTGCAAATTTTTTCAGGTGGAATATTCAACTCTTTGTATTGTAGAGAAATATTTCTATTTTCTGCCTGCAATCATTCAATACTGGTTTTTGGAGATGGAGATAAAGGTGTAAAATTCTAGCTAAAATGGAACGGTAATTAAGTCAGTGTGTATGGATGGGGGAGAGGAACGGCAAATCAGTATAGGTAGTGTGTGTGTGTGTGTGATTGTATCATAAGGATATTTTGAGAGAATGCTTGCACCTGGTGTTCGTAAGCAAGGGGACACATAAATTTTCCACCTGAACTAAACTGGGCAACATTAACCAAAATGTTGCAGTTGGTAAGAAGTGTAGACCAGTCTAAAGAAAATTTCCAAATTCATGCATGTATTTATTTTTCTTTAACAAAATGAAAAGCAAAAAAACAGGAAAAAAAAAGGGGAAAATATCATTTTTAGCCATTGTTTGTTATGTATTCTTTTCATGCAGTATCCTTTGGTATAAATTAACAAAAAGGATAAAAAAAAATATAAAACCCTCCACAGTTAACATATAAACAAACCCCCTAAAATTTCTTTTTTTTTTTGCTAAGAAATATCTCTTTTTAATTGTGAAAAGATAATAGTCTGTGGACGGTTGTCACCCTACTAAGCTAATCACTCGATTCAAAGCATTTTAGTACTAAACCCTAAAATCATAGTTTTTCTGACCCAATCTGAATAAACAAGAATTAAACGATATTTGAACTTTGTGTATAGACATACAAAAAACAGAATGATACACACACACACACACAATGAGAGTAGCATATACACTGAGTAAAGAGAGATTTATATATATACACAAAGAGAGAATGAGACACATACAAATTATATATATATATAGAGAGAGAGAGAGAATGATATATGCAGACAAAGGTAAGAGAAAGATCAGACTAAAGAGAAATTATACATACATATATATATATATATATATATATATATATATATATATATATATATATATATATACACACACACACAATGTTAAGAAATAGTGACATATACTGAGAAGAAATAAAGAGAGTAATATGTACAAAGTTAAGAGAAAGTCTCACACACACACACACACACACACACACACACACGGACTAAAGAGAGAGTTTGATATACACACACAAAGTTGAGAGAAACCTACATAGACTAAAGAGAATTAGACTTATACAAAGTTTAAAGAAAGGAAGAGACACAGACTAAAGAGAATGAAAATAATATATACATATATATATAGTTTAGAGACATTTATATTATGTTTAACGTTCTTTTTATAGATACAAGTATTTAAGCAAATGCTCTGTTTTATTTTATTGTATCTATAAAAAGAACGTTAAACATAATATAAATGTCTCTAAAATAAATTGTCGGACAATGTCCAATTCTAAAATATATATATATATATATATATATATATATATATATATATATATATGAACATGCACACACATGAAGTTAAGTAAGTGACGCATACACTGATATAGCAAATGATATAGTTGTATAAACACATAAGCACAGAATTAAGAGAGAGAATGGTACACATGCACATACACACAGAGACCAGAGAGAGAGAGAATGATACACATGTACAGACACAAAGTTAAGAGGCACACACAGAGACTAAGAGAGAATATGCACAAATACACAGTTACAAGAGAGAGAATGACACACACTGACTAAAGAGAGATAATGATATAAACACATACGTATTTAAGCGAGTGACACACACACAGACTAAAGAGAGAGAATATACAATTAAGAGAGTGACACACACAAACTAAAGAAAGAATTTCACACAGGCATACATAATATTTTGAAATGAAGAAAAAGGGATGCAAAATGAGAGAGGAAGAAAAAAATCATACTCCATTTTTTTTTTAATATAGATATCCATAAAAAGTTTGCAGGTAGCAAATATTGATTTACTACTGCTTATCATAATCAATAATGATAAAAATTTATTTATCATTATTGCTGGTGTTTAATTATTTCTTTTTTATTTTATATTTTTTTCAATTTGAAATGGAAAGCAAAAATACAAAAAACTGACATGCAAAGTTTTTTGTCAACTTTTTTTCAGAAATTTGTATAAATTAAACGGAATATGCAATTTTGTGTCAATATTAAGAAAAAATGTTTTCCCTTTTTTTAAGAAAAGGAAAATAAATTAATTGTTTTTTGTGTTATGTAATATTTTTTATTAAAAAAATGGCTTCTATAAATAAGAAAATATTACAAAAAAAAATACAAGCAAAAAACATTTTTCAATGTTTTTCTGTGGCTGAAATAAACAGACAAACATTTTTTTACCCCCATCATTTTTTTTCTTTTTTGTGGTACACAATATTATGGATTTAATTTTTGATTTGTTGGGGAAAAAATTAATAAGTTGAATAGAAAAAAATGACCAACTTGTTTTTTGTGTCTTTTTGATTCAAAACTTTTTCTTTTTTGAAAAAAAAACTTTTTTAACTGCTACTCTCTGAAAACTATTACCTATATTAGGGAAAAAAAGTTAAAAAAATTAAAACAAAAGGAAAAACCATAAAATATATGCAAAAACATTATATAATTGTAACCACAAATGCACATTTTAATGTGTCTTTTTTATTATTTGTTTGTTGGTTTGTTTGTTTAATTTTTTTAAAATCAATTTGAAAAAAAAATTGTAAAAAGCATTTCATTTTTTTTTAAAGAAAGAGAAATAAAATGAAAGTGACTTCTGTCAACTGCAACAACAAAAAAATGCATCAATTTTTTTTCTTTCATATTTTTTATTTAAACCTATACGGGCTGGAAATTGCATTTTTTTTTATAGGGAATTCTTGGAACCCTAAATTTTGGTTCAAATGTTTTTAAATTTCATAAATGAAACAAAATTAAAATGACAGGATTCCAAATTAATTTTGCTCTCATTAATTTGGGAAGTTTTTAAATCAACTGAAATCTTTTAATAATTAAATCTTTTCAAACATGAAAGCAAAGAATAACCTAAAAATTTATGATGGGTACCATGAGCTGCATGATTAAAACCTACAAGCAGTTGTCTTTGTATAAACATTAACTTCTGAAAGGGAAAATCTTTTATAGCCAGTATCCTCTACTGTTTTTCTATACTTATAAAATCCACATTTTTTGCAAGAGATTAAATTCACATTATATATAATTATATATACATTATATAAATATATAATATCATATAATAATATCCCATTATATTATATATAATATAATATTAGTTTATTAATACATTCTATAAATAGAATAGAGGTTTATCATTTGTTTCCTGTTTATGATTGGGTTTCCAGTTCCTTTTCCTTCTCTTTCAGTGACCCCCTTGCATCTTGGCTGCATTATCACCTTACCTGGTGTCTCTTACTCTGTAACCCTCTACACTTCGAGTGGCTCTTGGGCCTTGTACAGGGTGAAAATCATTGTAAAAAAAAAAAGATTAAAGCAGTCAGTCAGTTATGTGCAATGCATGATACATGCTTAGGCGTTCATGTATCTTTCGATACACGACTGACGAGGCAGATTTTTTCCCGCGGTATGTTGCCATTTCTTTCTGCGGTAGACCAGTTGCTATCCAAGGCTATAGAACCCAGTTTGCTCTGCTAGTGGGGGGGGGGGAGAAGAGGATTCATACCTTTCCCAAGGGTATTAGCATGTAAGTGAATGTAATGGATTCAACTGGAATTCAAACTCGGCTCTCTGATTCCTCAATCCGAGCCGTTATCCGTTACTCCACCGTGATTAAAGCAGACAAATCTTTTTTAAATGACTTTTAGTTTAGTAGTTTAGTTTTCACAAAACTCCTTATTGAATCCTTGCTGTTGCTTTTGGTGTTAGAACGACATTTCAGCTAATCACTCTACAGCCTTCCTTCACACTGTAAATGTAAAAAGAAGAAAATCTCCCACAGGAAGTGGTTAGAAAACTGCAGCTATATATTGTTCATAATAAAGCCAGACCATTCATTCTTTTCTGCTTGCCCACATTTCCTGTTAAAATGAAATCCTTCTAGGGGGCCTCAGCAAGGCTAACCTGATAAACCATTACTGCTGAGTAGAGAGTTTCATCCTCACTGGGTGTCTGATACAAAAATTGGACATTAAATCAATCAACCAACAATCAATAAGGGGTAATGGTTAGTAAGGCTAGCCTGGATGACCATTATTACTGAGTAATGAGATCAATTCTCACTGAGTGCCCCAAGCAATATTCGACATTAAATAACCTAACAAGTGTTGACATGCTGAATCAACCCTCCAAATATTGCTGTTGGATATTGTTTAGCAAGGCTAGCTTGATTGACTTAGTTTGTGGGTTTGATCCTCACTGAAGATGGATCAAACCCACTACTCAGTGCTTATTGTATAAATTTACTTTCATCATATGTCTAGATTTTATTCCAATTCTAATCATCACTTTTTAGAACAATAAACATTGTCGAGGAGTGAAGGTAGTTAAAATAATAGCAGTGTCAAGGGAAAAACCGTCCTTTTGACACAACATTTTTTTCAGGCATGAAGATTAACGATTGCCTATTTTTAAATGTCTTCATAATAAAATCTAAATAGAGACTAATTTTGTAATAAGATTTTAATTATATAGAGCCACTATTCACCATCACACATGTCCCATAACCCGCAATGGTCATAACAGCAGTGGTTTGTCCAGAGCTGTGGTTCCTAACTCAGAGGGGCAATTTAAGAATGAGTTATTAACAGTGATTATTTTTTAGTGAGTATGAGTGTGTGTATAAGTTAATACATATGGGGTGCGTATACAGTATGTATACATAAAAATATTTGTGTGTATGTATGTACATGTGTAATTACATATGTACTGTATGTAATATATATATATATATATATATATATATATATCGGTTTTGTAGTGCGTATTCAATTTATGTAACGTAAATCATTCAAACGAAAAACAAATACTGAAGCTAGTTATATGGCGAGAATCACTCTCACAAACAATATTTAATAATAAATTACAACCAACTTCGAATCTGTTAATGAATGGTGTGATCCTTGTTCATAAAATATCTTTCAATGTCGCATTACTATTCGGAATTTAACAAAAAACACACTAATATGTCTACCTGAGGATGGTCGCTCGAAACGACTGAAAGCCGGCTCGTACAAAAAAATAAAACCAGATAAGCCCGGAATTTATGAACAAGGATCACACCATTCATTAACAGATTCGAAGTTGGTTGTAATTTATTATTAAATATTGTTTGTGAGAGTGATTCTCGCCATATAACTAGCTTCAGTATTTGTTTTTCGTTTGAATGATTTACGTTATATATATATATATATATATATATATAACAATTTCTTGATAGTTTCTTCTTCAGTACTTCAACTGTCCTTTCATTCTTTTATTTTTATTTTTCATGAATGCCATGTTCTTTTGAAGCTTGTTTATACCAAGGCTTGTTTTAGGCTTCCTCCACATAAATAGGAGTTCATTTTTGAAAAAGTAAAAAGAATATATATATATATATATATATATATATATATATATATATATATATATATATATATATATAATTTATTTGAAAATTATAACATAAACATGTTATAAAATCACTACAAAAATAGCCATTTTGTCTCAACACTTCTGGTGTCTTATCAAGTGATGATGTTGAATGTAGAATAAAGAGTTTGCATCATCTCTTAAAACTCTTTATTCTACATTCCACACCATCACTTGATAAGACACCAGAAGTGTTGAAGTAAAATGGCTATCTTTGTAGTGATTTTATAACATGTTTATATTATAATTTTTGAATAAATTATATTTGCTCTACTCTGTATTGAGCACTCTTTTAAGAATAGTAATTTTGGTTATTGGAATTTTTTCCATATACACCAATTCTATACTTGGGTATATAATTACTTAGGTTAATGTCCACAATTACATTAGTGTCAATAACATTAGTGTTCATTATAATAGTGCCTATAATTATATTAGTGACCACACTAAGAATTATATGTCATGGATGGGGGGAGGTATCAGGATTTTAGAGGTGGGGCATGGCCAAAAAAAAGTTTGGGAAGCACTGGTCTAGGGCAGGGTCTCCTGATGGAGCCCATCCTTCTTTGGGCTGGTTTTGAAATCAGTTTCCCTTCTTCTGGACTGGTTTCACCTCAAGGCAAGAGAGCCCAGTCAGTCTTGCTATTTAATCCATAGTTGAGGGGAAAATAGATGGATTCATACCCCTTTCTCAAGGGTATTTGTTCAAAAGGGAACAACAAACTCGGTCATAATTCAAGATTGACTCATTGATTTCTCCTTAGTGACTAACAAGCCGACAGCTATAGAAATTAAATCAATAAAATAACCTGACTTGACATTTGTAATCGATCCTGACCTGGTATCTCAACTTCAGTCACTTTTTCACTGATGTGACATGGCTTCCCTTTGTCTTTTCTACAAATATTTCCATGGTTACTGCTCTGACGAGCTTTTTTACCTGCTGTCCAGACTACATGAATTTAAGCGTGCTGCTAGATTGGCATCTAGGTCCCACCCTTTTACTGCTGAAATAGTTAAATGTAACCGCCACTTCTACTCCAGCTGTTTCTTTTCTTGCATTTCCTGCCTGTTAAACTCCCTTCCGTTTACTTGCTTCCCTGATAAATACAATCTTCATAACTTTAAATGCAATGCCAATCACCATCTTCTATCTTCTTGAATCCTGTTCACTTTTTCTCCTTCCTCACTTCACCCTATACCCAATCTTTTCTCTGGGGTCACTTTCACTCTCTGCAACCCCCCTGTATACTAGTGGAATTTCCACCTTGCTTGGGGTCAAATGCTTAAAAAAAAAGTTGCTTTCAAAGTCAGTGAATTACAATTCACTAAAACAATTTTAAATTGTTTAATATTTAAATTAGAAGAACCAAACATATTTATTTTATAAACAGACAATTTTTATAATTTAAAGCAAAAAGCAAATGGTATTTTTTCAAAATGCATTCAGAAATGTATCTTCTCAATAAGACATTCTGACATCTGAGACACACACAAACACACACAAACACACATACACACATATATATATATATATATATATATATATATATATATACAAACACAAACACATACACATACACATTTAAATCATTATACCATATATTTCCACAAATAAGACAACCTTTAAATCCCAAAAATCACCCTTAAAAATTGGGGGGGGGGGTCATCTTATACTATAATTTAAAAAAACAAACTTTACATTCTGAGTGATGTTTGCCGGTAGGCTAAACTTGGCCTCAGTGCAATAACCAACAAAGTACATGAAAAGATTCACATTATCAAATAAACTGATAATAAAAGTAATAAAACCATTTCTACCTTCTATACTACTTCATAAAAAAATTGCCTATTGAAAGAATAATTTCATATCAATGAAATCAACTTGTATCCATGCAAGCTCAGCTGAGAAAATGTAAACATTGAGTTATAGCTGCAATCACAGCAACTTTTATTGTACTGTTATTTAGCAGTATTCTGTGATTGTTGATGAAGTATAAGTAAATGGCCATTAGTACACCAAGCTGTTTGTAACTGTTTAGATATAGAAAATGAAGAGGAAGAAGAAGAAGAATCAGTATTCAAAAGAGATCAAGTGATGAAATGTAAACAAAACAATCATTTCCCTTCTGGGAGATGTGTGTAGGAAAAACATGATATAGATTCACTTTTGTTTTGTTTATTTTTAAATTTTAAGGATACAGTAAGTAACGACATTTTGAATAACATCATCTTCATATAATTAATAAGTAGTGTTCTTATACTATAGGTATAGGATAACTTCATAAAAATTTTCTATATTCTTTGACCTCATCTCATACGGTACATATATATATATATATATATATATATATGAAATGTGTATGTATATATATATATATATATATATATATATACAATTTTTTATATATATTTTATTTATATATTATATATGCGCAGTACTTATTGGAAAGCACTCAATATCAATGATATAGCTAACATACTTAGTTGAATTGGTGTGAGTTTGTGACCCTGGGTTTCACACTATTTGCGGTCGTCAGACGATCGCAAATAGCATGAAACCCAGAGTCACAAACTCACACCAATCCAACTAAATATATATATATATATATATATATATATATATATATATATATATATATATATATATATATGGGCATGTATCCAAGTGGTTAGAATGTTCACTTTCTGACCATGAGATCCAGGTTCAAATCTCAACACGGTCAATTTGTTAGGAAGGTAACTTCTTGATGTTATTTGTCCGATCCCAGTGTGCGGCACCTTTGGAAAGTGCCTGAAAGCCATACCATAGGTTGACCCAAGCCGTGTGAGTGAAATTGGGTAGACGAAACCCTTAGGGGCACAAAATGTGCCTGAGCAAACGTCTGCAATAGGGATTAGCTAACCATCCTAGTAGACAGGTATCCTCACATATGAGTGGCCAACTATCATCATCATCATTATATATATATATATATATATATATATATATATATATATATATATATATATATATATAATTACTTAGATTAGTTCCCACAATTACATTAGTGTCCATGATTATATCAGTGTCAATAATAACATTAGTGTTCATGATTACATTATAATAGTGCCTATAATTATATTAGTGACCACACTTGCATTAACATAGATAATAACATTCAGTCAGTTATGTGCTATGCGTGGTACACGCTTAGGCAATCATGTATCTTTCAATACATGACTGACGAGGCAGATTTTTTCTGCGGATAACCAGTTGCCATCCTGTCTGCTATTTACCCCTAGCTGGGTGAGAAGAAGAGGATTCATGCCTTTCCCAAGGGTATTAGTACGTAAGTGAATATAATGGATTCAACTGGAATTCGAACTCAGATCTCTGATTCCTCAATCCGAGCCACTATCCATTACTCCATCATAGCTCCTCCTAATAACATCAGTGTCTACAATTACATCAGTGTCCTTAGTTAACTGTGTATCAATGATTAATGTATGATTAATCATAGGGAGATATTATTCAAAATAAATGTAAACAGTAAAACTTAATGGATACAAAATCTAATTTGCTATCTGCATCTCTGGAAAGAGTTTATAGAGAAATATTTTTGCAAAGAACTCTTTTGTGATTAATCAACAAATACGGTAGCAAAATATGTTGAAATAAATCTGAACAGGTTTTTTAGAGGCTATTCTTGAACAGCACTTCCAGCCTTCCATAAGATGTCAAATGTATAACAATCATTTCAAAATGATTTATCTCGAATTGGTTGAATTCTTATACATTGATGATGTGTTTGCATAAAAATACAACCAATTTGAAACAACACATTCTAAAGTCATTGTCGTATTGATTTAAACTGTTTGTAATTTTCTTACTGGTTAGATGTTTTCTTTTATTTAAGATACTATCTAGTCTATTAACAAAAGAAAAACATTACAATATATGAAGTGTTTTTCTGTCTTATCAATCTATAACGACATATGAAAATATTTTAAAAAAAGGATTATCAATTCTCTAAAAATAATAACAACTAAACATCTATCTTAGAAACATCGCAATTGCATTTAATTTATCCTCTCTATCGCAATCATTTTTTTAAATTTTTCAAATACAATTTTTATTATTTTTCTGAAGAATCATTTGTTCATTGTAGACTTATTTTACACACACACACGCACACACACACACACACACACACAATACATTCATGTGTGTTTGTTTGTGTTCATAATGCCTGAAGACATGCCCCAAACATCTGGAGTTAAAAACAAAAACTGAAAAATGAGAAAATAAAAACTAAAAGATCAGAATTAGCATTCCAAAATCTCTACAGCAAGAAAGATAATCTTACATTGTGTATTTCATAAGATATAGTAAGTTTCTCTCTCATTATCCATAAAATACCTTATCAGTAAATTCTCCTTCATGCTGAAAAACATATATATATATATATATATATATATATATATATAGTGTTCAATCATCAGAAGATCACATGAGCAGGAAACTCGAGTTAGAACTAAAGCAGGCCTTTCATAGGATTTAACATTGGCAAGCATTTTTTTTGTTGGTCTAGGCAATCTAGGCTTAGAACACTTTACTGAGTAGGTAAGTTTGCCTCTTTTATCTTTCTTTTTTCAGTATTTTCACTTATTTTTTCAAAACTGTATCTGGATAAGAATTTTAGGTTTTGACAAGTTGTCCACCAATGCATCGGCTAAGATAAGTTTATCTTTTGTCTTTATTCATATTACAGATATATTTTTAGTTTTATATATATATATATATATATATATATATATATAGCCTTTTTTTACATATCGATGAGGCTATTATATTGGTATTATCAACGAGTATGCTGCAGACAGAGTTTGACAGGTCTCCATGTGTATTGATATGAGACCTAATTATTTACAAATTCACATGTCCCTTAAGAAACTCTGTTCCTGAACCATCCAAATTTGTAAATAATTGTATTGGATATGTTACAACATGTTTAACAAGAAGACTCACATTACATCTCTCTGACCATAGCTCAATTGGGTCTCATTTAAATACACATGGAGACCTACCAAACTCTTTCCGCAACATACTCATTGATAATAGCCTCATCCACACACACACACACACATATATATATATATAGGATTAATGTGAATAGATGTTTGTCGCTAAGCTGATTGATGTTACTTTCAGCATCAAGACTTCAGAGTTTCATAGACAGACCTGTCCATCTACTCTTCAGAATATCAGCAATTCTGCTATTATACATTTATATATATATATATATATATATATATATATATATATATATATATATATATATATATATATGAGAGAGAGAGAGTGAGTGAGTGAGTGATATGCCAACAAATTACTACTACTACATATACAACAATAAATTATTAAATACATATCCAATAATTATATAAAATTTGCACATACACAATATTATTTTCTTTTTTATCAACTTGAAAAACACGACTGCCAATGAGTTAATCACCTTATTCTGATTTGCCCCAAAGCCTCTTTAGGTCAAAAGAATTTTAAAAAAAAAGAAAGAATGCCCATTAAAATAAAAAAAAGAAAGAATGCCCATTAAAATAAAAAAAAGAATACCCATTAAAATAAAAACAGAATGCCCATTAAAATAAAAAAGAAAGAATGTCCATTAAAATAAAAAAGAAAGAATACCCATTAAAATAAAAAAGGAAAGAATGCCCATTAAAAGGAAAAAAGAAAGAATACCCATTAAAATGAAAAAAAGAAAGAATGCCCATTAAAATAAAATTATAATGCAGCTCAAAATTTTCTCAACAAATAAAAATCAAAACTTAGTTTTAAAAAATAAAGTTTAAATTAATTTGGAGTCCATTATACTGTTCAAGTGTTCCCTTAAATCTATTTTGGAACTTTTATGACATTTTATCCAGTATCCAAGGGATTTGACATTTTTTTTTTTTTTTTGGTGGATATGTATACACGTAATTAAGTAAAGAATTATTAAGTTACATGCTTCTAATTTTGTTCTATTAAAAAAAAGAAAAAAGAGTTTATAACATTTAAATAGAAATTTTTTCAACTTTAAAAACAACACTTTATAGGTATGAAAAGTATTCAGCCCAAAATTAATTCTAAAAATTCATTCATTTGCTTTGCAGATGAGAAATTCTGGGCTAATTTACATGAAGCCACAGTTAAAAGTGACAAAGTTCAGTGGATATTTATGTAGAATCAAATCATTTTGTTTATAGTTTTGTCAGATCGCAGACAACCAGAATTATCTAGTTTCAGATGGGAAAATATATTTCCTAACATATTTTATTAGTAGATAAATCATTGTACACCAAATAGGTTTATCCTGTGACCATCAAATTCAATTAAGATGGTATTAAATTAATTATTTTTTGAAGATCAAACCAGCTTTTTCCAGAACATTTGAGAAAGGAATTCTTAATTCAGTTAATATCAATTGAAAATCAATCAAATTGATCCTGTTATTAATTCAAGGTCAGTTCTTTAATATTCTTATTTTCATCAATGTTTTTACAGATTAGACATTTTGTTATATTTGTAAGTAATAATATAAATTTACATTAATCTAGTATTAAATAGCTTTTAATTTGTTTGTTATAATTTATTATGCAAGAATATAACATGCAGATATTTATAAGTCTTGAAAAGGTGGAGATGATTCAGTTGATTCAAACTATGCACAAATCTGGAGATGTCTAACCAAAAAAGCATTTCATAATTGACAAAGCAATGTTCCAAATTAAAAGAAGTCAAATTCAGTTTGACAATATTTCTGAAATCCAACTTTTTTGATCTATGCACCAGTTTCAACCTAAAGTAAAAGTTTTGTTTTATATATATATATATACATATATATATATATATATATATATATATATATATATATATATCTTCTTACACTATTTTTTTAACATTCATTCAAATGGCTAGATGTAACCATAAGTTCTATGCTAACAGTTTTGTCTCTTGCACATCTTGCTTGTGAAACTTTGTACTTCTTGCTTTCCAATCAAGTTTGATCTTCAAAAATTTAAATGCAATATAAATTGTTATTGTCTTCTTAATTCCTGTTCTTTTATTGTCCTCTCTCTTTAATAACATTTTTCTTTTTCTCTTCTTTCACACTCAGTAACCCCTTGCATCTTAGTAGCTTTATTGCCTTGCTTGGGGTGAAATGATCAGAAAAAAAGCGTTTGATTAAATCACATGATGAATATTAAATGACTGAACAGTTTTTAGAAATTAAGCCTTCAGTTTTTAAGTGAGTCCTGTTTAAATATTAATTTTGGGGATTAAGATGACATATTTAATTGTTAGGACATTTTGAAATAAGATGCCATTAAAAATGAATAAATAGCTTCTTCTACAGTTTTTTCCAAACATAATAAAAATTATATTAATTTGGTTTAAAAAATATATTTTAAAAGATTTCTTTAGCAGGAGTATTTCCATATTTAAATATTTCTATTAAAATCTTTGTATTATAAAGGATTTAATTTTCATCTCATAATTTAGTATCATTTAGAGATTATTAATTGAAAACTGATAAGTTCAGTTAAACCAAATATCTATCAAATAGATCTGAGAAATATTACAAAAATGTTACTCAGTCATAAAAAAATAGGGATTTAAGAATTTCTAAATCAAACTGAAATCTATGATTACTAAAATCAACTTTTCAAGTATTTATTTACAAAATTAAATTTCTCTATTTCTCAACAAAACTAATAAATATAACATTCTTTTTATTTCAAAGTAAAATAAAAATGTTATTCACTAACAGTTGGTAAATTTTGTTCCCATTCAAACAAAGAGAAAATTAATTGTTTTTAGTATTTCTTTAGTTGATTAAATATTTGAAATTGCCATTGTAGGAAAAAAAACTGCAAATTTACCATATTTCAGTTAAGAGGAACCTGATTAAGCACAAACTTTAAATGATTTATTTTTAATATACAAACATGTTTTTAAAAATCTACAAATATATTATTTGCTCAAAATATGTTTGTATATTAAAATGCAAAAATCAAAATGTTACAACGTCTATACCAGTGATTTTCAACCTCTTCTTTATCTCACTTCACACTTGAAGCAGCACATATGATAATAAAAACATATAAAACAAGAGTATAAAGTTTATGATTAATTTAACACAAACAAAACAATTTATTATAATTTATAATAAAAAAGATAATTAAAATTGTTAAAAAATTTATATTTATTTATTTTTCTGTTTATTATAATTTAACATCTGAGCTTGACATTTATTAGAATATCTTCTTTGCAAAGATAACTTTTGACAGACATAATCTTAAATCTTCCAAGGATTCTAGCTATAATTGAATTTAGTTTTTAATATTGTTTATTGCAGCCAAGCTAAGGAAGAATTTTTTCTATCACTTTTTTTGTAATATTTAGAAATTCACCCTCAAGGGATAACCAAAATTATATACTTGCAAAATCAATTTAAAGGGGTTTTAATTTTCATGTGAACACTTATTGTGCTTTGGGCTTTTTTTGAAAATAATTTAATTAATGACCTTTAAAAAGTTTCATGGCACACCTACAGGCCTCCCTGCTATGGCACACTGGCTGAAAATCACTGATTTATATATTTCTTAAACAGTTCCAGACAAGAAATTCTAATCTGAAAATGTTCCCCCCTCCAAAACTGAATAAAATAATAACTGAATTTTTTTTCTTTTTAGTCTAGAAAATCCAAAGTTAAACTCTGATCAAATACAGAAACAAATTGCTTTTAGCAAAATCACAGGATTAAACTTTTGAAAAATAAAATAAAACAAATGATAAACTCATTGATTTTTCTTTTAAATATGAGAATACATTTTAATTGTATTTTCTTGTTTTATAACCAAAGAATGGAAAGAAATCTTTGGTGTCATTACAATAAATCTCAGGGAAAAAATCTCATTTTGATTTCATTTCTTTTTGTATTAATTATTTATTTTTCAATTTAAATTGCCTTTTATTACTTTCATTATTACCATAATGAATTTTTTCTGATGTGTAAATCCTTTTCTTATGCCATGAAAATGTGTATACAAAAGATGTACATTTGTAATTATCTTAGACTAGAAACAATTAGTGCTTTTTAATGTGATGTGTGCACACATCACATCATATATATATATATATATATATATATATATATATGTGTGTGTGTGTGTGTGTGTGTGTGTGTGCGAGTGTGTATGTGTGTGTGTGTGTGTGCGTATATATATGTATGATGTATCACACATACATATATACATACATACATACATACATACATTGACATATGCACACACATACTGACATATATTTATATATTTAACCCTAATGCTTTGTTCTATATTTGTACATATGTGAGATAGTGTCTTTTAGGACAGACTCACACGGGTGCCTCACATGCAAATGCTAGAAAAGAAATAGCTAGTTATGGTAGTTGTATGATCATATTGATATCTGATATCACAATTTGTACAGATGCCTTATCAAAGAAAAGAAAAACTCTTAAAAAGGAAATAGTTAAACATTGAACTGTGAGTTTTTAAAAAAAATGATTAACAACTCTTCAAATATTAAAAATAATTCTTCTACATATTTCTTTAAAAAAATAGCAAATTCATATATATATATATATATATATATATATATATAATTACTTCAAACATCATTTTAGTGGACACCTGTATTTGAGTAGATAGACTGTTTTTTTAAGCCATGTTTATTTAATCTACTGGCCTTGAGAAAACTTAGTAAACAAAATGTACCCTAGATTTCTCAAGTCTGCAAGTCAGTAGACAAAATAAACAGCATTTAAAAAAAAATGAAACATTTACTCAAATACAGGTATCCACTAAAAATAATATTTGAAATAAAAGTATATCTGATTAAAAAATATAATTCATTAATTATATATATATATATATATATATATATATATATATATATATATATATATATATATATGATCTTCTGCCTTAAAAGCAAAGATACACATCAACATTTTTTTGTTTTGTTTTACAATATGAAATAGAATTGTTACAATTGTATGATTAATTAATCAGTGATAGAAAAAAGAATGACCTGGAGAAAAAAATTTCCAGAAAAATATATTAAAATTACTATGCAATTGGGGGTTTTTGAGTGAAGATTTTTTTAAATTTAGATGTGATTTGTTTTTGTTTCATAATTAAAAAAAAAAAAATCAAAAAACACCATCACTTAACTGCTGGGATGCTTTTTGTTTTGCTTAAAAACAAGATTTTTTTAACAGCAATGGTTAATAATATGTAGCAGATTCAATTTAATTTCTTGACAATGTGAAGCCATTAAATCATAATTATATATGCATTAAACAGAGATATGAGAATGTAGATATTTGATTTAGTATCTAAATAAATGTCTGACTCTTCTCTTTCACGTAAATTTACAAGATGTCTATCCCTTTTTTTACCCATATCAATTCATAAATTCAAATTGATGTTCAGTGAGTTGTTTCCCTTGCATACAAATGTCTGAAAAGGTTTCAAGAGAATTTTTTTAACTTTTAAATCTATTTGCTGCAGTTACCGAAGTTGTTTATTTTTTCTTTCTTTGAAAAATATGAGATAAATTGTATTTCTTCCTTCTCTTTTGGATTCAAGCTTCATTCCAGACAAAGAAAAAAATTGAATAAGAAAAGATGTTACTGGGATTGGAAAACTTGGATTCCATGAAAAAAAAAAACGAAAAAAAAACACAGTAACAAACTACAAACACTAAATGATTTTTTTCTTGCATGAAAACACACACATCTTGAAATAATGTAAAAAGCTAATTTAATTATTATGATTTTTTTTAAATAAGCTTTGTAATCTTTGATGCTTTGGAGGGTCGCAATGTCATTGTAAAACAACCATTTCTATGCCAAGAATATTAAAAGAAAAAAATCTATGAAAATATTTGGTAAAAAAGTAAAACTAAATACAGGTTCATAATTTTAAAACAATGCTAAATATTGCTGCTGCTGCTGCTTCCTTTCAAGGGAGGTAACTTTCGCGCTGAAGGGAGATGACTGGTTATTGACTTGCTTGAAAGTGGTAGCGCCTCTTTATAAGAGTGAAAGAAGTGGGTGTTTATCCTGCAATACACACATTATCGGCAACAAAAAAGACATTTTTCATTTGAAAAAAAGCTTTGGATTTTTTCTTTCATTAATTGGGGAAAGAAAAACATGTCCACAATAGAGTGGTTAAATTTCATTTTCAGTTTGAGATGAATCTAGGAAACAAAAAATTTAAAAAGAAGGAATAACTCCCACCTACCCTTTCACCCAAGGTCTTTAGATTGTGTTTGCAATAAAACACCTTTATATCCAATTTATAAATTTTTTAATCAGAATTCTTCACATTTAAAAAATGACTTAAATTGACTTGTAATAATTGGTTTAATAATACAATTTTATCAGTGCTATTTTTAATGTCTACAAATTAATTAATTGGTTTGATATATTTTTTAAAAATAGTTAATGATTCTGTACAGTTATTCACAGAGGTGTACTCAAATTACATAAATTTTTATTAGCAGTTCAGACCAACATTAATTTTTACACTAAAATGTTTCTTATGACTCTTGTTCAATTCCTAGATATTTATGACTTGAGTGTTTAATTCCCAAATACCTACGACTCAAGTGTTTCATTCATAGATTATCACGACATGAGTGTTTAATTCCTAATACTTATGACTCAAGTGTTTAATTCCTAGATACTTATGACTCATGTGTTTAAATGTTTTGAAAACTTAGAAATGGTAGATTGATAATAGTCAATGAGAGACAATAAAGATTGAACAAGGAACTTATCACATGTCTTCTATCTGTCACAAATGACAATGGATATAGCAACATCATTGACTGGGCATATACTTCTGAATTTCAAGAATTAAGCTGATTATATCTTCTTTCACTCACTTTTTCACCAAGTCAGTGACAGAATGATGACAATGGGACGTAAGGAAGAAAAATAAATTAGCCTGAATACATTTCCTATGACCTTTGTTGACAGTTTGCTCTTCACTAATGTTTGCATTTTTATTTTTTATTTTTGTCCTTCCTTGTCATTTCAGAATATAAATTTAAATTAAAAACCCAGACCATAACAATACAATCTGACCTTTGGCAATTAATAATAAATTAAATGATGATAGCCATTCCATTTAGTGATAAAAGTCAGTGGTTTTCTTACGATTATAAACACAGATAGGCTTCTAAAAAAATCCCTGAAAGCTAATTCTGAAACTGGATCAGTTAACAGTCAAGCTATTCAGAATTAAATCTCTTTTTCAGTTTCTCTTTTGTAATAATAAAAATAATTTTTCACCGGTAAAATCCAGATATCAATCTATATCTGGTTTATTCAAGATACAGTGGTTAGCAACTTCTGAGCCATGTAAATTTAAAAAATTATCCGGATATATGTCCATAATTTTCACTTGTAATTCAGTTTTTTCTTAGCTCGCCAAAATCTTTTCTGTTCAAACCCCCCTCCTCCCACAAAAAAAAAATATGTTTTGGCCATTTGGTCAGATTTGGGCATGTGGGTTGGGCCCAAAATTTTTCATAGACCCGCCATTACTGAAAAACTTGCTTATTATATCTACAAATAATAGATTTTATAAGTAGGTTGGCAATTTTTAACCTTCATGTCTGCAAAACACTGGTGTGTCAAAAGGACAGTTATTCCCTTGACACCACTATTACTCCATACACTTTTGACTCTCTCAGCAATGTCATTTTAAAAAGTGATTAGAATTTTAATAAAACCCAAACATATGAAAGTGGATTTATACATTTTCTTTATTCTTGAGAATTGACAACAAACATATTAAACATTATTTATCTATCAGATTGCTTATTTAAAAGAATAATTGTATATTTACAAGATTATAAAAATATGTGAGCTAACTATAATGAAATACTTCAGAGTCTGTCTATATTTCTGAGATGAGGTATTATGTACAATATTTACATTAGTCGGACTATTGTCCTCATCTTTGTCGCCATATTTGTCACAACGTTTCGGCCGTTGTACGCTCCGGCCTTCTTCAGGTGGTTGGAAATTCAGTTCGAAATTCCAACCACCTGAAGAAGGCCGAAACGTTGTAACAAATATGGCGACAAAGATGAGGACAATAGTCCGGCTAATGTAAATACTGTATGAAATACTTGTTCTATAGTTCACTGATATTTTTATAAAACAATGAATAAAAGACATGTTTTTATAAAATGGTAAATAACAAATATTGCATTGTCGCTGGTTAATAGATTTTGATCATTTTGTAATTTTTTTTTATAAATCTTTGAATAAAATGAGTTCTTTTTAAATTTATTTCTTTATAAAATGGTAAATAATAAACTTTTATAAAAAGTAAATAATAACTACAGCATTGTACTTAGTTCACAAATTTGTATA
>OZ038510.1:44413277-44452499 GCA_964036315.1 Acanthosepion esculentum
ATTTATATATACACACACATACATATACACAGACACATATATATATACACACATCTACATACACATACACATATATATACACACATACATACAAACATATATGCACACAACACACATACATATATATATATACACTCACATATATACACACATACATATATATATAGACACATATATTTACATGCACACACGCATATACTCATGTACATATATATATATGCACACACATACGAATATATATATGCATACACACAGACATATATTCACATACATATATATGCACATGCACATATATATTCATATACATATATATACTCCCATACATATATAATACACATACATTTATATACACACATACATATATATACGCATATATATATATATACATATGCATACATATATACATGCATTTATACATATACACATGTACATGCATATACACACACAATTATATACACACATGCATATGCATACATATATACACATACATAGATATGCATACACACATACACTAAGCTGCACACACATAGTCTCATATATATAGACTCATATATACTAGAGTACAAACAACCATTTTGCTTATATTTAGAAAAAGAAAATAACAATCCAAGATAAGAAAAAAAGTGCTACATTGAGTAAATGGTAATATTAGCCATTTCCCTATAAGGAAACATTTGGCATTCATTGACCTAGTAGCCAGAGCTAAGTAGCTACTCAGTTGAAATTGAATTTCTCTTAAAAAAATTTCTCAAAAAAATAGATTTTTCATGTCCAATAACTGTTATTGCTCCTTCCAGTATGAATGAATAAATAACCAATCCAATTCTGTCCTTTGACATTAAATTCTTCCTAAAATTTATTAATTCCAACTGATAATGATTTTGAAGTGCATCTTTTTCGAGTTTGTATCAGTCAAAGCTGTAATCAACTTTGACAACTTGTTCCCTATCCCCAAAATGTTGCCTGTCAATTGAAACATGGGTTTTAGTTCTTGTCACAACCAAGAAAAAAAGAAACTGGCTATGAATAAAACTTCATATGTACGAGGAGGTTTTGAAATGTTCTCAACATGACCATTTAAAATACTGGTTTTGAGAAGTAGATTTTCAATATCCCTTCAAGACAACAGCCCCACCTTAAACACTACTATTACTACTTGCATGATTTGGGTAATTTGCTTTTTAAGACCCACACTAAGTATCAAATAAAAATCTCCCAAACAGTTATATTTAGGTGTAAATTTACATGCTTAATTCGAAAATAACAAAAACATTTTGATAAAATCTACCATTTTGGAGTTATCAACAATAAAAGTTTGGGCTCATTTGTGTCGTTGGCTGCTATGGCACGGCAGCCATTACTGGCGTTGTTTGCATACATTCGCTGTTGAATAGACATGTGCGCAATACATGGAAGATTACCTTGATAACGGCCTTTATACTGATCTTACTTGCCTTAATTACTGTGCAAGTGAGTACTCATTGTATCCGCAATAATCAAGACAAGTGAATTTCTATTCCGCAACAAATATATTTTCAAACAATGGCCGTAATGGCGGCCACAAGGTGAATGAGTCAGAACTTTTATTGTCGATAACTCCAAAAAGTTAATTATATCAAAATTTCTTTGTTATTTTCAAATCAAGCATGTACATTTACACCTAAATATAACTGTTTGGGAAATTTTTATTTAAAACTTTGCACAAGGATTAAAAAGCAAATAACCCCATGATTTAGTGTTAGGTGAAAAAGCAGCACACCAACCAAGTGACATTAGGATACAAATATATGAATTATTAATAAATATATAAATCATAAATATATATATATATATATATATATATATATATATATATATATATATATATATATATATATATATAAAGCAAAACGAAGTACTAATATTAGTAGTAGTAGTAGTAGTATCATCATAATGGAAACGTTTGTCAAAATGAAATTGTTTTCCTGTAGAGTTGTCTCCCTTATATCATTAATTTAAAAAAAATAAAGCTTTTTCTGTATGAAACCGCGCGCACGCACACACACACACACACACACACACACACACACACACACCATATTTATATATTTCCTGTATATATTAAAAATGTAGAAATGTTATTTCTAAATTAATATTCATTATTCTTTCCAAGACTGTGAAAAGAAAACATTCTTTGTAAACATAAGTATTCCATAGAATTCAGGAGGCAGCATTGTAGTCATATGGGGAAAATTAAAAGATATAAAACAGTTTATATCAAATCCCCAACTATTTATAAATCTATTCAGCAACCTTATATTTTAGCATCCAATAATTTCTTGTTTTGTTTTGTTTTTTTGTTTTTTTGACTTACATGAAAACTTGATGGGAAACAGTTGAAAGACAAGTGTAAATTGATTTTGAAAAATGTTCTTTTTTAATTTACACAGTTAAAAAGAATCTAAATTGAAATATGTTTACAGAAAAGGATTATCAGTTTGGAATTATTTCTAAGATCACTTAAGCATAACTACTGATGATCAGACATCTAGGTATTAAAGAGGAAATAAAAATCAGATTTGGTAACCTATACTCTTTTTTTTTTTTTTTTTTGGTTAAACGAGGTTCACATTACATCTGATCACTTGGAAAGAAACAAAGAAACAAAATGTTTACATGTTTTTTTTTTATTTTGTTTTGTCTTTTAGCATATCTTACATGTTGTAAAAGAGAATGGAAAAAATGAAGAAAGCAGATGAGAATGTGAGACTACAGTTTATTCGTATTATTCTGATAATTTTTTTTAAAAAAATGAAAATTGTGTTTGTTTTTCAAACTCAAAATTCATAGTATCACAAAATCTATGCATAAATTTTTTTACATTTATATTTCTAAACGTGAGTACATATGTGATTTTTTTGTAATATTCTTTATCATTGGTCAGTAGGATCAGCGTGTGTAGTGTATTAAAAAAGAAACCTACATTTATTATTAAAAAAATATTTTAAAAAAATAATCTTTCATACATGAGTAATGCACAACTGATGTTCTGTTAAATTGGACAATTTGTTTCAACTAACACATATACACCTCACCTTAATTTTTTTCTTTTTTGTTTTTTTCAGTGAACCTACCTTTTTATTTATTACATTCTTCAAAATGGAAATAATTAGACAAAGCGGAAAAGCTTGCCTGCTTTGTCTTATTCTCTCCAGTACTTTGGGAAGCAACAAAAATTCTGTGACTTCAGTCACGATTACCCACTAAAAGGATATGACATATACAAGAAGGGTTGCAAGGGAGGTAAATCCAGAATATTTCCCTTGTTATTTTGTTTGGATATTATTATACATCTTATTAGGACACATAATTGAGACTAAGTAAGCATATTAAAAACTCACAAGTCCATTGTTATAGATGCAAAATACAGCATTAATCATCAAAGCTTTGGCAATATAAAGAAGAAGAAAAAAAAGTTAAAATACATCCTTGCTGTTGCAATGGCAGGGACTTTTGGCATTTGGTGCAACGCTTTATAAGATACAAATATTATGTAAATTAAAAACAATGGCACACCATGAGAAATATTTACACTTTTCATAATGCATCACAAATAGAATTAAATTATAAATTCATTCTGGCCTGACTCAGAAGCAGATAAATTAAATCAAAATTTATTCTTAGTTTTTATTCTTGCTACACACACACACACACACACACACACATATATATATATACAAATGTAATGAGAATGAAAATAATATAAATTCTAATGTTCACAGCATTAATTCAAAAGAGGGTTTTCTACCAAGAATAGAGCAATAATTACTTATTATAATTTTTACATACGGACAAAAACCACTTGCTCACTACAAAGATGCATTTTTGTTTCGATGCAGCTGCATCTCAACTGATGAGAACTAAAAAACGAGATTCAGCTGCATCAAAACAAGAATGCATCTTTGTAGTGAGCAAGTTGTTTTTGTCCATATGTAAAAATTATTATATATATATATATATATATATATATATATATATATATATATATATATATATATGAGAGAGCAAGATATATTAGATACACAGCAAATGATCATTACATAAATCATTTACCTAGCTTTGTAAAAATCTAACAGTTTCAGCCAAAAACGAATGATAGCAACTTTACTGTAGAATGAAAATACCAAAATTCATTAGAATAATAGAAAAACTGCTGAAATATATTAGCAAAGTTTAACTTAGGGAACAGAAAGCTTTTCTCTTGACTCCACTATTATGATATGCACCCTCAGAAATTTTTAATTTTTTGAAAAAAATATTTTAAAAATTTTAATAAAACCATAACATATAAAACTGAATTTATATATATTTTCCAAAGAATTGACAACATAAATGTTAAACACTAATTATTTATTCAATTGTTTATTGACAGGATAATAAAAATATTAAAATAATAATATTTTTTACAAGAATATAGAATTTAATTTGTGAATTATAACAATAAATTATTTATTGACAAGATTATAAAAATATTCTTATAGTCCACTATAAGAAGAATTTTTTTATTTAGAAGATTATAAAAAACATGTGAAGAAACTATAATGAAATATTTATTATTTACAATATTTTAAATATATTTTTGTTATGGTTTTAAGATTGTAAAAATAAATTTTTAAAACAATAAATATTACCAAATGAGTATATGCTAATAACATTGTCAAGAGCAAAACAATTGTCCTTTTGAAATACTGTTTTTCTTTCCTAGACCTAAGTTAAACTTTGTAAAATACTGAATAAAGATTAAAGCTAGAAAATATATCTTAGTTTATAACAAGTTTACCTCAAGGAACAATTCTTTTGACATTTTCTCTGTAACAGAAAATGAAATCAAGATGGTCCATTTTATCTAAGTTATTCCATATTCTGGTAAATTTGGGAAATTACCTTTATTTAAAGCCACTTGTAAGATTTTTAAATGGAATATTTTCATTCTTAAGTCCACTTAGCTTTCTTAATGAGTTTTATCATCACCTATTTTTTGCAGTGTGAAAACAGTAGATACTATTGACATTTTATAAAAAATTAGAACACACACACACACACACACACATATATATATATATATATATATATATATATATATATATATATATATATATATACTTACATACACACACACACATATATATATATATATATATATATGTATATATAAATAAATAAAAAGAAAGAACAGTAAGATATAAAATCCGGTGTTCTTATAGATATTTTTATTTTTACACAATAGTGCTCAATGTAAATTTACAGAGCATTAATATTATAAATTAATTGATTTAAAATATGGTTTTTTCGCTACACAGTGATACCATGTTTCAGAAAGGGAATATATATATATATATATATATATATATATATACTTACATGCACACACACACACACACACACACATATATATATATATATATAAATATAGGCAACATTTAACCTTCAACCCCACAAAAGACAGTGTGTTAAAAGGATAGTTATTACCTTGACACTGCTATTACTGTATACATTTTTGAGTCCCTTAGCAATGACTGTTATTTAAAAGTATTTATAATAAAACCCAACCACATTTTCTTTATTATTGCTTGAGAACTGACAACAAGGATATTAAATACTATTTATTAGATAAAATAAAAAAAAAAACTTCTTTTCATAGTGATTTATAAAATGGTAAATAATAAATATTGCATTGAAGTTGGTTTACAGATTTTGTTAATTTTGAATTTTTTATGAAATTTTGAATAAAAATATTTCATTTCACATTTCTTTCTTTATAAAATGGTAAATAATAAATATCACATTGTATTTGCTTCACATATTTTTATAATCTTGTAAATAATCATTGCCAAGGGAGTCAAATGTGTATACAGTAATAGCAGTGTCATGGAAATAACAGTCCTTTTGACACACCATTATTTCATTATTTTTGTGGACATGAAGGTTAAACACTGCCTCTATATATATATATATATATATATATATATATATATATATATATATATATATATAATAAGATCCCATGAAACAGTAGATGCAACATTAGGCAAACATTATTTTGTTTTGTTTGGTAGGGAATAATTATGTCCTCCTAAAATGTCATCATTAAATTTATACATCTTTTAAAGCCTGGTAGGTTTTTTTATTTTATTTTTTATGCTTTTAATTTTTACCTTTTATCTTTGCAACAAATGTTTGGGGTATTGATCTTAAATCTCTTTGATTTCAAATTATTGTAATATTTATTTGAGCAGGGAGAAAACAAGCTTTGCAAAACACTGACTTTCAACAATTATATAAGAAACAAAAAAATATCATAAAAATAAAAAGCAGGGGGGGAAATATTAATTTGCAAAGTTTTAAATAGTCTGGTGCCTAAAAATAAGGTTGTGAAACCAAATGGTTGAAAACAAAAAGTATATATGAAAAAAAAAAATGTAATATTAATACATTGGGTAGCAACAAAAAATTCTGGGACCCCTTTTCTTTTTTTTTCTTTTTAAGGCATGATCCTGAAAGGACATGGCACAAAAAAAAGAAAAGAAGAATACTTACAAGGGAGGTGATCCAGAATATTTCCTTTTTTTTAAATTTTATAATTGTTAGATTTACTTTTTTTTATTTATGTCACAGAACACAAAGTCTGGATTTTTGAAAAAATCTTTCTATTTCAAAAGAAATGGTAAAGATTATCCACTGGTAACATAAACAGTACATTTTACCTTCCTGGATGTTGTTTTGAAAAAAAAGGTAACCCTACCCCCATTTGAAAAAAAAAATCACAAATTAATTCTTTTTGTGACTTGCAAGTCAGGAGACAGAAATTTTTTTTTTTATTATTATAAAATTATTTCTACTGAGCTTTTGAAATGGTAGAAACCTATTTGATTTTTTTCTTATTTGAAGAAAGCTGATTAAATTGTTGTATTTCCAGGTTAATTCATCTTTTAAATTTACATGTTTTTTTTTCTTTTTTATATTATTTCTCCTTTTAAAATATTTTAATTAAAAACAAAATTTTGAAGAAAAAAATTAAGTAAGAAAACCACTGACAATTTTTTTAAATTTTGATCTTGATAAAAAAAATAAAAATCAGAAAATATCTTTTTAATCAGCAGATATTACAGTTAGTTAGTTACAAAGTCAAATACAAATTATTAAGTCAAAATGATGTATTTAATAACCAAAATAATATTAACACCTTTCGAAGAAAAAATTGCAAAATTAAAAAAAAACAAATGAAAAAAAAAACTAGTATTGTTCATTCTAAAAAAAAAAGAGCTTAAAAACCAAAAAACAAGTTGTTCTTTTTGTTTTAATTTGAATTTTCAGTCAATTTTTTTTTTATTTCTTTATTGTAATTTTTTTTTTTTTTTTCAATAAAAAAAGTTCAAACTGAAATAAAAGCTATCTTCATCCCTGACCCCACAACACCATATCACGTGCAACAGTGTCTCCATGATGTTTTGGGGGTCATGGCGGAACTTGTATGTGTTTGCAGGCAAAAGCTACTACTATGACATTTTTCTTGTGATGATCACCTTAATGCTGAGTCAGCAGCCGTATTTTCCTCTCAAATCATCAACAGAAACAATTATAAAAATAAACATTTTTTGTTAATGAAAATTTGTGTTCAGATTTTTTTCTTCTCAGTTTTTTTTTTAATTCACTTTTATCATTTATCTCTCTTCACTTTCCGCTCCTCTTCCCTCTCTCTCTCTTCTTTCTGTTTCTCCACTTTCTACTCTCTCTCTCTCTCTCTCTCTCTCTCCTCTCACTTTTTTCTTTCTCTTCTCTTTACTTTTCTTTCTTTTCACTTTTCTCTTACTTTTCTTTCTCTTCACTTTCCTCTCCCATTCTCTTCCTTTTTCTCTTCCTGCTTCTCTCTTCCTCTTCCTTTTTCTCTTCCTGCCTCTCTCTTCATCTTCCTTTTTCTCTTCCTGCCTCTCTCTCTCTCTCTCTCTTCCTTTTTCTTTACCTTACTCTCTATTTCTCTTCCTTTTTCTCTTCTGGCCTCTCTTTTTTTTTTTATTCATGTCTTTGCATTTGTCTGTTTTTTTTTCAATACATCAGATCTCAAATGAACTGAATGAACCAACAAAATTGATTGAACTGAATACAAGCCTCCTTCAACAAAGTATACATCCCTCCCCCACTCACCCTCCATATAGTATTCAAAATCTAGACAAGTGTGTTGTATTTAGTGACCAGCACAAGTACGGGTTAGTTTTAGTGATTATGGCGAGGGGGTCATGTTATACAGCAACAATGGATAGGAACACTATTTACATTATTCAGACTATTGTCCTCATCTTTGTCGCCATGTTTATCACATGCACAACGTTTTGGCCGTTGTACACGCCGGCCTTCTTCAGGTGGTTGAAATGTCGAACTGAACCCTTTATTTCGCTCACTGGGGTACACTGTTCTAGTTCCACATGCCATGTCTAATGGATGTCTGTTATCTCCTGTTAATTCCCCTCTGAAAGTTCTCCACTGCTTTAACCAGGTATTGAACTCACACTCTTTGGGTCCTGTCACTGGATCTAACCAACGCCTTTATCCACTGCACTTTGAGGACATCTGTGTATGAATTTCTGGGTATTATAAATCTAATGTCTTCAGCAACTATTTTTTTACCAGTGCTCATATTGCAATTTTTGCTGTTATTATCTCTTTTCTCCGGCATTCCTTATTACTTATATGAAGAAGGCTGGAGCATACAATGGCCGAAACATTGTGATAAACATGGTGACAAAGATGAGGACAATAGTCCGAATAATGTAAATAGTGTACATAATACCTCATCTCAAAAATATAGACAGATACTAAAGGATAGGAAATTGTGGAAAATCAAGATTACCCACCTCCTGAAGAGACGCTGCACAAAAAAAAGTCCAACACATCAAAACTCACTTCACCAGAAAGAATTTTATTTTATATAATTTTTAATTTTTGCTTCCTTTGAGGAAGTCATTTCACATGTTAAGTTAAAGGTTACATCTTGTGTATATATCAGACTGAAGTGATTGGATCTCATGCACAGTGCCAGATGACAACTCACCTGGGTGCCATCAAGCCCATGGTCACCATCATGCCACCATGTCATGTGTTTGGGATCTTCCAAAACTAAAGCTTATAAAAACATATTGCGATCATCCATGAGTCAAGACAGATTAAATTCTTTGTCTATTTTTGCACTAGAAAATGATCTTGTAGAAAAGGCCATGAAAAGATTTGCAGATCTAAATGCTAGAAAAAATATTTTAGGTCAGATAATGGATGTTTTCTTTAGCTTGTACTAAGTTGTATATTGTAATAAACTTGTTATTTACATTTTCAGTTTTTCTCCTTGTGAATATATTATATTTGTAATGGCACAGAAGTTCAGCTTGCCTGGGGTTCAAGCAACCCTAGGGTCATCACTGCCCATGCACGCCTGTTCTTTGAAGAAGCCATTTTGAACCCTAACTTCTTTATCACTATTGTATTCTCTATTAAACATTTTTTTTAAATTTTTTTTGTAAATACCAAAATGCAAAAAAGTACTGTTCATTCTAAGAAAAAAAAAACCTTACAAACTAAAAAAAAATACCATATATACTCATGTATTATGTGACTTTCGAAGACCTAATTTTGAAGATAATTTTAATGGGGTCACATCATACACAAGATATTAAATTAGCATATGTACTGTTGGCCCTGCCTGCACCATTGACCAAACCATATATCCATTTCCTGTAGATGTATACTGTAGAATAGGTGTATTTAAAATAAATATGGTTTTGATAAAACTGATGTTTTACTTAACTGTATATAATACTAATGCATTTAATATTCACATATTAGTATCGTATTATAAAATACAAATAAAGAGAATATGCATCTTTTACATTGTTTATGTTTATAAGATGTTTAAATGTTTCTTATTCAGTTGTTTATGGCTGTATGTATTTATGCGACAAGTATAGCATTACTAATGATACTTTTATTATTCCCTTTTATTTTTTTAACTTATTTAACTAGAAGATGAGATAAAGAGATAGAGGAAAAGAAGTTAGTCTATTGTAATTTGGTCGCTCAAAAAATGAACTCACAATATACACAAAATACATGAGAAAATCATTTTTTATAAGGGAAAATTTGGGGTCGCATGATACGCAAGATCAGGAGTAAGCTAATTGATTTTTTTATGTTGAAATTTGTTTACCTACATTTTCACTCAGTTGTTGTGGCCTTGTCTTATAGGTATACTAGTTTGACACCCAGTGAGGGATAGCCATTTTTCATGGGTAGAAGGAGCTCTTTATCCTTGGATGACAATTTTTCTAGAGATGGCATATCAAAAAAAAAAAAAAATCCCAGTGGGTGGCTAACCTTAAAACACAGAGAATTAATTTATATTAATGAATCCAGATGAAGCTGATAACAGCTAAATGTGATCAAAGCCAGTATCCAAGATGTCTCAACCAGTAGGTGCCTCATTGAGGAACAGCACAAGCCCGACCGTCATCATGCAACCATTCAAGAGAATAAGAAGAGGACTAAAAGGAGCCACAAAAAAAGGAGATCAACAACTTCTCTGTGCTATGTCTCCTTAGAACATAGGTGATAATGGATCTCCACAATTTCCTATACCTTGTAACACCTAACAGTTTCTCGCTTTGATAAGGCTCCCCACCCCCACATTTTGCCATCCATTCACACAAGCTCATCAGGTAAGTGGCTTGCTGCCTTCCTCTATCTCTCAATATGCCCCGTGAGAATTAAGTTTTCCACGCTCTATTTTCTCATTATGTTCAAGGAATGTCAGCTATCTTTTCCTGATTCTGAGCGGCTCCATCCACAGAATTTTCAGTATCCTCTTGAAGAATCACATTTCTGTTGACTCCAGTTTCATGGGGAGATTGTCAAGCATTCACTGCCATATAAGAGGATAGATATCACATTGCAATCCAGCACTCTTTTCTTTATTTTTCATGAAGTTTTACCATTTCTCAATGCATTGCTTAGCTCTTGAAATTATCAATCAGTTTCTGCTTTAGTGTTTATCCTACCAATACATTTGTATCTGTTATGGGAACTTACCCATAATAATAAGGGACTATTCCGAACATCATAAATACTGCTCCTCAAGAGGAAGGGCAGAGTCACAGAGTCAGTCCTTTTTGAACGACTTGGCTAGACGGTCGAACTCTCTGCCTCTGAGGCAGAGGGGAACTCTCTGCCTCTGGGCGGAGAGGAACCAACCCGATCCCGTTTATACGGGTTCTACGGGCAATTTTTGCCCAAGCCTACGGGCTCGGAAAGCCCACATTAAACCGGCCTTGTGCCACATTTGACACACGTGGGCGTGTTAATGAACATCGTCACAGAGACAGTCAGAGTCAGTTGAGTCAGACGATTACTGTAAGACATTGGAATAGTGACACTTGTCGAGACAACATAGTTCACTCTAACCAAATCTGATAGTCATTACTAATACTTCTACTTCTTTGTACATATTTCTGTTTGTAATATATCTGTGTTATTCCATACCTGTGTTTGAGTTATTCTTCATTGGTTCTACCTTGGACCATCACCGTGGTACAAGGAACCTGGACCCTAACAGTATCCTACATTATTAAGGCATTCTCCTGACTTTTTCTTGATATGTTAAAAAACATTCAGAATGTTTTTATTTAAAGGATTCAAATATCTTGTTTTATGATTTTTAGTCAAATTTCTTATTTTGTAATTTTTTATTTTAAATTTTATAATACAATAATAAATGGCAGCCTTCCTTCTGTTTTTGCTTTTCACCTTACGTTAGTTAATGTAGGATACAAATGTGGTCGTAGGGTACACTGATCGGCAGGACACAAAATAAAGTGGCACCAAATTTTAAATATTTTGGAAGAACTAACAAAGAAAACATTTACAGTACCAGTGATCATTGGAACACTGGGATGTTGTAAAAAATCTTGAAGATATTGGATTGTGATTTAGGAGAAGAGCTATTACAAAATGCTTGCCTGCTCAGAAGAACAAGGATACTTTGAAAAGTATCAGATACATCAAGTCAGTAAACAAAAATAAATGACTGGTGACCCAAAAAATAAACTTCTTACCAGGAACCAATATCAGAATCAGATGTCATACATCATCATCATAATAATAATTATTATAGAAGAGTGTGATTTAAGAAAAGAAAGACGCACAATATTTCGAGAGTACGTGTATTCAAGTTATGTTTAAATATTGCATACAAGTATAAAAAATATGAGTCTGTACAAATTTTGTACTGATAATCAACATGACAAAATGAATAAAACACAGCCAGTATGAATGGAATGCAATTAAAATGTGAGTAACATGATGAGGGAAACAAGCTCATCTTAAAATTTTCTTCCGAATCTATTTTATTTTTCTACCATTTTGAATCTAGGAAAAACAGATACAGGACAATGTTATCACATCAGATCTCTTTGTATAACTGCAGCAATATCAACATGGAAGGATGAAGGTAAGTCAGTTAGGGTCAGTGAGCACAGATTGTCTAGTCTGGTAAATATCTTTTTGAGCAGGTGAGGTTACGTTCAGGTGACAAGTCTTTGTACAAATGCTGCTAGTCTTGAGAAAAACAGTTGTGCTGGTAATCAGCATGACAAAATGAATAAAACACATGAATGCAATGTAACTAAAATGTGAGTAACTGTATTGCATATAGGTATTAGTTTTACTAAGCTGTGCTTCAGACAAAAATCATTCTCTTAATTTTCAAAAAAAGAAAAAGAATGTCAGAACTTTAGAAACACCGAAGAAAAAATTTATAAAATTGACCTCAACCGTTATATCTGAAGAAACGTGCATAAAAGATAGCTACCTAAATATACTACACACACACACACACACACGCGCGCGCGCGCGCGCGCACACATATATACTACACAAACACACACACACACACACACACAGACACACACACACACACACACACACACACGCACACGTACACGTGTGTGTGTGTCTGTGTGTGTAGAGATGTATAAAATAGAACACCACAGACACTTTGGGGATATCTTTCCCCAGGTTACTGAAATTCTTACACACACACAAACATACACACATGGAATTTTAAATTTTGAAAACAAAAATTTAATGTGTTTTGGGTTTACAATCTAACCAATTTCATTTAGATTCTTCTTCTTTTTCTTTCTATCATCTTTGATATTATTTAAAATTCCCAGTGTCTCTTGTTCATGTGCAGTCGCATCAACATAAAACAAAAAACCTAGTCCGATGAAGTCCTAAGGGGTGAAACACGTCCACTTCGTCATACATCTTTGTATGCATGTAAAAATAACTGAAAATAGAGTAAAATCTAGCTATTAGGAATTGTGTGTGTGTGTGTGTGTGTGTGTGTGTGTGTGTGTGTGTGTGTGTGTGTGTGTGCGTGCGTGTGTGCGCGCGCGCGCGTTCAGAGTTCAGTAACCTGGGGAAAAATATCCCCAAAGTCTTGTCTTGGTGTTGTTACTACAGGATCCTGGGAAGGAAGAAACAGGAAGTGTCCCGTTTTTATAGATCCTACGCCACCTAACAGCATCTTGACAAACCAAGTGTGGGGGGGGGGGGATTCTACACCCAGCCTAAAACCAACAATTTGAGTCCTTTTATGTCTCCGTGGCATGACACCTTTTACACTAGACTCCTTCCCAATCAATTATGTGTTACCCTCGAAGAAGACTTTTGCAAAGTTATCTAGAAAGTTCTTTCGGCTTAAATTCTTCTCAGGAAGGCACAGAAAGGAATTTCAGTTCTGGGGTAGAATCTGCCTTGAATCTGTCTGCTCTTTCTTTCCCCTTGTTGATTTATGACCCCCTTCGACTGGACCAGCCCTCTTGAAGCGTGGGCGCTAATACTTTCTTCCTCGGCCGTTAATTGCTTTCTCGTCAACGGTTCATTCTTTCTGCTCACCGATAGACAGGGACTTTTATTGAAAAAAGGACCGTCATATTGGCTCACTTCAAGTTTTCACAAGGGATTCAAGAGATCGTCCCTCATTAGCTACTATATAGGAATCCTTTCTCCAATAATTTGAAAAACGAATCCGTGACAAATCAACAAATAATTTGCGCAGTAAACCGCTTGAACCAAAAGAGCCATAAAAAAATGTAACAATTTTTATACAAACCGTCTGACCTTCAGAAAAATACACTTCTCTCAAAAGCCGTTTATTTAAAAAAAAAAACAACCTAAACGATTATAACCTTTTAACATTTTTAAAATAATAAAAATAAAATTTTTAAATGTATTTTGTTTATTTTGAGCTTTTCTGCTCCATTGTTCATTGATTTTGCATGTGTTTCTTAATTCATGGTTTTAGGTCAGAATATGGGATTTGGTAATTTTCAGGAATTAGTCTTAATGCCCGTTTAGCATTTTTGTCTGTCTACCATTGTCCTACAAGGCTAGGAATCCAGGCAGTCAGAATTTTTTGACATTAGAGATGGCATGGATTATTCTTTTCAAATATTTTAGCTGTCAAAGGGTTTTCTAGCTTTTAGTTTTTGAAAGATATTAATACTAATATGGAATTAGAAAAGATTATAAATTTTGAAGATTTTTCTTTGAGGGTTATATCTATCGCTCTGGCAAAAATTGAATAAAAAAAAGCGACTGGTAAGAAAAGGAATAAAAAAAATGGAATGTCGCTAAATATGGCGGCTTCTTTTGGGAGACGTTTTTTTAATTGATGCATTATTAAAAAGTAACTGCACATCTTACTCTATCGCTGTCTTTGGGAGCATCAGCGATAAATGTGCAAATATTCTGGATATTGTTGTCGAATGTTTTTGTAGTTCCTCTTGAAAAGTGACTGGGTTTGTATTTTGTTTTGAGCTCTTGCTTATATTGAGGAGCACTTTTAGCGGAGTGTTGATGGCTTAAGTGTTCTCAGTCCTTCATGATGGAATGGTTCCAGTATTTCTATATACATTGCTCTGGTAGCTCCATAAATGAAACAGCCGTAATCCAGTTTAAACTTTAATGCTTCCAAACTGCTCTCATTTACCGAGCACAGAGAACCCTCCCTGCTTCCCACCAGAATAGCTGATGGCCAACTCCACGAGAGCGCCCCTCTACGCCTGCTTGGTCTCACACTGGCGCCGACCTGAGGTGGAACAAATAAATTGAATCAATAGCTTCATCTACCGTAAGGAAAGTTGGTACTCTGTACCGAGCCAGAAAGTTTTTTCCCGCCTATGTTCATCCTTCAAATCTATAAATCAACCATTCGTCCTTGCATGGAATACTACTGCTATATATGGTCTGGCGCCCCCGCTGTACGTCTCGGGGTCCTTGACAAAATCCAGAGACGGATATGCAATGTGATGGGTCCTGATCTGGCATCTCATCTACAGTTACTTTCTCACAAACGTGCCGTGGCTTCCCTCTGTCTCTTCTACAAGTATTTTCCACGGCAACTGCTCCGACGAGCTACTTTCGCTGGGACCCAGACTACATGAATTTAAGCGCGTTACTAGGTTTGGCATCTCGGTCCCACCCTTTTACTGTCGAAACAGTAAAATGTAACCCTCTCTTCTACTCAAACAGCTTCTTCTCTCGCACTTCGCGTCTGTGGAACTCTCTTCCTCTAACTTGCTTCCCTGATAACTATAATCTTCAAATATTTAAGTGTAATGTCAATCGATATCTTCTGATGCCTTGATCTTGTTCCCCTTATTTCTCTTTATCATTTCCTCAAACACGCCTCTTTACTCTTGCTCTCAATCATCTGTAACCCCTTGCGTGCTAGTGGCACTCCCGCCTTGCTTGGGGTGAAATACTTTTTTAAAAAGTTTTAAAATATTTGATAAGAGGTATGAAATTTAACTTTTTTTCAAAAATGATTCCGTTGGCCATTTCTAATTTTTGTTTCCTCGATTTTTGTGCCTTTTTCTTTTGTTGCAAAAACAGTATCTTGGTTGTTGAGAATTTAAAACCGTTTATTATGGCTAATTGTCTTATTTTCTTTAGACACTGTTTTAACTTACGTCCAATTGTGTGTATGTTTTTTAGATCGATATCATACTAGAAAGTCGTCTACATATAGGCAACCATCTACTCCTCGGGTTTAAACAAATTTATTATGCTGTTTATTTTAATGTTAAACAAAGTGGTTGACAATATACCTCCCTGGGGGACAACTTTCTCCTGAATTTTAATATCAGAGAGGATAGAACCCACCTGTGCTATAAATGTTCTTCCTGAGAGATAATTTTTATTAGGTTGGTGCAAAAATAATGTCGTTTTCTCACATGAAGTTGAACGTCAAAAAACCTAATAATAAAATTTGGAAGTCTACCTTTGAGACCAAGATTGAAAAGCTCTCTCATGACGCCATGTACCCAAGTCGTATGTACCCTTCTACATATCGGAGTGCATTGTGGTATAATGGCTCGAAGTAAAAACACGGATGAACCGAGTTCGAATTCCAGTCGAGTTCGTTAGATTCACTTACGTACAAATACCCATAGAAAACGTATGAATCCATCTTCTCTTCCTCCCCCCTACCATCTATGGGTTGAATAGCAGGACAAACTTGACAACCAGTCTACTGCGGAAAGAAACCTACTGCAGGAAAAAATCTGCCTCGTCAGTCATATATCGAAAGATACACGATCGCCCATACGTGTATCATATATAGCACTTAACTGACTGGCATATCGAAGAAAATGGCAATTGCGTGTCCATCTTTTTACGATGGCTTCTCTTATGCAGGTTTGAAGGCATATTAGATTATCTATTCTACTTTGCTTTCTAAAACTACTTTGGTATTTTGTAAATAGTTTGTTAGTTTCGAGATAAGAATTTAGTTTTTTGCTTAGCCTCCTTTCTAACGTTATGCATAGGCAACTAGGTAGAGATATTGTAATATAGTTAGTGGGATTTGTAATATCCTTTCCTTATTTGAGTACTGGTACTACTATTGTTTCTAGCCATGATTTAGGGAGATCGCCTGTATACCATATATCGTTAAGAATGTTCAAAACTACTTTTAGGAAGGTGTTTTAAGAACTTATAAGGTATTTGATCTGGCTCTTTAACTTGTAGAGGACCGTTGTGTGAATGTGAGGATGATATCTCTGGGCTAAGATTTCCTGCTAGTCGGTCCAGCTACATAGGAATGTTGGACTATAATGAAGTCCAAAGACAAAAGAAAACAAACAAGACCGATATACTTGGGTAAACAAATATATATTATGGGTAAACAAATATATTAATACACGAAGACATGAAAAGTTACATAGTGTTTGTATGGAGAAGTTATGTGTGTGTTTTGTGTTGAGTGTCCGTACGTACGTGTATTGTCCTTAGCGTGTTCCCAGAATATGGGAAACGCTGTATCTGTGAGATGTCACATATTGGCCTAAGTGAAAAAGAGAAAGTTTTTCCTCGCCTCAGCTCGAGGTTGCGGCCCAAGGCCTGGGTCGAAAAAGAGATTTTACCTCATCTCCACGCGAGATTGGCCACCGAGGCCTAAGTCGGAAAAGAGGAAGAGAGAAGGGTCAACCAGTATTTATACTCGTGGGAGAGAGAACCCTGTTGAAGGATTAAGGAAATGAGGAGGAGCTAACTCTATCATGAGGACAAACTCTATCATGGCATTTATTGAGTGATTCTTCCAATTCAGTAATACTGAAAGGATTCTAAGTTTCTGTATTTTCTGATGTGTAACTTATTTTTTGTTTTTCAACATTGTTCTCGTATTTTTTTTTTAAATTGGGAGTAAATTTTGGCTGATGAGTTATATTCAAATTCGTCTGCTACTAGATTAGTTTTTTTTCCCCCCTTTCAGTACATTTTTCTTTGTTTGGTTTAATCAAATACACATTTGTGGCAGACAACTTACCATTTATCTTTCTTATATTCCATATTTTGGATGTATTTTCATCCAACTTGGAAATATATTGTTAGCTCCTCCTCATTTCCTTAATCCTTCAACAGGGGTCTCTCTCCCACGAGTATAAATACTGGCTGACCTTTCGCCTCTTTCTCTTTTTACGGCTTACGCACACGTGCGGCCAGCTGCCTCGACTGAGGCCTCGGGCCGCAACCTTGCGCGTGAAGCGAGGTAAAAAAAACTTTCTCTTTTTTTTTTACTTATTCCAATATGTGACCTCTCACACATGCAGCGTTTCCCATATTCTGGGAACACGCTAAAAACTATATACGCGTTCGTACGGACACTCAACACACTCACCATAACTTCTCCATACAACACTCTGTAACCCTTCATGTCATTGTAATTTGTTATTAGTATATATTTGTTTGCATACATGTATATCGGTCTTGTTTGTTTCTTTATATTCTTTGGACTCCATTAAAGTCCAACATTCCTATGTAGCTGGACCGGCCAGCGGGAAAGTTTAACCCAGAGAGATCTCATTACACTTCACGCCTCACGGTCCACTACACTTCTCTCTTCTTGATTTTTTATGACAAGACGATCTGTTTATATGGTAGATTGTCTGTTGTTGGATTAAGTTTAAATTTTCGCAATTAATTTTTCCTATGTTTTATAACAAGGGTTCTCAACCAATGGGGAATTCCCTCTAGTGTAGGTATGTCCAATTTTGGCCATTTTAGCGTTTTTTTTTTAGTTGTTTTTTTGTCAGTTGAAAGACACATTAATTTCGAAATGCTTGTAAAAATTAACTACTTGTTGGATTTTAATGAAAACTTCAGAACTTATTCAGAAATGAATGAACTTATTTTAGAAATGTTTGTCTCTTTGAAAGTCATGGTATAAATATTTTTTTTTTATATCTGTTACCCCCCTCGAACTTAATTTTATGAAAACACAAAAAAAATTTATTCGCAACCTGAATTTTTTTTTTAATTAAATGCACAAAACTCGGAAAAATCTAAATCATCGATTTTTTTGTTAAAAAAATGTCCGAAATTGTCCAAACTTTTACCTCAATTGTAAAAATACAAAACCCAATAAAACTAAGACAATATTTAATTAAGAAAGTTTTTAATGGCTTTTCTGAATAATATATACGAAGGTAATTATTATCTGAAAGAAAAAAATTTTTTTGATGAACAATGAATTTTTACATTAATTTTCTTTTTTTTTTCAATTTTAAATACACAATATGACAAAAGGTTGTTATATATTTATACATTAAGTTCTTTCTGCAACCTTATGGAAATGATATATTATGTTCTCTACTTTTTAAAGATCATAAATTTGAAAGCTTATTAAAATCTGACAACCATAATTATTTTTAAAATAATTTTTAATATTCCAAAATTGTATTTAAAATTGTCTCCAACGAAAGTATGGATGCACACCTTGAAATAATGTCACGTGAGTAGTTTCTTTTGATAGAAGCAAGTTTGTTTTTTTACTTCAGAAATGGCTTTGATTCGTTCAGTAACAAGAAAACAACGCTTGTCATGTTTTCTGAATATCGTCGTATTATTTTCAATTTTTTTCTTTTTCTATTCAAATATAATCGAATAGTGGGATAAAAGAAAATATCGACTATTTACAATTACAAAAAAAAAAAAAAAAACACCCTTGGAAGTACACCCAAATTTTCAAGTTTGAAATCGAATGCATAAATTCATTGTACATTACTTTGGAATTATTATCCACACGACAAATTATCAATTAAAACGATTTTTGGAGTTTAAATTTTCTGGAGTTAGCTCGCTACTACTAAATACTTGTTGAGTCAAAAAACAAAACCAACATAGCATGTTAATTTTATTAATAAATAAAATAAAACTCATATTACTGCCATATCATAATTATTAATAAATAGAAAAAAATCTGCCTTAATAAAAAAGAAATAAAATCTCATTTCATTAAGTTAACCCGTTTCAATTAATGGTGTTTCATGTAATTTTTATATTCTCAGAAAAATATTTCATGACTGAAATAATAAACCTCAATTTAAAAAAATGTATTTTTTTTACTGTTTTATTTTTACTTGTAAAATTTGATTTTCTTTCATAATTTAAATGTTATTTTCAGTGCAGAATTCTTCCTCAAACGTAAGGTAAAAAAAAAAAAAAAATTTGAAAGTGAATTTTTTTTAAAAAAATCTACTAACCAGATTCACTTAAAATTAGAACGAATTATATCACTTCTGCGCTACCGTCCAATAAATTTCCGTGCCGTAAGTTGTGAATATATTGACGTACATCAATTAACGCTTGTCAATGGCTTAAAAAAGGAACGACTACAGTTGGAAATATCTCTCTTAAAAAAGTTTCTGCTAAAAATGTAAGTAATGTTTCTTTCAAATTACATTAAGTATACTTTAATCATTCTAAATTTCCTAAGATAACAAAAGAAAAAGGTGTAATTGATTTTTCATGATTTTTTAACTAACAAACTATGATCTTTCCGATAGAAATGTCAATAAGTTCGATTTTACGAAATTTTTGGACTCGAAAAAAAAAACAAGATTTTTGAATAAAATTTTAAACATTTATAGGAAGGATTAAAAAATCTGAAAAAATATTCAGAAAATACTTTGGTCTTTCCTCTTTAATAACAACATAAATATTTAAACGTTAAAAATTGTTTTATCAATTTGGGGACCTTTTTTCGTCAAGGTATACCACTTTTTAGCGAAATATTGGACATACCTACTCTAGTGGCTTTGTCATTTAGAAGACATAGATTATAATTTTGAATTAGGTTTTCTATAACACTTCCATTAGAGTTTGGTTCGTTAATGCTCCAGATAATACACTAGGGGCATTAATGATTGATTGGTTGGTTGACTGGTTGTGTTTAACGGCCTCTTAACCCCCTGTCGGTTATTTAAAACCAAATTGATTATGTTGTAAACATATTTTATAGTTTGTCATGTCTGGATGAAAGTAAGATTTATAATTCTTCAGATGTGGTTGAAAGAAAATTTTAGAGTTTGCTAGATATGGTTGAAGGAAACGTTTTTTTTCCAAGTATGGTAGAGAAGAAGTTTTATTGTTTGTCAACTATGGTTGAAAACAGTTTTTCTTTTCTTTATCAATAATAACTGACGGTAAGTTTTTGTTTGTGTAAACACTTACTATCTCCTAATAGCATAAAGGGGATGGTTTGTCGCAGTTAGCTCCTCTTCAGTTCTTTAATCCTTCAACAGGGGTCTCTCAATCTCCCTCTGGCTATAAATACTGGCTGACCCTTCTCTCTCTCTCTCTCTCTCTCACACTCTCTCTCTCTCTCTCTCTCTCTCTCTCTCTCTCTCTCTCTCTCTCTCTCTCTCTCTCTCTCTCTCTCTCTCTCTCTCTACTTAGGCCTTGGGTCGCTACCTCGCGCGGAGGTGAGGTAAAATCTCTCTTTTTCCACTTAGGACAATATGTGACCTCTCACAGATACAGCGTTTCCCAAATTCTGGGAACGCGCTAAAATCAATACACGTACGTACGAACACTTACAACACACACACATAAATTTCTCCATACAAACTCTATGTAACAGTCCATGTCTTTGTTTAACTTGTTTTGTTATTAATATATATTTGTTTACCCATGTATATCGGTCTTGTTTGTTTCCTTTGTCTTCTTTGGACTTAATTAAAGTCCAACATTCTCATGTAGCTGGACCCGCCAGCAGGAAAGTTTAACCTTCTGATATCTCTTCACATCTTCACCCCCACGGTCTGCTACAGGTTAGTTGTTCTATAAGTTTACTTATTTCCACTTGCATATTGGGGGATGTATATATTATGACCCTAACAGCGGTAGCTTGAATTCTTAGTACCTCGTGGGGGGTAGTATTTTTAACTAGTATTGCGGTACCTATTATTATTAATAAGTTTGATAAGCTTTCAGCATTGTTTCTTGTAGGCATATTATGTTTGGATATGTTATGATTCCTTTATTACTTTCTGAATTTCTTCATAGTTAGCTTTAAGTCCTATGCAGTTCCACTGAATAATATTAGTTTTATATTTCATTTTATTTTAGTGGGTTTTTTTTATTGTCGGTGAAGAATTTATATCAGTTTCTATTTTTCAAGATTTTCAATCTGTTTCGTTTCAATTTGATATTTTTGTGTTGGCTTTTGTTTTTCTTCTTTTCCTCTTGTTCTTTGATGTTGTTCGGAAATTTTTATTGACAGAAATTTAACATATGTGTGAGAAGACATATTTCAATGACTTCGGTGGTGAGATATGTTCTTTGGAAATTTTTATTGACAGAAATTTAACATATAAGTGTGAGAAGACATCTTTCAATGACTTCGGTGGTGAGATATGTTCTATTGATGTTTCGAGTAGTTGGCGCCTGTTGGCGAGACAGACGGTAGTTTTGTTGCCGCGCTTTTTCATGGAATTTGGAAGCTAAAGACGACTCCTTTGTATCAGAAGATTTTATCTTCAGTCAGATTTTTATCCTCGGACGATAAAGACGTGTTTATTCTGGCTCCGTGGTGAACTATTCTAGTTTGCCACGTATATTAGTGTTACCTTAAATAATTCGAATTACAGTATCGAATTATTTACCTTTAAAGTTTATAGAATTAATATTTATTTAGCTTTTAATAGCTATATTACTGATTTTATTTATGGATGGGAATAGGGGAGGGTGAGTTTTCGCATCAAGGGGCTTTGTGAGAAAATTTAATTGGCTTCGGTAGAAATCCGTAGCTAAGATTTGTTTAAATATGTGAAATTTTAGAAGAGAAGATTTATTAGCTTCGGTAGAATTCCGTAGCTAAGATTTGTTTATATGTGAGAAACTTGGAGGAAAAGATTTGTTAGCTTCGGTAGAATTCCGTAGCTAAGATTTGTTTATATGTGAGAAACTTGGAAGAAAAGATTTGTTAGCTTCGGTAGAATTCCAAAGCTAAAAGAAGTAATTTTATTCCCTAGAAGGGGAATTGCGGGGAATTCTGCCCCTATTCACGTTCTTTATTAAAATAAGATTTAAAAGAATTCCAAAGCTAAAGATTTAAAATGTTTTGAAGGATATTCTTCATGGAATAAGATTTTAAGATCCTAGACTAGGTTAGGATTTATTTGTGTTTTACAATTTACTCTTTCAGCTCCAGAGGATGTGAAAAAGAGAGTTTCAAAGAAAGAAAAGGAAATATTTGAAGAAAGAAGAAACACAAAAGAAATTGAATTGATTGTAAAAAATAAATGCTTTAACAATATTGTTTGTTGTAAAGAAAAAGTTGAAAGATGTTTGTGTTGTCTGCTTGCTGACAACATTGCTTTGTAAGTAAAAATCCTTTTGTTTATTTTTGTTTGTTACCCGCTTAGCATATAGAACAATATGCATGTAATTTTGATTTGTTGAAATAAATATTTATCTGTGAACACTAACGGTATAGTTGTTTATAAGATCGTCTGCTTCATTGAGTGGATTTGTTGTTGATTTCCTTTGAAGAAGCCAGGAACGAAATCGGCAGTTTAGTCCTGTGTGTTAATTTAAATACTGTAAGATCGTATACGGGTAAAATTTAAATTTGATTGAGAATTTAATTTTTCATTTAAATTTGGGTCTTTAACATCACCCTACACACTGACACACAAGAGACACTATATATCTCTCTAGAAAAAAATGTATTTTTTCTCCACTTTATTTCTTCTTCAATTTTATTTTTTCTACAGTTGCTCGATATTTTTTGGTGAGTTTCGCATTTCCTCTTTTTTTGTCAAGTCTTTGAGGAGATGTTTGATTTGGTCTTAGTGATTGTTTCGGTGTTGGATATATTGGTTTTTTAGGATTTTAATCAAGCTCTGTAATTCATTTATGTCAACTCTTCCATTTTTTCTACTTTCCTGAGTGTGTTTTCCTAGTTTTCATTTGGATTACTTTTTGTGACTTTTGCATAAGTTAGTGAGTTGGCAACAGTCTCGATAAGTTTCCTTGCTTCTGGTAATATTTTGTATAAATTTGTTTTTTTATAATTTCCTTCTCCTTCTTCCAGATCTTGCACTATCTCGAGTTCGACCTGTGCTTTCCATTGCAGTCGATGCATTTTAGATTGTCTTTCATGTTGATTCTTCATGTTCTAGTTCGGATATTCCACATCTGATACAAGTTGGTTTCCTTGAACAATATTCTTTGAAATGTCTATATCTCTGTCAATTATGTCATTCTTGAGCCCGGAATGTATTTTTCCACCTTGGCTATGAAATAACCAATTTTTATTTCTATTGGTGTTATTGGTTTGTTGAATGCTAAGACATGTATATGATTTTATCATTTGATCTCTGATTTTTTATGCTTATTCTTTATGCATCTATTACGTTTTTAGTTCACTTTTGATTTCTCCGATGGTGTAGAGATTTAGTTCTTTCCTATTTCGCACCACTCCTTGGTGTTTAAGCGATCGTGTGGATACAAAATTATCTTATATTGAGGGAACGTTTCCATTTTTAAAAGTATTTCAGCATGTTACTTCTATAAGGATTGTTCCGTTTTTTTACATTTTTGACTGATTTGAGATTTATTATGGATGGAATGACATTCTGAATTATAAAGGGAGACAATTGGATCAAAGGAGTCTCTTTTTTAGATTTCAATACTACAAATTTAGAGAAGTGTTCTTCCACTAAATCGGATTCTGAGTCAGATTCAGAATAAAGACGTTTTGCTTGGGTTTTTATTTTTATTTATTTTTTTGTAGCCATAAAATTATAGTACGAGGGTCATTCAATAAATAAGGTGAATTCTTCGGTATAAGGACTTCTAATACAGATAGAAGCTTACTTTTTTTTTTCAACGTAGTCTCCCAGCACTGTCACACACTTTTTCCATCTGTGCACAAGCTTCAGCGTAAAAATCTTTGGACTGATGTCTCAGCCAGTCGCTCACAACACTTTTGACTTCATCGTCACTTTTAAACTTCGTGCCTCTCGTGAACGCTTTCAAGGGACCAAACAGGTGAAAGTCTTAAGGGGCAAGGTCTGGGCTGTAAGGGGGATGAGGGAGCAGTTCCCAGTCCAGCTCGTTGATGGTCGGCACCATTTGGGCTACTGTGTGAGGCCTTGCGTTGTCATGATGCAAGATGACTGCTTCTGACTGATGACCCCTGCGTTTGTCCCAACAGATAAGCTCAATGTCATCTACTGTCACCCTTCTTTCAGACTGAATGAGGTCATTGACTGATTCGATCACCTCAGGAGACCTCACTTCTGTAGGCCTCCCAGGCCTGTCTTCATCCTCAACACTGCTCCGTCCTTCTTTAAACAATTTAGCCCACTTGTAGACATTTTTTGGCTGAAACATGTGGCACCATACACAGTTGACATTCTCCTATGAATTTCAACTGGTTTTCACCCTTCAGCAACCAAAAACTTGATAACTGACTGCTGTTCAATCCTGGAGCATGCTTCTTGGTCGGCCATCTTTGTTAATCGCCAAAACTCTCAAAGTTTTTTTTTAATCTGCAAAAGAAATTAAATCCATGTGAAAAAGAAGTAAAACAAAAAGTAAAAAAATAAAAAAGAGTAAGCTTCTATCTGTATTATACCGAAAAATTCAACTTATTTATTGAATGACCCTCGTATTATCTTCATTGAATAAGCTACCCACACACCTCGGAATCCCTCAAGGGTGGAAACCCATTCACCTTGGCAGATCATGGCTACACGTTCAGTTTTACTCGCACTGGATAAAGAAACCAGATATTTGAAATCTCCAAGTCCCCTCCCCACCAGATTACTATTTTGAGGAAATATATAAAATATTGGTTCCTCCTTCTAATTAAGGCTTTTGCAAAATAAGTTTCACAAAAACCCAAATGAGGACTGAACATGACTAACCGATTGATCGGATCGGGCCTCTCCGTCTTGCCTAAGTAAGGGCCAAAGTGGGGTGTGTTGTATATTAACCCAGGTCCTGAAACCCTCAACAAACTCAGGCATCACGGATCGCCAAACAGGTAGCCTCATTTAGGCGGTGGTTATACCCCTCTGCAGAGGTGCAGTCAGTGCATTCTGCAGCCCCAGACGACAGGGCAATTGAGAGAGGGTAGAGAAGAAAAGGAATAAATAAGTAAAGAGTGGAGTTTAGAAGAGAAGCACAGATAAACAAAAAATAGAAGGAGAAAAAGTGAATCTTTGGTGATAGAGAAATAATTAAATAAAAATAAGATCAAAATTTCACCATCCCTAAAAATAGAGGGATTATAAACATCGCCATGCAAACAAGGCCATAATTTAACCAACTAACGAGAAAGCTTTCACAGTCAGGATATAAGGCCACAAGCCAATGAGAAGCGAGCAGCTTTTTCAAATGTGATTCTATAGATGCCCATATAAAAAAATGAAAAATCAACCAAAATCAGAGTCGATAAATTAAATTTTGTTCATTCTCCGATGCTGCAGTCATCCTAACATACCCAGGGACGAAATAGGAAATTTGCATGACTAGCTGGTGACCTTAGACGGCTAATCCCGTCCTTGCTACTTTAAAGACATACATACTTTCATTCACCACGTGGTCAAGCGGCCGCTACTGCATTAGGATTCGTGCATACACATATTTACTTCTTCTCTCTCTCTCTCTCTCTCTTCTCTCTCTCTCACACACACTCTCTCTCTCTCTCTCTCTCTCACTCATTCACTTACTCTCCCTCTCACTGTAGGGAAACAAAGTTATCAATGTCTCTTAGATATGTCTGTTTTCTTTTTTTCTGGTCAAGAAGTTAGGGTAAGTAAGGATAAGCATCGTTATAATAGTCGCGCTCAAGTCAGACTTGCGCTGAGTTGGAATAACCAAAGAAAATCTGATTTATTTCATAGGTTGAGGTCTTGTAAGACATGTGCGAAAGCTATGCTGTTGAAAAAAAGTTCAGTCGTCAGTGATCCGGGGAAACGAACGTGCCGCAGAGGAGACGACTTTCATTTACATTCTACTACATCTTGCAATAAGGGGAGAGAAAGAGGAAGGAAATGTTTGTTTTTTATAGCCTTAAACAGCGCCACCTAAAGGGCGTTTGACGAAGCCAAGTGGGAATATAACATTTCCGGTTCCTTTATTACTAGCATCATGGGAAATGTATTTTTTCTTTTCTTTTATTCATTATTGTTTTATTTATTGGTTTTATTTTATTTTTTCCACATGGGAACGGACGTTAACTGATAACCTACTATTCCCCATCAACTACAAGAAATGAATCGTTTGGCTTCTTAAAGTAATATTGTAGCGACTGCTATGCTTTCCACGTCCACAATTTATTCACCTGCGATTGGCTAGTAAATAAATACTATCTTTCCATAAGACAATTTAGCAAACGCAGTCACCACTTTGAATTTTTTCTGCCGTGAACTTGCTCACATGTTACAAAATCAGTGATTGGTCGAATTTTAACCAATCAAACATTTTTGTGCAAAAACAATTTTCCCGTGTTTTCGCTGGGAGCCTACCAGCAGCTATATAAACAAGTGGTCCGTTTCCACAACTTTTAGTAAAGTCCAGCTATTTACGCCTGTCTACACAAATCCACGACTTTACTCACAACGCACACACAGACACAGATCTTTGTATCACATTACACATTTCTTCCTCTCTGTGACCAAGCCAAGTTCATGAACCAACATTCTATCCATTACTCAAAACAATACATTTCTTAATTAACTGTATTCTATTCTAACACCAGACTCCATTCAACATAGAATCCTGAACATTCTTATTGAAGAGAAATTCTTTCGAACATTGAATCTTAATCAGAATACAGTTGAAGGGAAACAACTTTTTCTCCCTTAATTATTACACATCATTGCATAATTGTTTTGTATGTTATTGTTTCAATATATATTTTATTTGTTGATGCACAATTGGAGTCTCGTTGTTTTTTCTTGAACCGTTAAATGTATAATAGATAAATGCTCTTACAACACGCAATTACAAGCGCATAAGAAAAGCAGCATTTACAATATCACTTTTCCTTAATCACAATAATCCAAAGAATACAGCCGTGTACCAGACTTGGAAAAAAGATGTATTTTTGTTGGTATGCACTTATTTTACCTAATTATTCTCATCTGAAATATCGGGAATGGGAGGTGCGTATTTTGCACTAAAAAAACGTAAAACTAATAAATAAAACAAGAAACAACATTCCTGAAAACTTGAGGATAATTTAGCATTTTGTCAGTGACAGAAATAGCATTGGTTTTCTATGTCGATCAAAAATCGGTTGTTAATGAATGACTTGGTTTGTTCCAGAAGGCAAGAGAGAAAGACGCCGCAAAAGTGATAGTTAACAGCGCGGCTTAATAAGACGGAATGAAAACGTTAACAAGCTCACTTTTCTGCCTTCTCACTCTCGCGGAGTGATTTATATATTTATTATGTTTTTGCATTATTTTTGAAAGTTCGTTTCGTGTCTCATTTCCATTGCCTCGTTTTCTTCTATCTCTTATTGTCGCGATGTATCCTCCTCTCTTTCAAACTTTACTCTCTCTCTCTCCCACCCCCTCTCTTTCAAACTTTACTCTCTCTCTCTCTCCCACCCCCCTCTCTCTCTCTCTCTCTCTCTCTCTCTCTCTCTCTCTCTCTCTCTCTCTCTCTCTCTCTCTCTCTCTCTCTCTCTCTCTCTCATTTAACGCTTTCCCACTTTTTTATCTATTATTTCCTTCTCTTTTCGTAACTCCGTACTTTTGTTTTTACTTTATTTTCCTCGCGTACGTCTTTACAAAATTTTCCTTTACTCTCCACCCCTCTCTTTATTTCCATCTTACTTTTTCTCTCCTCTTTTCTTCAATTTCTTCTTTCCCCCACTCCACTTTCCCTTTCCTTGACTCATCTTCTATCCTGTTTCCACACCTCTTTTCTTTGTATCTATTATTCTCTTTTTCTTTTCCACTCCTTCCTTACACCCTCTTTTCTCCTCCTCCAACTTCTTTCTCTCCTTTTATTCCTTCTCTCACGCTTGCTTAAATCCTAAGCAAATCTTAAGAAGCAATCGATGTTACGACTTTTTCCAAAATATTAGCAGAACGGAATGTGGCTGCTTTGGTATTCGCCTGACGCTACAATCGGAATTTGAGTTCTGATTATGACATTCTCGAGTAAACTTCTCTGACATGACATCTTTTTTGTTTTATTGTTGTTGTTCAAAGATGGTGGAATGTCCAGTTAATGATTCATTGATTTTAGGGCAATAAATAGCTTCAGGTGTGTTTAAACAAACATGAGAACTCTCATACGGAAAAAATACTTAATTAAAGCATATTGTACACTTTATGTTGATACTAAAGGAAATCACAAGATGAAAAAAGTTTCTTACTAATATATTTACGACTGTTAGGTAACTGAATGACAAAATGGATTTTTTTTAAATTACGTAACGTGTTTATTACATCAATGGTCATTGATGTAATAAGGACGAAAGGCGTTACATGGCGTTTACTTTCATTCTGTTATTCAGTTACGGACCATTAGTTTCATGTACAGCGTTTATATATACAGGGTATGTAAATTATATACGTCGCATTTTTATATTTTAATTTCGCGCATGCACGTTGGTCGTTTTTGGGTTTTTTTGGGGGTTTTTTGTCGACTGCACAGTATCGTAGGGTCAGTTAGGCGACGTCTGTGTGAAAAAGAGCACCATGTCGCAATTCACGCAGCCAAAAATTTGGAAACGACATGCTGTACTGCTTGGTATTCACGCCGGAAGCTACAGTACGAACATTTCAGACGGTTTGGGTGTCACTCTGAGGACAGTACAAAAGATTCGGAAAGAGATGAATGGTAATTACGAAGGTGTTTGAAGTGATCGCTAGTGATGGCGAAGTTATGCCTCCATTCATCTTCCCACAGAGCCTCAGACTCAACGCGAAGGCTTACATCAGGTGCCTTGAGGAGGTAGTGCTGCCCTTGGTCAAGAGGGGGGCTGCTGGGAGTCTCTATGTCTGGCAATAGGATTCTGCAACATGCACCCAAGCAGGAGAACCCAGTCATGGGTGTTAGACAATTTTTGCGACTACATAACATCTGGCCACATAACTCTCCAGACTGCAAACACCTTGTTTATTATATGTGGGACGCGGTTGAGCGAGAGACCAACAAAATGTAACATCAAAGGTGACCTGTAGGCAAGAATTATGGCAGCATTCAGCAACTTAAACAAGGAGACCGCACAGAAGAGATGCAGGAGGTTCTGAAATCGTCTGCAGGCAGTGGTGGAATCCAGTAGCAATTTTATTGAATAAATTTTCTCTTTAGTATTTCAAGATATTTTTGCGTATTATTGGTCAATATATCTACTGAAATGAGATGTTAGTGTTACTTTCATTTTTGCATAATTCAGACAAAACATGTCGAAATTATTCAATGAAACATCTCCATATTCGTATATATATATATTTATATAACATAAATTATTCATTATTTGTTATTCGTATGATTGATTTATGTTATATATATATATATATATATATATATATATATATATATATATATATATATAATTCTTAATTTGTAGGTCTGATGAATTGTATCGTGATTACCATTCCGATGTAATAAATTATAACCATGGAATATTAGTGTTTGAGGCTTTTATATTATACACACACACACACACACACACACACACACACACACACACACACACACATATATATATGTGGGTGTGTGTGTGTGTGTGTGTGTAATATAAAAGCCTCAAACACTAATATTCCTTGGTTATAATTTATTACATTGGAATGGTAATATATATATATATGTGTGTGTGTGTGTGTGTGTGTGAGTGTGTGTAATATAAAAGCCTCAAACACTAATATTCCTTGGTTATAATTTATTACATTGGAATGGTAATATATATATATATGTGTGTGTGTGTGTGTGTGTGTGTGTATAATATAAAAGCCTCAAACACTAATATTCCATGGTTATAATTTATTACATTGGAATGGTAATCACGATACAATTCATCAGACCTACAAATTAAGAATTATATATATATATATATATATATATATATAACATAAATCATTCATACGAATAACAAATAATGAATGATTTATGTTATATAAATTGATCACGTACCACATAATAGATATATATATATATATATATATATATATATATATATATATATATATATATATATATATATATGTGTGTGTGTATGTATATGCAGAAATATAGTCTTAAAGTGTGCTATATTTATGGGGTAAAGTGCTCAATATCAGAGATAGAGCGTGTGTAAATATAAAAGTGGACATGGAAGTCAGACTTGTGGAAGTTAATAATTCGTTGTCAAGTCAACACTAAGCTCCATTGTCTTGTTAACGTAAGAATAACATGATGTTCTTTACTGGAATTATCACAAATATTCTACTGAATAAATAGTCTAGAAGGTTTATGTAAATTAATTATACTTACATGAATCAATCAATTTACAACGATATTTTCTACTGTACAAATAATTTTGTCTTTTCCTATACTGCATAATTCGCCTGTCGAATTTGCTGTATTTAATCTATTGTTCTGAAAATTGAGTTTTATATTGTTTTTTTAGTCTTTAGTAACATATGAAAAACCTGGCATTATACGGGCATTAGATTCCGAGAAATGGATAAAAATATTCAAAATTGATGGGTGTACAAATAATTTCTTCGTCAACTGTATCTGTAGACATACGTATATATATATACATATATATATACATATGTATATAAACAAATATATCTGTATACATACGTATATATATATATATATATATATATATATATATATATATATATATATATATATATATATATATATATATATATATATATGTATAAATATGTACATATATATACATATGTATACATATATATACATATGTATTTACATGTATGTATATATAGCTGGCCACTTGTATTCGAGGATACCCGTCTACTAGGCTGGCTAGCCAATCCCCAATTGCAGAGTCTTGCTCAGGCGCAATTGTGTTTATTCAACAAACACAGAGACCACCTGTGGTTTATACTACAACGATATAATATATCTGTATGTATACATACGTACATATATATATATATATATATATATATATATATATATATATATATATATATATATATATATATATATATACTGAACAGACGTTAGTTACAGTTTCTGGGAAAGTGCGTGTTATCTAGCATAATCAACAATTTGAACAAGTCCAGCACGTTCAAGCCCTCGGCCACGATGACTTGTGACTTCGTGCTAGCACAGCTATCGGCGGCACCCAAGGGACCCGTCTACCCAATTTCACTCACAAGGCTTGGATCAGGCACTTGCCAAAGGTACCGCACACTGGGGTGGATGCCTCCAATCCAATAACTCCATCCTGCAAAATAGACAGTGATGAAAATGGTCAGATTGTTGCTCTTTGATGCTCAACTGCTTTCTCAAGAGCCTGTACTTTATAATGCTCCATAAGTTTTCTATGGGGTTGAGGTCAGGAGATTAGAGCGGCCATGTCATAACACTCACCTGCTTCTCATCAAAGTATTACTTCATTAATTTTGATTTGTGACAGAGAGAATTATCCTGCATAGAAATGAGCTTGGTGGGGTCGATTTTCACCCTTTCAGCAGAAGGGAGCAGACAAGACTCTAAAATTCTCTTGTACTGCTCGCTCCTGAGGGTCTTTTCAATAGGTTTTCAGAAACCAGTTCCATGAAAAGAAAAGCATCCCCAGAACATTATAGTGAACAGATGCCTGACAGTACTTACTGCTAAATTCAAAGAGCTTTCAAACCTTCTTCTTCAGATTTTAGATCACTTGTCCTTTGAATTTAGCTCAACTTTCGTTTCAACGGAGAATAGAATATTTAGTGAAAAAAATCAGGTGAGTCACTTTTATCAAACAGCACTGTATGTATATATGTATACATACATGTATGTATATATGTATATATACATGTATACATATGAAAATATATAAAGATCTACATATGCATATATATATATGTAAACATATGTATAAATATATGTATACATATGTATATATATATTAATTCGTATATATACATATGTATACATATGCATACACACGTATATATATATGAGTATACACATGTATACATAAGTATATATATGTATACATATATATAAATATATTTACACATACGCATATATATAAGAAAACATGTATATGTATACATGTGTGTATATATATATATGTATACACATATACATATATCTACACATATATATACATATATATATATGTATATATATTCATATGTATATGTATACACATGTATAAATATATAGCAATTTTTCAAGCGTAACTTAGATGTAGCACAAGGCCGAAAGAATGGGGCACCCGGTGAGTATCGAACTCTCTACTCAGTCGTAATTGTTCTAGCAAGACAAGTTTGCTAACCATTACACAGCATTGAGGTGCCCATGTATACATATATATAAACATATATATATATACAGATATATAGAGAGATATCCATATATATACATATACATGTATATATATATATGTATATACCTAGATATATATACATATATATACATATATTCATATATATATACATAAATATATACATATATACACGTATATATACATATATATGTATATATATACATATATATGCATATATATATTTATATACATATATGCATATATATTCATATATATATACATATATATATATAATTATATATATATGTACATATATACATATACACATATATTTCCATATACATTTATATATTTACATGTACATATATATTTATAAGTACATATACATGTATGTATATATATATACATGTATATATATACATATATAATTATTTACATATTTTATTACAAAAAGAGTTTTATCTGATACCTGCGAATGTCTATTACAATTTTTTACCTTTAGACCAAAATTTCCTTTGTTTCCCTATAGTCTGGACACATAGGAAATTTCATTAACTTTATTTTATTTTTTTTTATCTCCACAGATTAAACATGGTTTAAATGTCGAAAAAATAAAGAATTGACTTCTTTTTCCGGGTATGTTATAGGAGAAAGCGTATTCAATGAAAATCACTGATGCAACACACTTGATTGGACGCATAAAGAGTGAATGTGCTAAAATTGGCGCCATTGTTGAGTTATTGAATTCACGTGAATCTTGCAAAGCTCATCAATCTTTGCATCAGAAATGATGGAATTCATATTGAAAATGTTATTTGTTCATACTTCATTTCAATAAAATATTGTTAAAAATTTCATTTCTTGACTATATGCTTTTTTTTTTGTCCGGACTTTAGGGACGCCATGTATATTTTATTAGACAAATTTACTTGGAAAAAACTGTTTGAAAAAATCAACTAAAAAAGATGAACTAATTATTAGATTTTTACAAAAAAAAAATGCTACCATGAAAAAATTTGTATAATAACAGATCTGTTTATAACGAATTTTTCAAAAGAACTTTCCACTTGGCATTTCAGAGTGAAAAAATACCCCACAAAGATTGCACAAAATGCAAATCAAGAATAGACGAGACGCGAGCCGAACAATGCTCAAATAACGAGTGCTAGAGAGATTGAGGACCTGTGAAATGTCGCGAAACTGCTTCAGGGTTTATTTCCACACTACTTCGATCGCAAAGAGTTTGAGGCGAGCTTTTTGGAGCTTTTCTCAGTTAAAACAATACATTTTTAATCTATGATTTGAATTCACGAATACGAAACTCATGGATACATAGAGCCAAATGTATAATAGAGGAAAGGGGCTAAGATAATAAATTGACTCCGATGGAATTTAGGTTGACAATGAAGTTTTGCTCTATTCTTAATTTGTTTACCCTATTTTTATTTTATTTTTTTTACTTTCTTCCTTTCCTTTTTTTACAGTAAGTATCACCCTGTACAAAGCCTGAGAGCCACTCTAGATATAGGCTTATTTTAAGGGGTAGCTTATATGGATAGAAGGGAAGAGAACTCTAGACTTGAACAGGCTAAGATTGTAGTGATCAAGGAAATATCCTCTTGGGAGTGTTCTACAGAGCAGTGGTGCGCGGGAACTTATTCCTCGCTGATGGAATACGGAGGGAATGTGGGTGGTTTGCTACAATGTAAGTGACATGGTGGGTCCTAGCCATGAAGGTTAGAACCAAGGAATGTAGTTAGTCCGATCACTTTCCATTGAAGTAGCGATAGAACAGAGAGAGGCCCGCCACATCCCGCCTGTGAGAGAGAGAGGTTGAAAGGTGGAGAATAATTAGTCATCCCCGAGTCAGGTACAGGGAGCCGATCATTTTACCTGTATTTTTAGTCATGGATTGTGTATAGGAGTTCCACTTGAGATCGGGTGTGAGTTTGAGGCCCAATATCCTCTCAAGGCACGGTGCCCTCTCAAGGGGACATCCGTTCATTGTGACTGGTGGTAGTTTGGGGTCAGATCGGCGATAATGGAATGTAACTAGCTTGGTCTTCAAGACATTGAATGTTCCTTCTCTCTGTTTTTGTAAGAATCTGTGATGGAAAAGTAATATACAGTGTAACCCGGATATAAGAGAGTTGTCGGGACCGGAGAATAAGTCTCTTATATCCGGGGGTTTCTCTTATATCCGGGTTTGGTCTATTATATATACATTAACACAGGCTCTAATTTGGGACCAGAGTAAATCGCTCTTATATCCGGGTTTCTCTTAGATCCGGGTCTCTTATATCTGGGTTACACTGTACCTCAAAACCTCACTGAAAGAGAATGGCATGAAATGACAAAAAGATCCATGTAAGCGTAATTTTTTTATCCCAAATTTCTTCATGGCATACGCTATCAAACTCTTCTTTGAATTATCTGCGATAATGGCTCTCTACAACTTCCTTTTCTTTAATATGTTTGAATTGCTATGACTTATTGGGAAATAAGGCATAGTCGTTGCCTTCTCCACAATTTGGAATTCAAAGTTTTCCTTCTCCTAGACTGGTTGCCACCCACCGCTAAAGAGACCAGTCTATTTTGATATTTAAGCCAGAGTTGGGAGGAGGGGAAGATATAGATCCATACATTTGATGCAATGTGGATTAAAAAAAAAAAAAAGAATTGGCCGAAATTTGAACTCTGATCGCCTATTCGACTTTGCTCGTCGATAACAGTTACGCCACTCGCACCTCCCTTGCCTCACCACTTCCAACAGCTACTTTCTTTTCTCTTCCCTGCTTTCATTTCCCTTGCCACCTGTGCTTTGTTTTATCGTCTTTCTCTCCCACTCTTGTTCTCACTTTCAGTCACCCCCACCCACATTTCTACCCCCCTTCTTCCGACCGCCTTCTCTTTCATCAAAATGGCGAGTGTTCATTATTCAGACAATATCTTTAATTACAACAGAGCACGAAATGTAATTATAAGTACCATGTCTGTTGTTTTTCAGGTTTCTTTAATTATTGCGTTTTCGTTATGATCAACTGCAAATACGCCCATAATTTCTTCCACAAGAATAGCTTAGTAGTTAGAACAGCATCATGTTGGCCGTGGACACCGAGGTTCTATTCTAAATATCGGGTCTGTGTACGAAGAACTTTGCCAAATAGAAGACATTTTCAAGACAATATGAAAAATATAAAAAAAACATTAGTACATGAGAGAAAGCTAAACTTACTTTGGTCTGGCACAAGGGCACGGATACGAAGCATATAACTTACTACAGTAGTAATGATAAAAAGAAACAATTTTCATGTGTTTGGGTTTTATTCAAATTCTATAAATATCTTTATAAGACAATAAAAATTAGCGAGTAAGTGTGACAGTGTCAAGAGGAAAACCGTCCCTTTGACACAGTTTTTGCAGGTAGGATTGTTAAGCTTTTTTACAAAGATTGTTTAGATAACAGAATTGAACACGTACGAGCGAGCTGACTCATACCAGATTATTATTACAGAATGTCCTCGGGTTACGTCGGACCCGACGTACGACGTTTCGTGGTTATGGCACCATCTCCCATAATATAATATGTCGTCACGCGGCGCTATATGAGGAAGACGGCGTTGTTTCTTCACCGGCTGGATTTTTGGATTTCGCTACATTTGCTATCTAACGTTTGTGTCGTTTTTTGGGGGGGGGGCTTTTTGCCCTTTATTATGGATCCCAAGCGAAAGACAGACTCTTGGGGGTCTATGTCGAAAATCAGGTTACGTCGCGCCGTAGGAACGGATCTCCGACGTAAGTTGAGGACCACCTGTATTAATTAGTATGAGAAAATATAAAGAAGAATTTTTTAATCGCTCTTGTTTTTTTGTTTTTTTCATTTTGACTAAGGGAAAGGTAAAGGTCGCCAAGTGAAGCTAGGGCACTAAATTAAAAACAGACATAAAACATTTGGGAAATTCATCCAATTTCAGTAAAAATTCAGGATGCCATCAGCCTTTATGTTCTCCAAAGGTGTCTGAGATGGAACATATGCGCACAAGCCGTGCACAGATTGCTCCACGAGTCTACTTTCTGGTTCAGACATTTGATGGTAACTCATATCTCTTGATTATTTGATTCGATATGGTGAAGTCCTGTCTGTGACGATAAACTGCATCCGGCAGCAAAGCCACTGATCGGAATATTGGAGGTTTTAAGGAGTGCGAAACCACTTCTTAATTGCTGTTATTCCAAGGACCACCCTGACCCGTGGTGGTAGTACCTGTTAGGGTCCCAGCTATGGGCAAATCGTGAAACCCCAAACAAAACACTATAAAAGTATTAAAATAGATTTTAAATATACATTTTATCTGTAGTTGGATGTATACAACTGCGTTCAAAATATATTTAATTGAAGCTATAAAATTGTGTTCAAAATATTTACGTGGTTGATATGCCGCTAAACAAAATCAAATACCAACATGCAAAAAACTCTTTCATGATATTAAGTCATATAATATCCGACAATTTCTAAAATCAAACTGTATTCTAAAATATAACTTCAACAACACTACAATATAAAATACACATATCATTGCCTCTAGTAATCATGTCCACACAAACATGTATATGCACAAAAGCTGTGTATCATCTACCATGTATTCAATTATGAAAGCAGAATAACTTATCATATTTTTTTACTTCAAAGCTCCCAAGAAAATTAAATTTCGACATTAAATGATCCAGGATGAGTTGATATGCCGTTAAACAAACAAATGAATCGGTATGAAGATTATGATTTCTTCTATACTGAATGTCATAGACTCCAAACGTTGTGATGTGCCGTTGCAAACAGGGGGGAAAATACATCGAGAAAAAAATCACACAAACCAAAATAATTTTTCTTTAGAGTAAAAAAAAAATATCTTTTTCATTTCTTGCAAACCTTTGTATGTTTCTGTGGGGGTCGGCGCAATTTGTATTTGACTTGAATTAAATTGACATTTAGATGGATTAGCGCTTAGCCAATGATGTTTTGGAAGGTTTATTTTCTTTTGTATATGCATACAAATTTGCATCTTTCTTGTGAGAGTTCGTAGTTTGCAGTACACACACACACACACACATATACACACACAGACCTACCTACCTACTTCTTCAATTAGTTCTTTGGTAGTTAGTAAAGTGGACCGTTTTTTTTTGGCTAAAGGGTAGAGAGGACTTACCTTGAGGTCCTATCTTCTTGTGTTTATATTGAGGTCGGTAAGTGGTCGGTGAGTGCCTCGGGATTGTCCTTCGTTTTGGTACAGGGTCTTTGATCTTTTGTTTTGGTCATTCAACAATCTGGTTTCATAAACTAAGTTAGTTGATTGAATTGTCCTTAAGAATGTTAATATTAATGAGGTGTGAAGTAGGTGACGCTTTTCAGGGGATTTAAAAATATTTTTACTTATTTTATTTATAAAACTTTGCCTGTTACTAAATTTCAAAGCGTAGTTCCTAAAATGACTTATTACTATAAAATTAACATCTAATCTATACCATAATTAAGTAATTCATTGAGAATAGAAGAGTCCTTAACAGAATGCAGAAAGCACTGGACGGCCGTTTCGTCCTATTTTGGGACTCATCAGCAGTGCACATCCACTACCGTGAATCGAACCAGGACGGACCGTTACGATATAACGCAAGCGTCATACCCAGTAGACCAACGCGTTTCGGTGACGAAGAGGTAACGAACAAGACTTGATATAGCGCCAGCTCTTGACAAATTCCGTCGTGCAACTCATCCAAGTCTACTTATACCAACGGACTGTGCGCTCATGAGTCACGTCGTCTATCCCCATTTTTTCTGCATTCTGTAGAGGATCTTGGGGACAGTCAACTTCATA
>OZ038510.1:44452699-44565199 GCA_964036315.1 Acanthosepion esculentum
CATTCCCCATTCTCCTTTTTTCTCATTTTATTTCTCTCCTTTCTTCTCATTTGATTTCTCTCCTTTCTTCCTCATTCTCCTTTTCTTTCTCTTTTTCCTCCCTATTATCCTTTTTCTTTCTCTCCTTTTTCTCCCCATTCTCCTTTCCTTTCTCTTTTCCTCATTATCTTTTTTGTTTCTCTCCTTCCCCCCCTTATTCAATCATGTAAACCGTCTTTTTTACATTCTTCTCGTCATATAAAAATCTTTCTTCCTCTTTAATTCTTTCTCTTTCCTTTGACATTACCCCCCACACACACACACACACACGCGCGCGCACCAACACACCCTTCGACATAGCGACTATTTTACTTATTTCTTTCCACTTTATATCACATTCTCTTTTTTCACCTCCCTTCACTCATATCTTTTCCATTCTCCTCTTCCTTTTTCCACTTTTTACCCACCCGCTATATCCTATCCTGCTCCCCCCCCCAATTCCTTTCTCTCCCTTTACTTCATCCTTCCTTACAGTCTTTCTTTTTTTTTCCTACACCTGGTTCACCATTCTTACGTTTTTATTTTTCCTCTCCTTTCTTTTCGTTTACCTTATCCTCCCCAAATTAATCGTTCTCTCCTTCCTTTTATCTTGCTTCTTCCTTTTTTTTTTTTTTGCCTTCCCGCCTCCTTTCTTTCTCTGTTTTGTTTGCAGCCTTTCATCATTGTCCAATAAAGTTCATTTATTTACTTTATAATTAAACTTCATTGTTCTTCTCCCTCGGCCTATCATTTCCATAATCAAATCTTTCATTTGTGAATTAATGTGTTTATTTTCCATCAAAACACAAGGCATCTTTCTCCTACAAAGATATTTTCGCCACGATACTATCGACGATGTTAAATAAAGGTGGTGATGATCTCAAAATAACTCAGCCGTGTAAACATTTTCCTCTTTTCCGCAAGGTCAATAATGTCAAGTTTCCAAAGAAATAATTTATTCTTCTTGTTATTGACTTTTTCCCCTTTCTTCTATCAACAAAGATGGCTGAACGTAAAGAACTCGTTGGGTCTCATGAAACAAAGTTTAATTTATCTTCTTTAAAGTTTCTGGAAACAAAGGAAATTAAGCCATCTCGATCTACAATGTACTTTGTTTAGCATCTTTAATACAGCAACATTTTTTTAACCAATTTACTCCGAGCAAGGCAATAATGTCACTAAGACGAGAGATGCTACTAGGAGTAAAAGAGAATGAGAAAAAAGGAACCGGTAGCCCAATCCTAAACGGAAGACAAGTGATAAACCTATACTCCTGTTCAAAACACCGAGCAGTGTGAACCGGTCAATAGATGAAATTATCTACTCCCATTGAAGGAAAAAAATAAAAATGAAGTAGCAAATAAAATTTTAGAGTTTAAGCGGAGGCGTTAGAAGTAGAGAGTTGAAGTAGACTTTAGAAGGAACCGGAAACCAAATCCTAAACAGGAAACAAGGGATAAACCTCTACTCCCGTTCAAAAGATTGAGGAGGAGTATGACCCTTTTACATATAGATTATAAAAATTATAAATTAAAATTTGGATTCGATTATTTTTAGAAGAAAAATGACAATCTCAATTAGGATTTTATTTTTAATTATTAGTGTTTATAATTTTACTGCATGTTGACTTCTAAGTATTCTTACAACCTTTGCTGATCTTTAATAATATAGAAGTGGGTATAAGGATGAATAAACGGATGTGGCAATAACTAAAATTAAGCTTTCCAGCCTTGAAAGTTAAGGAACATTTACGCGTCCTTGTAGGTGATGAATTATTTTCAGCCCTACAGCCCATTTTCCCCAGAGGAAACGTCGCAATCCTCTCACTATTCTATTGCTATTTCCATGTCAAATTCAAATAAGCCAAATTCCTTAGTTTCACCAGTTTAGGCGTTTACAGCTAAGACCCGCTATGCCATGTACACGGGGTCGAATCATCCTCTTTTCTTTCGTATTCCATTGGTAAGGGGGAAGTTCGACACAGAGAGCTTATTCCCGAGAACCGATAATTTGTGGAACTGATTCTTCGGGAAATGCTTCCCCGGTTACTACAATATTAACCTCTTCATGTCTCGGGTCAACTATATATCCTATATCTCTTCATCATCTGCACCTACTTACAAAAACCCCATTCATGTGGCCGAGTGGTTAGAACGTTCGCTTTCTGACCGTGAGATCCGGGTTCGACTCTCACCAGGGTCGATTTGTCAGGAAGGAAACTTCCAGATGTTATCGGACTGGAGGGGTCGATCCCAGCGTGCGACACCTTTGGAAAGTGTCTGAAAACCATACCACGAGTTGACCCAAGCCTTGCGAGTGAAATTGGGTAAACGGAACTCTTGGGGGGCCATCGATAGCTGTTCTAGCGCGAAGTCACAAGTCATCGAGGGCTTGAGCGTGCTGGCCTTGTTCAAACTGCTAGATACCACGCTCTTTCCCAGAAACTGTAACTAAGGTCTGCTCAGCATAGTTGCAGTATAAACCACAGGTGGGCTCTGTGGGTGTTGGGCAAACACAAATGTGCCTGAGCAAGCGTCTACAACAGGGATTGGCTAGCCGCCCTAGTAGACTGGTATCCTCGAATACGAGTGGCCAGCTATACATTCATTATCGTTCTGCCTTGAGTGGCTCTAGTGCCTTGTATTGGATGAACACTTAGTAAAAAAGTATAAAAGAAAAAACATTGCTGATGACCAACTCAGGTAAAAATTCTATCATCTTAATCGCTACCAGAATCTGATATTTAGCTATTTGAACATCCGTATGTACAATCTGAACACAATTGATTTTTATATATTTTTTATATAGAGTTGCACTCGCCGTAACGGTCAACAGCGTTGAAAATGAAATCGATAAGTAGAGTTCAAATTCCGGTTCAGTCAATGTTAACTTCGCATTAATTGTCATTCCGAAGGGTATGATCCATTAACTTCTTCCTCATTCACTCCAGTAGGTTAGCCTTGGTTGGCAACTAGTATAGGAGAACGATAACTCTGAATTCAAATCCAGGGTTTGATTAATGTTAAATCACCCTCTTCTTCGCGTTTCCACGGGTAAGGAGGTGTGCATTGTTTGACGTTGAAACTGGGATTCAAAAGAATGATCGGGCCCTTAATTTGGTGGGAGCGAGAAAGTGAAAATTCGGTAAATTAGAGGGCGTTAGAGAAAAGAAATTATTTTCTAGCAATTGTGAATCTACAAGAATACGTTCTGGCAAAATGTGGACGTATTTCTCATAAGCTGACAACCGAAAAAAAAAAACTTGGACACTAAAGGTAGCGCGTTGTTTGGTCAAAATTCAACCCTTTGGTAATGTGACAGGAGTAGCCTCTTCAGGGCGCAGGCCAGGCCGATGGTATATAAAGGCCGTGTGCTGCCCAAAATAAATGGCACCACCCCCACCTCTCAGACATACCGACGCTACATAATCTAACAACTGACTAGTGTAACGTTTTTGTTATTAAAATTGTAAACATAACTTTTTAAAACAAACATTATCGAGGGAGTATAGAGTAATATTGCTCTCAAGAAAAAAGCCCTTCTTTTTTAAACATCGTTATTTTTTTTTTTAAGATTAAACGTTGCTCCAGTTTTATTTATTTATTGTGACTCGATCATATCAGTTTTAATGAACATATTAAAAAACTGTTTCAAAGTATTCATACGTCATCTATTATGTGTTTAAAAAGTGGCAGTTTTAAGGAATATATGCGCGCGTGTGTGTGTGTGTGCAAATATATTGATAAAATAGGAAAGAACCGTTAGATTGATGATCCGAAGTTCTTTAGTATTTTGTTTTTATTTTTTTTTAAAACAGTGCTCGATACACAAGTAAAACCTAGATTATAATTATTATTTATAATGAACAACATTACAGAAAATCTAAGACTAACTCCTTGTATGTACACCCGAGGTCAAACCATCCTTCATCCACAATTAAGTATATACCCACATCAATAGACAAAAGAATCAGCATGATCTCCGCAAAGAAAGAAATATTCCAGAAACACAGTAATTTTTACAACAAAGCTCTAAAAAATAGTGGATACAAACACGCTAACATCAATTATATAAAAAAAAAACAATAGTACAAATCAAAAGAAAAACAGAAAAAGAAAAATCATTTGTTATCCCCATCACCGTTCAGCCAAATGGTCAGCAATAAGCTAGAACAAAAATTCTTAGCTTTAATTGAAAAACACTTTCCTACTGAGAGCAAACTTAGCAAGATCTTTAATAAAAGCACACTAAAATTAATGATGTAGTGAAAATCTAGAAAGAATCATAAAAAAAACATAATAATAAAATTCTGAAAAAACAAGCATGCCAAAATCAAATAAATAAAAACCCTAAATTAAAATTAGACAAAAATAATGAAAAATTATGTGATTGTAGAAACCCAGAAAATTGCCCTTTGGATAATAAATGCTGCGTAGAATATGTGGTATACCTATGCACAATCTCATCCATCGATAATCCAAACATTGAAAAGATATATACAGGATCCACGAAGAATGAATTTAAAATAAGGTGGAGCCAACACAAAAGCTCCTGCAATAATATTAGAAATAGAAATCAGACATCCCTATCTAAATATTTTTGGCATTTAAAAGAAACGAATAAAACACTAAAAGTAAAATGGAAAATAATAAATAGAACAAGAACTTGTAAAACCTGGGATGACCCATGCCCTTTATGTCTACATAAAAAAATACACATTATTAACTTTCTAAAAAAATAAAAATTTATTAAATCAATGACATGAGATAACGGTTTTTTGCCGACACCAACAAATATTCGCCTTAAATAATTATCATAAAAATAAAATTTTAAATTTCAAAATCTATAAACAAGTTCAATTAAAGCAATAGGTTTAAAAACACAACCCAATCAAAAGCTAAAAAAAAGCCTTTAAGAAGTTGTCAACAAAAAGCAAATTGTAGTTCAATATAACGTATTCATATACAAACAATCCTTTTAGAAAAAAAACCTTTATGTATACAAGTACAAATTTAACGGCGAAACAAAACTGCCGGAAAACTTTCTGTCGTTGAAATAGATCAGACGATATGCGTTGAACGGATGTCATCATTCGTTTTAAAAAAAGGCACCCCTACCCTACCTTGACTTAATCTCTTTCCGAAAGTAACTAATATGTTGATACAATAGTTGTAAGTGAAAATGAATACCCTACTACCCCTTATTAAAATGATTGGTTTTCTCCGTATCCATAGAAACTAATATTATGAATGTATGTGCTTATAAAGCTCCGTAAATTTCAAAATAAGTTATTCCAAAATTCGCTTGAAAATGAAACAGAACTAGGAACTCTAATTTAATTTCTATAATTGAATTGAATTAGAAGTTTTTAGCTTCTGTTTTTGAAACATGATAATTCCTGTGTAGCGATGGAATGAATATATATATATATATATATATATATATATATATATATATATATATATATATATATATATATATATATATATATATATTTGTCATCCACAGACAGACTGTTTCGCTGTTTCACAGCTCATCAGTGTGGCTAGACGTCCGGTTGCCTCTAGCTAGGATCGAAACCCGACTGAATTTGCGTCAGTCCGAACTTCTCCCACTAAGCCGTCATGATCATGAGCCGTTCTAAACTTCGTATGGTTGCTTTAATTTCGGGTGAAAATAAAGACAAAAATTGGTCCAAAATTTTGGGTATCTTTTTTTAATATGCTGTCGGATTTTGCTTTCGGCTCACATGAACCTTTTTTTAATATGCTGTCGGATTTTGCTTTCGGCTCACATGAACCATCTTCAGAGTGGTTATATGGACATTTAAACAAAGAAATTCACCATCAACGATGGTATTCTGTTATGTTTACATAGACGATTTCTATGCAACGATAACAGTAGCGGAATAACAGACGCAGGGCGTAAATTTATGATGCGGTTCTATGATATCGTACCACGTGAGAGACCAAAATATTAACAACAGAACCATATGTCTAGATGAAATCCAATGTGTCGTAACTAGTTTGAAATGTAATTTTGTTGAGTGTGGGTTGCTATGTTATACATAATGTTCACCCAATACAAGGCCTGGGTGCCACTCAAGGTAGAGGTTTACTGTGTTGGATTAACACGAAAGTAAGAAAAGGCTAGATAACAGGAAAGATAACTAATTCTAGATTTAAAGAGGTCAAGATTTAGTCAGGGAATAAAATTTCAGAGTCCGCTCGGAGACGTCGGAAATATAGAGTTTAAGTAGACTTTAGAAGGAACCGGAAACCCAATCCTAAACAGGAAACAAGGGATAAACTTCTACTCCTGTTCAAAAGACCGATGAGCAGTGCGAACCGAACGCTAGTTAGGCCTATCTCCTCCTATTAACTTACTTTAAAAGTGTTTGATTCTTCCTATTTTGATAACAGAAAAAAATAAGGTGGTTGGAGCAGTAATAAGAAAATGAAAACTATATATATATATATATATATATATATATATATATATATATATATATATGTATGTATGTATGTGTGTGTGTGTGTGTGTGTGTGTGTGTGTGTGTGTGTGTGTGTGTGTGGAGAAAGAGAGGAAAAAGTCTGTGAAAATTGAAGAAAAATAATTTTCGTTTTCTTATAAGCTGAAAGAAACAAGTTATAAAGTTTCCCTAATCAAAGTTCATAGAAAAAACTTTTTTACAAAAAAATCAATTGTGTTAGTATAGGATGAAACGTAGGTGTGAAATTATCACGGGAAAATCCAAAATCTACGTTATATTATGTGTACGTAACGTATGAATAGCAACAGGCAAGACAGGCCATCAGTTGAGTAGCAGTGCAAGTACAGCATTCGACACCATGCTTTGTATATTTTGTCGCTTGGGTATTTTCGCAATAAACAGTGTAAACTAAATTAGTTGTTTTTTTTTGTTTATTTGTTTTTTTTTGTTTGTTTGTTTGTTTGTTTGTTTTGGAATAGACAAAAATTTGAGAAATGAGTATTATTTACATCGAGGTAATTTACGTTACGTTATTTTTACAGGAAAAAATCGGATCACAAGAAGCTAAAAGTTAAAGTTATTAAATTCAAAAGTTTTATTGTCTAATAAATATATTTCACAATTTTCAGTATTGATTTTTGGGAGAAAAAAGATTGTTAATCATTTTCCTGGATGTGAGCCTTCCCTTTTTTAGCATATGACACAGAATAGTTGTCTATTTTTCCAAAGTTTGAATTGCGTATGAGACAATCTCTCTGATTGGTCAATAAATGCTAATGAAAGAATTTGAATTTGACGTTCGTGTGATCCTATTTTTGCACAGAATTGAGATCTTAATGATATTACTTAAATCTATTGATTTTTTTTTACAAGTTTTAACTGGGTTCTACATATATATATAATTTAACTTTAAACATTATTTTTGGTACATACTCATATTTGGTTAGACGTTCCGTTTATTTATTAAACAGTATATTTATCTTATTAAAGAAAATATGCGCTCTCCAGTAGGATTCGAACCTGCGTTCCCCTGGGCAGAGGGAAACCGTCGTTAGATCCGACGTGCCTTAACTGATTCGGCCACGAAGAAGCTTTGCCAATCAAGCAATGTCTGAATGGAAGGTTTAAACGAAATCCTTCTCGTCATAGATTCTTCAAAATTATATCTGCTTATCTTTATTTCAAAACCTAAACGAGGTAATTTTCTAAACAAATAATGGATTTTTTTTTAATTTAAAAATTCGTCAGATTTTTATCACTTGAAACGTTATTTTTAGTGGATACTCGTATTTGAATAGACGCTCTGTTTATTTATTAAACAATATATTTATTTATTTTTGTCTACCTCTCTGGATATTCGAGAAATCTTATTAACGAAAAATATGCGTTCTCCGGTAGGATTCGAAATTGGACAGAGGGAAACTGTCGTAGCCGAGTCGGTTAAGGCACGTCGGATCTAACAACGGGGGTACACAGGTTCGAATCCTGCCAGTAAGCGCATATTTTTCTTATGTTTTTTTTCTCGTAGGCCAAATTTTTATGAACAAATTGCAGCTGCTGGAAGTATAAGTGTGCATTTAATGTTTCATTGAGTTTTAAAAACTGTAAATGAATAATACACTGAAGACCCCTTTTCGTTTGGTGAAAACGGGGTTGGCTTTATAGTCAGTCAGTGGCACAGAAACGGCAGTTGTGGAGAGAGGTTCTGAGATTTTAGTGTGGTGTTCCGGAAGGGAGTACGCAGAACCGAATGATATTAAGTTCTGTTTTTTGTCATATGAGCTGTGGATGTCGAAGTGAGCATTTCAGTTCGTGTTAAAATATCGCAATTCCGACGGGGTACATCAGTAGCAATTGCTACTGGCCCCGTATCATTGAAGACCCCAGATTAACTAGTTTCAAGTTGTCTGATGAAATCGGCACCTTACGGTCTGGCAGTGTTAATACATACATATCAGAGGAGCGTCATCTTTAAATGTTTATCATTCCAGGTAAACATTATATCGAGGTCATTAAATCCACTTAAACATCTCGTTAGAATCATTTGCCTCATCTTTTTCTGGAGTTGCTTATTATGTTAATAAAAGTTAAATATTTATTTGTTTTAAAATATCTATCACTATGCGCCTAAATCATTTATGATTTAATATTCATTTGTATTTTTTAGCTTAGAGCGGCTTTATAACATATGCTACAGGCCTCAAATAGCTTTATCCGACCCTGGTGTTGTCATACCAAATTTAAACAGAAATGCCGAAGTTAATTTGACAAATTCTTGATAACTCATTTCAATAATAAATTTATTTTCCAGTCATGTTGCTGATCTTCATAGTTTTCCAGCTTACATTCATTTGTCCACCGTGTTTTCCTCAAAAGCAGCCATTGTCGGCGTCTATCGCCTTTCTTTTCTTTTTTAAATGAACCCTTTCAAGACTAAGGCTATATAACAAAACGATTACAGGGATATGATATGATCCCATTTAGAATGTATCCTTAGACAAAACTGTTTCAAAGATGAAAATTAAATAAAATTAATTATTTCTTAATTCATATAACAATCAATTGTATACAGTGTAACCCGGATATAAGAGAGTTGTCGGGACAGGAGGAGACGTCTCTTATATCCGGGTTGCTCTTATATCAGGGTTTGGTCTATTACAGTGTAACCCGGATATAAGAGAGTTGTCGGGGCAGGAGGAGAAGTCTCTTATATCCGGGTTTGGTCTATTTTGTTTTATTAACACAGGCTCTAATTTGGAACCAGGGAAAATCTCTTATATCCGGGATTCTCTTATATCAGGGTCTCTTATATCCGGGTTACACTGTATACAATTACTGAAAACAATAGCGGATTGGCCAGAATGTTAGTTTGCCCGAGGGTAAGTGGGCTTCCGATGGAGTGAACCCCCTATATCAAATAAAAATGTAACAAAGAAACAACTGTTTTAGTACAGTGTAACCCGGATATAAGAGAGTTGTCGGGACCGGAGAAGAAGTCTCTTATATCCTGGTTTATTCTTATATACGGGTTTGGTCTATTTTGTTTTATTAACACAGGCTCTAATTTGGGACCAGAGAAATATCTCGTATATCCGGGTTTTTCTTATATCAGGGTCTCTTATATCCGGGTTACACTGTAATAAGAACTGTATGAATTCATCTGCACTCCATCAGTTACTCAATTCCAGTGTGAGAGGACATTTTCGAAGATAAGGATCATCATAAAGACATGGTGAAGAAATTTGCTGAGCAGAATTTGGAATCCTACTTGTTATTATCCAGTGAAAAGTAATTATTAGATGAATTGGATGCAGAAGCAATTATTGACAGTTTCGAACAATCATCTAGTGAACACAAATGATTGTTCTTAATACAGTGTAACCCGGATATAAGAGAGTTGTCGGGACCGGGTAATAAGTCTCTTATATCCGGGTTTGGTCTATTATATATACATTAACACAGGCTCTAATTTGGGACTAGATAAAATCTCTCTTATATCCGGGTTTCTCTTATATACGGGTTACACTGTATAATGGACTGCATGCAATGTTCTATAGTGGTTTTTTTTTGTGCAGTAAACTATTTAAAAATATCAACCAATTACTTAAATTAAAAAAATTAAAGAATTAATTTATAACGTTCTGTACATTTCGTATCTACTGCCAATAATATGTACTTACTATGTAGTTACTAATTAGTTGCGTATTTTTTCTGTTATCTTGTCCTTTCTTACGCTAATACAAGACCACATAGTAACCCTCTACTTTGAGTGGCCCTTGGGCCTTGTACTGGATGAACATTAGAAAAAAAAAAAAGAAATACACTTTTTTTCCATAAAAGAATAGTTGTACTCTTTTTTTCCATATGCATTTTTTTTTATTCGTTATAAAAATTAAATGATAGCATTGTAGCTATGAATGGACCCCCTTTGTCTACTGGCAACCAATATTTCTAGACCCAGTCTCACTGAAATACGTTATTTAATACCTTATTCAAGAATTCTACCAATTCTACTTGTTTAGTTTATTAAGTTAACACGCTACATGTTATACAGAACTTTATTTCTTTTCTATTTATTAGACCCTATTTATTAGATTTATTACCGTATTTATTTATTTACTTAATTACTTATCTTTAATTACCCTATTTACTGATTTTTTAATGTACCCCATTTATCAGATTTATTAACCTATTTGTTAGATTTATTACCCTATTTATTTATTTACTTAATTATTATTAATTGCCCTATTTATGGATTTTTTATTTAGCCTATTTATTAGATTTATTAGTCAATTTGTTAGATTTATTACCCTATTTATTGGACCCAATCGAAAAAATTCTGTGCAGCTTTCATATTATGCTGACGGGATTTTCTGTGGTTGTTTATTTTTCGTGAACATACATCCAAGTCGACTCTCCAGAAATCTTTCTCTCTCAACCCCCTCTATCACTGTATATTACACTTTATCAAACCCTGCAAATCTCACACACACCAGGAAATCCGAAACATTGCAACTCCCGCTCTGTACAAATAGATGTTTGCTCAGTAGCTGCCCCAGAACGAAGGACATTATTGATGGCGCCATGATCAAGTGCTAAGAACAAGTGAGGAAAGCTTTTAAAAATGTCTTGTGAATAATTCTTCTTTATGTGCCGTGTCCCCTCGGGGCTTAGGCGACCATGGCTCTCTACAATTTCCTAATTCTTGCAGCTCTAAATAATTTCTGTCTTTTCTTTATTTCTAAACCCTATTTCACCATCCATTTTCTCAAGCTCGTAAAGTATTCTATTCATTGTCTTCCTCTGTCCCTCTTGCCCTCAATCCGTCCTGTGAGTAACAGATTTTCCAAGCCCTCCTTCCTCGTTATGTGCCCCAGAGATTTAAACTATCTCTTTTAAGTATAAGTTTTCTTTTTGTTTTCATTTTCTCTAAAACCTCGTCTTTGTTCACATTTTCGGCCCATGGTATCCTCAGCATCTTTCTGTGGAATCACATTTCTGTGGTTTCGAGTCTCTTCTTCATCTCTGAGGAGATTGTCCCGCATTCACTGACATACAGTTCAGTACTCTTTGTTTCTATCTCTTCATACTCTGCTTAGCTTTTCGAATGCATCTTTGGCTATATCCATGTTGCATTTGCCATTCTTTTAAAATACTTCCCAGTTATTTAAATTTTTGTGCTTGTTTGTTTTTGGCGCCTCCGATTTACAATTGCCACTTTGGGCTGTGACCCTTTTGCTAATAACCACGCATCCTGTCTCCTCGCTGTTGCTGTGCAGTCCTTTCTTCTCGCATTCCTTCACTACCTTCTGTAGGAGCTTTTGTAGTTTTCTTTCCGTAATACGGACCCGGTAAAAGAAGGATCAACTTTAGAAAAGCAGGAAAGAAGAGTCGATCTCTTCAAGAAGAAAAAGCATAACTCCTCAACACAACCCCAAATTGGAAAATGCTAGTTAACATTAGTAGACAATTGAGATTCCATGAACTTGTTTTTTGCTCCTCAACGAAGTCTTAACAACGAAATTATCGTTTTCACGACCGAATTAAGTCTTGTTTTAACCCCGACTATAGTAACAAAATAGCCGTGTCCCCGTCAGAAAACAAGCAGTTTTCAAAATAACACTCTACATCGAAGACTCTGAACTCAGAAGATATGAACGGATTCTGTCACGAACTTCGACAACTCACATCCATTCACAAGAACTATTAAGAACATTCACGTTTTTTTTTTAATCATTTCACCCCAAGCAAGGTGGGAGTGCCACTAGTGTGACACCCAACCCTCCTCTGTCCTGGTCTCGGCACCGTTTGTGACACCCGTACTGGTCGCGGCGCACTTGTGACACCCGACTTCTTTTTCAGTCACGACGCCAAAATGTGACGTCGGTCCTTTGCGACGGGCTAACCCTGGGACATCGGTTGAAGTCTGGTTGGGTTCTAGCACCAACTTGTCGTACTCGGCTCGCTTCCAACGCCTGGTCACCGAAGCAACTGCTTTGATCTCGATTCAACCCACCCACGTTGTGATTTGATCTTAGGTTGACGAGATCAATCAAACGTCGGGCCGTAGTGCCAGCCGAATCCGGGTCAAGGTGATACTGCACAATAAATGTAGACAAAAAAAACAAAAAACCAAAGCACAAACAACAACTTCAAGGCGAGCGACTGGTTCGGAATAGTGATTAATTTTATGTCGGTTTGTTGAGTTACAGGAGTGCGTCTCTCTCTTTCTCTCCCAGCCCGAAGAAAAAAAAATGTGGATTGTAACACTTTTGCGTTCCTTAACTAGTTCTGGATATCTGTATGGAGAATATAAGTCAGACTTCTATAATTTGTTCTTGGTTAGAAGTGTAATTCGGAAACTTGTTTTGGTGGAAAATCTAAAGTCGGACTTCAACAAATCTGTTCTTGGTTAGAAGTCTAAGTCGGAAGGCATGGAATCGTGCGGTCACCTGTGCGAGGCGCGTCTCTCTGTCTCGACTTTCCTCGACGAACTCAGCTCTACTCTGCGAACTCTCCTCGACGAACTCTCCGAAACACCCGTAGATGTTTGCTTATATGGACGCCGATCAAAACCTGGCGTGGGGTCGGACGTGGTGTGGCCACCACGTTGATTTCAAATCCCCAATAAGGATTTTCTTTGTTTTCGGCCAAAAATAATTATCATTTTCCGTATTTGGAAATCTTATTCCACTCCCACCCTCTTCTGCTCTCATATGGGTATCTCACCATACTTTAGAGGGCGTCAACGGTTTTCCCACTTCCTCGCAGTAACATCTCATACCTACCCTCTCAATGGGCGGTGGCAGACTCCTCTCTGCGTCACATGATCATCTCCGCCTGGCTATTCGGCCAATAGGCGTCAACTGATAATCTCAATTTTTATCCAACTTCACGGGATATGTTTTTTTTTCAACTAGGTTTATCCGTCAACATTAAGTGGAAGATTCTTTTTTTTTTTTGGCGAAATTGGGTTAATTAAAATACCCTAACATAGACTTCGTTATCACAAACGAACTTAAACAAAATGCAGATGTCCTGTCCAGGCGGTCTCATTCCAGGGCTCTGCGTGCGGTTGGCAGACGACCCATCAACTACTGATAACAGCCAATGTTTTATCTGCCCAGAGCTCTGGTATCCCTCAACTAATTTTCACGACAATGACCATCAGAATTTTCGTGGGTGGCATTCTTTCCTTCTCTTATCATCTAAGTTGTTAAGTCCTGTCCCTCTGTTTCTTCCTCCTCTTTCTCTTTTTCCTTCTTTTGTCCTCGCAGATAATTTGGCATATCACACTTCCACGAGAAAGTAAAGTGGTTATCTTGAATCGCACTTGAAAAATGACAAAACAAAAAATCTTTTTTTTTTTTTCACCGATACTCTGTTTGGGAAAACAACAAAACAAAACGAATAATCGCTCAGTATGTCTTTCGTTATATCTATCGGTGTAAGTAATCGCTCAGTATGTCTTTCGTTATATCTATCGGTGTAAGTAATCGCTCAGTATGTCTTTCGTTATATCTATCGGTTTAAGTATCCCCGTAATTAACTTCTGTGGTTAATTAATTGATTAATTAACCCTTCCGTTCCTAAATAGTGTTACACTAGTACGCAAGGGGTTACAGAGAGTGAAAGTAAGAGAAAAGACTGGGTATAGGGGTGGGGATTGAGGAGAGGATGAAAAGAAGAACGGGGATCAAGTCATCAGAAGATGTTTTAAAATTACAGTTATCAGGGAAGCAAGTAAGGAGGTTCCACTGTCGGGAAGTGCGAGAGAAGACGCTGTTGGAGTAGAAGAGGCGGTTACGTTTAACAGTTTCGACAGTAAAAGGGTGGGACCGAGATGCCAACCTAGTAGCACGCTTAAATTCATATAGTCGGGACACCAGTATAAATAGCTCGTCAGAGCAGTTGCCATGAAAATATTTGTAGAAAAGACAGAGGGAAGCCACATCACGTCTGTGAGAAAGTGACTGGAGCCGAGATGCCAACTCAGGACCGATCACATTGCAGATCCGTCTTTGGATTCAAGACCCTTTTAATTGGGTTCGACCTCACTGAAATCCTTTTACTGTACTTTCTTCCTTGTAATTTACATTGTTTTGTATACGCTGGCATTTTTCTTGTGTTATTTCATGTGATTTGATTGTAAACTTGATTTTTTTCCACAACGACCACAGAGCCTTATTTTAGAAAAGATAAGTTACTTGTCCAGGAATTTATTACCCATTTTTCCAGGCGCACAAATCGCCAAATTTGTGCATGACATAATATTTAGTAAAATTTACTTTACTATTTTAAGTATTTGTTGAGAGAGCAATCGGTTAGGTGTCCCCCCGCCCGATCTCAACACACTCTTTGCTTACATTACATAATATATACCCCCAATGTGTATTTACAATCTGAAAAAAGAAATATTCACAAAAGCTAAACAAAACTTTTATTAAGTGTTATGAATAATCAAGAGTGGTTTCCGATTGTTTTGTTACTCTCCTCTTTGAGAGAGCTATTTCTGTTTACTGGGACTATAAAAGGACACTATATACGAACCTTGTATTCTCAGTTGAATAAAGTTTTCTTAAAGCCTACACCTGTGTACTTTTGTCATTACAGTAAGTAAAAGATCCACAATCCTAAATTGCGACAGAAATATCAGTTCGCCAGACAAAAATAATGCGTGACTGAATAAATATGTAAACATTCACTCAACCAATCACGCACTCAATCAGGCACTAGAACAATTACAAAAGACGTACCCGAAATACGAAAAGCATCCCACATCCACGAGAGAACTCAGATACCTGACACCTAACGAAAGGGGGGGGGAGAAGAATTAAACTAAAGAAAAGGAGACAGAATAATAGGGACCGATGAGTATATGTTAATATAGGCCTTGTTTGACTCCTGTTTTTAGTTAATAAAACATACCATATATTCGTCACAACAACAAAGTGAGACATTTATACTAAATAACCAGAAGGATTTATTATCCGAAGTATTCTTTTGTACAAATTCGGTGGAGTGAGAAAGTTCTTGTAATGTGGTTGCTCCTAAAAAAATATTTGCGTTGGGTGAATGAATAGTCACTCAGTTGTGTACGTTGCATGACACAAGCTTAGGCGATGATGTATCTTTCGATACATGACTGACGGGGCAGATTTTTTTCCCGTAGTAGACCATCCAGGCATAGCTGGGGGGGGGGGTGAAGAGGATTCACACCTTTCCCAAGAGTATTAGCACGTAAGTGAATGTAATGGATTCGACTGGAATTTGAACTCGGCTCTCCGATTCCTCAATCCGAGCCGCTATCCATTACTCCACCGTGCCTCTCTGTAAAGAAAAGAAAAGAAAAGAAAAGAAAAGAAAAGAAAAGAAAAGAAAAGAAAAGAAAAGAAAAGAAAAGAAAAGAAAAGAAAAGAAAAGAAAGATATAAAATAAGATAGAGTTTTTGGAAATGATAAGTCTTTCTTGTTAAATATATTTAAAGTGATATTTGGGTAAGTTGACTTATCTGTGGTCATCATTTCTAGAGCTGCTCAATTCCACGTGCTCTCCTCGTAAGAGGCCGGATGAAAGGAGGAAGGGCTCTAAATTGTCCGCTAGGAGGACGATTTACTTTTTTCTATGGAATCATGGGAATTACATTTTTTATTTCACGAGATCACTACACATACATACCCTAGTTTTGGGCACCTCGAGGCGGTTATGGTTAGCAAGCTTGTCTCGCTAGAACAATTACGACTGAGTAGTGAGTTCGATCCTCGCTGGGTGCCCCATACTTCGGCCATGTGCCACATCTAAGCTATGCTTGGAAAATCACTACATACCCTCGCTTAAGTAAAAAAAAAAAAAGAAAAAAAAGCTAGACTCCCTTATTTAAGAATAGGTTGCCAACTCAAGAAAACAAATATCCTATATAGCTAACCGGCATCCAAATACGACTAAGTCGGCATCATTTACTCAACGCAAACGCGAAACAATCGCCCACCTCTCGTCAAATTCCGATGAGGAGAATCGCTTCCTTTCCGTTTTGATCTTAACTTTAAGCAAATTTGTAAAGAAATTGGGAAGAGGTAAACTTCTCATCCTCATGGAATTGCCGAGCAAGCAAAAGGACACATAGTGCTCAGTGTTTATCAAAGGTGTCACCGCGTTCCTACAAACAGAATTGGCTTCGAGGGCGAAAATCTTTCCATGCAGAATGCGAACCATGAAACCTCCAATTAGCCCGCACAACGGGCTTGAATGTGCGTTTCCACAATGAAAGCATTCTGGCGAAATTACCAGTTTTGTTGCACAAAGCTTCTTGCCAACCCAAAAGGCATCTTGTCCCCCTAGCCAGGTGAGTAATACCTCAACTTTATTGAGGCATTTCAAATTCGGGCGCACAAAGCTATAGGGAGCAAAATTCCTGCCTCGTCAAACCGAGCTTGTCCATCAAGTTATCATGAACGGACCCCTTAACTAACATACAATATAATGCTTTCCGGGACAACGGCCGGGTGTCAGAGGCCAGACGTTACCCGTAAAAAAAACTTCACCGTCTTTGGACATTCGCAAACGACTGGGCAGACGGCGGACCTCTCCTTCGCATGAGTGTACACTCCTCAAAGCCGGAAAAGCTTTACGGACATCTTCCTTCCAGAATTCTCTCGCGATGCCCCTTGGGCGACTTGACTCCCGACAAGAGGGGAGAATAAGACTCGAACTAAAGCAAATAGTTCAGTAGAAGAAAGTGGAAGCAGGGAGAGTCGGTAAAAATTGGGTAGATGTACGAAGCACAGACTTTCGCCTTCTCCTCCGAGATTACAGTCGGATTGTGGCTTCGACGTTCTTCCAAACCTCCGACCAGTTCATTTCCAACTGCTGGTCAGGACCGAACCAGACGCCAAGTATCTTACTGGGGTTTTTCATTAGATGGACAGGCCGTGTAAGAGAAACTCCCACGCGCCCAGCTGCAAGCCAACACGGTTGATCTTGGGCTCTGTTACCGTCTCACACTTTCTGATTTCTCTGCCGACTTGGTCAATTTTGACAATCTTAGTCCCGCGCAGGACCGCATTAGCTTTTAACTTGCAAACGAACGGCCCCAACGCTAGAACGTACAGCAAAAGCGAGAATGGACATCAGCGACAACTGGAGCAAGACAACACAAAAGGTTCCGACCTTACTCCATTCACCTCCACTAGCACACCAGGGGGTTGGATACAAGTGTCAGATCCAGGCTCGAAAAGAGGACCCGAAACCAGCCCCCCCACCACCACAAATCGATGGCTAACGCTATTAAAAGCCACCAAGACCGAACCTAATGATTTTATTACCACTTAGGCAGAAATTCACTTTTGCCACCAGTCCAAAAATGAGATCAAGGCTCACTACAAATACAGAAAATGAACGATGAAACAGTAAAAGAACATAAGGAAATTTTATTCCTTTAAAAATTGATTCCTTTAATTTACCTGATCACGAGACCAGAAACGTGTAGCAAAAATATGAAGAATAAAATATAATATATACACTGAATCCACAGTATAATCAAAACGTTTGTGGGTTTTTTTCTCTCTCATATATATATATGTGTGTGTGTGTGTGTGTGTATGTACGTGTATATATATATATATATATATATATATATATATATATATATATATATATATATATATATATTATATATATAAAAATATAAATAAAATGTATATACATTATGAAATGGACAAAGTCTGACAATTATTTTTAAGACATTTTTTGTTTATACGTTATTTTTATAGCTACAAATATTTAAGTAAGTGCTCTGTTTATAATAAACAGTATTAACAACATTTACCGGCCTGAAGGTCCGAGAAATCTTCATCGAAAATATGCGTCCTCCGACAGGAATCGAACCAGTATCCTATACGGAACCTGACGTGCCTTAACCGACTGGGCCACAGAGGAGCGTTCGGTTAGCAAGGTCGATTTTACTGTTTTTAAACAAAATTCTCCATGATTTTTTCTCATTCATTCATATTTGTTCAATGGGTATCCAAATGTAAACAAATGACGTCATACATTATTAAATGGACAAAGTCCGACAATTATTTTTGAAGACATTTTTTATGTTTATACGCATATTTTCTATGAAAATTTCTCGGACATTCAGGCCTGTAAATGTTATTTAATACTGTTTATTATAAACAGAGCAATTACTTAAATATCATGGGATCTAATAATTTTTTCTTTTCAGATGATAAATGTTCTTTTTATCCGAGAATTTTGGCTATACATTTAGCCAATTTCAAGGTTGAAATATTTTAGCTGTTAAATAATAGTTTGTTGCATGTATGTATTTATATAATGTTTTCATTTTCAATACATGGTCAAGATATTGTGTCCATGTTCATAGTTGATATTATTGAGTGTTGTTTTTTTTTGTTTTTATTAGTAAGGCTTCCATTATTTTTATTATTGAGTGTTGTTTTTTTTGTTTTTATTAGTAAGGCTTCCATTATTTTTGTGTTGTCAACAAGTATGTTATGAATAGGGTCCGGTAGGTCTCCATGAATATTTAAATGAGATCTAATTGAGCTATGGTCAGAAAGGTGTAGAGTGAGTCTTTGTGTCAATCATGTAGTAGTATGTCCTATATAATTATTTATGAATTTTGATTGATCAGGAATACAATTCCTTAACAAGCATTTAAATTCGTAAATAATATTTTATCCTATTTAATTTGTTCTAAGATATGAATTATTATCTTTAACTATAAGTTTAGAGGTTTTAAATTTTTTGTAATAAATAATTAAATAATTACGTGTTTGACACGAAAACTCACTATCTCGATGTGGTCTAATGGCTAGCAAACTTGTCTTGCTAGAAGAGTGATGACTAAGTAGTAAGTTTTATCCTCACTGGGTGTCCTTTCGGCCATGTGCTACATGTACGCTACACTTAGAAAATCACCATCCACATGTATATTCATTGAATTTATTTTTTTTGCCGCTTATCAGCACTTTAAAGGTTACTTAAAGCCAGAAACTATTTTTAGATTGTAAGAATTTTTAAAAGATAATAATGGTTTAGTGATACAAATCTTACTAATTAACCCATAGCTGGGGAGAGAAGTGGAGTCATACTTTTCCCAAGAGTATTTGAGCATGTGAATACACTGAACCTGACTGGAATTGGAACTCTGCTCTTTGATTAGAAATTCTGGGCCATTATCCATTACACCACCTGTGCACCCAAGCTTACAGCACCTGGTATTCCCAAGTGGTCACCCATCGACATTGCTCCACATTGGGAGAACATACAGAAATCGGTGTTTCAATGTGATGTGGCCATAATCCTGCATATGTATAGATAAAAATAATGACAGTGCATATAATGTGCAGTACTATCCAGTTTTTGGTCTCTACAGGGGAGGGCCATTGATCATATCTGTACCCTACAATAAAGAGGAACTACTTGAAAAAAAAGAAATAAGACAAAATAAAATATTTTATCATAAATATATAAAACTAGCTTAAGTCACCCTCCTGGGTAGTATTTAACCTAGCTCCTTCAAAGGGCTCTTGATAGGGACTCTCAAAACTCCTGAACAAGCTGAAGGCCCAAAGTCTTTGCATATTCTCAGCATTGGAAGCTCTCTTGTCTGCCATTTGATCTGGGTTTTCATTTGCTCAGGACATTCTTTTCCTCACTGCAGCCTTGGCTCTTTTGATTGCAATCTGGTTCTCTGTTGGTGGAGATTTCTTTTTGTAAGGCATTCTGCTTCCAAAAAATTGATCACTGCATTTAAGTATTGCATTAATATCTAAGCTTACCTTTTAAACGTTCAATGATCATTCTTCTGCTGCCACTTAATTTAAAGACAGTTTGATATGCATAGGTCCTTACTTTCTGTACAAACATTTATTTTTATTTCATGGGTGACTTTCACCGGATTTCACAATTAATTTAGATTATTCACAAATTTATTTGCAAGTTATAATAATTTGTTGTAAAAAAAATCATGTAAAAAAAAAAAATAAAATATAGTTGCCAAAACAAATGCAGTAATGAAAACTTGGGAATCCAAAATTTCTGTAACTTTAGTTATTGAATGTTATAGAGTTGTGCCCCTTTAATTGAAAATGTGTGACACACTGACATTTGTATTTATTTTATAGAAGATGAAAATATAGTTTTATTCTTTGTTGTTGCTTTTGTATCCTTATAACTTATGCATTATCCGGGTAAAACAATTCATGAAATATTAACATGGTTTGTTTCCCTTCATGTTAAAACAACCATCTACATCAGGGGTTCCGAACCATTTTTTTCTTTGCATATTTTTTTTTTGGGGGAAAGCATATGTCAAAATACCTTTTTAATACTCTATTGTAACCTAGAAAAGGTAACTGAATGAGAAATAACCAAAATGGAGTTTGGAAATGAAATGGCAATCTTTATAACATCGACAAAATGCTATACTCGTCAGCGGTGTGAAGTAGGCAAACCACAGCTAGTGGCAGACTACTTAGACAGCATATTACATCCACTTATAATAGGATCCAACGTATTTATGAGAATTGGGACACACCCATTAGTGTTTATAGGTATGATATATAACATACTCAAAATCCTATACCAAGCACCAAAATTTCCAATCCCCTACCACTTTCTCTTCAGTTGCTTATCACCCAGCCAACATTTGAAATTACCCACCAGTGAGTGATACTGTCTAGGTTAAGAAACCCTGATCTACATTGTTGATTATTTCATAAAGAACCAATATTTACTTATAAACTTTTTTTTATATGGAACGAAAGTAAAAAAAATGTTTTTTGTAAATTTTCCTTGAATACAAAACAATGTCAGAAAATGATTAAAACCATAAAATTCAATGAAAAGAAATTTAATTTAAAATAAAAAACAAAAAAAGTTCTTTTAAAACATTTTTAATTTAGAAAAAAATCAAAAGCTTAAAAAAAGGCAAAAAATCATTTTTAAATTAAAGACAATCAGAAAATGTTTATTTTTAAAAACTTTAAATTAAAATTTTTTTTTTAAATTCTTATTTATTAAAAAATTCAACTTAAAATACAAAAATCAAACTTATTGTGAACTGAAATACCAAATTTTGGTGGAGGTTTGAATTTATTTTATTTCTGAAGTGCATTGAAAAATGTTAATCAGGTATAACAAATTAGCATTTAACCACACAAAAAATAATTCTTACTCAAGTGAACACAGTTAAGAATATTGAATAAACCATGTAAAACTAATAAAAATGACAACACCTGCTTATGGTGCATTGGCTTGTATGCTGGTTTTACATTCCAATAGTAATAAGTTTGATTCTTGCTGGGCACTCCAAAAATGTGGCCTTGCACCAGACTTTGATTTTTTTTTTTTTTTTTTTAATGTCTTCATAAAATGGGTTAAGGAATTCTTTCAGGTAATACAAATTACCAAAAATAACCTTAGTTCCTTTGGCTGTCATATTAGCAAATACAATTCAAAGATCATTAAGTTGTTTTTTTTTATTGGCAGTGAAAATAATGGATTTCAAATTTTTTACTATTTCTCTTTAAAATAGAGTACATTATGAAATAAATTTAATATAGAGTACATTATGAATAAATTTATTTACCAGAGAAATAAAAATATCTTGAAAGTACCCTGCTGCCATTTCTTGATTATTTTTTTGATTTTTTATTTCTCCACCCACAACATATTAAAATTTTTTTGTTAATATTTTAAAATCTTTTTTCTAAATAATTTATTGGATTTTCACCCAGATATTTTGTCAATTTTACATTCACACTGCAAGTTGACCTCTAGGTCACCCAATTTAAAAAGAGGAAAATCATTTTTTCTCTCTCATAATAGTTGTTGTTACTGCTACTACTACTACTACTAATAATAATAATTATTATAATAATAAAAGTAACTTGGCTAGTCACAAAGATAGCATTTTTATGAAAGTGAAAATGTCTTGAAAGTATCTTGCTGCCACTTTAAAACAATATCTTTAGATTTGAAATTTTTACAACATTCTTAATTATATTTTAGGGAATTCACGAATTGTCCTCTTTTTGCTTCGGCTATTTTGCATTTGATCAACAAATAGACACATCAACTGAAACCTTTTAAAGAAAAAAAAGATTCTTGATTTTGGATGTGTATGTATAAATAGACAAAGACAAATAGACATGTGTGCTTGTGTATTAATATTAAACTGTGTGTTAGATTCTTTTACAATGGTAAAAGAATTAAATGATCTTAACGTGATGGAACACAGAGTTTTTTCTGATAGAGTTACACACCAATATTTGACTAGATAAGATAATAAATTTAGCAGTAGAAGAGATTTTTGAATATCATCAAAATGTCAAAAGCACAATTAAAAAAGTTATCCAGGTTTGGTGCATTCTTAACTCAGTTTTTGTATGAAAATGATTGACAAAATTGATGGGAATGGTAATGGATTCTCCTTTGTTTCCAATTCTTGCTAATTTATTCATGGGGCATAATGAGTAAGAAAAACTTTTCGGGACAAAATATGTTGCTAAAGAAAATTTCCCTTTTGTCTTTTATCAATATTCTTTATGGATATATATTTTATTTGTATCTGAATTTTACACACACACACACACACACACACGTATGTATTAAAGATTGTTTTGACAAAAAAAAAAAAAAAAAAAAAAAAAATTGACCAATATATTTCTAGAGGATAATACTTTTAAGGCAAGCAGTCTTTGCAAATGAATTGTTCAATATTAACAAAAAAAATAAATTAATTGACCATAAGTTAAATACAATTTCATTTATTCCTATATATATGAACATCTACTTAGACAGCAAGACTTCATTCAGCCATGTTTTATTGAAATTAACTGACAAAATTTGTCTATTCAATTTTTAATACATTTCTTTCAGTCAGCATATAAATTTGCTGCACATCAAATATTCTCCAAATTTCATGTTACAATGTTCTCAGTTACAATAGAGAAAAAAATTCCACTAATTTCATCCAAGCATATTTCCTCGAAAAAAAGGAATTATATATATATATATATATATATATATAAATATAAATAAATAAATAAAAGGAAAAGTCTGTTCTATACTTTACTTTAGTTGTTAATGTTGGACAGTTTCTTTATAAATCTGATTTTGATGTATGGATAGGACTAAGTAATAAAAAAAATATACAAATAGACAAACATTGTCAGTCAAATTCAATAAAGGATGTTTTTATGAATAAAATTTTTCATTTAGTTACCATTTACTATGTCATACTATTGTTCTTTTCACGCTTTCCCAAGGGAATGAATAAATGGCTCTTTTAAAATATTTAAAATTGACCACTCTTACATATATTGGAAAAAAAAAAATATATATATATCTCATCAAATGTTATTTATTATTCAAGAAACCTTATTAAATATAAATATGGGCCCAATGTTAGATCCAACGTGATTTAGACCGACTCAGCCACAAAGGACATTGTGGATCAAGCAAGTGCCTTTAAGTATAATCCTTCTCGGCCCAGATTCTTGAAGAGTTCATATTTGCTTAGTTTCATATACAAACGTGAACAAAGCAATTTCTAAAGAAATAATGATTTTTTTATTTATTTATTAATTTAACAGATTTTTATTACTTTAAACATTATTTTTAGTGGATACCCATACTTGGGTAGATGCTCTGTTTATTTTAAATGTTTGCCTACCAGCCTGAATATTCAAGATATCTTATAAATGAAAAATATGCACCCTCCCTGCTTTACAGGAGAAACCATATCTACTAAAAATAATGTTTTAAGTGATAAAAATGGTCAGATTAATAAATAAAAAATCCATTATATATATATATATATATATATATATATATATATATATATATATATATATATATATATATCAAGAGGGAGGAGAGGGAGTGACGTATGTAAATATGTACAAAAACGTACCCACTCTTTATATATATATATATATATATATATATATATATAGAGAGAGAGAGAGAGAGAGAGAGAGAAATAAATAGAGTTGTGTGCATGGATAAAAAGAAACAAATGTACCTAGATGTGTGTGTGTGTGTGTGTGTGTGTGTGTGTATATATATATATATATATATGCCCAAATAAACATTAATATATATATATATATATATATATATATATATATGCCCAAATAAACATTAATATATATATATATATATATATATATATATATATATGCCCAAATAAACATTAATATATATATATATATATATATATATATATATATATGCCCAAATAAACATTAATATATATATATATATATGCCCAAATAAACATTAATATATATATATATATATGCCCAAATAAACAATATATATATATATATATATATATATATGCCCAAATAAACATTAATATATATATATATATATATGCCCAAATAAACAATATATATATATATATATATATATATATATATATATATATTAATGTTTATTTGGGCATCACTCTTTCTTTTAAACATCTTTGTTAAATATGGGAAACAAGGAAGATTTAATTTTTTATTTAGGAGTGCAAAGATTTTCCATAATTTTCATTGCCCCAGGCTCTTTCGTCCGTTTCTTTAGCCAGTTTCAAGGGTGTTTGAAAGCATTTGGGGCAATGAAAATTCTGGGAAATACTTGTACTCCTTTATTCCTACAAAACGAAAAAATGTAAGGATGCTGGAAAATCTAAATAAAAAAATTAACTAAATCTTCCTTGCCAGCTATATGTGTGTGTGTGTATGTGTGTGTACACACACACACACACACAAAACAAAGAAAAAAACACCTACCTATGGGCACATGTAAATACAAGTAACACTTAATCTAAAAATACTCCTTAAATAATGTCCCTTACACTTAATATGCATGTATATGTATTGATGTGTGTAGATGCACACATTTATGTGGACGTGTGTAAATGTACTTTCAAGATATTTTTATTACTCGACCCGTGTTAACATTTTTTGAAATTCAGTCCTAATTTTGTTTTTTCTCAAAATTGGATAATTTTCTTTTTTCTTTTTCCTCATCAACCCCTGCCAACAGGTGATAAATTCATCTTCAGCTATAAATGTGCTTGCAAATGAATCTTTCTTTTTAAACCCAATAAGAAAATTACCAACATGTTAGCATAAGGTTTCCAGTTGCTAAAAGTAAATAAATAAGAAGGAACTGACCAAATAGAAAAATTAAAATAATTTTTTAAAGTTAAAAAGAATTGTGCACACATAAATCAAAAGAAACACTTTAAAGACAACATTTTTAACATTAACAATGTTCCAATGTTATCACCTTTGCTAAGACTTTTCAATAATGTTGAAAAACAGTCTGCAAGTGAGGGGAGTCGAACTAGCAGGCAGAAAAATGCAATACTTTACAATGATTATCAGTTTCTGTTTCTGATATTCAAGTTAAAAAAAAAAAAAATGTTGAAGTGATTGATGTCACCCGATTCCTCTTTACAAACATTTGAGATGAAAAAAAAAAAAGTTTCCCTTCGTCTCAATAAAATACCAGAACGTTCTTTTACACAATGAATTTAGGAGCATTTTTATGTGAACAGTAATTTGACATTTGTTTTCTACAATGTCAAATTTGACATTTGTTTACTACAATGTCAAATTTGACATTTGTTTTCTACAATGTCAAATTTGACATTTGTTTTCTACAATGTCAAGCAGACTACCAATGTTTCAACAAAGATTTTGTTTGTTAAATAATTTTTTTTTTCCACAATATTTAATCAATTGAACATTGGTGAAAATTGTAAATTATTAAAAGTGTAAATCATAGAAAATTAAACAAAATTACAAATAAAATAGTAAAAATTGTTGACATATTTGCAGTTCAAATTCTTTTGGGGTTGAATTTTTTGTCTTTTTTATTTTTTCCTTCTTTCACAAAGACCATCTGAGAATATGAAAAGTTTTGCTTTATTTTTGACCCCCACAAAAAGGTAGAGGGCCTTGTAGGATTTCCAAATGAGGCTTGTAAATCATGCTGATAACCGATAGATATTTCATTTAATAATCAACAGATTTTTGGTCCAGATCAGCTTGTGGATCATAGACTAACATGTAAAATAAAAGATTTTTGGAATTAAATATAGTATTATTATTATTATTATTATTATATTAAAAACTATTGTAAATAAACAAACCATTTCTGTTCTGAATGATGTTGGAATGTGTAAAAAGAAATTATTTTTGCCATTCTCCGACTCATGTGTCTACAAACATTAAAAATACAACAACAAATATATCTTTAAAAAAATCTAACCTGGTATAAAAAAAATGACAGATCAATGCAGTATCAGTTTAACTAAATTCAAATATATGCATATGTGCTGGGCGGGCAGTATCTTACGCTCTAAGCCATTAAAGAACAAATATATCTGCAGTCATTTCAAGATTTGTTAGGATTGTTTCACCCAATTCATTCAACAGCCTTCTTCAGGTGTAGGAGAGATGTGTGAGAGAGAGGGAAGAAGAGAGAGAGAAAGAGAGAGAGGAGAGACAAAGAGAGAGAAGAGAGACAAAGAGAAGAGAGACAAAGAGAAGAGAGACAAAGAGAAGAGAGAGAGCTGAGAGAGAAAGAGAGAGAGAAATGTGGAGAGAGAGAGAGAGAACCTGATAAATATTTATGAACTCTTATTTCTATAATCAAACAGAATAACAATTAAGGCAGACATGAAATTTCTCATCTAACATTTTCTCACTCAGCCGTCAATTTTGTGTTTAAATGCAATATTGGGTGCCATTTTCTTTCTTCCTGAAACCTGTTCTTTTATTGTCTTTTTTTCCTCACTAATGCTTTCTCATCTTCTTTCACTCTCGGTAATCCCCTTACGTCTCAGTGGCATTATCACCTTGCTTGGGGTGAAAAGATTAAGAAAAAAAGAAAACAAATACAAAAAATAAAATATTCCCTTAACTTGACTGATCCCTCAGAATTGTGTCCTCACTTTTATTTTGATAACTACACTTCAGCTGGTGGGTTCTTTGACCTTCCTCAAGTAAGTTTTTTAAACTATTTCTCCGCAATTGCAATTTTTCTCTGATTAAGGGACTAAGATAAATTTGGCACTGAACTTTTAACTTAACTATTTAACTATTTTACAATAGGCACTGTGATCATAGATCATCTTTTTCCAATTCTTCTTTTTAGATTACTATACATTAAGCAGGCCAGATCTTGCACCCAAAAGTAAATAATTAAGCTTTATAATAGTTAATAAGAGGGCCCATTGTAAATTGGCTCCTCAATGGCAGCCCAAACAAATATATGATCATACAAAGTGATTTCTTAAAATGTAAAAAAAAAAAAAAATAAAAATAAAAAAAGTTTTTTTTTATTTGAAATTCATAGTTTGGAGTGCTTAATCAATAGTAATATATAAAAGAAAAAAAAATAACTCCAAATAATTCATTTAAAAAAAGTTTTATTTTTTTACATTTTAAGAAATCACATTGTATGATTATATTTCCTTTGATTGGGGGATCAATTTACAATGAATTTACATAGCAAACTGAACCCCCATCGATTAACTTTAATAAAATTAAAAAAAAAAATTATATTCCTTTATTGATTGATTAATATTCTATGGCTTATAAACCTTTTGCAGGTTATTTAAAGCCAGAAAATATATTTTTAGATTGTAAGAATTTGGCGGGGGGGGTAATGATTTAATGATACAAGTCTTACTAATTAATTTATAGTTGGGGAGAAAAGAGGTGGATTCATACCCAAGGTTATTTGCACGTAAGTGAATGTAGCAAACCCAGCTGGAATTGGAACTCTGAGTAAAAATTCCAAGTCATTATCCATTAAACCACCCACACATCCAAGCTTACAACACCAGGTCTTTCCAAGCAGTCACCCACTTAGGTACTACTGACCAGGATCAACAATGCTTAACTCTGGTGAATGTATAGGATTTGGTGTTTCAACATGATGTGGCCGTAAGACCTAATTATATTCATGATTTGCAATGCTTAATCTATAGTAATATGAAAAATAAATAAAAGTTATTTCTGGTTACGATGGCTTTTGTACAATTTGCACCAATTAAGCTAATAAATAAATTAAATCACTTATTAAATTATGCAAATTTTGATTAACTTTGAAAGCTTAGGCACTGCCTCTGAAAACCTGAATTCATTTCAGTAAAACCTGATCCAGTCTTAATGAAAACTGTTGAGTATTAAATGAAACATCATTAATTATCATCATTACAAGAATTATCATTTTGTTCAGTAAAATAGTCCAGGCTATATCACAGCAGTTCCTGAGTATGAGATCCTGGCAGAGAGCAATTCGGAATCCTTGAGCCACATTCAAGTTGATCCAAATGATCAATTTGAACCACTCTCAGTCTTCTTGTCTGTTTTGTCTGACTCAAGGAAAGGAAATTAAAAAAAAAAAAAATAATAATGTTTGTGACACTTTGTTAATGTAGATTATGAGATGTTAATTTCTTTTTTTGTTTAGTTTTGTTTCCTTACTTTTTTTTTTTTTTTTAAATATGGTTTTCTATTTCCGCCAACCAATCAGAAATCAGCAATCAGTCTACATTCAACTTTTTGAGTCTGGACGTTTCATTGACTTTCGTTGACTTTCGCTTTGGACTAGAGTCAGTGATCGCTGTCCCTGGCTCCTTGGAGTTCAACCGACTGGAAGCATTCTTCAGCAATTCTTGAAGATCTTCCTAAAAAAGAAAAATATGTTTATAATGTTTCCCAGAATTATTTAAAGATCTGGTTTTTAGAATGCAAAGCTAACATGTTTGATAGTCTGTCTATATTTCTGAGATGAGGTATTGTAATTATTTATGCTATTTGCATTGTTCAAACTATAGTCCTCATCTTTGTTGCCATATTCAGAACATTTTGACCGTTGTACACTCTGGCCTTCTTCAAGTGATTGGAATTTCAAAGTGAACCCTTTATTTCGTCCAGCGAGGTAGATTGTCCTAGTTCCACGTGCTATGCCTCTTCCGGATGTCTCAGTATCAGCTATCTTTCTTTAACTTAAATTTCCAAATTTTTATTCACCTCAGCTGTAGCCAGGTATTGAACTCACAACTCTTTGGGTCAAGTCACTGGATTCAACCAATATTTTTATCTACTGGGCCATGTGTCCTTAAAGACATCACCTGAACAAGGCTGAATGTTGTGAATATGGCAACAAAGATGAGGACAACACTCCAAACAATGTAAATAGTGTTTGATGGTATATGAGAATCCTCACTTCCCACAAAATATCTTAAAAATATCTCTCTTCTACCAATACTGATAAGAAAAGCTGAGATATCTGGTTAGCTAATGTTTATCCACATGCTGGAGACAGCCAACATTTGCACCATTCTCTGGTGATACTGAATGCAAATGGAGGAAAGGGTGTTACATGATCAAATATGGTATCATGGACTGCAAGTGGTTATCAAGGTACAAAACTTATATAAATTGATTCTCAAATACAGTAAACAAGCAGAAATAAAATTTAAATATCATTAGAATATTAATTAGCTGTAAAATCAAACAAGCTTACACAACATGTAAGACATTTAGAACACAAACATTACCTTTCAAGAGTGAGTGTGTGTGTGTGTGTGTGTGTATTATATATATATATAAAATCACTACAAAATATGTTTGTCTATAGGTAGGCTTTTCTGTGCTTCTGTCTGTAGTGAAGAATGTGTGTACACTGTACACATATATCTGTAGGTAGTTTTTATTTTCCTTCACCTAATGTACAGTAGGGCGTATATAGACATATATGAAATATATATTTTTATATATATTTGTGTGTTTGGAATTTTCGTTTTTATATATTAGTTGGTGTTATTTTTATACGTATATATCTGTTTTAATGTCCTTTCTTTCCCTATTGTTTGTTTCTCTTTTCTATTAGACCATTTTTATTAATGTATATTTGCCCATATAAGTTCTATTTTAATAATTTGTTAGAATTCGTTTAATAACACTTTCAATCTTGAATATTTCTTGGTTGTTGTATCGGAGTGTCTATGTCAATGTATGTGGGTGTATGTATGTGTCTTTATCTGTGTCTATGTGTATGGTAACTTGCATGCACATTTAATTGTGTATGTATGAGTTTGTTTTTTTTTTGTAAAGGGTCATGGAGATATTTCCTGTCTCATCACTTTTTTTGTGTGTATATATCTAAATATGTCTGCGTGCTTATGTATTATAATCTGATTGTGTATGTATTGTCTTTCGCAAGATGTCATCATCCCCTGCCTATACATAAAATTCAAATGTATCCATGTTGTCATGGAGTTAAGAGCAGTCGACCTTAACGTTTATTCCAACTTAATTTCAATAAAAACAAAATAAATAGAATAACATATGGATTTTTTCTTTTTTCCTTAGTAATTTTATAATTTTAAACTTAATAGAGATTAAATTTAGATTTTAAAATGGGTAATTTTTAATTTTAATTTCAAATTTTATCATATAATTTAATACTTATTAGTTAGAATAAATTCTATTTTAGTATAACCCCAACTTTAGAGCATTTAATAGTTATTATAACCTTAGTTTGTTGTCAAGTTTTTTGAATTCCCGTATACTTGTATTTTGATTGGTCATTCCAGCTTATGTAACAGCATTTCCCCTTGCGAGGGGTGATTAATTAATTTGAATCTTTTAAAACCCTTTATTCTACATTCAACATCATCACTTGATAAGACACCAGAGGTGTTGAAACAAAATGGCTATTTTTGTAGTGATTTTATAACATATTTATGTTATAATTTTCAAATACATAATTATATTTGTTCTACTCTGTATTGAGCACTCTTTTAATCGGTATAATACTTCATCTACATCATCGGTATAATACTTCATCTACATCATCGGTATAATACTTCATCTACATCATCGGTATAATACTTCATCTACAACATCGGTATAATACTTCATCTACATCATCGGTATAATACTTCATCTACATCATCGGTATAATACTTCATCTACAACATCGGTATAATACTTCACCTACAACATCGGTATAATATTTCATCTACATCATCGGTATAATACTTCATCTACATCATCGGTATAATACTTCATCTACAACATCGGTATAATACTTCATCTACATCATCGGTATAATATTTCATCTACAAGATCGGTATAATACTTCATCTACAACATCGGTATAATATTTCATCTACATCATCGGTATAATACTTCATCTACATCATCGGTATAATACTTCATCTACATCATCGGTATAATACTTCATCTACATCATCGGTATAATACTTCATCTACATCATCGGTATAATACTTCATCTACATCATCGGTATAATATTTCATCTACAACATCGGTATAATATTTCATCTACATCATCGGTATAATATTTCATCTACAACATCGGTATAATATTTCATCTACATCATCGGTATAATACTTCATCTACAACATCGGTATAATATTTCATCTACATCATCGGTATAATACTTCATCTACATCATCGGTATAATACTTCATCTACAATATCGGTATAATACTTCATCTACATCATCGGTATAATACTTCATCTACAACATCGGTATAATACTTCATCTACAACATCGGTATAATATTTCATCTACAACATCGGTATAATATTTCATCTACATCATCGGTATAATATTTCATCTACAACATCGGTAATGGTAATATCAGCCATTTCTCTACAAGGAAACATTTGGCATTCATTAACTGAGCAGCCAGTACTGCGTTTGGTTGAAATTATAAAATCTTTCTCTTAAAACAATTTTTCAGGAAAACGGTTTCTCAAGTCCAGTAGCTGTTATCGCTTCTTCCAGTATTGATAGGGGTTTCCTTTCTAATCTTTCTGAAGTAGTGTGGAATGTTAACATTTTGATTATGTCATTATTTTCTCTTCAAGTTATACATGTTATCCATTTTAGTTGTTGCTGCTGTTGGTAGTCCTCAAGTGATGTGGTTCCTGTTATTTAGTACAGTACTTTGTTTGTGATTCAGTAGCACTAGTCCACAATGTTCAAAGAAGGATGATTTTTGCCAAGACCTTCAGGCTTCACTTGCTCAAAGCCTTTTTTCAGCATTGATTTTAGAAAGCAGTTGTATACTGCTGACAGTTTAGGTATTTCTGAATGGTTTTGGTGTCATATATGACATTCATATAAGAGTCTACAATCTGATAAAGCTAGTTAAGAACATGACTAGAGTTTTCAGGTTGGTATTTTGGTTTCATAGCAATTTGTGGCATTGGGGGAAACTACCTTTGGCACAGACTATTTTATGTTCAATTTCCTTTTCTCCTATACTAAATTTTTTATAACTGAACCATATGCCGAGGTATTTGAAGTGTTTGGCATTTACCAATTCCACAACCTGAATTTTTATGATGGATTTAGGGTAGGTGTCATTAATGCTTTCATTTCAATTCCAGATTAATATAAATCAATGAATTAATAAATTATTTTTAACATTAGACTAGGTATTTATTGATGAACCTACATATATATGTAAATGTATAGAGTGATAGTAGCTATTTATATGATAGCATAGTCATATAGGGCAGCCATATTGTTACTATGGAAGCCATTTGCAATTCTGTAGAGAAAATGGACTACTTCATTAGACAAAGAAATATCTACATATTAGAAGTAAAACAAAATTTAAGAAGGAGAACTAACATCAGTTAATTCATTAATAACTAGCAGTCCACAAATTAGCTAAGTCATCCATGATAAAAGTCCAATCCAACAATTTACTGACTTGGTTTTTATCTATTTTGCAAAATAAAATCCTGAACAAAAACCAAAGGTGTCAGTCTGGAAGTAAAATTTAAAAACAACAGGAAGACAATGAAGACTTACGTCTGAGTATCTGTAATAGAGTCGACAGGCTTTGAGGTTGCGTTTTTTCTGGATATGAGAAAGGGCATGATCAAGGCAGTATAAGCTATCATCCACTTCATTCACAACCTGCAATGAAATAAAATAAATAAATAAATAAATATTATTGTATTTTGATTTGTAGGTGAACACAGAAAACAATGCTGAAGTTAGATTACCATTGAAAAGTAACAAATCCTTTTGTACACTTCACACCTATTTTCTTCTTCTCCATCATTAAGGCGTCTACGTTTTGGAGAAGATGGCACCAAAGGTTCATTGGCATTCATCTTTTTGGCATTTTTCAGACCAGCATCATAAAGTTGTTTCCGCAAAGAGAGTTCATGTTCTCTGGAACAAAAGAAAAAAAAAAGAAGTAGATTAATTCAAACAGGGGTGTGAGGAACATTGAAAAGTTCTCAGCCTAACCAAGCGGAGATACCAAAACAAAATCTGATATTTGGTCAGATTTTGGAATGTCAGTTGAGCTGAGAACTTTTCAGCACTGTCTCAGGGAAGCAGAAGATTATAGAAACAGACAGGAGGTAGATATACACATACATTAGTTTGCCAGAAATATGATTTCCATGGATTGGGATCAGGGATTTCAATTAAAACTTTTTTTTTTTTTAAAGCTTATCACCCCAAGCAAGGCTGGAGGCCACTATCACGCAAGGGGTTATAGAAGGGTTGGAGGAAGAGCAGATAGGAGTGGTAAAGGAGAGGATGTGGAGAAAGAGAAAGACAGTGGATCGATCAAGGCAAGGGGGTTACAGAAGATTTGGAGCGAGAGCAGACTAATACAATTTATAAATATCTTGTAATTACAAAAACTTTACACAAAAATTATAACCAAACATCAATTAATTATATATATATATATATATGAATAAAAAAAAGAGACAAGAGGAAAAACTATTGTTAGCTGACACATTTTATCCATGCAGAGACTTTATCAAGGCAATGTAGGATTTATTTTGTTGCACATGTTTATATACAAAAGTGAGGATGTCATTCGTTTAGGCTTTTAAATTTGAGAATGTTCATGAATATTCCTCAGGTGGTTGGAAGGTTAGCCAAAACATGTGGAGGACACAAAATCTCATATAATCCAAATGTTCAACAAAAAACGAGCACATGATGAAAAATATGCTGGAAACTTAATACAAAATGTTGTTATGAGGAAAGTTCAAAGAATTTTTTGATGCAATTTTTTTTTAAAATAAGTTTTAGAACGTTAAAAATTTTGTTTCTCTGTCATCAGCATAGTCAGATTTTAAGAAGTGCACCGAGCCTAGAAATTTTTTTTTTTTTTTTGGAGGGACCGATATATTTCTAAAGAATTAACAAATTTATTTTTAATCTGACATTTATCTGACTTCAAACATTATCAAATAACGTGATCAATAAAGACCAATACATAGAAAACATAAAAGTATAATTTCGAAGAGCAAGCTTCTTTTCAAACTTACATCGCTTTCTCCAAGAATGGCAGTGCTTGGGTTAACAATTCATCACTTACAGCAGGTTCTGCCTTCACAATTCGACGTAGCAAAGAATCAAGTGAGAACATTTCAGGCCATAAACAATTCCTACGTAGAACCTACAAGAAGAACAAAAGTAATTATTAAAGAAAAACAAGAATAAAAATTACGAAAGTCCCTGTGGAAAGAGTTTTATTTTAATTCTCTAGAACAATCCAATCACCAGACAGTTACATATTTTTTACATGTACCAGTGGTCAGTGTTCAAGCCCAGATAAAAACTCGGATTTCAAGACAGGCTGGCTCTCCCAATTTGGAAGAATGGCGCAATACAGTCCTCCTAATTTCTTTTTGTTTTAATCTTGTGCTAAATTTAGTAAATATCTGCAGGTTTTCCTTGTAGCTGACGCAGTTATGATCATACGACCATGACCCTTGAGCACCTTGAGGTGGTGTAATGGTTAGCAAGCTTGTCTCGCTAGAACAATTACGACTGAGTAGTGAGTTCAGTCCTCACTGATTGCCACATCTAAGCTACGCTTACAACCATGGCCCTCTGTCAGTCTTTCACTGACTAAACAGTTTCATCTTGCAATGTGAACAAAAGCTGGGAAAGTCCTAGAATATGCACAACAAAGAGACAGAAGGCAAGAAAAGAAAGAAAACATGAACCTTGTTTACAATATATTGGATTCTTTGTTCATGAATTCACCTGGCAAAGTTTGTTTTTTTTTTAATTTTTAAATTGGTATCGCCCCATATAAGGCAGTAAAGCCACAAGGAGTTACTGGGTGTGGAAGAATTAGGAACAGAAAAAGAAAAGTCTCTTCATTCTCTTTCGCTCCCAATAGCTACTTGCATCTTAGTGGCATTATCACCTTGCTTGGGGTGAAGAGAGAGTAAATTGTTCTCAATGCTCCACACTTCCTGACAGTGAAACTCCCTTCCTCTTACTTGCTTCCCTGATAACTATAATCTTCAAAAATTTAAATGTAATGTCAATCGACATCTTCTGATGCCTTGATCTTGATCCTCATCCGTCTCTTTATCCTTTTCTCAAACACCCCTCTTTACTCATACTTTCACTCTCTGTAGCCCCTTGCGTGCTAGTGGCATTCCCACCTTGCTTGGGGTGAAATGCTTAAAAAAAAAAAAAATTTCTAGGCTTAGCAGACATTCCATAATTTAATGCTCATCAGTCCTATTCCCTTTTGTGCCACTTACTCTGGTTCATTGAAAGGAAAAAACATAACTAGAGTATGGAAATTTTCACCACTACCAGACCCACAGATTGAACTCACAAATGCTATGGAACCAGATATGTTTTAACCAATGATTTAATCCATAATGCCATGTGTCTTTTGTCCCATTGTAGGTTCAATCTCTGTTGCAGGAGTCTACTATACTGACAGCATATTTTAGAAATTATTCAAACAAATCTTAAAGTTAAGAAAATGGTAAAAAGAAGACTGTTACTTACCTGAGCTATAGCTTGTCCGAGAGGCAACCAGTCAGGTGTAGCATAGGGGAGGCACTCGGAGACACTGTAGCCACATGTCAGAGAAGAGGTGTAGGTATATGGGAACACCACAACAAATTGGTGTTGTTTCTGTATGATACGCCCAACTGAGACACCCTTTTCAACTAGCAGTTCAGGATTTATCTTAAAAAATAAATAAATTAAATATGAAGAACAATAATTAGATTTGAAAAAAATTTAAATTAAAAACATCATTTAGAAAATGGTTTTAAAAAGTGGATGCAATGGTGAGGCACTGCCTGAAGAATGGATCCCCAGTAACCAAGCTCCGTTCATTTGTTGGTGAAGAGATAACCCAGTATTTTACATGGAATGTAGGTAACGTTATCAAAGAATCAATTTTCTGCGTGAGTGGACAAACTTGAAAAGTGTTATAGAGGAATAAAGTGTTGCTGCTGACACTTGAGTTTGAACATAGATCCCCAGTGAGCAAATACAGGCGATCCCATTATTGAATTAAGTAGACCATGTGACCATAGAGGAAACGCATATATGTAGGAAGTAGCTGACGACTAATGATCGTTATTCTTAGTCTATACTGTATTACTATTTGGATCTCCATTTCTATTCTATCCTCTATTACTATACAGACTGCTATTCCCTTCCCTATACTATTCTTCTATTTTGATCGCTATATGGGTTACTTGTCGAGTGAGTATTATCGAGCAAGTACCATTAGGCCGAGTGTTATTTGAAGGTGTCTGACATCAGTATTGTTCAATGGCATTACTACAGCTGTATCTGCATTTACAAAATCTCTACTACAAGAAGCATTACAAAAGTGACAACGGATATTCGTTGACATCACAAAAAAAAAAAAAAAAAAAGAAACAGATAATTATAATTTTAAAGAATGTATTCATTTATGGAGGAGAGTGGCACAATGGTTAACGGTATAAAAAATGGAATCGATAAACTAAAGCTGCAGACTCTTCACTCTTGTGCTCTTTTGAAAGGCATGAATTCACTTCTTGTGCTTCGTTTCATTACCAGATCTCTTCATCCGTGTCCTGGGAAAAACAATAAACTATGTCCAACATGATCAGGAGGTTTTGAGGAGTGTGGAACCACCTCTTAATTGCTGGTGTTCCCAGGTTCACCCTGACCTGGGGTAGTAGCATCTGTTAGGGTCCCAGCTATGGGCAAATGGTTAACACCCAAACTGGGGTCAAAACACTATGAAAGTGTAAAAATAGGTTTTAATACCAGAAATAATTTGTAAGAAAATATTAACAGTAAGAAATTTTTGAAGAAAAAATTATTGCTAGCAAATACATTATTATCATCAATGCATTTTAAAACAAAAGAAAAATATATTCCCAGCAATATATTTTTGGAAAAAAAATATTACCAGCCATACGGTTTTGAAAAAAAAAATAATATTACCAGCAATAAAAATTCTCGGCATTAAATAACCCATTGAGGTTGCTATGCCGTAAAACAAAACAAACCAAACCAAATCTCTTGACAAAATGTCTTCCCACTAGCATATATAAATAGGCAAACTACATCCCCATAACTATTTTATTTATTCATATAATAGAAGTAAAAAGATGTTGACCCCCCCCACTTAGAAGCCATTCAACAATCAGATTTAAATGTGGCTGAAAAAGTGAACTTCACTGGTCATTTGAAAAGGTGGGTTAGTCCTTCAAGGCCACACATCGAAAAACTACCCAATCCTCACTTTTAAATCTCAACTGAGTTTACACAACATTGTGGGTGATGAATTGTTTCCTCCCTTTCAAACCCTCTCCCACAGGCTAAATGTTGCCAGCTTCATGGCAGATGATCAGACAAACTACATTACTTTGTTCTACCAATTCAGGCCTTGACAGCTTGAACCCATCATGCCATGTGCACTCATTCCCTTCATATTCCATTGGTAGGGAAGAAGTTCCACTCAGCTTCTTCCTCAGAACTGTTATAATGTGGAATGGACTACTGTGAGGATTCTTCCCTGAACACTATAAGCTTAACCTCTTCAAGTCAAGGGTCAACCATTGTCTTTCCTAAATATCCTCATAATATGCAACCCTTGCTCCCTCCCTGTACGCCCATACTACATCCCAATTTAGTAACCCTCTACTTTGAATGGCTCCTGAGGCTTGTATTCGATGAACAATTGTAATAAAAAAAAATTATATTGTAGGAAGGGGTGGGTAGAGATTTGGCACTAGATATGAAATTTTTTTGTGTTTTTTATTGCCTCATTCCCTATTTCCTCTCCTGACCTTTTGCTCCATCAGAAATCCTCACCCTGGATTTTTATGGCATTTTATGGACAAGAAACTATACACCAATTTCATGCATGAGGTTATTAATAACTGGTCTGCTAAATGGGATTATGTCACAAATTGAATTATTTTTACCTTCATTGAATTGATCATTGATTATTAAATAGGAGTTATGGCCCAAAACCCCCCCACCCCCCCAAAAATGTGATAAGTCTTTATTTCTGACCAAAAAATATAAAACAAAAAAAGTCTGTTTAGGATGCGGCCTGTGCATTTCCGACCAGTGGTTTGGTCAGGTCTGCGGTTGAGCTGGGGTTTGTTGCCTGGGACGCAGAGATGGGGGGGATGGCTAAGTGTTCTTCTCTTGCTGATAGATTTTTTTTTGCTCCTGTGGCAGTGGGGACTTCAGGGGTTGTTGGCCCTCGTTTGATGGCGTTCCTTCGGAGGATTGGCGCGATTGCGTCTCCATTAAGGAACAAGCCTCGCGAAACGAAGTGGCTCTTGCGGCGTGTCTCGCTGGCGACGGTTCATGGTAGTGTTTTCTCCATCGTGGCGGCTGGCAGAGGATGGAGGGGGTTGTTTGTGGTTGCGTTGTTCTGGAGTTGTCATCATTGGTCGGCTGAACTTGCTTTGTTTCAATGACTTTTGTTTTGTTATTGTTGGTTACTTTGTTTTTTTAACTTGAATACCGGCGTCCTCAAATGGATATTTAAAAAAAACAAAACACATCACACCACAACGTCACTACACTCTTTGCTTACGTCACATCATTCATTTGTCCTAAGAAACTCAACGATTGTCTTTACCTACACTAATGATGATTTAAGAAAGTCAGGAGCTTGGACCATATTTCTCTTACTTTTTTTTCTGAAATGATTTTTGGACAACTTCTAACAGAATTATCTCCTTGTATGAGAAGGATTATTCGTAATTTAAACAAAATATATCACTAAAATTAAATTTTAGATAGAATAATATCTGAGCTAGTAAAGTGTTAAGGCAGATAATCCAATTCATTAAATTGAATGGTAGTTCCAGTAAAAATTAAGTATGCACCTTACAATGGTAAGGATGAGAACAGCTGTTTACATACAGGTAACATTTGTCATTTATTAATTGAAGATTCAGCATTACTATCAATTGAAATTTATAAAATCCTTTTCTTAAAACAGTTTTTAAGCAAATTAAATTTCTCAAGTCCACTATTATATCTCTTTCTAATATTGACGGCAATTTCTGTTCAAACATTTTGTTTAGCCTGATTAAATCATTTTCTCTTGCCACCCATCTTTGCTTTTATTGCTGTTGAAAATTTTCAAGGGACATATTTTTTATTTGATGAAGCACTTTGTTATTTTGCAGTGCCAGTCTACAAGATCTAATGGAGGATTCTAGGCCTGTATGTTTTTAATGCCATGTACCTTCAGTAGGTATACGATCATGACTCTTCCTAGCTTCCTTTTCTTTGTTATCTTTGAATTACCATGCCTTCTTGGGAAAGATAATGGAGTGGTTTCTTGTTGTCTTCTCCATGGGTTTGAATTCAGAGTAGTCATTCTCTTAGAGTAGCTACCAGTCTAGGCTAGAGATCCCAGTCTACTATACTCAGGAGAAGGGATGGATTCAAATCTTTCTTAAGGACATTTGTGCAAAAGTGAATGCAGCAGGTTCGGCCAGAATTTGAACTTGGTTTTCTAATTTCATTTACACAACCAAAAGAGTCTGAAACACATTTGAGCCAATCAAATGTTTACAAACTCAAATATAATGATGACAGTAAAATTAGCTGTTTCCATACAGGAAATATTTGGCACTCACTGACAGAAGAGTTAGTCTTAGAGATGGTTGAAATTTGTAATATCTTTTTCTTAAAAGAGTTCTTCAGGAAATTAAATTTCTCAAGTCCACTATTTCTCCTCCTAATATTGATGAGAATTTCTGTTCAAACATTTTGTTTAGCCTGATTATATATTATTATTTTCTCTTCTAGTTACATGTGCCACCCATTTTTACTTTTATTGCTGTTGGAAGTGTTCAAGTAATGTAACTTTTGTTATAGCTTTTTGTGATTTTGTAATGCCAGTCTATAGGCTCCAATGAAGCATCATCATTTTTATGCTTCATAGGATTTATTCGTTTGAATGATACAATGGGCCAAGCAATGGTTGAAAAGATCTACTCACCATGACAGCATCTTCTTTGAGCCAAGCTTCCCCATTACCAATTCGGCCTGGAACCAATTCCTTCATAGCATTTTTTAATTTATGCTTCAGTTGCTTTGGAATTGAGTACCTTAAAAAGATTCGAAGAAATGGTTACAACATTCAATTCAAGCATAAAATAACCAAGAAAAATAAAATTCTCTGAAATCCCTCATTTGGTAAATTTTATTATTTTTTTTGTTTGTGCCATATACCTTCAGCATATGGGTAGTCAAGGCTCTCCACAGCTTCCTATCTTTTGTTTCTGTAAATACCATCTGTTCTTTGATCCATTCACATAAAGTATTAAGTAGGTTACTCACTGCTTCTCTTATTTCCTTTAACTCATCTCTCCAAGTTCTTTGGTTCATCACTGCTGTAGTTTGGTATTGAACTCACAACTCTTTGTGTCTAGTCACTGGATCTAACCAATGTTTATCCACTGGGCCATGTGTCACAGTGGTTAGATCCTCGAGGACACGTGACCCAGTGGATAAAGATGTTATGTTATCAAATTCTGTCAGATTCAGATTATTCATTATTTGAAGAATTAAGAACAAATACATTAATGATGAGCAGAAAGAGAAAAGAGTAATCATGTGGACAATTAAAATATAGCCTGTGAGTGCTAAATTCTCCAAGCCACTTTACTCATATGTCATAGAAAGCTTCCCCACCATTCACTTGTCCAGTATTCATATAGCAGGGTTTTTTCCCTTGTTTCCTGTTTAGGATTGGGTTTCCAGTTCCTTCTAAAGTCTACTTCAACTCTATACTTTTGTCACTGCTGAAAACCCTGAACTTTTATTTACATTTTTTTCCTCAATAGGAGAAGATAGGTGTGCCTATTGTCTGAGACCTCAATGCTGGTCTAGTACTGCACTTAAATTCAAAAAGTCTTGGTACCAGTGCAAAGAGCTCATCTGAACAATTACCATGAAAATATTTATAGAAACGTGAGGCAACATTACAGCAATGTGCAAGAGACAAAGCCTGGAAGAATGGTAGACTTATAGATATGCAAGATAGACTCTGCAGAGAAAAATTGTCCCACACAATACAGTGAACCAACTTTTTGAGCAGCTGACCTAGCAATGGATTCAATATAGTCTTTCCACTTCATGTCAGCCGAGAACATTAGCCCGAGAAGGTGCAACAAGTCACTCTCCTGGAGGTTAGCATCAGCCATGCTGATGGAAGGCAGAAACTTAGATTATTAATGGAGAGCAGTTTAATTTTGGAGATGTTAAAATTAACAAACCATCAAACCAAAGCAGAGAGCCAAAGGTTTGGATTAGTGTTAGGGTTATCACAGACTAGGATTTAGGGAGGATGCTTACACTTGAATATGAGACTTCAGATCATTGATTAGATCAAAGCTGGGAGACAAAAAAATTTAAATTGTCTCAAAAGAATATTAAAATGAAGATGGTAGAAAATTTAGAATACTAACCAAATGAGATCAGCCCCTGAATGAAGGTAATGTACGTAGGGCAGGTTGTGTCTGTTGACTGACCAACAGGAAGTTGTAAAGAGCATTCCAATATGGAGGATAGGCAATGTAACACCTGCAAAACAAAAAAGTAACAAATAAATCATGAAATTGTAATATATAGGAACAACATCATTTTTTTTTTTATAAGCTTTCTTCTTTGCATTAAATATGAAATAATTTTGATATACAAGGCCTGAAGATTGGGTTTAAGTGGGAAACATACTGTCACTCCTTGATGTTGACCTCAGTCTCCATTTTTATATTTACAGCCAACTTTAATCAGCAAAAATTTAAATGTAATGTCAATTGCTATCTACTGTCCACCTGATTCTCTTTTCTCTTTCTGCTCATCATTAATGTATTTGTCTTTAATTCTTCAAATAATGTATAATCTGAATCTGACAGAATTTGATAAGCAACATCTAACCAACATCTTTATCCACTGGGTCACGTGTCCTCGAGGATCTAACCACTGTGACACATGGCCCAGTGGATAAACATTGGTTAGATCCAGTGACTAGACACAAAGAGTTGTGAGTTCAATACCAGACTACAGCAGTGATGAACCAAAGAACTTGGAGAGTTGAGTTAAAGGGAAATAACTGAGACATCCAGAAGAGGCATGGCACATGGAACTAGAACAATCTACTCTGGTGGATGAAATAAAGGGTTTGGTTTGAAATTCCAAGCACCTAAAGAAGGTCAGAGCATACAATGGCCAAAATGTTGTGAATATGGCAATGAAGATGAAGATAACAGTCCAAATAATGTAAATAAACATTTCCTATTTGTTCCATCTCATCATATATATATGTGTGTGTGTGTGTGTGTGTGTTTCATTGTGGACTACTGTGAAGGCACTTTGATTAAGCCTTTCATTAAATTTTTCTTGCATTTCTACTCATGCTTTCTTTTCTGGAAAGAGTGTGTAAAAACTGTCCAAATGATCTGTGGATGTAAGTGCATTTGACTAATCTAAAAAAATAAAAATCTACATACTCGGTTAAATAAAAAAATATCCTTGATAATGGCTACAAGTTTAGTTGAAAGTAGCTGTTCTTCAGATCATTTGGACAGTTTTTTTACACACATCTATGTCCCCAAGAAAAATTTATTAAAAAGCTTAATCAGCGTGCCTTATCAGTTATCTTCAATGAAACTTGTATAAAAGAGGAATTGCTGCCCATGTATAAACATTTCATAATTCAGAGCCATTATCAATTACACCAGCCACACAAATCCAAGCTTACAGCACCTAATATTTTCATCTGTGTACTGACCAGGCTTGTTGTTGCTTAACTTCAGTGATCATACGGGAAACAATGTTTCAATGTTATGTGGCTGTAAGCCGAGGTGTCAGTATGTTTGTTATGAAAGATGGTAAACTGTTTCAAGATGTTTATGAAGCTGGGAGTGGGTAAAAACTAACTCCATGTGAGAGCAGAGAACAACAACAACAATAATAATAATAATAATAAACTTGGAAAGTTAATTGGACTGGTTGGAAAAGATTCCAGTAGGCTGATTGAAGGGATCCCTGGAAGTCTATGCCTCAAAGAGATACAAAAAATTGTTCTGACAAGTACAGCCCACACATTACGAAGGGCTTTATCTATGTAATTAATTTTTTTTTTTTTTTGCAGTGGAAAGTGTCATGATGCCATTTCTAACCTTAGGTCCCTGGGCGGGACCCGGAAAGAAATGTGTAAATGCCAGATATCAAAGAAAATAAAAATAATAATAATAACAATTGAAATAAAAAAGAAATTATTTTGAAGATGTCATTATTTTAATGGCACAAGTAAACTAGATTTATAGAATCATGTGTCTATTGTAACTGCTTTAGTGTTTATTTCAATTACCAATTCACATGTTTGTTTGGAAAGAAGAAAAGCCAGGATTCGTTTTGTTGGATTCTTACCTGGAACTGGTCCCAGATGTCTTAATACTGATAATGGATTCTGCGATAACATGTTAAAGTTCCAGCCATGTCTGTAAATAAGATGAATACAGAATAAGCAAATATTGAAATCTAGAATCAGATCAACGAATACCATTTTTATCATTTTATCTAAGAAAATTAGTTGCTAACCAAAGATTGTTACAATTTGTGGAGATGTAGGATATGTTTGTCTGCAGTAAAAGAATGCTGACCTGAAACATGATTCAGAACAGTCTTGTTCTCTCATGAAATTAGGGGAAGAATTGTCAGTCACTTTGAAAAAGGTGTGAATATTTTTTCAGTCAAGAACCACTGCCTTAACTACACAATAAAAAATTAATATCTGAAAGGTGTTGGTACATTGTGTTTTTTTTTGTTTTTTTAAATTAAAGCAGGTAATGTTATTGGTATTACTAGACTAATATAATTGCTCCTTACACAACAGATTATCAATAAAAGTTTTCTCTGGATTTTTGATTTAAGAAATAATCATTTTTTAAATCAATTTACCCAAAGATGATAATGCCACTAAGATGCAAGGGGCTACTAAGAGTGAAAGAGAAGACTTTAGAAAGAACCAGAAACCCAACCCCAAGCAGGGAACAAAGGATAAACATCTACTCCTGTACAAGAAATGACCGGGTTTTTTTTATGAGCAACAGTAAAGTTTAAATACATGAACTTTAAAGCAACTACCTGCTGTCTACAAGTAGGGAAAAATAAAAAAAAATTTTTTTAAATTAAAACTTTCAAGATCAAGTGCCATTCAGACAGAATGTAGGGAATTCCATTACTGGATTTGAGGTGGAGTCATGAGCCGTTAGTGGCGATGTAGAATCAAAGGCAGTCAAGAAAGAAGCCATCCATTGCTTGGTGACAAGTTGCATATCATGATGTAGAGATAAGAAGAGGGTTCTAGGAGAGAGAGTTAGGGGTCAGTGACTAGGAGAGAGAGAGATGGTTGAAGTAAGAAGATTCTGAAGCAAACCTGATCTTACTTTCATTCATTTTTTTTTTTACAATGATGTTCACCCTGTAAAAGGGCTCAAGAGCCACTTGAGATAGAAGGTTACAGAGTAAGGGGCACCACCCCAAGCAGGATGATAATGCCACCAATATACAAGAGGCCACTGGAAGTGAAAAAGAAGGAAAAGACTTCACAAAGAACTGGAAACCCACTCCTAAACAGGAAATAAGGGATAAACCTCTACTTCAGTTCAAGAGTTAGGGGAGGAGTGTAAACCAGAGGATTATACACAGATTTACTCAGACTAGCATCCTCATTTATTTTGTGCCTTGTGTTGAATTAAGAAACAAGAAAATTTAATTGGAAACAAAGAAATCCGTGTTGAATTGCTATGTAATACCCATTCCCTTATATGGCAACAAATGTTGAAGAATTTCCTCGCAGACAAAGAGGAGACTTGAGGCAATGGAGATGATGTTCTACAGAAGAATACTGAGACTACCATGGACAGCACATGTGAGTAATGAAGTTTGAAAGAAAATGGAAACTAAAAGAATTAGATAGAGATAGTTGAAATTTTAGGGACACAATGAGGAAAGAGGGCTTTCAGAATTTGACACACACAGGAATTTTGAATGCAAGAGGGGCAAAGGAAAACAGCAAGTAATCTACTTAATGAACTTGTGTAAATGAATGTTAGATCAGTGAAGGGGGAAGAATAAAAAGTAAACATTGTTAAGTGCTACAAAAACAGGAAGCTGTGGAGAACCATTATCACCCATGTCCTGAAGGGACACGGCACATAAAAGAAGAAATTCTTGACTTTGGTTGTTCATAATTATTTATCACATTTCATCCATTCTACCCTCTGGTATCCTTCACCGTTTCTGGAAGATTATGAACAATGACAGACACCTGAAGAATGCCAAAATATTATGATAAAAACAACCAAGATGAAGACACTCGTCCCAGAAAATCAGTGTATTGTCATAAAATGTTGTTTGATTTTATAAAAATTATTTTTAATCATGAGATCAAGTTGTTCAATATTTGCATTTTAGGAAGAATGCAACCTTGTCACTTTCCTTTGTTTTCCCAATATTTTTGCCATGGCACTATTAGCAAGAGGGTTTTTTGATTTACAAATTGAAGCGGGGAGGGGGGGGGGTCAAGCAAACAAGTGAGACCTCCAAAACAACCACTATAATTAAGATTTCACTTTTTTTACTTAATTGTATTTGAGATCTCACTAATTTTCACCTTAATTATTTAACATGTCATTATTTGTACTGTCATTTTCTTTCTGTGAACTTTAATTATCGGTGACTTATAAATGGTAACTTAACCGTTTTTACTTCTGTTGAAATTACCTAAATTTTATAAGAGAAGTTGTAACTTACCAGGCAAAATTTAATCTACAACCTTTGCTAATTTTTGTTGGCTACTGGAGTGCCTCACGAAGGGAAATTAATTCATTTCCCTTTGCACTGTTATTTGACAGCTGACCACCTGATCAATTCCCTCCATATATCTGGGTTGAAATCTGGAGTGGTAGCATTCATTCAGACGCTCACTCAAAAGACTTAATCATGATGCAGTTGAAAAGTATGCTTGTCCTATCAAGGAAGTGGTTGCACTTATTTATCCTGAAGAGGTTTCATGATTGTCACAGAACAGCATATGGTCAATTTTGTGTTCCATTTGGAATAAAAAATAAAATTCAATGTTGGTTAATTTCATTGAGCTATTTTAAAGTCAATGGCCAGAGTGCAGGGTTCCCACTATGGAATCAACGGCCATGTGTCTATGATCTGGAAAGGATTGTGCTACACCATATCTATTTGCTTAAGACAGGCTACACATGAATGATACCTCTCCAGTTTTCAACTCGGATATATGGAGGAAAATGATCAAGTGGTCAACTGTGTAGCAACCCTATAAACACAACCAGTCATGGGACTGATGATACTATGACATCATTTGCTGACTTGGTAAAAGCAACATCCTGGCTAATGCAATCTTGCTTGCCTATTGCAGGGTGACTATCAATAATACAAAGTTATTAGAAATCATGTTTGCCTTTCCAATCCTGATGTAACAGTCTGTCCACTTAATAGGACCCCCACCCACTTTATTGTCAAAGTACGTAAAACATGTATTTGATATATACACACAACAAAAAGGTTACTCAAACCAATGTTTACAGATAGAAACCTATAATTAATACCTAAGATACTTACTTGGCAGAAGAGCTTTCCTTCTTGTTTGGAAGGAAAGTGCTTTGGTTCCCTGAGTTTATGTAGCCACACTGTACGGTAACATGAGACGAAGCATCTTGAACTATCTTCCAATATTCTGACTAAAAAGAAGAAAAGACATTTAAGTATTAAACATTTCACAAGACAAATATTTAAATAATATTATACAGAGTGCGATGGGTAAATTGTCGCCATTTTATATTTTTAAGTTCATGCCTGTGCATTGTTTTTTTTATTTTGTTGACTGCACAGTATAATAGGGTCAGTTGGACATCGTCTGTGAGAAAAATAACACCATGACACAATTCACTCCACCAGAATTTTTGGAAACATACTGCTTGGCATTCACACTGGAAGCTCCAATATGAACATTTCAGAGTGCTTGGCAGTCAATCTGAGGACAGTGAAGACGATTCAGAAAGAGTCTAATGATGATTACAAAGGAGTTTGGAGTGATTCCTAGTGATGGCAATGTTATGCCCCCATCCATTTTCCTACAGGGCCTTAGACTCAACACAAAGGTTGACATCAAGTGCCTTGGGGAGGTAGTGCTGCCATTGGTCAAGAGGGTGGCAGCTATAAAACACTGTGTCTGGCAACAGGACTCTGCACCATGCCACACAAGCAGGAGAACCCAGTTATGGCTGTAAGACAATTTGTGCAACGACATCACCCCTTACATCTGGCCGCCTAACTCCCGAGACTGCAACCCTCTTGATTATTATGTGTGGGGTACAGTTGAGCAAGAGATAAAAAAAATTCCTTGTAACACCAAAGATGAACTAAAGGCAAGGATTATGGCAGCAGTCACCAACTTAAACAAAAAGATCATCTAGAAGAGTTGCAGAAGATTCTGAAGTCGTCTGAAGGCTGTGGTTGAATCCAATGGCAATTTTATTGAATTTACTCTTTAGTATTTCAAGATATTTTTGTGTAATTTTGGTAAATATATCTGTTAAAATGAGATGTCAGTGTTATTTTCATTTTTGCATAATTTAGACCACTTATCCATCGCACCCTGGTTGGTGGCTGAGAAAGTTGTACAATTTGTAACATCTCCAGCAGTATTGATTGTTTTGGGGAGGGGATTATTTAAAGCCAAAACATATATTGGCTTGTAAGAATAATTCCTGATTGTTTTTTGTTTTTTTTCTTTTTTTTTTTGCAAGGGAACATTGCATTAACAATTTTTTGAGAATAACAATGATTTTTCCAGTAAGAAATCCTATTTAACCTTTTCTAAGGGTATTTGTGCATAAGTGAATGTAATGAGCCCAACAGGAATTTGAACTCAGTTCTTCAATTTCTCATTCTGAGCCACTATCTCTCCAGCAGTAGGCTTCCAAAGTCAAGTAAAATACAATACAATCTTCTAACAGTTGCATTTCACCTATGATAGATAAGGAGGCATCTTCAGGTTCGAATGAAAAACAAATTTGTGTCTTTCATTCTGACCTGAAGATACCTTCCTAATAATAGTGAAACACGTCAATATTGATTCATTTGTTTTTACAGTTTATCAACCTTTTGTGGATTATTTAAATATTTTTGAACTCTGAGAATTTTTTGGAGGTAACAATTTACTGATACAATTCCTACTAATTAACCAGTAGCTGGATCGGGGGGGGGGGGGAAGAGGTGGGTTCATACCTTTTCCAAAGGGAATTAGCACATAAGTGAATATAACAAACCCAACTGGAATTTTGAACTTGGATCTCCAATTAACAATTTTGAGCCATTAGCCATTACACTATACACAAATCCAAGCTTACAGCACCTGGTATTCTCATGTGGTCACCCATCCAGGTACTGACTAGGCTTAACTTTGCTGAACTTTGGTGATTGTACAAGAACCAATGTTTCAACATGATGCAACCGTAAGTCCATTATACCTCCCACACATCCATGCTTACAGCACCTGGTATTCAGAAGGGGTCACTCATCTAGGTATTGACCAGGCTTAACATTGCTTAACTTTGGTGATATGGCTATAAACTCCCATTGTCAATAAAAAAAAAAACTTTTCAACTTGGTCTCATTTCTCCTCTTTTTTCACATTCTATATCCTACTAACACACATTACAATATTTTTATTACTTAAATATTATTTTTAGTAGATACTGTTATTTTAGTAGGCACTGTTTATTTTAAACAGTATATTTATTTTCATCTACCAGCCAGAGTATTTGAGAAATATACCAGAGGGCGCAATTTTTATTTTTTTTAGATTTCTCAAATATTCAGGTTAGTAGACAAAAGTAAATATACTGTTTTAAATAAACAGTGTGTACACTAAAATATCAATATCAACTAAAAATGACATTTAAAGTAATACAAAACTGTCAGATTAATAAATAAAAAAATCCAATACTTTTTTTAGAAATTGCTTTCATTATGTTTCAGATACAAAATTATGAACTTTCAGGAATCTAAGACAAGAAAGAAGTGCTTAAAAATGCGGTATTCAGTCTTGCTTAATTGGTGACACCCTCCGTGGCAGAGTTGGTTAAAAGCATGTTAGGCCTAACAAAAGTTTCTCATGCAAAGAGCACACAGGTTCTTATCATGGGCACATTTTTCCTTTAAGATTTCTTGAATATTCAGGCCAGTAGACAAAAACAATTCTACTTTATTAAAATAAATGGAGTGTCTACTCGAATGTGGATATTCACTAAAAATAATGTTTAAAGTGATAAAAATATGCTGGATTAATTAATATAAAAATCCATTACTTCTTCAGAAATTACATACCTGACTTTTGACAGCCATTATAAATAAATGGAGTGTCTACTCGAATGTGGATATTCACTAAAAATAATGTTTAAAGTGATAAAAATATGCTGGATTAATTAATATAAAAATCCATTACTTCTTCAGAAATTACATACCTGACTTTTGACAGCCATTATAAATAAATGGAGTGTCTACTCGAATGTGGATATTCACTAAAAATAATGTTTAAAGTGATAAAAATATGCTGGATTAATTAATATAAAAATCCATTACTTCTTCAGAAATTACATACCTGACTTTTGACAGCCATTATAAATAAATGGAGTGTCTACTCGAATGTGGATATTCACTAAAAATAATGTTTAAAGTGATAAAAATATGCTGGATTAATTAATATAAAAATCCATTACTTCTTCAGAAATTACATACCTGACTTTTGACAGCCATTATAATATTTAATCAGCCATGATATTTTCTAAATCAGCAATTGATAAAAAATAAAATCTTTTTTTCTTGATCAAGAAATTCAGAACACAGCTGTCAGAAGTTAAACAAAAAGACTTACCTCAACTTGTTCTGGGGTAGGGTCTTCACGGAACCACATTGACTGTATATTACGAGCCACCCTCTGAAAAGCATTTACTGATGTAGATTTACCCTGGAAAACGAAAAAGGAAAAATTTTGATTTAATTATTTTGCAAGACAAAAATAATTCCAAAACCTTCTTGCATTTATAGAAAACAAATCCTGTATTTGTCAGAATTGCCTTTGTTATAAACAAAGATATTTTAACAATAAATGTTACCATATTTGATGGTATATAAGCCCCACCCACCTTCATTTACATTTAATAATTCATTATTATGGAATTAGGTGTATGTACTAGTAGTCAATGGTAGCTGGATAAACCTTTACTTACTTCATATTTAAAACCCAAGAGTTTTATTTAGCCATTTTTTTGGGGGGAAAAAGTTAGTTTCGTCTGCCATCAAATATGGCAAATTATATATCTGGAAAAAAATCTCTATCCCACCATGCGTGAAATGAATAAAAGAGAATTTCAGAATAAAATATAGAAAAAATATTTGTGGTAAACTGAAAACAACCATTTTTTTTTTTTTTAAGAAGTATTTATTTACTAAGTGTAGGTTAGTCTCGTATAGTTGCATACCACTGAGAAACAAACTCACTACACCAGTGAATTGGTCGACAACGATCGTATAAAAAGTATATCAAGTTCAGGCAGCAGAAAAGTAGTCTCCCTTGCAGATTTCCAGGGAGGTAACACTTGATTGAACAAATTTTAAATTAATGGATTTATATTATTTACATTTTTTTTTTTATTATTATTATTATTACTATTATTATTATGATGATGATCATCATCACGTTTCGGCTGTTGTGCACTTTGACCATAATCATTTATCTGTCGATCTAGGTAACCTTTCTGCCCTGATATTTACCTAATCCAACAATGACACAAGCAATGAATCAATTTAACACAACATAACAAGAGAGAGAGAGAGAGCGTGATTTTCGTAAAGGGAGATAACTCACCTTGGCTATGCATTTATTGGGTCCGTCATCTTCATTGAGTTGATGGCAAACTTTATTCTGTCGCTGCTGTAGCCGTTGATTCCTTTCTTCTGTGACTAGCTGCAGAAGTTTGGCTTTCTCATCTTCAGGAAGCATCTCATATGACAGTAGATATTTGCAGTATGCATTGTACAGCTTAGTTGTCCTATCCTGAGCCTAGACGCAAGGGAAAAATAAGGAAAATTATTTTTTTTAATCATTTCACCCCAAGAAAAGCAATAAAGCCACTAGGAAGCAAGGGGCTACTAAGTGTTGAAGAATATGAGAAATCTACAATTAAGGAGAGAGGACAATAAAAGAACAAGAATTAAGAAGACAGAATAATGATAATGATTGACATTGCATTTAAATTTTTGAAGATCAAAGTTGACTGTAAAGCAAGAGGTAGGAAGAGAGTTACACAAGGGAGAAATACAAGTTAGATACAGAACTTATTGTTAAACTAGCAATTTCAACTGTAAAATGATGAGACCTAGCTACCAATCTAGTACTATGGTTAAATTTGTAAATTATAGATACCAAAGAAAAAAGTTCATCAGAACAATTATCATGAAAATAGTTACAGAAAAGCACAAGAAAGCTACATTATGGTGGTGGGGAAGTGACTGTAACAGAGATGCCATGTCAAGACTGATAACATTGCAGATTCTTCTTTAGATTTTATCAAGAATCTCTTAATACATAGCAGAAGCACCAGACCAGACGTAACATTATTTTATTTAAAGCATGAATGAATGGTAGACTTATAAATGTCTAAGATAAATTCTGGCAAATATAAAATATTCCATGACTTGTTTCAATCTTGTAAATGAATTTTCATTATTAATGTTGTTTTTGTTGTTTTTTGATTTCTTACTAATTACTTGTTCCTGATTTTATCAGAATGTTCTCAGCTGAATACCCTCATCTAAGTAGCATGAAATCAAAATAAAGAATTAGCTTCCAATGATATCTAGAATTTTGAGAAGAATTATTACTATATTGAAATTCCCCCTCTTTCTCTACAGGTTGTACATCTGAAAAAGTCTGTAGAAATGATTAACTGAAATATTGGGTTACAACAGAAGTAACAAAATTCAAGTGTAGTGAAACTGATTTTCAATGGGTATCTAACTATTGTGGTCCACTATGCTACATAAATCTTCCTCTTTCTCTCTTTTTTTATTTATATATATATATATATATATATATATATATATATATGTGTGTGTGTGTGTGTGTGTGTGTGTGTGTGTGTGTGAATTGGGATCAAATACAGACTAGAATCTGCCAGAATAAGAAAAAGAATAAATAGGAAATGTCTATCAATATAACACTTTAAAGCTTTAATAAAAGAGAAACATGTTAGATTGATAAACGCTTCCTATTTGTTCATTTTCTCTCTCTCATATATATCTACACACACAGAGGGTAGCAATAAAGTCACTATACAGTTACTTATAACAACAATTAGAACAAAGCAATTAATTAACAATTCAGAAATTTATTATTAAAATAGTTCTGGTTAATCACAATAAAATGTTATAGTAAACAACAGTAAATTAACTACTGATACTGTTTGAACAGCAAACCACCTGCTTCAGTAATTTGCTTTTCTATTATAAATAACTGTATAGTGACTTTATTGCAACCCTATATAAAAATAATTAGAAAAAAGAAAACTTAAAAATCCACAGTCAGTAATAAATTTATTTCGATGAATATGAGCATATTCATCTCATTAGAACGAATACATTTTATGAAAGAAAAAAAAATAATAATAAAAATAATGGGAAAAAGTTAAAATACCAAAGGAAAACTTATTTTTTTACCAACGTGTTTTGTCCTATGATGGGCTTTTTATCAAGGTAAATATAAGGATTATATTTTGCAAGATGAATTTATAAAATAGAAAAAAATATTGTTGGGTTTCAATATTTTTAAATTTAAGAATATTCAAAAATATTTTAAAGTTTTTATCAGCAAAATAAAACTCATATGGTAAAGTGGAAAATTTAAAAAAAAGCTAAAACATGCAGATCTTTAAATGAACCCTGTTTCTTATGCTTACATGAAAAATTAGAAATTATAGATTTTCTGATAAAATAAGTAAAGCAAAGTGAATTGACTGTAAATTGTAGGCATAACCTACCTTTTACCTTGCAATATGTTTAAACTTTGAATTTGATTATACTTTTTCTTATAGTAATGAACTGTTGTGCACCTTGTATGGCTTACTATTCTATTTGTACGATTCATTTTGATTTAATATTGCTTTGTATTGATGTTTGGTTTGTATTATTAATATCTTATATGTATGTACACGTGTTTAGTTGGTATTAAGATCTTACATTGATTAGTTGTTATTATTAACATCTTATATGGATGCTCTTTATTTAACAATTACATATTAATTAGCTAAAGTAGTTCTGTATTTTTGATCCGGGGATTTTTGTTATTTTGAACGGTTAAGTTATTCAGCAATTTCTAAAAGGGGCCTTTTATTTATCAATTATAAAATTTTATGTAAGAAGCTGAACAAGCATATAACTAGTTAGCATTATGTTAAATTACCAATTACCTCCCCGCCTCTTTCGTTTTTACTTCTTAGGATAGTTGAACATCAGACTTTGATACATCTTACAAAATAACGTAACAACCTGTAACTGCCCATAAGGAAATTGTCTAGGATTTATATACAGACAACTTCATGTCATGGCCTATATTAAAAAAAAATTTTCCAGTGAATTTAAATTTAACGTAGGTCACATTCCATTGGTTAATCACGACAAAGCCCACAAGCTTTTTTTTTTTAATTTTTTTTTTAAGTATTCTGTTTTTCAAATTAATCTTTCACTCATCAGTAGTTTAACATCAACCAAGGAGACACATTTATGGTATTGAAAACATAATTGGCATTATGTAGCGATTTTTAACATGTTTTAATATTCTAAAATAAATAATACATATTATATGATATATATATATATATATTCTATATATATTATATATGCACAGTGCTTATTTGAAAGTGCTCAATATCAGTGATAGAGCTAACATATTTGTCTGATGATCACAAAAGCATGAAACCCAGGGTTACAAACTCATATCCATGCAACTGAAAATATATATATATATATATATATATATGTATATATATAAATTGATATCACCCCTTGCAAGGCAGTAAAGCCACTAAGACACAAGGGCTTACAGGGTGTGGAAGAATTAGGAACAGGAACATTAATAATGAGCGAGAAGAGGAAAGCACTATTAGGAGTACAGTAATGATTGACATTGCATTTATATTTTTGCAGATTAAAGTTGGCTGGAAAGCATGGTGCCAGAAGGGAATTCCACAAGCAAGAAGTGGAGAAAAGAAAAAGTTAACATTGAATTTACAGTTACATCTAGCCAATTCAACTGTAAACTGATGTCATTAGTCTAGTATTGTGCTTAAATTCAAAGAGTCTAAATGTCATAACAAAGAGCTCATCTGAACAATTACCATAAAATATTTATAAAAAAGACAGAGGGAGGCAACTTTACGGGTAATATACTGTGGTTTTTTGAGTTTTGACCTGCAGCTAATACCTCTAATATGTAAGAAAGATGCCCGCCTCCCCATAGTCCTCATCCATGAAGTGCCTCCAGAATGAAAGAAAAAGCTTTTTTAGACTTACTTGTTTTGGAATTTTCACCATGTCTGCAACCTTGCTCCATTTTTTCTTGTCCATTACCGTTTGCATACCGCCTTGCTCTTTGATGCTTTGGTGAAGCCGAGATAAATCCAATTCAACACCTCCAATCTAAACGGAAACAGAGAAAAAGGATAATTTAAAAAAAATTTGTTTCCACAAAACTAATATAAAACGAGTCATGTACAAGTCAACCAAAATTACACACATTTTTATTTTTTAGATATGAAAAGCATCCAGCCATTTTAAATGTCTCGAGAACATTTGTGTGGCGTCTTGGCAATTAACCAGAATGGACCTTACATTGCATGCATGAACAGACATGCAACCATGAACAATTGAAATTCTGACTACAGAAATTATTCAAATGATTAAGAGATATTTGGTGACTGTATAATTTACTGACAGATCAAAGATTTCTTCACAAGTCAGCCAAACCGGGTTAAATGACAATGAATATGCCAATAATTATACAGCAGGTTTTATGACAAGAATGAAAGAGATTTTCTTTTTTAAATATTGAAATAAAACAAAAGGTGTTACTAACCAAAGGAGGCTGGACCAGTTCAATTCCAACAGAGGCCAGATGCTTCTGTATACATTCCACATGCTGCACATTTGGTCCCCATCTGGAGGAAAAGAAGACATTTCATGAAGAGACAAATCAATAAGGTCAATCATTCGAGAAGGGCTGGGATGGGACAGGAGGTCCACCCTCTGAGAGGAGCCTTGATGGAAGGTCTGAGAATGGCTAGGACAAGTTTGTAGGATCAATTCATCATGGGACAGATTTTTTTTTTTACAGCTTATCAACCTTTTGTAGACTATTTAAAGACAGAAAATATTTTTAGATGGTAAGAACTTTTTAAAGATAATGATTTTCAGATACAAATCCTATTAATTAACCCATATATGGGGGGAAGAGGTGGATTCATACCTTCCCCAAGGGTATTTGCATGTAAGCAAATATAATGAACACAACTGGAACTCAGCTCTCTGATTTCCAATTATGAGCCATTATCCAGTACACCACCCACACATCCAAGCTTACAGCACTTGATATTCCTAAATAGTCACCCATCCAGATATTGACCGAGCTCAACATTGCTTAACTTCAATGATCGTGCAAGAACTGGTTTTTCAATATGATATGGCTGTAAGCCAATGTAGAGATTGAAATAGAGATGGTGTAATACAAAAAATGTTTGTATCATAAGAGCATTGCAAGAATAATAAGAGGGACAATAAAATTAAGTCAAAAGAAATAGTCTGAATGGATTAGGGGGTCGGGGAGTGAGAAAGACAGAATAAAAATAGCACGGTAGAAAATAAATATCAATGATGATGATGATGATAATAATATATGAATCTCATAATGGAAAAATAAACAAAATTGCAAACAATATCGTAACTTCTTTTTAGTTTTAAATTCTCTAAGATTAGACATGTTCTAAACGCATCATCTTGTTTAAACAATCAGTGAATGAATATTGTTTAATGGAAAAAAACGGTTATGTCACAGGTTTTAGCAGTTTGCTTATGAGGAAATGTATTTACAAAACTTACCGATTAAACATTCGATTTATGTATTGCACTTGACTGGTAAACCTCATTTCTTCATTGATTCGACTTTCATGCTGAAAAGAAAACAGAAAAATACTGCAGATAAGACACAAATCTTCTGTTCAAGGTGTTATGACAGGAAGTCTGGAAAAACATTTTATCAAAAGCATAAACTAATTTTTTGTGCATTTGAAAAATAAATAAAAAAGTAAAGAAAATACTAAGCCATCAAATAAGATTTATTCGTGTGTGTGTATACATATGTGTATATATGTAAAATAAAGACAATCTGAAGGGCATGCTCAAAAAGACACATACAGATTTAGGCACCTGGAAAGAACTTGCATCAGATGGGAAATCATGGAAAAAATCTGATTGCTAATGGTGTCAAGAATTTTGAGAACAGCAGGATAGAATATGCACAATAAGAACGTGCAGGCAACTATATGAGAGACGCCAACCTTCTCCCAGAACACAGATCGAAAGAGTCTCTTAATGTGACCACACTTGCTTTTCAAAAGCATGTCTTCTCGGCCACACACAGTGTCATCAGGATACCAACTAACAATATGACATTCCTGATGATTATATGGACAATCTGCCATAAAGTGTGTCAATCAGCCAGTGGACTCGCACAATATTTCCACTTCCTGAATCCAGAAAGGAAAGGCTTCATCAGGAAGGCTGACATGTTGCCAATGTGGGAAGTACTGTGGGATTCTTGCAGGTCTTAACAGTCATTTGACATATCATCAATGCAATGATGATACTTAAAATGTGTGGGGAAAAAAAATTAAAGAAAGTTTGAGTGCAAGAGATGATCTTATTCAGTTACAAGTTAACTTCCACCATATATATATATATAAAATATATCTGTAAAAAGGCAATATGAATAAAGAGAGAAGGAAGACTTTTCTTCAACGCATTTCATCCTCTGAATATGTAAATATTTACTATGATAAAATCCATCAAAGGAGAAAACATATTGGTAAAGAAAAGTTTTCCTTCTGCCTTTATTCACACACACATTATATATATATATATATATATATATATATATATATATATATGACTGTCACAATGCAGTACTGATTCTTATATCCACACTGTTTTTATCTGTAAAAGCTCCAATATTGAGCATATTCCCTATACAAACATAGGAACTTCTAAACTTATATATATATATATATATATATATATATATATCTGCAGGTAAAAAATATGCATCCTACATGGCTGAGTGGTCAGATCCAATGATGGTTCCCCATAGGGAATGCAGGTTTGAATCCTACCATAGGACACATACTTTTCTGACAGGATTTCTCAAATATTCAGGCTTGTAGATGTATTTTACATTGTTTAAAAAAAAAAAAAAAAAAAAAAAAAAAAAACATGGTTTCAACTCAAAAACTTGTATCCACTAAATCTAACATTTTAAAGTAATCAGAAATATATTAATAAAGTCTGTCTGGAATGTTTACAGCCATTTTAATATCTTGAGAACAAATTGCACAGACAATGTAACTTAGCAACAAATTAAAGTGGATATCTGCGTGAACAAATTCAGGAAAAAAAATTTTTTTGAAAGTGCCTTCTTACCTTCCAGGAAGAAGGTGGAACTATTTTACACATGCCATAAGGTTCAGCTTCTTTCTTGATTGACTCTATATAGGCCAACGGATCCTGGAACTGCTCCTCTGACGGATAAAAAATGGGAATGTCCACAATGCGTGCTGGGTCACTTTCCCCTGGGAATGGCTTTGCTTTTGGCACACAATCCACTGAAATTGGTGGAGATTTCTTGGAAACTGGGAAAGAAGGAAACATCTGATATTTACATTACTTTCTAAAACAATATTGTTATATCGGAAAGGTTCTGGTATAGGATCTCCTGGAAAACACTGTCATTTTTCCACATTTTTTAGCAATTGGTAACCTTGAAAATGCATGAACCCTAACCCTCAACCAGCCTTGAAAAGGATGTGCCAGTCACCCACCTGCATTTAAAGAATGCTCAGCAAAAGTATTTCAAGGATTTTGCTGAGTTTCACACAAAATTTGATGCAGATATTTTGCTTGAATTTTTCAGTCATAGTAATATAGTAATTTTGTAGTCAGTGTCACACCAGACCATCAGAGAAGCCAGGTGCATCAGTAAGTTAACCTGAAAGATAACTTCCGAGCAACCAGGTGCAGGTTCACACCACACAGTATGTGAGTAGCTGCCTACCCACTTCCATAGACATATAAAGAAGGGGCTGATCTCATTGATTCGAATGTGCACATGTGCACATGTTAGACAAACCAGGTGACAGGTAGATATATAAACACCCACCCGAGAGAGGGGAGAAGAAAAGAGTCCTTTATATCCTTGCAAGAAGATGAACTCAAGTTTGGTGAAAACTCCAAAGCCACACAACCGATATTAATTGACCAGAGTTGAATAAAAAAATTTTCAATGAATGCTGAATGTTTCTTTATAAGGAAACAGTTAATATTACCATTACTTACTTTCACCTTAAAACCATTTTCAAAACAAGATCATTTTCAGAACAAAACAAACAGGGAAAATACATTTTCTTACAAAAATAAAGTTTTCCTTAACAAAACCTGAATTCATTTTAAAATTGTGTGTGCAAATCTTAAAAATAAAACATACTTTGAGAGCTAGATATTCTAAGCATTTATTTTCAAAATATTATTCATCTACACTTCTATATTACCTTCATATTCCAATTGTAAGGCAGAAGTTCCACTCAGTTTTTTTTCCCCTCCCCAAGAACTGCTACTTAACCTCTTCAAGTCAAGGGTGAATAATTATCTATCCTCTTTATACTTATAATCTTCACTTCCTAATACATTCTTTTACTTTCATATCACACACCTCATTTAGTAACCTACTTTGAGTGGCTCTGAAGCCTTGTATTAAGTGAACATTAGTATATAAAAAAAAATAATTAAATTAAACTTCTAAGAAGCAACGTGCCGTAAAATCTTTGACCACTTTCTAAAGTGGTGACTAACAATTTTTCCTCCAACAAAAACTAATTTACATCAGTCAAGATATCACAGTATTCTCTTCCAAAAAATATATTTTGCATATACATATATAATGTTACCTGCTGAACCTTGGAATACTTACTAGGTGGCCTCCCACGTCGTCTCTCAGTGGTTGGGACATTTTCCTTTGGCTTGGCACTCGCATTCACAACCTGAGTTAAGTTATTAGGAGTGTCTGTTGTGGCAGATGGTAAAGATGAAGAGGAGTTCTTCTTGCCACGCCGTTTTTCTATGATGCGGGCAAGCTTTAATTGCTCCCGTGTGGGCATACGGAGCATTTTAAGTGAGTTTGTCTTTTTTTTATGGGAAAAATCTGACATTTCTAACATTACTGGAGACATGTTATTGGTCAATACTTGCTCCTGCTGCTGTTGTTGTTGCTGCTGCTGCTGTTGTTGTTGTTGTTTCATCTGTTTAGCTGAGGGTGACGGTTGGTGTTGCTTTTGTGGCTTTGAGATTGATTGCTGATGGTGATGATGTAGTTGTTCAGGAGCTTGTTTATTTGGTTGTTTGTTTTGTTTTTGTGGCTTTGTCAGCTCTTGTTTTGTGGATTGCTGTTTCACTGATTGCGGCTTAGTCATCAACTGCTGCTGTTTTTGCTTCACATGCTGCTGCTGCTGATGATGATACTGCTGTTGGTGCTGGTGGTGGTGGACATGGGATGTTGTGGATTGGTGGTGATGGTGATGGTGGTGGTGATGGTACTGTTGCGGTCTCTGGTGGACATGAGGGAAATAGTGGTGATGGTGGTGGTGGTGGTGCAGGCCATTCTGGCAAACACTGGAGTTCACAGAGAGAGAAGAGGTTTGTGTGGCCACCAATGAAGAAGGAGTTGGAGAGGAGAACAAATGAGGTAGGGATGGCACTGTTGAAGACACTGGCTGGAGAACAGGGGCAGTGGAAACGGAAGCTGCAGTCATTGGCTCAGCCAATTTTGTCTTCTTTGGAGCAGGAGGCTTTATCTTATTTTCAAGTTCCTCCTGCATAGCTGCCCTTTGCGCTAACTGTAAAGATAAACGTTTAGAGAAGCGAGAGGGCTGGATCCGTGGTTCAGGATCTGAATGGGAATGAGCTCCCAAACGGGATTTTTGCAGTCGGTTGCTGGAAGCAGGGTTGACCTCACGCCGGGGGCGTTTTTTGGACAACTGCTCTGGAGTGGGTGATAGGGGACCATCAGCAGAGTGATTCTGCTTCCACACTTTCTTTTGCAATTTTCTGATCGGACGAGATGGCAGCTTGTTGTTGCCTCTCTGAGAAACCTTTTGACAGTTCGGCAAATTTTCAGATAATTTCCGCAAAGGCACTACAGGTAAGACTGAGTTAGTGTGGTTCCTGTGAGACAGAAGAGTGGCAGTTCGGATTGGTTTATTGTGAGCATTGGTCTTGCAGAACACTTTCTGTGATTGGGCGCTAGTAGTGTAGTTACTGTTCTGGCTCTGCAAAAAACACATTTGAGAATTTAAAAACAAGGAAATAAGCACACACTTTGCAAACAGCTTATAAAACTGTATGACATACACGTTTGTGCCAACTATTTTTCAACTTATAAAATAAGCACACAGGTTCAAATCAATATTCTGCTGAGAATTTTTACACAAGTTTATTAAACATAGAACAAAACAATCATGCCATAGAGAAAATTATTTGAAAAATAAGTGTACTGTACCAAATAAACATCGTCAGGGGTAGGGAGGGGTACAATCATGCCAACACTTGTATTTGGTGCACAAGAGCACCACAGGCAGAGCAAGAAATTGAGAGATGATATATACTGGCATCTCGGGTTTGAGATAATGGAAATTTTCAGTCACAAAAGAGAAAGCTGTTGAATAACAATAATAATATACACAGGAAATACATTTGTTAGGATGAAATCCATGCATGATGGGAAGGGTCAAAGGTAACTCTTAGCTTCAGATATTCAAAAAGAGAAAGCTGTTGTATTACAGTAATAATATACACAAGTACTGAATGATGATTTAGTGAAAGCGGCAACTTGCACATGGTTATGAAAGTAACCACTAAGCTTCTATGAGGCCTGTAAACATGCCCTTCAAAGATGAAAATACATCATCAAGAAGGAAGGAGATGATGTTGAAAACAAGAATTGGAATCTGTGAATTTTTTTGTTCATTTTCGTATACTTCTGCTATTAAGTCTGTTATAATTAAAGAAGAACAGGCATTACTTTTTGACTGACCCCCATACATGAATTAGAATATCAATATGACAATTTGTTGTAACTGGGCATATATAAAACCCCACCCTGATTTGAATATCCAGCCTAGAAATAACCAGGTAAGTGACATATTCACTATGCCAGCATTGTTCCGTTTGAGTGAGATGGTAAAAATACAAAAACTGAGCCAACAAGTGATCCTAGGCAATGGACCAGGAAGTAAAATTTTGACCCCAGACAGAGCACAGTAATCCTCAGAAAAAGGTGCCCCTATCTATATGTAAATAATCCTTTCATCTTTCTCAGGTTCTATTCATATTTAAAACTTCACATATGAAAATCTAATAATAAGATTTAACCAAATACAACATTTTTGACACCATGTGTAGATTGTAATAATTTGGGGGAAGAAAATTTTTAAAATTTCCTAAGTCATAATGTTTGTTTGTGGGCACAAGATAAAAATGATGGGAAAACAAGGATTACATGAATGGAGGTCGTTGAAATGAGAAATTTTAGGACCCAATACAGAAATTAAACATGAAGTCAACAAGATTTCTTTAAATTTAGGTAGTCCAAATTGACTGATTAAAAAAATTTGCGCTTCCCAACCCTAAAGAGAGTGCATCCTGGGTATGACGATAAACTAAATCCAGCAACAAAGCTTCTGATTGGAAGCGCAAAACCACCTCTTTTGCTGTTGTTCTCAGGTCCACCCTGACCTGGGGTGGTAGCACCTGTTAGTGTCCCAGCTATGGGCAAATAGTGAACCCCCAAAATGGGGTAAAAACATTATGAAAGTATAAATATAGATTTTTGTAGTAAAAACACCAGTAATACATTTTTGAAAAAAGAAAAAGAAAATATTACCAGCAATAAATCTGACTCTTGACAAAAACCCTCTTTACAAGAAAACGTCAATGAAACCTGATCTACAAACAGATTTCTTACAAAGAATACATCTTCTATTCATATGAAGCTATCCTAAAAATCTTGTCAGCATTAAATAACCCATCAAGGTTGATATGCTGTAAAATAAACCAAACCCAAAGCGAACACTAATATTCTTACCTTAGTTAGAGTTCGTAAAACACCTGGTTTACCGCTTCTCACAACAACTGTGCGTTTCTTAGTTTCAGGTATAATATGCACTGATGCAGTTTTCACACGTGTGCCCCTGTCTTTTAGTTTACGTTTGAGCGGAGGCCGTCCAGGTGAACGCTTCTTGTTTCGGAGATCATTTACATGCATTTCATTCCGAGCCGAGGTCTTAGGTTGAGGAATTTTGGCTTTAATAGTCTTTTTATTGGGAGAGCTGTTTTGTGTTGACCGTAGCCTTGAAGAAGTGGACAGCCCTAGTTTGGCGCCAAGTTTACCTGCAACCTTCTTGACCAAATTTTGCTGTTGCATAGCTGCGAGACCTCGGGCTGTTTCTGGAGTGCTGGCACAGGCGCGAGCTGCCTGGCGATTTGGCGTTTGAAGACAACGAACAGCCTGTTGAGAATAAGAAATTAAAAATTATACTTTGTACCATATCAATATTGGCAAGGCTCAAGCTGGGAGTAGCCTTTTTCGTTTTCCTTTTTTTTTTAAACAATAGTTTGAAGAAAAAGTTTCAACTAAATCAGTGTTTAATAACAACAACGGTTTGAGTAACAAACTTAAACATTAAAAAATACATCTCACACTCAAATTAAATTTTTCCATCAAAGCCTCTTTTGTCACTCAGGGATCCATGTCATAATTTGCAGGTTAATGAATATATGAAACACACACTTCTTTCATCACCTTCTTTTGCTTGCATTTAAATATTTATTCATTATAAAATGATGAGGTGGGTGCATGTGTGCAAAAGTTACAAGCATTTTTGTTTGGTTTTTTGAACTAGAGACCAAATGCACAAGAGAAAACAGTTTTTAACAAAAAATAAATAAATAAAAAAAATAAAAACTTCATGCAGATATTTCAAAACTTCTTTTCACCAATAGTTGTTATGCTATGTTTGAAGGCTCAGAAAAACAGATGAAGGGTGGGTGGCTATTGGCAAGAACTACCGTCACTGGCTGAAATGTTAAGACAGTTATTGTAATGTTTTTTTTTTTGGTGGGATCATAGGAACTGATGTAGTGGGCCATGGCAAGTTCTAGCTAGTGCTAAAATGACAGCCAAAATATATATTTGCTTTTTTGAATACACACATGGTGCCACGTTTCAAGAAGAAACTAAATGCTTTCAGAGAGAAGGCGATTTTCATGCATGAAATCGCTCCATCACATTCAGTTTAGAAAGCTAATGAGTGTCAAAGACATATGTCTGATCAAGTTATGAGCTTATTTACTAGACCAAATTCAAACTTGAGAATTCTAAAGAGAAATGTCAACAATGACAGTGATTTACGAGCAAAGAAATACAACAGTTCACAAAATAAACAGATGAATGATTTTTGAAGATAGTTTCAGAACATAGAGCATACATTTCACATTAATATTATTTTTTATAAATTTGCCATCATTGCAATAACGCTTTTTAATTTTCTTCTTCAAAATATGTCTTTGGAAAAATAGTGTTGCAAGGGTGAATATTTCCCTACAAGTTTGGACATCAAGAAGAGTAGCATTAGCCTTTGCTGAAAACAGTCATTCACGGCTAAACATTCTCTTCCCTAGTTTCTATTCTACATTATGTTTCCCAGTACCAAAAGGTAATAAATTTGTTGTTCAACCAATTCCAGTTTTTCTACTGTTAGTTACAACAATTAGTGTACATTTTTAATTACAACAATGCTTCTTTAATTTTCAGAAAACTGGCTAATAATATCAAACTTGAAAAGTCCAGTAATAATCATATTACTACATCAAAATTACATCATATTACTACATCAAGAGAATAATTTTATTTTTTTTAATCATTTCACCCTAAGCAAGGCAATAAAGCCACTAAAACACAAGGGGGTTACTGAGCTAGATAATATGCAGAAAAAAAAAATTAAGATGAGAGAACAATAAAAGATCAGAAATTATGACAGACGATAACAATTGGCATTGCATTTAAATCTTTGAAGATCCAAATTGACTGGGAAGCAAGAAGCCAGAAGAGAGTTTCACAAGTGAGAAGTGCTTGTGAAGAAACTATTAGCATAGAACTTACAGTTACATCTAACCATTTCAATAATTTATACATGTTATTTGAAATATCGTGAACATTAACCTTTAGCACTCTGCATTATTAATACTACTTCCCTTTCCACTGTATTCTTTTTCAAGGCCGTTCAATTGTAGTATCCTTATTGTTAATTTCATTTAAAGTTGTTTTCTGCTGCCATAGCAGGATATGACAACACAACTATGAAATTCAAACACACTATTGTTCAGAGATCAGAGTCACAAACTTTTTGTACAGCAAAAGAAGTCAATACAGAGGTTAATACTACAAATATTTATATAATTCGCTAAAAATGGCAAATAATTTAAAACCTTGTGTATACTTCAAGGGATATAATTTAGGAGGGAACAAATTGAGAAAACCTCTAAGCTGAAACCAGCTGTACCATTAAATAGTTAATTAGCTGTTACAGCATTTGTATATCCAAACTCCTCTTCATGAAGCCAAATGTTTATTTAAAGAGGATTTTGTAGGAGAAAAAGAAAAAAAAGTCTGGCAATCAAAAGATGCAAGAGAAAATAATCAAAAATAGGTGAATGATGAATCCAAGTTGTCATGACCCAAAGTCCTGTAACCCTTAGTGTTGCAGGGGCACCATATGTACTGCAGTAGCAGTGGTATTTCCTGGGCAAGATAGCCTGATGAAACTCAACTCTCTCCAGGCTGGTTTGAATTTAGAGTTTTCCTTCTAGACTAATCGTCAACCAAGGCTATCCTGTTATTTACCCATAACTGGGGTGGGGAAAGAAGAGATGGATTCATACCTTCCCCAAAGGTATTAGTACGCAAATAAATGTAACAAACTCAAATGAAATTTGAATTTGATTCTCTGATTCCACAATCCGAGCTGTTATCCATTACTCCACATAAATTATATAAACCTCTTAGTAGCATTCATACATATTATATTATACACACACACACACACACACACACACACTGAAAGATGGTCATCAAGGATTAAGATCAGTTTCAGATCTTATCAGAGATCAGCTGTGAAGTAAATATATTATTACTGCTTCCAGTTCTGAAATGTTTCAACCAAAACTAACAATAGGATTCAACCAACTTCAGTTATTGAATTCAGACTCATGAAACTAACGGCAGAATAGCACAAGTGCTGCTAAAGACAGGTTGACAAATTCACACAAATATACAACAGATGGGTATAGACATTGTCTTTTAATAAATCTTTTGTTTGAGCTGCTTGCAGCTCCTGACCAAACCTGGTGTTTTTTGGTTATATAATGGGCAAGAATTTGGAATGGTAGCCAGTCCAAGTTTCTGAAATGCACGGAGACCAATTTGGGGGAAAAAAATGTATGTGCGTATAAGCCCACATACTCACACACATACATACATTAAGAAGTGCTAGAAAGTACTTGGCCAAGAAACAAAAAAAAATGTTTGGGCATTCAGGCAGGTTTTAGGAAGTTGGTCAAGCCAAAAACATTTTAGTATCTACTTTTAATCATTTCACTCCAAGCAAGGCAATAAAGTCACTAAGACACAAGTTTACAGCATGTAAAAGAATATAAGAAAAGGAGAGACATTATTAAGGAGTGAGGACAACAAAAGAACAAGAATTAAGAAAACAGACGATAATGATTAATATCACATTTAAATTTTTGAAGATCGAACGGCTGGAAAGTAAGAAGGTGGAAGACTATTCCATAAGCAAAAAGTGTGAGAAAGGAAGCTGCTAGCATAGAGATTTTGGTTACATCTAACAATATGAACTATAAAATGATGAGATTTTGCTGCCAATCTAGTAATCCACTTAAAGTCATAAAGTCTGGGTACCATAGAGAAAAGTTCATCCGAACAATTACCATGAAAGTATTTATAGAAAAGCTACATTGCAGCAGTGGGAATGTGATGTCCGAACCAGTAACATTGCAGATTCTTCTTTGAATTTTATCAAGGATCTCTAAATATATAGCAGGGTTACCAGGCCATATGTGGCAGTAATATTCAAGGCATGGACGAATGGTAGACTTATAAATATGCAAGATAGATTCAGGCAAGAAAAAAATGTCTCGAACAACACAAACAACACAGCTGACTTAGCAATTAATTCAATTTCATCTTTCCACTTCATGTCAGTAGAAAACATTAGTTCACGAAGGTGCAATGAGTCGCACTCCTGGAAGGTTAGCATCAACCATACTGATGGAAGGCAGAAAGGGATCTTTCAAATGATTAATAGAAAGCGGTTTCATTTTGGAAGCATTAAAATTAACAAGCCATTCTTTGCCCTGGTTAACAGCAGATTATAGTTCATTTTTGAGATCAGCTGCTAATTTGACCTTACTGAACATAATTATATATATATATATATATATATATATTTGACCCAAATAAATAAGCGAACAAGCGACTTCCGGTAAATGACGGCCATTATAGACTACCAACAATAAGCTATATAAACAAATTTTTACTACGTTAACCAAAAACACCGATCAAAATAAAAAAATAAATAAATATATAAGATAAAAAATAAAAATAATAAAAAAAACAAGCAAAATAATTTGACATAAATAAATAAACAAATAAGCGACTTCCGGTAAAAGTAACCGCCAAAATAGACTACCCATAATGCACCACTGACCCTTATATAAATAGCCGAGAAAAATAACAGCACTAGTCGCCTGACGATTGCACTAGCATGAAACAGACTGTCGCCTCTAAGTGCTGACTTCCATGTCCACTTTTATATATATATATATATATATATATATATATATATATATATATATATATATATATATATATATATATATATATTAATAAATACACGTTTGGTGTGCAACTCGAGTTTCATTGGTTGCCCATTTACCTCACCCTATATATATAAAATTTCAGCACTCTGTCATATATAACCAATATTCTTGAGGTGCCAATGCTATTCAACAAACAAGAGAAGAGTATGCTAGATTCAATAAATAAAAATCAGTCATCTGATATAAATATGCATAAAAACTTCCCACAAAAGAAGTCTGTGTTTTCAACATAGCAGATCTGATAAATATAAATAAATACAATTCCTGAAAGAAAAATATTATTCAATATATATATATATTATTCATGTTTAGAAATAGTTTAATTAAGAGAAAAGCAATTAATCCCCTCATGCTTTTACATGCTCCACAAATACTCATTTTATACATTCTCTACAAATTAAAAAGTTTCTTTTAATTCAACAAATAACTGACCAAAATATTTCATTACTTTTTTTTTTTCATATTTCTATCAATCCCAGGGAATTAAAAGACATTAGGTGTCACTAATAAGAGGTTAGGTAGAGGTGTTACTGTATAATCTATACAATGACAACTGGTAATTTAAAAAATGTTTAGCTCAAAATTCTAGAAGTAAGATGCCAATTGAATTGCCTGGTGTTTAGTGTTTGGAAACAAACAGCCATTTCAGAATACGAAATTAAAAATTATTCAAGTTTAGATCAAGAACAAAGAAAGTTAAACTACAACAGACTGAATAGTTATTCATTTTTGACTAGTATTTTTTTTTATTTCATTTTTCTTGTTTTCAAGTCTTAATAGTTCAAAGTTGTTTGAATTTCTTCAGTAAAATATTGTCAATTACTAATTTTTTACTAGTATTTCTTGCATCTTATTTCTCTCGTTTTTAAATTTAGTAACAATAACAATCTCGAGTTACCTAAATTTCTTAGATTAAGTACTGCTAGTTATTAATTTTGGATTAGTATTTCTTCCAGTTTAATTTCATTTACCTTATATAGCAACTTTCAGATAGACAGAGCTTGTCAGCCCAAGAAGGCAGTCCATCTAGGGGAAGGAAAATCCTGATTTTAAACCTCTGCAGATAGAAAACCCAGAGTGAAGCCCCCCCCCCCCCCCGGCAGTTGGCTGTCAACACTGAAGACTTCACGAATACTCTTGCAGTCAATCTGCCCCCCAAATTACTTTGGATCTTATTGGTATGCCCAAAAGGGGTGGCCATGTCATCAGGCCAGTGAATGGTCTCCATACACTATTGTCCTCACTGCACCCTGGAGGGGTCAATGTTTGTTTAAAAAAGTGAGAATTAGAATTGTAATAAAACCTACACATGAAAGTCAATTTAGACATTTGTTATTAGAAATTTACAACAAACATATTACGCACTATTTATTTATTAGATTGTTTATTTACAAAAATAATTTTCTATTTACAAATTTCTAAAAACTAATGAAATGTAACATTTATCATTTACTAATTTATAAAGAAACGAATATGAAAACAACTTTTTATTCATAAATTTATAAACATTTACTAAATTATTAAAACATGTGAACTATAAAGAAATTCTTATTATTTACCATTTTATAAAGTTTGAATCAATTGGCAATTAGCCAATGTTTTGCCAACCATTCCAGTAAACATAATACAGTGAAACCCGGATATAAGAGAGATTTTCACTGGTCCCAAATTAGAGCCATACCTACCCAAACAAAATAGACCAAACCCGGATATAAGAGAAACCCTGATATAAGAGACTCCTTCTCCGGTCCCGACAACTCTCTTATATCCGGGTTACACTGTAGTGTAAATAATCAATCTAATAGTGTTTATTATTTTGGTTGTCAATTCTCAAGAATAAAAAAAATGTATAAATTCACTTTCACCATGTGTTTAGTTTTTATTACAATTCTAATCATCACTTTTTAAAACAATAAACACTGTTGAGGAATAGTTAAAGGTAGTTTTAAGGTAGTTAAAAATAATAGAAATGCCAAGGGGAAAACTGTCCTCTTTACATGTCATGGGGGGGGGGGCATGCAGGTCCCAGTTTGCCCAAAATTGAATTCCTTATTTTTGCAAAGATCTCTTTCTATACCACAGGTTGACCCAAGCCTTTATGAGTGAAATTGGGTTGACAAAACTGTTCAGAAGCCATTGATGGTTGTGCTTGCATGAAGTCACAAGTTCTCGTGACCAAGGGTTTTTGTATATTCAATAACTCAAACTGAGTGAGGGCGGTTTGAATCCCATGGGTGTGGAATTCTGACAGTGATGAATAGCCTTTGTTTAAATTTTGATATAAAACCAAAAAATATAAGAAGGCAGTCAGTATAGCTATGAGAACAGAAGGGTGAAGATGTCTTGCCACCATATAGTAAGGGTTAGTCAGCCAACCGGTTGACATCTGGACTCTCTCTCTCTCTATGATGCCACAACTATCATCTCCCATGAGTTAAAACAAGTAAATAGAAAATTGTCCATCTTTCATTCAGTCTGATATGACATTAGGGTTTGAATAAATAAAGCCAGAGATGACATAAAACACAACAGTTCAAGTGGTTTTGATTTTCAGAGAAAGGAAGGAAAAACAAAAGTAAATATGAATTTGCCACTTCACACCCATTATGTATGGCAAAATAGCAGAGTAAACCAGGTTGTCTAGTCTTTGTTGACAACCAGTCTAATTCTGAATTCAAACCTGTTGAGCACAGTGGAGCTAGCAATTCCACCTCATAAAACATACTTGCAATTGAAAGTGTAGTTGTATACCACTATTGCAACTATATGCTCCTGAATCTACAGGTTTTAAAAATTTAGTAAGCCTAGCATATTTTGGCACAAGGCTACAAGCGTCGAGTACCCAGTGAGAATTGAACTTGTAACAGTTGTAATGACATGTAAGACTTATTTTCTAACCACTGCCTTTTACACTTTATAGTCAAACCAAGATAATGAGCAGATATTTACTTAAGGTTGTACAATATTAACCTACTAACCATTACTCTATGACAAGAATTAGTATTAAAGGAAGTACTTCAAACTAACTTCATCCCAAAACCATCTCGAATCACCCTGAAATTTTTTAAAACCATCCTGATATCAAAATGCTACTTTTTGTTATTTTTTTAAAACTTTGTTATTTATATTTCTTCATAGCATAATAAAAAACATCTTTTAATCTTTTTTAAATTTACCACTTGTATTTTCAATTTAGTTTATGATAAGCAGAAAACCTAACGCATACATGTTTGTTAATGGTTCAAAAATATAATTTTCTTGCTTTGTTTATTAAAGCAAAATCAGTTATTTCAATGAGACCCAAATGTTTGTCATATTTAGAGATAAATGATACAAACATCTAAATTTAAATCCTTCAAGTTTTTTGTTTTTTTTCTCTGTGTATGTGCATTGTCAATTTATTAGAAGTATGACCCAACTGGTGAGAGGTAAAAGTTGTATTTTTATTTTTTTTGTTTTGTTTTTTTAAAGAAATTAGTTGCTTTACAAATAAATTTAATAGAAAACGAACCCAAAAAAACAAAAAAAAATACACATAACCAATTGATCCAGACTAAGAGTCTGGTCTCCAGAATGACATTAGTATCAAGCCCTTATTAAAGAATGTTAGTACATAAATAAATGACAATCAGATAATCGTGACAAAATTGAAATATATATATATTATAGAGACACAGATTGAAATATATATATATATATATATATATATATATATATTACACAAACACACACATATATTATACAGATACACACATACAAATATATAAATTATACAGACACAAATATATATAAATACAGACACACACACACATATACAGATATAAAATACAGACAAAGACACACACACATATATATATATATATAAAATACAGACAGACACAGACACACATATATATATATATATATATATAAAATACAGACACACACACATACATATATAAAATACAGACACACACACACACATATAAAATACAGACACACACACACACACATAAAATACAGACACACACACACACATAAAATACAGACACACACACACATATATATATATATATATATATATATATAAAATAGACACATATATATATATATATATATATATAAAATACAGACACACACACATATATATATATATATATATATAAAATAGACACACATATATATATATATATATATATATAAAATACAGACACACACACATATATATAAAATACAGACACACACACACACATATATATATATAAAATACACACACACATATTATACACAAACTCACATATATATATTATACAGATACACACACACATAATATTATACACACACAAACATACACAGACACACACACACACACCCATATATTATACAAACACATATTATACTAACACTTATATAGACACACATTGACACACACACACAGACTCACGTTTACAAACTGTCATTTAGTTTTCTTTGTTTTTGGTGGGTGTAGGGGGAAGGGGTAATTTTGCCAAACAACTCAAACAAAATCTTAAAGTGAATGCTCACCTTGGGTTTTTTAATTCCTGGGGAATTATTTGACAGAACTTCATCCAATTGGTATTTGGTGACTTTCAACAGTTTCCTGTGTTTCGACTTACTGACACCTACACCATTCATGTAGGCAGATATCTGGATTTCCTTTCAGAAGTGGAGAAGGGGGGATTTTAATTAACAACATTTCTCAATGGATTAATTGATTCGTAACCGTTTGGGGTTTCTCAGATTTAGGTGACAGGGGGAATAGGTAGGGCATTAGAGGAAATTAATATAAAACTGAACACAGATACTTAATATAATAATTCAAATATTTTCTCAAAAAGCTCTTCAAAATTTTCCCTTTTTCTTTAAAATCTGGAGAAATTCCAATTAATTGTTCAATACAATCAAAAGCAATAAAAATAGTTGCCATATTGATTCAATTTAAATTGCAGTATTGTATAGTCCATATTTTCTTATACTTAGGATAAAAATCAATCAAGTAACACTTTTTACAGATGTATTAAGAGCTATTATTGGAAATTGTGTCAAATTTATACAACTGACAGTTAAATTAATTTTAAAATTTGTTTATATATAGTTTCTAATATACACAGTGTGCCAGAAATACCTCCCATATATACCTCCCACATAATGGTTAAGACATTAGTAGCAATGGTATCTTCATCTAGTTAATGTCTTACCATTATGTAGGCAGTATTTGTAGGAGGTATTTCCGCCACACCCTATATTATAAAATGTGTCCATTGTCAAAATTATTAGTAGTATTTTTAAATTTTGTCTGCTGTGCAATGCATTGTCTCTAAATGAAACAAAATTTGGACATGTCAAAACTAGATTTGTTTTATTTTAGTTAAATACAAAATACAGTGGAAACTTGCTTTTAGATTTCAACAAAACTACTAACTGATGGCTCAATATTGGCAATGAATTGACAATTTAAGGATAAAAATCATGATAGCACAAAGCCTTTCAATTATTTTCAGTATGGATTTTCATGATTTTATTTACATTTTATTAGTTACATGTTACCAAAATCAAATAAAAAATGATTACACAAAATATCAAAGCATGAAATTGAGAATTTTTTTCTGCTTGAATTAAGAAAAAAAAACAAAAAAACATAACAAAATTTCATGTATACATAAAAGCAATTGAAATTGAATTTATTAAGCTATTGGTTAAAAAAAAATAAAATAAAAATAATAAGAATTGAAAAAGAAAATGTATTTAAACTAGTTTTCTTACATTTTCAGAGAATTATAAGTCATATGACTAGATGAGTTAAAAACATTTAATTCTTAATTTCTTGAGATATTTAAAAATATTTCAACTGTTCATTCTTTAATTTGTTAATTATTTTTTTTCTTGTATCATTAACAGAGAGCAGGGTCCACTGTATTTACAGTATTTCCATTAGCAGGATAGAAAGAAGAAATTAATATTCTATAGAAAATAATTTTGGTTACTTTCAACATTTTCTTGCATTTGAATGTTGACATCATTTCTGTTGGCAGAGATGTGGATTTTCTTTCAGAATTAGAGAAAGGAGAAGCTTAATCAACAGCATTTCTGAAATGATTAATATATTCTCAACTATTTAGCAATTCTTAGATTCAAAGAGTAGGCATTAGGGAGAACAAGAAATTAAGATGAATTAAACATTTAAGGCCTTAATTTAACTTCATTACACTAAGAATTACATTTAGTCGAGCTTAACATCTAATATTACTTTTTATCTATTTTATTTATTTTTTATTTTTACTAATTATTCCCCACAAAAGATTAAATGAGGCATATCTTAGTTCAATATATAAGTGTGTGTGTGTGCATGTGTATTTGTTTTATTAAACTTTTTTTTATATCAGGTGTTTCCATTTCACAATTAGAAAAGTTTTTGTAATATAGCTAATTTAGTGTGTGTGTGTATGAAAGAGAGAGAGAGAGAGAGAGAGATGGGGGCATGCAAACACAGAGGAGTGTGAAGGAAGACACGTATTTAAATAAACAATAAATAAAATATGCAAATGTTACAATGCATGAGTATTATAACTTTAGTCCAAATACCAGTAAATTATGTTGAACAGTGGAGAGGAAGAAATAAAAGTAGATAGGAGAAAAAAAATTATATATATACATATACATACATACATACATACATACATACATACATACATACACACACACACTTTACCAAATGGCATTTGGTTTCAGATTCAATGTGACCAAGAAAGATTTTAGATCTAAGGGCGAGAAATTTGACGAAATCTAAGGGAGATAAATCTTTTCTTCTTAAGTATATACATTGATGTATGGAAGCAATCACAAAAATAAAAGCCATTTTTAAAAACTTTACAAAAAAGTGAATCTTATCTGAAAAGTGATACAAATTTTGTGAATGGCAGATTATCTACTTTCATAACTTACATGAAATGAAGGCAATACATCAGCGACATCATCATTGCTACTGGTACTTGTCGCCGTGGAAAGTGGTGAACTCTCGCGTGTTTGAGCACGAGAGGAAGACGAATTGAGCTGCTGTTTACAATTACTGGCAGGGGTGTGTGGTCGACTATTCTCTCCTCCGGAAGCGGAGTCTTTGTTTGTGTAGTTAAAAAAGTCCAGATGTGATGGTAAAACTGAGCTGCCTGTTGAAAATAATAGAATAGGTGAAATTTAAACTCTTACTTTTAAAACAAATAATGAAATCGAAATATAAAAGGAAAAACATGAAGTAGCTGGGCAGGGGAATTTAAAAACTAAAAAGTAAAAAGTGATAAAAAAGGGGAAAAGAAAGACAACACACACAAAACAGAAAGAAACTACAAACGCACAGAAAACAGAAAGAAACAACACAAAAAACTTAAATAGCACGCACAAATCAGTGACAACACGCACGCACACACAAAACAGTGACAACATGCACGCACGCACAAAACAGTGACAACACGCATGCACACACACACAGGCACACACACACAAAACAGTGACAGCACGCACACAGACACACACACACACAAAACAGTGACAGCACGCACGCACGCAAGTACAAAACAGTGACAACACGCACGCACACACAAAACAGTGACAACACGCACGCACGCACACACAAAACAGTGAGAACACGCACACACGCACACACAAAACAGTGACAACACGCACGCACAAAACAGTGACAACACGCACACACACACACACAAAACAGTGACAACACGCACGCACAAAACAGTGACAACACGCACACACAAAACAGTGACAACACGCACGCACAAAACAGTGACAACACGCACGCACAAAACAGTGACAACACGCACACACAAAACAGTGACAACACGCACACACAAAACAGTGACAACACGCACGCACAAAACAGTGACAACACGCACGCACGCACGCACAAAACAGAAAGAAAAAATCACAAAAGGAAAAATATATAAATTTAAAGAGTAAAATTTAACAAGAAAAACAAACCATCCTTGCTTAGCTATACTTTAAATATGTGTATACAGATAAATAAAAATAAAATTTTTACTGACCTCTTAGGCATAAAAAAGTGAGAAAGTCCTCAGTTTTGGCTCTTTTGGGGAGGCAAAGGGGAGACATTTTGGCTTTGTTTGGAGTTGTATTTGGGGTTGATGGAAGGGAGCCCTGAGCAAATTTCCTTTGAGCATGAATTTTAGTCCTGGAAATAACAAAAAACACAAAGTTCAGCATTTTTCACCCCTTAGACAATGAGGCAGGTGCTGAAAAGTTTTCAGCTCAGTACACTTTGCAAAATTCAACCAAGCCTTGCTGGATGAGTTTACTCATCAGACACTTTTTATTTGCTCTTTTAAAAAAAACATTTATCACTGTGACTTCATTCGCTGTACAAAACATTTATCCTGCCACTGAATGTGACTTTGATCCCTGAATAATATTGTGTTTGAATTTCATAGTTGTGTTGTCAAATCCTGCTATGGCAACAGAAAACAATTTTGAGTGAAATTAACAATAAGGATACTGCAATTAAGAACTGCAGTAGAAAGAGAAGGACACGCCCTCATATGATGCATATTTAAGCTGCAGTTATTCATTAATAGGTGTTTTATTAAAAATGATAGTTTTAAGAGAATACATGTCTGTTTTCAATGTTTTTAAATATTGCCCAAATGCTTGAAATAGAGCATTTTTGACCATACGTCTTGCCATTATCAAGATCAGGGAAGAACTGTTAAGGTTACCTGTTATTTAATTTTTAAGTACTTTTTAATCAATCTGTGTTTGCCATTTGTGCATTATGATAATGTTATACCTAAGGTATAATGGAAGTAAAATATTTCACGGGCTAAATCTGTTCCAAAAATCTGTTTAAAATCTGCAAACAAAACAACTTAGTTTTGAGTTTCTTATTTTATGATCAGAACTTCAAGAATCTTAACCTTTTTTCCCCTAACAATTAATGTTTTACAGGTGATGCATTTTTTATTTTACATCAATGCCTAGCAATCTGTTAATTAATATGACCTAAAATGGCAAATTAGCCTATGAGATAGGGTAGTAGTTTTGCATCCATCATACATATGTTTGTGCATAATAGGGAACATATTATCATTGGTTAAATTACAAGTTTTACTTTTTTTTCTTTTTGTCAAAGAATAGATTCAACTGGAGATGTGTACCTATTTCTAATGTAAATTATCAACAGGCTTAAAATACATTGTCGATAATTCTGGTGCATTTGGTTGCAATAGACTTATTATATTTTTGTTAATTTATTCTATGACAAGGGGTGCTGAAAATTTCTCAGACCAACCAAGATAGTGTTAAAAGAAAATTCTAATGTTTGTTCATTTCATCAGAAAGATTTTTTCTCAGCACCCCCACATATTCATGTTTTTATACAATTTCTTGAAAATTAGTTTTATTTGTTTATCAACAACATAAACAGGGAAGCCATTATTTACAAGAGGATGCTGAAAATTTATTGGCTTCAATCCATTTTCAAAATTAACAAACATGAATTTTTTTTTTCTTGGTCAGGTCAAGAACTTTTCAACACTCTCCAAAGGGCACACTTTCACCTGATGAGACCCTAAGCTATATGAAATTCGAGGCTCTTCTATAAAAAAAATGTGGGTAAAAATTTTAAAACAATTATATATGATTATTATCTATTAATTTGTCATTATTACTATACTTATTATTATTGATATTAAAGTTAACAATAAAGAATAAGTGTGGGGTGGGATCCTCAACTTACAACAGATTTCCATTCATACATTGTGTCCGAACGCAATTCCCTGTGTAAATCAGAACATACCCACGATTTTCCATGAATAAGCACTTACGTTACTCACCTATGCTAATGCAATAAAAGTAATAATCTACGACATAACAGATTTCTATGACATATGTTAACATAAACAGCATACAAAAAAGGAAAAAAAAAAACAAAAAAAAAACACTACAGAGAAGTATCTAGTTAGCAAAGTCCAAATTACTGTTTATAATTTGGACTTTACTAATCCCAGACTTCTCTGTAGCTGAGTGGTATAACATGTCAGATCAATTGATGGTTCCATATAGGACACAAGTTCAATTCCTGTCAGAGAACAGATTTTCTACAAAAATTGTCAAACATTCAGGCCAGTAAATGTAATTAATACTATTTGTTTAAAAAGAGCATTTACATAAATAAAGTGTATCTATTAAAATAATGTATAAAGAAAATATATTAAGCAATTGTTGGACGTAATCCACTTCATTATACATATACGTTTTAAGGCATACTATACTTATGGGTTACAGTGCTCAATATCAGAGATGGAACATATGTAAATATAAAACCATCAGACAGCCCGATGATTGCACTTAGACTGTTGCCTTTTGGTGCTGACTTCAATGTCCACTTTATATATATATATATATATATATATATATATATATATTAAAAATTAGGAGGTCATTTGAATCCACTACCTTGGTTTCAACTTTACAGTATCCTCAAGCAATTTTTATCAAATGACAACCTAATGCTTTTTTGTTTTTAAAAAAACTAAAGAATGACACATTATTATTTTCAAAAATAAATAAACACACAACGTTGGGAATAATAGAAAGAGAAGAAGAAAATGTGAAGAAGGAGGGGAGAGGGAAGAAGAAAATGTGAAGAAGGAGGGGAGAGGGAAGAAGAAAATGTGAAGAAGGAGGGGAGAGGGAAGAAGAAAATGGGAAGAAGGAGGGGAGAGGGAAGAAGAAAATGGGAAGAAGGAGGGGAGAGGGAAGAAGAAAATGGGAAGAAGGAGGGGAGAGGGAAGAAGAAAATGGGAAGAAGGAGGGGAGAGGGAAGAAGAAAATGGGAAGAAGGAGGGGAGAGGGAAGAAGAAAATGGGAAGAAGGAGGGGAGAGGGAAGAAGAAAATGGGAAGAAGGAGGGGAGAGGGAAGAAGAAAATGGGAAGAAGGAGGGGAGAGGGAAGAAGAAAATGGGAAGAAGGAGGGGAGAGGGAAGAAGAAAATGGGAAGAAGGAGGGGAGAGGGAAGAAGAAAATGGGAAGAAGGAGGGGAGAGGGAAGAAGAAAATGGGAAGAAGGAGGGGAGAGGGAAGAAGAAAATGGGAAGAAGGAGGGGAGAGGGGAGAAGAAAATGGGAAGAAGGAGGGGAGAGGGAAGAAGAAAATGGGAAGAAGGAGGGGAGAGGGAAGAAGAAAATGGGAAGAAGGAGGGGAGAGGGAAGAAGAAAATGGGAAGAAGGAGGGGAGAGGGAAGAAGAAAATGTGAAGAAGGAGGGGAGGGGGAAGAAGAAAATGTGAAGAAGGAGGGGAGAGGGAAGAAGAAAATGTGAAGAAGGAGGGGAGAGGGAAGAAGAAAATGTGAAGAAGGAGGGGAGAGGGAAGAAGAAAATGTGAAGAAGGAGGGGAGAGGGAAGAAGAAAATGTGAAGGAGGGGAGAGGGAAGAAGAAAATGTGAAGAAGGAGGGGAGAGGGAAGAAGAAAATGTGAAGGAGGGGAGAGGGAAGAAGAAAATGTGAAGGAGGGGAGGGGGAAGAAGAAAATGTGAAGAAGGAGGGGAGAGGGAAGAAGAAAATGTGAAGAAGGAGGGGAGAGGGAAGAAGAAAATGTGAAGAAGGAGGGGAGAGGGAATAAAAGCAAGTGTATTGTAAATGCATCAGTGGGGGGTTAAATTACATTTTATTATCCAGCTTCATATGCCCTTAAAAAAAATTTTTCTGATATGTAAACAAGGACTTAAGACTTCGAATTTCTGGTTGAAAAGATTTTTTGGATCTGGAAATGTCATTATCACTAATTTTCCCTGTTGGCAGAGGTTGCAAATATGGTTGTGATTATTGTACGGTTTTGCCTTTTTAAAAATTTTCCACCTTACCAACAGATACCTGTTGTTTTTTTCTTTTCAATTTCACACATGGTTACCACCTATGATTGTACCATGTACTATGATTGTCTTGGATTTAAAGACAATTTTTATTATGAATTGTTAGAGCTTCAACAAATGCTTATTGTGTATTCTCCAATGAGTAATTGCCTCGTTTGAATGACATGTTAGAACAAAGGAGAACATATTGAGCAAAAAGTTCCACTGGTACTTTTGTTGCAGGCTCATATTCCCACTGCAAATTCTTTTCTTCTTTTTTAATCAATTCCCCCCCCCCCAAGCAAGGCAATAGTGCCACTAAGATGGCTAATGGGCATGAAAGAAAATGAAAAAAACTTTAGATGGAGCCAGAAACTCAATCTTAACCAGGGATAAACCTCTACTCCTGTTCACAAGATTGGAGTGGAGTGTGAACCAGGCAATAGGCAAACCTTTCTACTCCAATTGAATTACTAAAGTATCTACTCTTTTTAAAAATTTTGAAAGATTGTCTGTTACAAGCCTGTATTGTCCTTTTGCATTTGAACTTTAAATTTAAATCAAATTAAATGTTTGGTTGATGAATGAAATAGAAAACCTGATACAAGTACCAACATTAAAAAAAATTACATTTGTCTGAATAATGATGCTACAAAATCATGAAAATTTTGTCAATAAATACTGTAAACTTGTGAATGAAGCTAATATATTTTATTGTTACAATTCTACTAAAGTTTTTATTTGAAAGCAAGCATTTCAATTATTTACACTATTTACATTATTCGGACTATTGTCCTCATCTTTATTGTCATATTCACAACATTTCAGCCATTGTACGCTCTAACCTTCTTCAGGTGATATATGTTGGAGTTTCAAACCAAACCATTTATTTTGTCCACTGGGGTAAATTGTTCTAGTTCCACATGCCATACCTTTTCTGGATATCTCAGTTTCAGTTAATTTCCTTTAGTAACTCAACTCTCCAAGTCTTTGTTCGTCTCTTTCAGTATTGAATTCACAACTCTTTGGGTCAAGTCACTGGATTATTTCAAACAACGTTTTTACCCACTGAGCCATGTGTCCTTGGGGACAATCCAATGTATATATCACCAGAAGAAGGCCAGAGCGTGCAATGGCCGAAATGTTGTGAATATGACAATGAAGATGAGGACAATAGTCTGAATAGTGTAAATAGTAACAATACCTCATCTCAGAAATATAGACAGATATTGCAAGCATTTCAGTTGGTACTTTTTTTTTTTTTTTTTTTAAAGATTGACCAAATTTGCTTTTGACTGCTTTGACATAACAACACATGTAAAGAAAATACTGGTTGGTTTGTTGATTTTGCTTAGCAGCATATCAACCTCTATTAGTTATTTAATACTGAAATCTAAATATATTTTATGGCTTCAGCTAAATATATTTTGGACACAATTGTATGCCTTCAATTATAAATAAAATGTATTGTTCGTAATTTTACTAAAAATAGGTATTGTTGGTAATTTTTTATATAAAATTTACTGCTGGTATTTTTATACTTTCAGTTTTTTTTTTCTTTTTGTTTGGAGATTCACTATTTGCTCATAGCTGGGACTCTAACAGGTGCTACCACCCCAAGTTAGGGTGGACCTGGGTACAACGACAATTAGGAAGTGGTTCTACATACCTCAAAACCTCCAATCTCTCAATCAGAGGTCTTGCAGCCAGATGTAGTTTAAAGAAAATATAATGAGCATAATGGCGGTAATATCTAAAAGAGTTCTCCTTACCTTTTAATATCAGCCGTTGCTATGTTTGCTGACCTTATATGGGCCCCAACTCCAAGGACAGGCTTCATGGAGTCTCGGCTATTCTCATCTACAACTGAATTCGTGGCAGTGGATGCTGAAGAATTGTTGCTGCACGTAGACTGGTTAGATGAAGATGATGAAGACGAGACGTGATTGAATGAGGAAGTGGCCAAAACCGGCACTTGGCTCCCACTATTTGTGTTGGCTTTGTAGTGAGTGTTATTGTGACAATGATTAGTATGATGGTTGAGATGGTTTTTATTGTTCAGGTGATGGCTATTCCTGCTGTGAGTAGCAGTAGTGAAGGTGGCAGTGGTGGTGGTTGTGGTAATGATAGGAGTGATAGGAGTGCTATTGCTGTTGATGGTAGTGGTGGTAGTGGTGGTGGTGGTAGTAGTGGTGGTGGCAGAGATGTGATTTGTGGCAGTGGTGGTGGTGGTCTTGTTAGTGCCTGGCAGAGAGTTGGAATCCTTTTGTTGGTTTTCTAATTGTTCCTGTTGCTGCTGCCGACTCTGCTTCCTGCTCTCCTGCAAAGAAGCATACAAAGCCCTTTTCAACTCTCGCTCTTCCCTCCATGATAACCCAGAGGAATCATCCTGAAAGAAAGCAAAAGAAAAAACAAATCAAATATTAAATATCATCATAAAACCTTAGATAAACTATCATTATTTAGAAAATTATTCAGACTAGCATCCTCATCACTACCTTCAGGCAGATGTAGTTTTTGGCCTTCTTCATTGGCTGAAATTCTAATAAATATTATCAGTACTTGCATCATTATTGATTTTATTGCTACATTTTAGATTATACATTCTTTGACCTATTTTATAAAAAACTGAAAATGAAAGCATAACAATTTTAGTCTCTGCAGCAATTGGGAGCACTTTGTTTTACAACACAAATAGTTGCTATGATAAAAAAAAAAAAGCATAATTGTAGGGAGAGAAAGTCTAGTCAGAATATTTTGTGCAGTACTCTTGTGAAGCAAATACAAGATTAAATCAGAGGGAATTGGGGGGGGGGGGAGAAAAAGAAGAAAAAATAAAATTATAAAAATGGAAATTTTCCTTCCCATTAGACATATTAGAAACAAGAGAGTATTTTACTCAGTAATAACCCTTGGTAATGCTGGCAATTCAGATTTGCCAAACAAAAGTCAGGGTTTAATTTAAGCTTGCTAAGACCTATAATAAGAACAATTCCCATCCCAAACACATAATTTATTACAGCATATTCTTGTGATTGTTCTGTATAATCGATAAATTAAGTTTTATCATCTATTGGAAACTCATGCACATATTCTCTGCTTGTTTCAAATTTGTCTGTTACTAAATCCTAGATGCACCCTTTGCTGAAATCAGAGTCAATTTGTTGATAGTTTTGTATTATAAAATCTATAATATGCTCTTTCTGCATTCCAATGGCAAATTTTAGACCATAGTTAAGAACTTGCAGTTGTATATATGTTTAAAAACTGCATACACACACACACACACACACACAGGTAGTAATCCGTTGGTATAATTCAGGTGAGTCCTATTAACACAACATAGAATTTGAAATATATTAAAACTGACTCACGAAAGAGTGCTCTATGTTTATTTTCATTAAACAGAGCAAATTTTCTTTACAATTGGAATTAAGATACCTTTAGAAAATGACCATTTTCACCTACGAATTTTAAGTTTAAAATTCATAGGATTTTTAGTTTGAAATATCCTGTGAATTTTAAAATTAAAATTTGTATGTGAAAATGGTCATTAACTAAAGATATCTTAATTCCAATTGTAAAGTGTGTGTGTGTGTGTGTGTGTGTGTGTGTATATATATAAAAACTTTGTTTGAGGAACGGGCCTTCTCACAAATCATAGACCTAAGAACCTTAATGGAATTATAGGTAGTAACCAAATTTCAGATAACATAACCCATAATAAACCAAAAATAAAAACAACAGGATTTTCCCAACCATGTAACAACAAAAGAGCTTATGTTGTTACCACATTAGACACACCAATTCATTCACTAGCTCAGTCACTAAAGCTACTTTCAAAATGTACCACAACTCTAACTGTAGCTATTATTTACCTATTAGAATGCACACAATACAAGAAACAGTATGTGGGAAAATCTGAATGGCCCTTTCACTACAGAATTAATAATATAATTATTGGAATCAGATCAAGTTGGCTCCCCACGAAAGATTATTACCTGTAGAACAACAGTTCCATCTAGAAAAACACAATTTTAAAAGCTATGCAAAATTCACTATAATTGAAAAAATAGAAATAGACAGAAAAGATAACCTTAGAAAAATACTAGAGGAACATGAAGATAAATGGATTTTGTGCCTCAAAACACTTTGTCCAGATGGGCTTAACCACAAATTTAACAACAAAGATAGAATTAATATATAATATATAACCCCATAAATCAAGCCCTACCGACATTTCTAACCCACACAAAATAGACATGCTTGCAGAATGTTGAGGTCTCACACATACACACATCACTCCCAAATAATAAAGATAACATACACTTAACACACACATCCCATTCCCAGCAACCAATAAAACTGTCAAAATGACCAAGGACAGAATTCTTACAAGAATCTCCCATCCTCTATCTTAAAAACAACTTGAATAAGGCTGTTTGACCAACACAAGAACTGAACAAAATTAATATATATATGATAAAAATATAGTTTTAAGGTATGTTAAATTTATGAGTTAAAGTGCTCTAAATCAAGGATAGTGTGTATGTAAATATAAAAGTGAACATTGAGGCCAACAACCAGCTGTGGCAGTCTGCTTCATGCTTAAACACAATCATCAGGCCAGATGTGCGTGTGCATGTGTGCAAAAAGATTACAGATAGAGTAAATCTGTAAAAGGACAATATGAATAAAGACAAAATGAAAACTTATCTTAGCCAACACGTTTCATCTTCTAAGTTTTCCTTTTGTCTTTATTCACATACACACACACACACACATTACATATAACTTTAGTATCATCTACAATTTCAGATAACTGAAGGCAGCCATGGAATATATTCTCCTGCAGATAAAGGTGAGTGAGATTTTGCGTATGGATTTTAAATCCAAGATCAAAAAATATAATAGTTGAAAAAGAGATAAAAGTGATAAAAATAGGAAGTAGGGGAACACTGGCACAAATAATTTGTCGAATAATCATTTTTCAATTGACCAATACAACAAACATATAGAGCCAGCCAGTTAACAAGTTCAAAGAATGTTAATATTTTCATTATTTTACTCATGAAGTACCAAACATGGAATCACAACTTTTGAAATTTACACCATGTCTTCATATTATTCTCTGCATACTACTATGAATTGCTTTAGCACTGCAATGTTTAGTTTCTAGGAATCACCATTTTTCTATTCTTGGTTTACGTATAAGAAAAAGATGCTGAAAAATGTAAAAAATTTTAAACAAATATTTCAAAGGATTCAGTTATTAGTAAATTGACCAATCGAAAACAAATATCAATGGTCAATCAGTTAAAAAACTGGACAAGTATTTTATGTCTTTAACAAATGGATGTTGCATAAATCATTCCATTATCAGTATTGGCTGCCATTCGTTACACTGATTAGACTTCTCCACAGGCAGCAGAAAGGACGTACACTGTAGTTTAAGGAATTTGAGTAAGATATAAATAAATTTTATCTTTAACAAAATATACATAACACCAAAAAAACCTGACAGAAACATTTATCAACTGAGGGTACTGCCATTAGATAAAAAATATACTGGTAAAAAACAAATGTAAACAAATCTTGTAGCTGACTTCAAAGAGAGAGAGCCAATCAGAAAGAAAATGAGGGATACAAAGAAAAGAGCACCAGGCCTGCTAAGCAAAGATATGGGCAAGATGAGAGAGACAAGGAAAAGAGCATCAGGCCTGTTAAGCAAAGATATGGGTAAGATGAGAGAGACAAGGAAAAGAGCACCAGGCCTGCTAAGCAAAGATATGGGCAAGATGAGAGAGACAAGGAAAAGAGCACCAGGCTTGCAGAGCAAAGATATGAGCAAGATAGGAGACACAAGGAAAAGAGCATCAGGCCTGTTAAACAAAGATATGGGCAAGATGAGAGAGACAAGGAAAAGAGCATCAGGCCTGTTAAGCAAAGATATAGGTAACATGAGAGAGACAAGGAAAAGAGCACCAGGCCTGCTAAGCAAAGATATGGGCAAGATGAGAGAGACAAGGAAAAGAGCATCAGGCCTGTTAAGCAAAGATATGGGCAAGATGAGAGAGACAAGGAAAAGAGCATCAGGCCTGTTAAGCAAAGATATGGGCAAGATGAGAGAGACAAGGAAAAGAGCACCAGGCCTGCTAAGCAAAGATATGGGCAAGATGAGAGAGACAAGGAAAAGAGCATCAGGCCTGTTAAGCAAAGATATGGGCAAGATGAGAGAGACAAGGAAAAGAGCACCAGGCTTGCAGAGCAAAGATATGAGCAAGATGAGAGAGACAAGGAAAAGAGCATCAGGCCTGTTAAGCAAAGATATGGGCAAGATGAGAGAGACAAGGAAAAGAGCATCAGGCCTGTTAAGCAAAGATATGGGCAAGATGAGAGAGACACAAGGAAAAGAGCACCAGGCTTGCAGAGCAAAGATATGAGCAAGATGAGAGAGACAAGGAAAAGAGCATCAGGCCTGTTAAGCAAAGATATGGGCAAGATGAGAGAGACAAGGAAAAGAGCATCAGGCCTGTTAAGCAAAGATATGGGCAAGATGAGAGAGACAAGGAAAAGAGCACCAGGCCTGCTAAGCAAAGATATGAGCAAGATGAGAGAGACAAGGAAAAGAGCATCAGGCCTGTTAAGCAAAGATATGGGCAAGATGAGAGAGACAAGGAAAAGAGCACCAGGCCTGCTAAGCAAAGATATGGGCAAGATGAGAGAGACAAGGAAAAGAGCATCAGGCCTGTTAAGCAAAGATATGGGCAAGATGAGAGAGACAAGGAAAAGAGCACCAGGCTTGCAGAGCAAAGATATGAGCAAGATGAGAGAGACAAGGAAAAGAGCATCAGGCCTGTTAAGCAAAGATATGGGCAAGATGAGAGAGACACAAGGAAAAGAGCACCAGGCTTGCAGAGCAAAGATATGAGCAAGATGAGAGAGACAAGGAAAAGAGCATCAGGCCTGTTAAGCAAAGATATGGGCAAGATGAGAGAGACACAAGGAAAAGAGCACCAGGCTTGCAGAGCAAAGATATGAGCAAGATGAGAGAGACAAGGAAAAGAGCATCAGGCCTGTTATGCAAAGATATGGGCAAGATGAGAGAGACAAGGAAAAGAGCATCAGGCCTGTTAAGCAAAGATATGGGCAAGATGAGAGAGACAAGGAAAAGAGCACCAGGCCTGCTAAGCAAAGATATGAGCAAGATGAGACACATGAGTAAAAGAGCACTAAGTCTACTCCTGCTAAGCAAAAAGAAAGGCTGTAGACGTTTAAAGATATGATAAAAAAATAGTCTTAATATTTTCTTTTAAGTGTTCATTTTTTTTAATTAATAAGCAACATTGGGGAATTAATATATCACACCAATGCAAACAAAAAATTAAACAAATCTGGGCTGATTAGTGTGGTCAGTGAAAGACTTCATGAGGGCTTCAGTTATATTTTTACAATAATTAATCACAGTTTCGTCATTATTAAAGTTTGATGCAACAACAGAACTTATAAGGTCTGTAATCTGATTGTTTGTGGAAGTAGACACAGACTGAGTGTTTTCTAGTCTAAGTTTCACATTGTCCCAGAAAACCCAAAAATGCAGTATAACATTCTTTATTAAATATACAAAACCCTAAGAGAACTTAAATTATGATGGCCATGTAGGCAATGAATTTCACTCTTGTATGACATATATAAGTAGCTAAAGTGTTTTTGCAATAAATTGAAACAACACATGGTCACCAGACAGAGTCACCCAATTGGGCTCCAAGTAAGCAAATAGGGTTACAATTTAAAGACCAGTGCTACTGAATTTTTTATTTTTGACTTTCTTCTCAGGAGTAGCTTGACTTTCAGGATGTTGGCAATCATGGCTCTCCACAATTTCCTTTTCTTTGTAGCTCTTAAGAGATTGTCTTTCTGTTATTTCTCCTAAACCTTGTTCCACTATTCATTTACACAAGCTCATTAGGTAGGCTATGTGTTGTTTTCCTGTGCCACTTGCCTTCAATCTGCCTTGTGCATACCAAATTTTCCAAGCCCTCTTTCCTCATTATGTACCTTAGAAATTTCAGCTATCTCTTCCTGATGTTATGTACAAGTGTCCTTTTTGTTTCCATTTTCTCTAAAACTTTGTCGTTCACATGTTTGGTCCATGATATTCTCAGTATCCTTCTACGAGGAGATTGTCCAGCATTTATTTAGGAGGCCTCATATTATAACAGTTCAATACTCTTTTTTTCTAACAAGTTCTTTACATTGTTCTTACAATCAAAAATATATTTTGGCTTCAAAGAATCTGCAATATCATCAGTCCTGACTTGGCATCTCAGTGTCAGTCACTTTCCCACCACCGTAATGTAGCTTCCATGTGCATTTTCTATTAATACTTTCATGGTAATTGTTCTGATGAACTTTCCTCTATAGTACACAAACTTTACGAATTAGTACAGTAGTAAAATGACAGCTAGGTTTCATCACATTACAGTTGAAATGGCTAAATGGGACCATACGTTCTATGCTAACAATTTCTCTTCTCACACTTCTCACTTGTGGAACTCTCTTTCCAGCTTCTTACTTTCCAGTCAAGATGGACCTTCAAAGATTTAAATGCATCTCAAGTGTTATCTTCTGTCTTTATAATTCTTGTTCTTTTATTCTCTCTCCTCAATAATGTTTTGCTTTTTCTTATATTCTTTCACATTCAGTAACCCCATGCATCTTAATGGCTTTGTTGCCTCACTTGGTTGGGGTGAAATGATTAAAAAAAAAAAATCTATATAAAGCGCAGTGTACGTGTGTCCGTCCATCCATTTTTTTGATCTCAACAAATTATAAACAACCTGAAGTAACAGGTTACTGTAGTTAAACATGATTAAAAATTAAATAAATAACTCATTTAAAGTTAAATATTGAACAGAGTGAAAGGTTTAAAAAATAATTCTTTATTAAAAGTTTAACTTTAATTTCGCTTTTTGTCACAACTGCAACTGATATCAACTAATTTAACCATAATTAAAACTTAAGCAAAGCACAGTATCAAGTGGAGCTGCAAGGCAGTGACATGCAGAAACCATCATTCATTCATTTGATATACTACAACTTCAGTAAAGCAGTAGCATCCCTATAAGTAATGCATTTCAAAATAGTCTCATAGATTCAGGGCAAAACAAAGTTTACTAGCTTATCAAGATTCTCTTGAGGAAATGCTCTTAAATGTTCGAAGCCAGTGTTTCCATTCTTGGGCAGCTGTTGGAGAACCAGGCTCCAAAATCAATTTCTGAGGTCATAGTAAACATTCCCTTATAACTGTGACATTTGTTAGAATAAATTGTAGTGAAAATAAAGAAGGCCTTAACTAAAGGCTTTATTCTGACAAAATCTGTTAGTTACATACTCAAAAAAATAAGGCTGCTCTCTCTCTCTCTCATATATATATATATATATATATATAACTCAAGGTAGGAATAGTCGACTCCAGACTGCAGCAGTAGGGGTGGATGGACTATGCCCATTATCTATAGCATTTATTTATTTTATTGAAATATCATCATACTTTCTGTATTTCCTACATAGAGCATTGTCAATTATTATTTAATTCTGACAAGTAATCCATCTTGTTTTTCATCGTTCTCTTGGCATTTGAAAGATTTTGGTGAAGAAATGATCAATGTTTTACTTCTAAAATGAAGAATTCTCTTTAGGTAAGTCATTTCTTCTTCTTGATGTTCTTTATCACAACTTTCCAGGTTGTGACCTTTGGGACATTTAGGGGATGGAAATATTCAGCTCATTCAGCAAAGAAAATAAAGAAAACAGATAAAGAGTAAATAAAAAAATTTTCACAAGGATAAATCAAAAAGTAAAGGCAATTTCCATACATCTTTACTTCCACTGATGAAGAACAAAGTTTGTCTGCATCAGGATTTGTGCATGCTGCATTCTTATGACAGACACGAGTTTCACTTGTTTTTTCCAAGACAAAAAATTGTTGTGTTCATTTTTCTAAAACAAAATTGTTGTGTTCATTTTTCTAAAACAAAATTGTTGTGTTCATTTTTCTAAAACAAAATTGTTGTGTTCATCTAAAAATTAAATGTTTACGTGTGAAAAAACAAGACCCTGATGATGACATTGTGCTAATGTCAAAAGTACTTGGAATAAAATGAATATGCATTAATATGGTAATTTTCTTTCTTCCTTTAATATGGATACTAAGAATGTTGTCCATAATTACGAGAGGATCCTATTAAGAATAAGTAGAAAAAACTTGTATAAATTATTTAATGAAATGTGTGTGTGTGTGTGTGTATATATATGTGATTGATCACTGATGGACTCCGTAGTAGAGTTAGTATAAGCACATTGTATCTAACAATGGGTTCTCATAGCAAGTGAGATGAAAATTTGAATCCTGTCAGAGAGCACATATTTTTCTTTAGTAAGATTTCTCAAATATTGAAGCTGATAAAGGAAAATATACTGTTTAATGAATAAAGGGATTGTCTACTCAAATATAGGTATCCACTAAAAGTAATATTTAAGTAATAATATATATATATATATGTGTGTGTGTGTGAGAAAGAGAGAGAGAAACAGAGAGAGCATGCTAAAAGCATAGTGGTACTTAAAGTTGAAGATCACCCCAAAGCATGAAATTAACAATCAGCATGCACTGGTGATTCCTATATCTATACTATATATTCGTGAAGTGACACACTTGTCAAAATGTGACCAGGCTTCAGATCATTTTTGAATCCCAATTTGTCAGAGAGAGAATTTTCCAACAGTGTGCGTATGTGTGTGTGTATATATAAACACACACACACACACACACACACACACACACACACACACACACACACGGTGAAGTAGAGAGCTGAGTTCAAATTCCAGTTGAATCCATTACATTCACTTATGTGCCGATACCCTTGGGAAAGGTATGTATTGTCTTCTTCTCCATCCAGCTATGGGTAAATAGCTGGACAGACTGGGTTCTATAGCCTTGGATGGCAACTAGTATAGAAGGACAACTCTGAATTCGAAACCTGCAGAGCGTCGTTTGGAGACCTTGAGGCATGTAGTGCACCAGGTCTCTCTATTCGACCCTTCAAAAAGTGTGGTTGGCTCTGTACAATGCCTTCACCACTATAATCAAATTATATGTGAACTGAGCTGCTTGACCCTCATGTTGAATACAACAGGAGAGTTCACTTATATATATATATATATATATTTTTTTTTGCTCTCCCGTCGAACTCGACGTATGAGGGTCAGACAGATCAGTTCCCAGAAACTGAAAGCCCGACAGCCACACAGGATTTGATTATAGTGGTGAAGGCTTTGTGCAGGGCCATCCACACTTTTTGGAGGGACGAATACAGGGACCTGGTGCAACGGATGCCACAAGGTCCCCAAATGACCCTCCGCAGGTTTTGAATTCAGAGTTGTCCTTCTCCTAGACCAGTTGCCATCCAAGGCTATAGAACCCGGTCTGTCCTGCTATTTACCCATAGTTGGAGGGAGAAGAAGAGGATTCACACCTTTCCCAAGGGTATTAGCACGTAAGTGAATGTAATGGAATCGACTGGAATTCGAACTCGGCTCTCCGATTCCTCAATCCAAGCCGTTATCCATTACTCCACCGTGCCTCCTCAATATATATATATATATATATATATATATATATATATATATATATATATATATATATACACACACACAGATAAGATTGCTGTTTTATACAGATGTGCACACACATATTCATGATATATCCTCTACAACAAAAGTATACATTCTATATATATATATATATATATATATATATATATATATATATAGAGAGAGAGAGAGAGATAGATAGAGAGAGAGAGAGCATGCTAAAAACATAGTGACAGATGGGCTGAAGATCACCTTGAGGTATGGAACTGACAATCATCATATTGTGTCAATTCCTATATCTACATTATATATTCTTAAACTCACACACTTCTCAAAGAATGACCAGGCATCAGATTATTTTTGAATCACAATTTGTGAGATAGAGAACTTTCCAGCATTCCAGTGTGTGTGTGTGTCTCTCTCTCTATATATATATATATATATATATATATATATATATATATATATATACAGGGGTTGGACAAAATAATTGAAACACTTGTTAAATTCAAACAATATAAAGTTGGTCCTCCTTTAGCCTCACATACAGCTTTAATACATCTAGGAATGGAATCATACAGCTTCCTGACTTCATCCAGGGGAATTTTCAACCATTCTTCCATTAATACCTGCTTCATCTCTTTAAGACACGACGGTGGAGGATAGCGGCTCCTAACTTGTCGCTCCAAAATGCACCACAAATGTTCAATAATATTGATATCTGGAGATTGGAGGGTGGCACTCCATGTGTTCTAGCTCACTTTCATGCTCTTCATACCAATTCTTAACCACTTGAGCGGTATGTACTGGAGCATTATGGCTGCCTCCACATATAAACTCACCCTGAAGTTGGGAAAAGAGAAAAACTGGACTCGTCTGAGAATATGACTTGCTTCAATTGGTCTGCAGACCAGGCATTGTGATCTCTGCACCACTTCAACCTCTTCTGAATGTTGCGAGTGGAGAGAAGAGGTTTCCTTACGGCGGCTCTTCCATGATATGCAAACTTATGGAGCTCACGACAGTTTTAGTAGAAACTGGACTATTCAGATGATTATTCAACTCAGCAGTCACTTTGGCCGCAGTGGTCCGATGTTTTTTGCCACATTGCGTTTCAATGCACATCGGTCCCTGTCAGTATGTTTGCAAGTCCGGCCCGTATTGCTACGGTTGCTAGAAGTTTTGCCCTGTTTCTCGAATTGCGTCATAGTTCTTGATATGGTAGCTCTTGAAAAACCAAACAGTTCAGCAACCTTAGTGATCGAGGCTCCTGCCATGTGAGCTCCAACAATTTGCCCTTTCTCGAACTCGGAGAGGTCACGCATTTAGCTTAAATTTTACTAAATTCTAAAAATAAATAAGACAAAAGGAGTAAATTAGATAAATAAACGTATTTACAATAGATATAACCTGCAATTAGGAAGTTTTAGTTAAAGTTCTTAATATAATAGGTCTTTGAAATATAGGAGTGGAATTTGCATCTGTTCCAATTATTTTGTCCAACCCCTGTATATATATATAAAAACAAGTTATTCCTTACTAAAAAAAAAAAAAACCCTCACAGAATTAGCAGAAAAAGAAGAGAAAGGATTTTAGCCCCAACTCATGACTCATTCAACGCCCACTTCACATCCCACTACTCCATGCACTTAATTTCCACATATCAATTATGGAATGCTCACCATGTGTGCACTGATAGGCCATGTCAGTTCAACCTAACTCTAAGCTTTCAAATGACAACATTGTAAGACCAAAATACCTTTGAGGCTTGCTGAAAGTAAAAGCTGAAAACTAAAACGTACCCAGGGATATGTTAGGAGACCTACCAAAGAAAGGGCATGAGAAGAAGGGAAGGAAAAAGTTTTTCTGTTTCTTGCTTGCACCATAAATACTTACTCACCAAATTAGTCTATTATTCAATGCATTTTTCAAATAAGTATATCTGCTGTTTTTAACACATTACTGTAGCTGATACGTTTTCAGCCTTCCTCACAAATACATTGCATCCATTGGTCACTCAATTCTCAACAAGAACACTTAAGTTCTACAAGATGATATATAGGAGAATATGATATATAAATTCTATATATCAAACTAAAGGTGTGTAATTGAATGATGAAAAAGAAAGATTCCTATGCAACATGTTTTGTCCTTTCCAAAGGCATAGGCAATCATGGCTCTCCACATCTTTCTGTCCCTTGTAGCTCTTCTTCATCTTTGTGGAGAGTGTCCAGCATTCGCTGTCATACGGGAGAACAGATATCACATAACAATTCAGTATTCTTTATCTTGTTTCTAAAAAAATTTTTTTTTTCTCTTAGTACTCTGCTTAACTTTTGGAATGCTTATTTGGCTATCTCAATACGTCTTTGGATTTCAGTGTTGCACTTTGTATCCTCTGTTAGAACACTTCCCTGATATTTCAATTTTTGTATTTTTTTTTGTTTTTTTTTTAAGTATCACTGCACATACGGGAGCAAATTTTTTTATTTCATTTTTTTTTTCTTTTTGTCTGATGGTGGGGGTTCAAAACAGGCAATGTAATTTCTTTGATGAGAGGCACATTTGATAAAATAACTTAAAAAAAAAAATGTTAGGATATGAATCTGTCCAGAGATTCAATCAATCATTTAATCATTGAGGGAATCGTCATCAGCTGACCACCATGCTGCAGTTTCAGGGATCCAAGTGCAAAATTGTTAAACGGTACAAGTATGGCTTCCCAGCGATGCACATGACGACACAATCTCTCAAAATTTGTAACAGAGTTAGGCCACAGAAACATCAAAGTGTGGTACTATGGAACTATTTAGAGATGAACTATAAAAAAGAGGAGAAGTGACTAAAAGAGAGAAAGATAAAATTGACGTTAAATGAAAGGGAGGAGAATATTCTTTTCTTTATCTATTTCTTAATTTTGGTACATATACGTTAGTTATTATTAAACAATGAGAGAAATGCTGAAGATGTATGGATGCTTACCTTTGAATTTTAAAGGTTTAGCGTCCAATATGTCTAGCTGACTTCTTTCAGCTTCTAACTGCTTTTGTTTTTAGTGCTTTTAAAAATCCCACATTGTAACAGCAGTGGGTTTGTTAAGGTGAAATGTTGAACAAACCTGTACATAGATTTACTGTGGAAGTTTCAGAAACTAGTGCACTTTCTATACATTTGCACCATAATAAATTACTTTCTCTTTTAATGAAGACTACATTCTGATCGAACTCATTATGATGAACAATTCATGGTGTGTGTAAATGACAATTGGAAAAAATTCTTAGTTCTTGCCAACATGTTTCATCTTTCGACTTTAACAAGGCAAGCAATGAAAGTAGAATGTTTTGCAGTCATAGATACATCAAATCCAATATATATATATATATATATATATATATATATAGTGACGTGGTAGGAGGACAAAGCAAGGCTGACTGATATGTCTCCAGCCATGGCAAACGGTTCTACATTCCCCTTTCTCAGCCAACTCTGATCAGCACTGAGGTGAAACATAGATAAAATATCAGCAACAATAAAACAGAGAGACTAGCAGGATGAGACACAAGACGTTTGAAATGGCAAGTGGGGAAAAAGGAACACATGTGACAAAAATGGAGTCGGCGTCTGTTGATTGTGAAAAACAGATGATGATATGCAATGTCCCCTACAATGGATGAAGTAGGGGAAGAATTAAACCTCCCAGCCAACTTAACAAAAAACCCTCATCATGACAATATGTCTTGGTGAAGACAATTGCAAAGAACTGACTTAATGGAGATTTGAACCATGTGTTTGTTTGGATTATGCAATAACAAGCCGAGGGACGTGTGATGAAAATACAAATGAAGAAAAATCAAGGAGAGATAAAATGATCTCAAAATGAGAGGAGAATATAAAATTGAATAAAAACAAAATTGTAAAGAATGGAAGAGATATATAAAAAAACAAACAAAAAACATGAGAGATTCCAATAATAATAATAATAATATAAAGAATCAAGATAAGTATCATTTGCTTAACCCTCACCCTCATTGAGGAACATTCCATAACCCTACCCTATATACATCTTCCCACAATGGAAAGAGAGCAACTTCACTGATTCACCCCCATTCATTTTTATGGCTCCGAACTCTATCAATCCCGATTACCTTATATATTTTCATAGTCATTCTTTCCTTTTGTTGTTTTTGCAGTTAATTTATTTGTTGTTACATAAAATTTTATATAAACTTCCTCAGAGTTTGTCTTGTTGCTCGTGCCATTATTTAATGAGTTTTGACCCATCAGACAGACTCATTATTTTATGTTTCCTTTTCTTTTCATATATAATATTGTTAACGTGTGCTAAAATTCAGGGCACCCCCAACTGCCTCAATACTTGGTGAGAAAATTTTTTTCCCTAGGCTGGAAGACATTGTGGATATGTGACTATATATATATATATATATATATATATATATATATATCAATACTGACACTAGGTAATCAATCTTTGTTGGGCTCGTTACAATTTTTAACAAAATATACTATTGGTATAACTTAGATGCTAAAATGATTCCTTTACTCTAACTAAAATATATTTTTTTAAATCTGTGCATGAAGTTAAAAAAATATATTTTGGTATTTGAATATTAATTGTAATAATTCTATAAAAATAAACATTTATTTTAAAAAAATTTTCCACACATTTAAAAAAAAAAAGAGTGAGGACAAAGTATGATTTTTTTTTTCTGTTTATTGCAGTTTTGCATTTTTATTCTTTTATAGCCTGGTTATTAAGTCACTGATGGTAGAGTGTATATATGTCTATGTGTTAGTGTGCTTATGTATCTCTGCAAATTTTTAGTTTAATTTATTGTATGTTTATGATCAGTTGATTGTTATATTTCCTCAACACTAACCCAGTCACACTCCTCACCCCAACCCTCCATGGTGAGTTAACGCTGCTACTTTCTTTGATTTCACTGAAAGTAAGTCAGGCTAAATTTAATTTGACCTTTCTCAAAAGATACATTCAGCTAAAAAAAAACTTATATTTTGCAGATAAATTATTTAAAATGGACATTTGAAAACAATAAGTTGAAATAAAAATGTATTCTTTGAAAAATAGGGCATACAATTCATTAGAGATTTTTAAAAGATTTATAAAATTAAAGCAATTACAGAAATACATTGCCTATTAAGTATGTCTCCAACTTGAATAGATTTCAAATCTACACAGCTGACTAGACATGATAATTTTATTTCACTCTTTTTTAACTTACTTTCTTTGTTTTTTCTTTCTTCTTTATTATGAACAATATCAATGAAATGTATTTTGGTCAATATTTTGAGGCAGGGAGTTAAAATAATATTGGATCCAGCTGAATTCAAGAATGAAAGCAATGCCCTATGAGAGATTTTTGTTGCTTTGAAATAGATAATGTTGACTCACTCAGCTTAACCCAACAAGCAAAGCCACCACCCCTGTAATTGCCACCGAGATTATATATATATATATATATAGTTTACGAAAAACTAGGTAATCCGTATGGGTAGACCCAAACATTTCTTGTCGTTTTTCGTTTCAACCTTTGGAAGTAAAATCTGATGATCCACGGTCCTTTAAAAGGGCTGTGGTGAAATAATTTATTATATGGAACCTTAAAGTGGTCTGTTTTTATTTAAAATATATATATATATATATATATATATATATAAAAACAAATGGAACCATTTCCTGAAATAGATTAGATAATAAATAATTTTTTAATAGTTAAGTAAATATTTTAATCCATTTTAGGACATTTAAAACTTTTGTTGCATAGCAAATTTTAGTGGTTAAAGACACATTAATTTTAAAATTTTTGCAAAAATCAAATAATTGTCACATTTTAATGAAACTTTCAGGACTTATTCACAATGCAATTATTTTAAAAATGTTTTAGAAAATCTTAGTAAATATGTTTTTTCTATCTGTCATCAAACTGTTACAGAGCCGTTAAAAAGCTGTCACTATAAACAAACTGCTGTTGTGTTAAAAATGCATTTCTGCTGTTTCTTAAAGTAAATAATATTTGTTTCAAATCGGATTAATCATTATTAAAATCAGCTAATATTCCTCAAATAAAGTATTCAGGTAGGTATATTTTACTTTTGGAAGATTTTTTTTAATAAAGAAATTTATATTTGTATAACAGTTTGCTATAAATGGGGCCAAATTCAAAAATTTTAGAAATTTCAAAATCAAAAACTCCTTCCAATCAGTTTAAGTTAGTTTTGGAAATACAGTATAGTATTTTTTTTTTTTGGAGAAATCTTAAATTTAATCTATCAGCTTCAAAAAGGTTCAAGAATGAGTTTTCATTATTTAAAATTAATTTAAAATTTTTTTTTGTATAAATAAACATGCATTTCCATTCATTTACTTATGACTGCTGAATTAAGTTAATGTTATTTCAACTGTCTTATCACAAAGTTAAAAAGAATTTATTAAAAAAAATAAAAATAAAACCTTTTCAAACTGCAACATCAAAGATGAACGTTGCTAATGTTAAACAAGTGCAAGTAACTCAGTTTAGTTCTGGCAGATAAAACTATGTTTATTCATCATGTTGAAATGTTTTTCTTTCTTGTAACAGTTTAGTGCACTCACAAAATGCTTCTGACACTCCTGGAGTCAAAAATAGTATGTGCCAATTTCAGTTCAGTCCATTCAATAGTTTTGCTACCTGTACAGCCTAGACTATACCCAATGACCTTATTTCACACTTTCTATACAGAAAACATCATAAATCTAATAAAATCAGTTGTAGAGGGACAAATGATATGTGACTGAATCAGCCTGAGCAGAATGGTAACTTCCATGTTACCGCAGTGTGCTTTGAAAATAGCAATTTATTTTGATTTAAATGATTGTATTTCAATACTATGACAATAAGGAAAAAATTTAAGAATGCCCAAGATGTTTTACAGGCCATTCTTATATCCGATGACAAGTTTGAAGCAAAGAAAAAATTCCAATACTGATGCAGTATCAAATTCATACATCAGATATACAACAGCTGTATCCTGTCGATCAGCCTGCCATCTCATCAATCATTACATAATCTGTGCCTATATCAATAAACAGATCATCGTGGTTATCCTTTGAGTCTGAAGCAGATCATTTTGCAATTCAACAATAGCTCTGTAACCAAATGTCCAGTGCAGTCTGGAGCAGTGGGAATACTGAAACCTAGTGGCTGTGATCAAGATCAAATTTAGGCCTTAAGAGGTGCCTTGGCTAATAGAAAATTTTGGAGATCCTTCATTTTACAAATGTTCACCCACCTCCATGTCTAATAAAAAAAAAATACATTTTTTAGATGATGCTTTTTTGGTATAAAACATGAAACACTTTAAATAAAATTTTTCATTTTGGAACTCATCCAAATTATTTCATTAACAATTTCATATTATTATCCAAACTTTACATCCTACAGAAATGTATCTAGAATGAACGCCTGTATTACACTGGAATGCTAGCATTCAAATTCACTAGCAAAAAATCCTAAAAAACAAAGACGATGGAGAAGGAAAATTCTAACTTGCTACAGCCCCATGATCCTAGATTGCCACAGCTGAAAAAAAATTTACTTATATTTATTGTTAAAATTGTCACCTTCAAATATCCAAGCTAGTAATTAAAAATCAGAGATTAGATAGAAAATACCAGAATAATTGCTGAGGTTACCCATAGAAGAAAGACCTACAAGGCAGCAAGTGGTTTGAATTTTCTTTCTCCTAGAATAGTTGCCAACCAAGTCTATAGAACTCAGCCTGTCCTGCTATTTACCCATAGCTGGGGAGAGAGATGGATTCATGCCTTTCCCATGTGAATATAATGAATTCGACTGAAATTCAAACTCAGCTCTCTGATTCCTCAATCTGAGCTGCAATCCATCACTCCACCATACCTGCCAGTTACCTACCCATAAATCCTCAAAACCAAGTTTTACAAGATATATCCATGCAGCTCAGTATTTTGAAAATAACCAGAAGCTTGGTTCAAAGTATGCAATCACAGAGACAACATCCTACATTCAAATACATGCTCTCTAAAAATGTGCAAGAAATTTCTATCCACTCCAGTTATTAAGCACCCATTTAATTACATGCTATAAACTGTTGTTTTTTTCTTCAATTAAGAAAGTTATTGTAGTAATTTAGATTTTATTTCAACTTTATCTAAAGAATTAACAATTTCAAGAGAGAGTCCCTTAAGAAGGGAACTTCAATGTGCCATGTCATCATTCAGGATGTTGTCAATCATGGCTCTCCACAATCTACTGTCCTTTGTAGCTCTTAATAAATTTTGTCTTTTTGTTACCTTTCCTAAAACCTCTTCGGCCACCCATTTACACAAGCTTGCTAGGTAGGTTATGCATCGTTTTGCTATGTCACTCTTGCCTTCAATCTGCCCTGTGTGTATCAAATTTTCCAAGCCCTCTTTCCTCATTATGTGTCCTAGAAATTTCAACTATCTCTTTCTTACAAGTGTCCTTTTTGTTTCCATTTTCTCTAAAACTTTGGCACATGGTATTCTCAGCATAATGAGATATATATATATGCACAGGCACCATTTTAAAAGTGAATACCTCATGCCAACCCCCGAGAGTTATGTTATATGTTAAAACAGAAGCTGATAGCAGTAGCAACTTATTTTAACTCTCCCCACATTTCACAAGAAATTACTATACTCTGACTTATTAGGCACGGGAGAGAAATTCATTTAATTCTATTCTGTAAACTGTTGTTTTTGCTTTCAATTAAAAAAAAGCAATTGTGGCAATTATGTGTTTATTTTAATAATGAAAAAATTCAAGAGGTAGTCCTTTAAGTGGGGGACTTCTAGGTCTATAACCACAGACGATTTAAAAGTGCATTTGACTTGGCATTTTCAACTCATGATCTTATTTTCAATCACATGTATATATTTAAGCCTTTATTATTCAATACGCCCAAACCCGCCCTGTAAATATCAGCTCTCAAAATATCACTGTTTATGTGACTTCCTGTGTTATTTGCAATGATGCTGTCATATATTATGGCAAATTATACATGAAGCGAGTTATGACGGGTTGAACAGTGAGAGCTGATATTTACAGGGTGGGTTGAATGCTAAAGGGTTAAACACACAAACAACTGTCTGTCAAAGCTGACCATAGGTGTAGCAGCCCCTAGACTACTACTACCACCACCACCACCTGTGTAGACCAGGTAGTTGGAGGAGAGTGATTTTCACCAGATGCTCACTCACTTTTCTGCCAATCATGCTAGTGATGAAATAGTGTAGGGAGGAACTGATTCATGCCTTGTGAAAAGACAGGAGTGCAAAGTGAACATAAGCAGTGTTAGGTGAAACCTGAACTGTTTACCAATTCCAACCCCTTCTCAAACTGAAAATTTGCAAGGAATTTTTATCTTCTCTCCAGTTATTAGACACCCTCCCCTATGAACTTTTAGACACAGGAGAGTATTCAGTAACATTAAGGCGAGATGACTTAAAATGGCAAACATCATTCCTCTTCCACAAACAAAGCCAATTTTTTCACAAATGTCACAAAGCAGTCTACATTTTACATTTCTGCACATAGAAAACACTTAAACATTCCCAAATACGCAAACTCATAATCTTGTGTTCATTGTTACAAAAGTATTTTTTTCAGCAAATACAAAGTTATAATTTTTCCCATGCCTAACAAGATTGGGAGGTTCAAGTTGTTTTTTTTTATATTTTATATTTTTTAACTGTACCAGATTATTAGTGTTTCTTGATAGTTCATATTGACTCAGTGAGTGTCAACCCCCAACAAAAAAAAACACAAAAAAAAACTCATCTATAGAAATAATCTATGTAAATATATGTGTACTAATACGGAAAAAAAAAAATGAAGATTTTCAATAATATATACATATTATAAGGAATGTATCTTTCGGGTCGGACAATCTTGGAAAGCTGGGAGGATGGCCTGACCTATGGTGAAAAAGGGTGCATTGGGTAAAAAAAGGTTGAGAACCATTGCTTTAGTTATTAGACACCAGCCTCTTATTAGGCATGGGATTGTACCAAGATGATTCTTAAGTTAGTTAAGGATCGCCTTGGATAGTATTCAACGACATTGTCTTTATATAGTAAGGCGAGATGACTTAAAAATGGCAAACATCATTCCCCTTACACAAACAAAGCCAATGTTTTCACAAGTGTCATAAAGAAGTGTCATAACGAAGTGTCATAACGAAGTGTCATAACGAGGTGTCATAACGAGGTGTCATATGTGTTTGTTATTACAAACCATTGTATTTAACTCAATTTAAAGGTAATTTGGAAGAGGTATATACAATTCTTATTTTGGTCATTACTTTGATTCAGTTGCACAGATGTTTTTGTATATATTTTACATTTTTACACATAGAAAACACTTAAACATTCCCAAATATACAAATTCATGAGAATAATCTTGTGTTCACCCATTCATTTATTTATTTATTTATTCAGTTAGCACATTTTGTACCATGGTCACCACTCCCCTCTGTCTCACAATTGTGGTCCATGGTGACATTCAAGACAGAATAGTGCAAAGGCTTGCCGGTTCCTTTTGCACTCCGTGGTTTGAATTCAGAGTTTTTCTTCTCCTAGACTGGTGATGGTATATGGAGGCCATGCACTGCCCAGACTACATGGACCTCCACCTCTCAGCCGTACCGACAAGCTATAAATGAATACAGGGCATTAGATTTGGGGACATCTTGGCTGTAAGAGTTGACAGCCAACAGCCTTCAGAACTCCACGCCAGGTATTCTGTCTGGATTTACTTTCATAGCTTTTTCCGTGTTTTGGATATGACCACAAGGCAGTGAAGGTTTAAAATCAGGGTGTTCCTTCCCCTAGATGGACTGCCTTCTGGGGTGGTTGAGCTACATTTACATTGTTACAAAAGTTGTTTTTTCCATTCAAATACAAAGTTTATACTTACTCATGCCTAGCTTATGGCCATATAATTACACACACACATTATATATATATATATATATATATATATATATATATATATATATATATATATATATATATATATATATACACAACACCAATTCCCATATAATCACTAACTAGATGAGTAACTGCTTGGGTAATACCAGATGCTGTAAGCTTGGATGTGTGGGTGGTATAATTAATAATGGCTTAATCAGAGAGCCAACTTGCAATTCTCATTAGATTCATTATATTCACTTATGTGCAAATACCCTTGGAAAAATTATAAAGCCACCTATTCTCCCTCTGTCTATGTTAATTAGCAAGACTTGTATCACTAAATCATTATTTAAAAAAAAAAAAATTCTTACAATCTAAAAAAGTTCTCTGGCTTTAAATGACCTGCAAATTGTTGATAAGCCCTAGAAAAGAAATTAAAGCTTTTTTTTTTTTTCTTTTTTTTTTTATAGATTACAAATCACCTATTCCTAACAAATCAAGGTGTGGTGGGGTGAGGCACGAAGATCAATATAAGCAAGTTAAAAAAAAAAATCAACACCTATATCCACTTATTATGACCCCAGCAAATGTTTCTCACTTCTTTTTGGAGGGGAGGGTTTCAACTTTCAACATGCATTAAAACAGGAGGCCCTAGCAGTTCTCCTTTATTTTGACCCCTCTCTCCAAACTAAGAATTAGCCAGAAATTCCTAACCCACCACCCCTAGTTATTACAACTCTCCCATCTTATTAAGGCACGGGAGAGTACTCAAAAACACTGTCTTAATAGTAAGGTGAGACGATTTAAAATGGTGAATATTGTTCTCCTTCCATAATGTTTTTACAAATGTCACAATGCAATCTATGTGTTTGTTATTACAAACCATTGTATTTAACTTGATTTCTTAACATAATAGGCTTTATGGCAGTCAAAGTCGGAGGTTCTTAACCCACGGGAATTACTGTACACATAATAGTTAGATTTATCTACTGTGGCAATGTGTATCCATTAACCACATCAGCCTAACTTGTGTATCTATTTGACAGAAACCTGAATAAATTCAGGGTCACAAGTGCAAGAAAGTAACTCAAAAGATACCCAGTGACACAAGTTATTAGACAATAAAAATTTATTTACAGGAGAAGGGGAGTGGAACAAACAAGTCCAGATATGCTCAAAAGGTTTTCAAGTTAAACTGAGATTACACAAAAATATTATGCCATTAGGAATAAAACAGATGTAGAGCAAATGAATTGATAAGAAATCATGGCAAAATACAGGGTATGGCAGAAATACCTCCCACATAATGGTAAAACATTAACTAGATCAGAGGTTCTCAATCAGGGTCCATGTGGACCCCGAGAATCCATGTAACATTACTGAGGTCCGCACAAAAAAATAGTTATTTTACAAGTGTATATGTTCTATAGAATGTTAAATACAAGCTTATTTTCATTAAATTAGTTTTCAAAATAAAGAATATACATTTACTATTTCTGTAATTCCTAAACTTATCTATTAGTAAAAAATAAAATAAGCTTTTTTTAAATTGAATGGTTATAGGAGTCCACAAAAATAAAAAAAATAAAAATTAGGACTAAAACTGGTCCATGGGTAAAAAAAGGTAGAGAACCACTGAGCTAGATGAAGATACCATTGCCACTAATGTCTTACCATTATGTGAAAGGTATTTCTGCCACACACTAGTTTCAGCCCACATTACTACACATAGGAGACACTTCTTTTGTACCATTTCCCTTTAGGGACTGACGATCTTGGCCCACTACAGCGTCCTGTCCTTTAAAGTTCTAAGCAACCTTTGTCTCATTACCATACCACCCAGTCTTGTTCTGCAATCCATTTACATAAACTCGTTAGGTAAGTTATTTGCAGTTTCCCCTTTGACCCTCTAACCTTCAAGATCACTTGAGAGTGTTAAATTCTCAAAACCCTCCTTCCTCATGTGTCTTGGAAATTTCATTCGGACTGTTGCTGTCATATTCACAACATTTCGGCAGTTGTACTTCTTCAAGTGATATATGTTGGAATTTCAAACCAAACCCTTTATTCAAACCACCAGGGTAGATTGTTCTAGTTCCACATGCTATGCCTTTTTTGGATATATCAGTTTCAGTTAATTCCCTTTAGTAACTCAACTCTCCAAGTTTTTGTTCCACTCTGCTGTGGCCAGGTATTGAACTCACTATTCTTTGGGTCAGGTTACTAGATTAATTCAACCAACATTTTTATCCACTTTTCAAGACATATGGCCCAGTGGATAAAAGCAGTTTGAAATCCCAACATATATCATCGGAGGGCCAGAATTTACAACAGCCAAAACGTTGTGAATACAAGAATAAAGATAAGGACAACATTTTGAACAAAGTGAATAGTGTAAATAGTTACATCATCTCAGAAATATAGACTGATGTTTAAAGCTTTGTCTGCAATTCTGAGAAGAGTTGTTACATTGAAACCAATTCTTTGAGACCATTTTTCATTGTGGTTTCAAGCATGATATTTTAGGTACTGTAGCTTCCATGTTTTTTCAATTTGAATTACTGAGATGTTTGTTATACAACAATCCATTCAAACATGTTTTAACACTGATTTATTGTCTATAAACCCGTCATAGATCGTACTGCTTGTAGACCCGTCACAGATTTTTTTTAATGTAAACGTTTTTGTTCTTAATTCTTTTTCGGGTGCTACAAGGAAAAATAACTGCAAATTAAACATTTGTAAAAACAAATTTTAAGGAAATAACTACGTTATATTATTGTTATATTTATTAAAATGTTTAACAAAATCAGAGAGACAGTTAAGTTTGGAAAAAAAAAAATTTTTTTTAAATCAAATAATTATTTATTGAAAATGACATTAAAAACCCAGATTCCATTTAAAATTTAATAATTCTGTGATTTCATCTGCTATTCCGTGATCACAGAAAATTTGTTCCCCTATGTACCCCTTCATGACATAGGCAGTCATGGCTCTTTACAGATTCCCTTTATTATATTAGAATTGCCATGACTTCTTAGGAAAGATAGTGGGATGGTTTCCAAATGATTTCTCTACAGCTTTAGAATTCAGAATAATTCTCCTTGACTTGCTGCTATTCAAAGCTAGAGAGTCCAGTTTACACTACTATTTAATTTATAACTAGGAAAACACCAATAGCTTTGAATTAATCAGCAAGACTACTTCAGGTGGTTTTTCTTTAATCAAAACAAACAAATGCTTCAGAATCTAATACTGATCTTAAAAACACCATAAAGTTGCAAATGTAATATTGATTCATTTTTACCAGTTTCCATGGCTTGTTTGTATAGAAATGTTTTGCCCTCTCTTCCTTCCAATATAAAAATGTTTTGCCCTTTCTTCCTTCCAATATTCTTACTTTCCAGGTTTGCAAAACAAGATGTTACTATGAAATAAGGATTCATTAAAACCAGTTTCCATGTCTGTTGTTACAATGCATCATCTATTATAGGAAGTTTTCACATTTACAACATACCTCAGGGATGTGTGGGTGGTGTAATGTGTTATATTTCGCACTAAGGGAATAAGTACTTAACCCCAGGTGGATAATAGAAGAAAGGTTTATTGTACACAACCAGTACAACATTAAATACGGTACAGTTATACACACAGGTCAATCTAGTAGTGAGTGCCACTAATTGGAAGGTCGGACGTGCTTGCATTGTCTCGCTCTCACTCTTCCTCGAGTCTCTCGTAGACAGTTGACTTTATAGGTACTTACTACCTATAGTGTAATCATTCATGGGGGTGACTGGTTATTCCATTACATCATAATGGATAAACAGCTCAGAATGAGGAATCTGAGAGCCACTTTCAAAATCCAGTCAACTTATTACATTCACTTACATCTAAAAAAAGAAATCTTACAATCTAAAGACATTTTCTGGCTTTAAATAACCTAAGCTGTAGAAAACAAATCAATCTACCTTATAGTACTCTGCATTTTTGAAAGTAGGGGAGGGGGACTATGTAAGCAAGTCAGCAACTTAATGATGAAAAGAGTACCTACTTCACAATCACTGTCCTTGTCAATGCACTTAAATCACAAGTTGGATATTAATGACCTTGACAGAACATTTTACAGTGATAATTTACATCTAAATTCAGCAAATGCCTAATGTACTGCTCTAGCATTTGTGCCAGTGCATACAGATGTATATTGACAGCAAATGTTCATTCAAACAAATTTGTTGAAGATAACAGACAAGTTAAATTTATTATATTTGTTAATTTTTCTTGTTGATGGATTAATTTCCGTATCTTGATTCTTGATAATGACTGAAGCCAGTCATAAGCCCAGAATCTCAACAAGAACATGAACTGTGAACATTTCTTCAACAGCTTCATCATCAAGATACAGAAATTAAATCTGTCAACAAGAAATATGCTTATATAACTGTTTGAAATTTGTGTAAACAGTGCTCAGTATCCCATGGATAAAGCAATTGTAGATATAAATAGTGTGGAGGCAGAAATCCAAAGTGTGTGTGATTGTAGATTTACATCTGAAACAATCATCAGAATACATCACATAGTAAGCAAAGAGGAATTGGCAAATGCAACCAACTAGCAATGGAAAAGAGTACAGGAATGTGGATTCATGCCTTTTTACTACTTCATACCTATGCTTTTCAGTATGATATAAAATAAGTAAAAATTGAAAGTAATATAGTACTCGTTACAACTGTGATGGTTAAATGTGGATCAGGGATGACCTACTCTTGGGTGGCAAATAAATGGAGTGGGGGTCAAGAAAATGTAAAAACGAAAAAAAATGGGAGGGAGTAAAAAGAAAAAAAGAATTTAGTGCTCCTTACAAATGTTTAAAGATGGATCAGGGATGGCCTACTGGGGTCATAAATATGTAAAATAAATGAGGGTGGGGTTATAAAGAATGAGAAAATAGAAAATGTAATAAATGGGGTGGTAGAAAATGAGTAAAACAAATTTTTCAATCTACAACACAACCTTGGAAAAAACAAAATCTAAAAATAAATGCCATTCAAAATGGCTTAATAAAATCAAAAATATTTCCATGAAACCTTACCAGCATTACAATATAAGTATTAGGGGGGGGGGGATTCCTAATAAGAAGGTTAGGAAAAAAAGAATGAGCAATTTCATTTGGCATGCAAGAGCAGACATTATCTGAAAAGGTATTGTCGCAGTTAGCTCCTCCTCATTTCCTTAACCTGTCAACAGGGGTCTCTCTCTCCCGGGAGTATAAATGCTGGCTGACCTTTCGCCTCTATCTCTCTTTTCTCTGCTTACGCGCACGGGCGAGCAACTACCGCAACTCAGGCCGTGGGCCGCAACCTCGCCAATTGAGGCGAGGTATATAAAACTGTCTCTTAAAATTTCCAATATGTGAACTCTTATACACAACCAGCGTTTCCCATATTCTGGGAACACGCTAAAACAAAATTCACCCGTACGGACATTCAACTCAACACACACACAATAACTTTCCATACAGACACTGTAACATTTTATTCATGCCTTAAATGTATTTGTAATTCGTGTATTGATCTATCAGTTATTAATATATAATTGTTCGTATACATGTATATCGGTCTTGTTTGTTTCTTTGGACTCCATTAAAGTCCAACATTCTTATGTAGCTGGACCGGCCAGCGGAAGCCTTAACCTAGAGATAACTCATCTTCTCTTCTCACATCGCATGGTCCACTACAGTATAATGGAATAAAAAAAACAAAACAAACAAACAATTTTCCTATGCAGGACTTCTTGTCATGGTTCTAAAATCTTTTTTCAAAACCTGCACAACTAACGCAACAACTGAATAACAAAAAGTAGTAATCACTGGTAGCTCCTAGCAGCTTACAAAACAAAATACATTATACTTTGTATTTAAGCTTACTGATTGTGTGCCTTGCAGTAGAGTAATGGTTCACAAAATAGCTTCTACTGTAGCTTCAATAGTTTCAATTGCTGAATGAATCTCTCTGGCCTTAGGAACAGAGGGGGACATGTGTTTTAAGCTTTGGGCACAATGTTCTTCATCTTCAGGTATGACACAGAAAAGAACAAGGCAAGCCTAATCCTGGGGATTCCAAATCTAAGGCAACACCTCCCCATTGTATAAATATATTGTTTTGATATCTGCTCTGAGGAATTTTTGTCTTTGCTCATATGTATGCATGTTGTCTTTCATGTTAAACCGACGATGTGTTACATTCCAGTTCCAATTTAAATACAAAGTTCAATCCTCTTTACACCCTACACATGTGGCCTTTTGCCAGACTTAAGTCTAGTACAGTAAGCTATTGTTAATCCAAATAAAGTTGTATACAACAGCAAAAGATTAAATACAGCCTAACTAAGGTCATGTCACCTTCATTCTGCATTCTTGATATTCAGGGTCAGGCAACTCAAAGAAAGGGGTTACTTGGCCTGGTCAATTGTTGAGGCAAGAGTGAAAAGTGGGCTTTATTTTGGTAAATAGAGTAAAAAAAAAAAAAATTAAAAAAAATGAATACACTGTAGACAACTCTTGTGACCGAGGGCCACAGCCTCGCCAAGATAAGCACTGCTGCTGTGGTTTCCATAGGAAGTAGGTTTTTACAGGGAGCAGAGTTGCTAGTTTTGAATTGTTCTTCTCCTATACTGGTTGACAACCAAAGCTAAGGAATCTAGATTACATTGCTATTAACCCCTAGAGATGTATTCATACCTTTCCAAACAGCATTTGAACTAAACACTCCAGTCCTACTTTCCGCACCAATATCCACTATGCTACATCTATGCAGTGTTTAGAAGTGTGCAGAGAAGTATTAAAAAATCTCTCTGAAGATCATTACCAAAGCTCAGCTTAGTTTGATACAAGGTCACAATAATGGAGCACTTCAAAGAATTTATACTATGATCCACTTTTTTTTTGTGATGGCTGAAGAGGAAATGAAAAGAAGAGAATAAAAAAAAAAAAAAAAAAAGAATAAATGTTTAAATGTTTGCAGATTTACAAGAATTGTTCTCTTTTAATCATCTTCGATAACCATTTTTGTCTTCCATTAGCATGGCTGATGATAACCTCCAGTAGAGTCACTCATTGCGCCTTCTCAGGCTAATGTTTTCTGGAAGTGTAAAGATTACATTGAATCAATTGCTACGTCTATTGCTGGGAAAGTTAGTTCCCTGTGTCAGGCTAAACAATGTTTCCTGCAAGAACTTATTTTACATATTTATAAGTCTTTCATTTGTCCTTGCTATGAATATTGCTGTTATATCTGGTCTGGTGTTTCTGTTACATATTTAGAGATTTTGGATAAAATCAAAGAAATATCTGCAAGGTTATTAGTTCTGACCTGGCATCTCGGATTCAGTCTATTTCCCACCACTCTAACGTAGCTACCCTGTGCCTTTTCTATAAATACTTTATATGAAAAGATTACTTAACTTTTTAAATATCAATTTTTATCCTGACATCGATGTTTCTTAATAAAATTTCCAGTCATCACGGGTAGCGTCTTTGAACAGTATTTCCATTTTTTCACGTCATTCCACGACTTTTTCAATCTGCTTTCTTCCCCCATTTTGTACACGTGCATAGTCATGAATTTAACATTCTTTTAAATGTGTACATTCAGGAAATTTTGTTTAGCTCTTTCATTTTTTTCAGCTGTAGATTATTCTTCTAGCTGTAAATTTTTTTTCCCCAAAAGGGGAATTACGGTTCAAATCCTGCCAGAGAGCACATATTTTTCTCTAATAAGATTTCTCGAATATTCAAGCCGGTAAATGAAAATAAATATACTGTTTAATAAATAAACAGAGCATTTACTCAAATAAGAGTATCCTCTAAAAATAGCATTTAAGTAATGAAAATCTGTCAGATTTTCAAATTAATAAATAAAAAATCCATTCCTTTCATGTGAGTTTAAGATATTTGCACATTAAGTGCTGGTGTTAATAAAATAGTGCTTGATGTAAGATAACAGAACTATTATTAAATATACATTTTTTTTTTCTCTCACCAGTAGCATGACTGAGTTTCATGCACAATGCAATCTTCAGGTAATGAGTAGAGACTGACCGTTACATAATTTAAATTTTAATAAAATATCTGGTTAAAACAATGTTGGCACAGTACTTATAGAAAAACTTAAATAACCCTAACTTATTAAACAAAAGAAATGAATTGGTCATCTAACACTTTCGGTCCAGCCCTCTGACGTCTTACTCTCTGGGTTGAGGTGTCTACTTGGTCCTAACCGAACTTAAGGGAGTGACCGTAGGTCCCCTGAGCATCCCTAGATCATTCGACCAGTCCACTGGTTTAATTCTGCTTCCTGCCCACGTTGTGTTTGGTTTGATCCAGAAAGCAGAAGTGATGTTCATCCATTCACGGTCGACTGAAGATGTAGACACGGCTGGAGAGTCTGTGCTAAGAAATTTAAAAATGCACCTAAAAAAAATATATATCTGCAGAAAGCCGGACAAACAACTATTCAATGGTTGAATTGTTAATGTCTTTTATATAGCAGAAAAGAATAGTATAGAAAAGAAACGGGTTACAGAAATGAAAATAATTGATGTAAAAACTCATACACTGGATTCTAGACAGAGAGAGAGAGAGAGAGTGGGTTGTGATTAGCTTGTTGTGAAATCACCTCAGAACGATATACAACTCTTGCGATGGAGAGATAAAGATTTCTGTGTGTGGCTGAAATTTTATAGTGCGTTCCTCCTCAGCGGTAGTTACAGTAGTAGTAATCTTTGTGGTAGCAGAAGCATTGGTACTTATATCAACAGTACATGATAGCGGGGGTTTTGTTCCAATCCTGACGTCACTTTCGTACTTCTTCAAGCCTTCAATTCAACTCTGCACACTTCCAGTCTCCGATATCTCTCCACCCAGCTTGACTGCACTCTATGGCAGACGAGCCAACCACTCTTTGATTATTGTAGCTTGTTCGACATTTCCGTTTCCAGTGGTTGTAATAATAGTAGCAGTAGTAGATGTTGGAGGAGTAATTCGCTTCTTCGTACTTATATCAACAAAATATGTTAGCAGGCGTTTGGTTCCAAATCCCTGACATCACTTCCAGTCTCCGATATCTCTCCACCCAATTGACTGCACTTCTCGTCTGCCTTTCTCAGCATAACTACGCATTTATATAGATAAACCTGGCTGATCATAAATCGACCCTTGGTCTGCACTCAATTATCACAAGTGCTACTGTCAACCCAAAACCATGTGAGTTTCAAAGTTCCTCATAGCTTTAGTAAGCTCTATTTCAAATTTTAACCAATAAAAATTACTCTGATCATTTGTCTTTGTAATGACCCAATTCCAAATGGGCAAGATCAGATTTCCCATCCGTAAACAAAATTGATCCGATCTAATTTCGCTACCTAGATTCACTCCTATTTCAATAAAAAAAAAATGTGTGTTTGTGTGTGTTTCCCAACTCTCTCTCTGTTACAGTCACATGTAAGTATAAAAGTAAATACCTGTTGAAATATGTTGATCCAGATTAATTTTTACTGTGGATTATAACATTTCATTTTGTTTATTTATCTGTGTTAAGCATATAGCCTTTCTAGAGTTATGCGTCTACATGAATACAACATTTTAAGAAACGAAAAACATTAATCTGTTTACCTGAAA
>OZ038510.1:44567699-44675199 GCA_964036315.1 Acanthosepion esculentum
ATGCATGCATATATACATACATATACATGCATGCATGCATATATACATACATATACATGCATGCATATATACATACATATACATGCATGCATGCATATATACATACATACACATGCATGCATATATACATACATACACATGCATGCATATATACATACATACACATGCATGCATATATACATACATACACATGCATATATACATACATACACATGCATGCATGCATATATACATACATACACATGCATGCATATATACATACATACATATACATGCATGCATATATACATACATACATATACATGCATGCATATATACATACATACATATACATGCATGCATATATACATACATACATATACATGCATGCATATATACATACATATACATGCATGCATATATACATACATACATATACATGCATGCATATATACATACATACATATACATGCATGCATATATACATACATACATATACATGCATGCATATATACATACATACATATACATGCATGCATATATACATACATACATATACATGCATGCATATATACATACATACATATACATGCATGCATATATACATACATACATATACATGCATGCATATATACATACATACATATACATGCATGCATATATACATACATACATATACATGCATGCATATATACATACATACACATACATGCATATATACATACATACACATGCATGCATATATACATACATACACATGCATGCATATATACATACATATACATGCATGCATATATACATACATATACATGCATGCATATATACATACATATACATACATGCATATATACATACATACATATACATGCATATATACATACATATACATGCATGCATATATACATACATATACATGCATGCATATATACATACATACATATACATGCATGCATATATACATACATACATATACATGCATGCATATATACATACATACATATACATGCATACATACATATATACATACATATACATATATACATACATATATACATACATATACATATATACATACATATACATATATATATATACATACATATACATATATACATGCATACATACATATACATGCATACATGCATACATACATATACATGCATACATACATACATGCATATACATGCATATATACATACATACATACATACATACATACATACATATAAATTGCATTTTCTTATTCTCATTGAACTACTGTTTTGAAGAATACTAGTTTGGTACCTGTCACTTTGCTGGCAGCAAGAGTTTGTCCATTTAAACTACTACATTTATTAGAAAACAGATTTTGTTTAAATACAAAAGGAGTTTTAAAAAAAGAAAAAGAGAGCTGTATTTTTTGGTTTATACACTTTCCCTGTTACCCAGGGGTTGTCAGCCACAAAAGTAGAAATTAGCCCTCATAACATAAATGTATATTTCATTCAGATTTGCTTCCAACTTTATGATTCTATTGTTCAGCCCAAGAAAAAGGATTGTCCAGACTAACTGAATGGAGAATATACTATTCTTATTTCAGACTCAGTCAAATTGTGCGTATGTTAGTGCATGTACTTGTGTATACATTAAATGACACACACACACACACACACACACACACACACACACGTAAGTCACACTCACATAACACAGACTTATGTATTACACACACACATGCGAAGTCATACACAGATTGTGCACGTGCAGACAGAATCAGCTCTTCTTTTATAATGTAGATAACCTTAGCCTTTTTATGTTAATTTTGTCATTAAAATTTAAAATCTCACAACACAGCTGGTTATCATGAGCACAAGACCCAAGTTGGAAAGCACTGGTCTAAACTATTGTATAATTATATCACCAAGTAGAAAATGGGAGTTGCCTAAAGAATTGATTTCATTTTTGTCATTAGGAAAGCTTAGTTCCAGCTATAAATAAATATTTTAAAAACCCTGAATAAAAGAAAGCATATCATTTACAGTTTTAAATAGAGATTTATACAGTTAATATTGAGATAAAGATATATATTTTTATATATTAAGAACAATATCCGGGATAAATTTATAACAAAATGGAAAAGTTTTCTTTCAACTCATTTCGTCCTTTCGACCTCATCAGACTAAATTTGTTATGATGGTGCAGCTACACATGTGCACGAATGAAGCAATAAGCTAAAACTTGAAAGAGGAATTTACTTGATCACCTGTAATAATTGTCACAAAAGATACATAGGTGAAATCTCAAGGAATCTAAATAAAAGATTATATGAACACAAAAGGGACATTTTACAAAACAATACATCAAATCCATTGGTTGCCCACCATAATGAGACTGATCACAATTTTGTATTAAAATTTCTACTCTGATCAAAGGAGAAAACAATTCATGATGATGAAAATGTCTAGAGTGTGCCTCGATCACAAGGTCATCTAGAATAAATTTGCACCCTGGCTATTACATTTCACCATTCCTGAATTTCTATTACCACAATGTGGGATATCTACTAACAAAAATGATGAAAAAGAAAAAGAATCTAAATGAAAATGGCTAGAGAAAAAAAAGAAAAAATTTAATTTAATTTAAATTTCCCTCATTCATGTAGTTGTATCGATGAAGTCCTAAAGGACAAAATGTGTCACAAGAAAACTTTTTCCACTTTGTCATATATTTTTCCCCCCAATACAGTTAATGTTAGTAATAAGTAAAAGGCTGTATGGAACTTACTTAGAGCGTCTTTGCAATTTAAATTTAAGGAGTGAATACAAAGTAATAAAGGTTTCTATGTTTGAATAATTCTAAATAAAATAAATTATTTATAGCAGGTGTGTCTCCAAAACAGTTAATGCCAATCCCAGGAATCAATAAGACATTTTTGAGTTAATCAATGAACATCCTCACATTACACCCTTTAGTAGACTTCCAGTAATCAGCAGTGAAATTTCAATGGTCAAAATTTGTTCGAACAGAGTATGGGTTCAAGACATCCGTATACCGTAAACCAACATTCACCGGACAGTACCTTAATTTCAACTCCCACCATCCATACAGCCTAAAGAAAGGGATTGTCCGCTGCTTACAACACCAAGCAAAAGTCATAAGTGGCGACCCAGAGACATTAGATAAAGAATTGGTCAGTATAAGCAGTACCCTACAATGTAACAACTACCCTGAGTACATGGCAGCAGCCCCAATAAACTGGGATAGGCAGGTACAAGAGGAGGACAACAACACCCAGAAAACAATCTGCCTGCCTTATATAAAGCAGTTATCAGAGAAAATACAAAGGATCTGCAGTTCATATAACATCAGGACAACCTTCAAAAGCTGGACAACACTTTGCAGATACCTCTCCCGAGTAAGACCCCTCTATTGAGGAGAACATGACTAAGGACTGTGTGCACACCATCCCATGCAGCTGTGGAAAGAAATATAAAGGGGAGACAGGCCGCCCCCTTATCGTAAGGCTTCAAGAACACCAAAAAGCTGTAACATGAGGGGGAAGTGGAAAAATCAGTCATGGCTGTCCACATATGGAGAGAAAAGGTAGATCACCGCCCTCTGTGGGATCAGGTTGAAATCATAGACAAAGAACATTGAAAAATTTGTAAACTTAAGGAATCAGCACATATGCTAGGCCACAAAAATCTCCTGAGCCAACCAAGCATAGAAATGAATACAATATGGGAACCAGTAATAAGGAGTGCCAGAGAAAAGCAATAATAACAACAAATATTTGGAAAAAAATTGCAATGATAACAGCAAAAATTGCAATATGGGCACTGGTAAAAATGGTTGCTGAAGACATTAGGTTTATAAGTCCCAGAAATTCATACACAGGTGTCCTCAAGAACACATGACACAGTGGATAAAGGTGTTGGTTAGATCCAGTGACAGGACCCAAAGAGTGTGAGTTAAGGCGGTGGAGGACTTGGAGAGGGGAATTAACAGGAGATAACTGACATCCATTAGACATGGCACATGGAACTAGAACAGTCTACCCAGCGAGCGAAATAAACCATTCCGACCACCTGAAGAAGGCCGGAGTGTACAACGGCCAAAATGTTGTGATAAATATGTCAACAAAGATGAGGACGATAGTCCAAACAATGTAAATAGTGTACATAATACCTCATATAGACAGACAAAATTTGTTTTCCTAGGAAATTTCATACGATATAAGTAGAAAATGACAACTCGGCTCCCGGGTCTTTTCAGGTGGAGGTTTATTTCTGGTTTCCTGTTTAGGATCCAGTTTCCAGTTCTTTCTAAAGCTTACTATTTATTTACACTTTTTTCCCCTCAATAGGTTTGCCTATCATCGGTTCACACTCTTTCCCAATATTCTGAACAAGAATAGAGGTTTATCTCTTGTTTCCTGTTTAGGACTGTGTTTCTCACCTCTTCTAAAGTCTGATTCAGCTCTATACTCCTAACGCTTATTCTTTCCCTATGCTAATATAAATCCACACAGTAATCCTCTACTTTGAGTGGTTCTTCGGCATTGTACTGGGTGAACATTACTTAAAAAAATAAAAAAAAAAGAAAGAAAGAAAGAAAGAAAGCCCTTTTTCTCGTGTTTACCCTGAAAAAAAATGGAATCTACACTTGAGAGTTCCCCTCTTATAAAGAGAAAGTAAAATTTTTGGGTTTACAGTTTCCATTTTGGGAGGATCATGTTGAAACACCAGTTTCCATACGATAACCGAAGTTAAGCAACATTAGGCCTGGTCAGTAGTTAGATAGGTGACTGCCTGGGAATATCAGGTGCTGTAAGCTTAGATATGCAGGTGGTTTAAAGGGCTCACAGCCATATCATGTTGAAACATTGGTTCTCGTACAATCACCGAAGTCAAACAATGTTGAGCCTGGTCAGTACCAAGATGGGTAACCACTTAGGAATATCAGGTGCTGTAAGCTTAGATGTGTGGGTGATATATATATTGGATGTCTGGTTTCCAGCCATATTACGTCAACACCAGTTCTTGTACAATCACTGAAGTTAAGCAATATCAAGCTGGTCAGTACCTAAATGGGTTACCACTTGGGAATACAAAGTGCTGTAAGCTTGAGTATGTGAACAGTAATGGATAATGGCTTGGAATTGTTAATTGGAGAGTTGAATCCCAATTCTAGTAGGGTTTGCACAAATGGACTTGGGAAAGGTATGAATCCACTGCTTCTCCCCCAGCTATGGGTTAATTAGTAAGATAACTAAATCATTATTATCTAAAAAAAATAAAAAATAAAGCAGAGTACAAAAATAATTAGATTTGGGCATTAAATAACCCAGTATCTATTTTTTGCTTTGAAATTTCAAAATATCTCTGCCTATTGTTGACAATTGATTTATTTATTTTATTCAATCATTGTCATTTGCAGATCTGAGAAAAACAGATTTGACTGAAATATTTTAAACATGGATTTATACCTTTGCCTACAAATGAAATGAAGCCAATTTCATGCAGAGTTGCCCAAACAAGGATTTTATAACATATCCCAGTAAATACTGTGTTACTTTGCTACCAGGTAATAAAATCTCACAGAATGTTTTATTATGCAAAATAAGAGAAAAAAGGTGGTGTTACATTAAATATTTCTCTTTTTTTTTTTTGTACCTGATAGAAAGTACCTGCATTCGTTTGCATACCACTGAACATTAAGAAAAAAAAAAAAAGACAAAAAACAGGTAGGGAAATTTCAATGTGGTTGTGAGAAATTTCTTTGGAATCATTCTCATGAATAAAATAAATAGATTCTCAATCACTAAAAATCTCATACATTTTCTGTTATTTAAACATTTTTGTTTTGAGATATATAAAAAGATAAACTTATTTCTCCTTCACCTATACAGACAAATTAATACTGTAATGGTTGGCTGAGCATTAATATAAAAAGTTTTTAGTATGACTAAGTGGCTAATAATTATATAATCATCACTTAGTACTAAAATAATCTAAATACTTACATGCACCCACCAGGTCTGTTAAGCAATTGTTCACCCATTTAATACCAGCAGAGAGTAAGAGAACTAAATGATGAAATGTTTTGAGTAAAAGAAAAAAACCCTGCACAGGACATGAAAATGGTATCTGACTTCCAACTGAGTAACACTATGGGAGAGTGTTCATGGAGGTGTATATTCAAAATGGCTGGATATGTTCTCAATCAGTAGTTCTCTACCACAGATTCTATTAAGTGTGCTGCAAAATATTGCCACGACATCCATACAGGGATGAGCTTAGACCACAGCACCACAGCAAAATGATGTAGTACCCCTTAAAAAAACAAGCCATGTCCATGGCAATTTTTGCCTTAAAAAAGAAATCTTTTTAAAAGAGAAAAAAAAAAAAAAAAAAAAGAGAGAAAAAATAAGAAAATTAACTCATTTTATCACCGCAAAAACTTTTCTTGGAATTCAAAACAGTGCCCTATCATGAAAACCTGAAAATATATTCTTTCCATGTGTGCTAGTTTCATTTTCAACCAAAACAAGACATCTACCGGCTCCAACAGCACACCCTACCAAAATGCTGAAACGCAAGAGAATACTTTCTGAACTATCAAAAGAGGCGAAAAATGCAAGACTTTGGAAACCTTTTTCAAACAAACAAGGTAATTTTTCTCCCTTTTTACAAACTTTAAAACTTTACAAGAAAACATTTAGGTCAACCAATTTTTCCGCAATATTTGAATAATCGTAAATCTGAAAGAGAATCTGTTTTCCATAATTTTTGATAATAAATGAGTTTTTCGTTGTTTTTTTTTTTAAATCTTTCAAAACTTAATTCAATTGTCTCGGTTGTTTTTTTATTAAAATAATAATTTTTGAATTTGTTTTTCTTTTTGCGACACAAAAAAAACATTAAGAACGAAAAATGTTGTTTTTCTTAATAATGTGGTCAAGGGGATTTTCCAAGAAAGAAATTGCACTAGAGGCCTATGCAGATATATTTTCAAAGAAAAGAGATGAAAAAAAGATTTTTTTAAAAATGTTTGACTGCAATGTATCATTGGCATTGCTAATAATTCTCGTCATTTTCATCTATGTCATTTGTCAATAAAAACATTTGATTTTTATTTTATCAATTTTTAAAGATTTTACAATAATATTACTTTTTTTTTTACAAATAGAAAACACAAATTTTGCAAATTCTAAAAAAAAAAAAAAATTGCCACGGTACCCACATTTTTAAAGGGTCCACCAAGGCAATATTTTCCTGGCTCTATATTAGGCTAAAAAACCCATCCCTGTACATATGTGTGTGTGTGTGTGTGTGTGTGTGTGTGTGTGTGTGTGTGTGTGTGTGTATAGTAATGGTATAGTGTTAATATTTGAATAAATGAAGTATTAAACTTTTTTTCAAATAATTCTTTTCACTATTCTTTATGTTATAAATACTTTGTTTTAATATTCATTTTTAAAAAGTATTTTATTTTTTTTAATTTAACTTTTAAAATTCTCCTTATTTGAATAAATGAATATTAACCTTTTTTAATATAACTGTATTCTATTCAATGTTCTTTGTTTAATTCAAAATATTTACAATGTTATATTGAATTATGAGTTAATATTGTTGAAGTTTCCAATATGCAGCATTGAGCATTTGAGAATAATTTTCCAATTTTTTAAATCTATGGTTTAATTTCATAACAGTTAAAAATGTATACTCCTTAAAAATTTTGCTCAGTGTGACCGCTATCCTCATCTTCATTGACATATTCACGTTTCTGCCATTGTACACTCCAACCTCCTTCAGGGGATTGGAATTTCAAACTGAACCCTTTATTCCATCCACCGGGGTAGAAATGTTTCAGTTATATCCTTTTGACTCAACTCTCCAAGTTTTGGTTTTTGATTGTAGCCTGGTATCGAACTCAAAGTCTTTGTGACTAGTTACTGAATCTAACCACTGGGCCATTAGGACATCTGTGTATGAATTTCTAGGACTTATAAACCTAATGTCTCAGCACATTTTTTTTTTTACCAGTGCTCATATTGCAGTTATTCTATTATTACATATTTTTTATCAGAGCTCATATTGCAACTTTTTGTTGTTAGCCATTGCTTTTCTCCAACACTTCTTATTACTTGTTCCCATATTGTATTCATTTCTATGCTTGATTGGCCCAGCATGTGCTGATTCCTTAAGTTGTCATATTTTTCAGTGATGTTCTCTGTCTCTAATTTCTACTTCATCCCACAGGGGGCAGTGATCTCCTTTTTCCCTCTATATGTGGTCAGCTATGCCTGATTTTTCTATTTACCCTTGTATTACCGTTTTACGATGTTCTTGCAGTCTTAACTTAAGGGGGCAACCTCTTCCTCCTTTATATTTCTTTCCACAGCTGCATGGGACTGTGTACACACAGTCCTTAGTCATGTTCTCCTCTATGGGGGGGGGGTCTTACTCGGAAGAAGTGTCTGCGAAATGTTGAACCACTTTTGAAAGTTATTCTGATGTTATATGAACCACAGATCTTTTGTATTTTCTCCAATAATCCCTTCACATAGGGTAGGTAGAGTGAAGCTCTAATGGATAAAGGCATTGGTTAGATCCAGTGACTAGACCCAAAGAGTTGTGAATTCAATACCAGGCTACAGCAGTGGTGAACCAAAACTTGGAGAGTCGAGTTAGAAGGAAATAACTGAGCACCCAGAAGAGGCATGGCACCTGGAACTAGAACAATCTACCCCGGTGGACAAAACAAAAAGGATATGTTCGAAATTCCAATCACCTGACGAAATGTTGTGAATATAGCAGTGAAGATGAGGATAACAGTCCGAATAATGTAAATTCGGTAAGTAAAATGGTTTCTTATTACTACAAACATCATATTTGTTGGATACACCTATTTGAGTAGACATCCCTATTTTTATTTTTTTTATTTTCATTTGGAAACAGTGTGGTTGAGGTCTAAAAGCATGGGTTTTCAAGGGGGTTCCATAAAGAAAAATGTGCCCTATCAGACAGCAGGCTTTAGACATGCACCCCACTTTATATAGAAGAAAAGTCACCGTATATGCCTTTCTCTCAAATATATGTGTGTGATGGATAAATTGTCATCTAATTTACACAAAAATGAAAATAAAACTGACATCTCATTTTAACAGATATATTTACCAAAATTACACAAAAATATCTTGAAATACTAAGGAGTAAATTTATTCAATAAAATCACTAATTGTCTTCAACCACTGACCCCAGATGACTTCAGAATCTCCTGCAACTCTTCTGGACAGTCCTCGTTTAAGTTGATAAATGCTGTCATAATCCTTGTTTTCAGTTCATCTTTGGTGATACAAGGAGTTAGTCTCTCACTCAACTACGCCCCACACATAATAAACAAGAAGTTTGTAGTTTGGCTGGATGTAAGGGGTGATGTGGTCGCAGAAATTGTCTGACAGCTATGACTGGGTTCTCTTGCTTGTGTGGCATGGTCCAGCGTCCTATTACCAGACACAGGGTCTTCCAGCAGCCACCCTCCAGGACGGCACTACCTCCTCAGGGCACTTGGTATAGGCCTCTTTTGAGTCCGAGGCCTTCACCAACAAATTCGGGAGTTCTTTCTTATCAGAATGATCAAAGTGAGTTTTCTGAGCTGCCATACCTTTGTAATCACCATTAGACTCATCCAACTTTTTCCAAATGCTCTGCACAGTTCTCAAATCAAGACCCAAACACTCTGAAATGTTTGTATTGGCGCTTCCAGTGCAAATACCGAGCAGTACAGCATGCCGTTTCTAAATTTCTGGCATCATGGTGCTCTTTTTCTCACAGATGGTGCCCAACTGACCCTACTTTACTGTGCAGTCAACAAAATCAAAAACAATATGCATGCGTGAATTTAAAAATATAAATTGGCGACAATTTACCCATCGCACCTTGTTTGTACGTGTGTATTTGATCAGTGACATACTCCATAGCAGAGTTACTATAGGCACATTGAATCTAACAATGGTTTCTCATACCGAGGAAGATGTAAATTTGAATCCTGTCAGAGAAAACATACATTTCTTTCATAAGATTTCTCAAATATTTAAGCTGATAAATGAAAATAAATATACTATTTATTAAATAAATGGATTATCTACTCAAATATAGGTATCCGCTAAAAGTAATGTTTAAGTAATAAAATAAAATTACATATATATATATATATATATATATATATATATATATATATATATATATCTATAGCCGAGTTCGGATTCCAGTCAAATCTATTACATTCACTTACATGCTAATACTCTTGGGAAAGGTATGAATGCTCTTCTTGTCTATCCAGCTATGAGTGAATAGCAGGACTGACTGGGTTCTACAGCCTTGCATGGCAACTGGCCTAGGAGAAGGACAACTCTGAATTCAAAACCTGCAGCGGGTTGTTTGGGGACCTTGTGGCATGTAGTGCACCAGGTCCCTGCATTCGGCCCTTCAAAAAGTGTGGTTGGTTCTGCACAATGCCTTCACCACCATAATCAAATCATATGTGCTGGTGTCTAGACTGTCGTTTCCAAGGAACTGATTTGCTTGACCCTCATATGTCGAATACAATGGGAGAGTCCACTATATATATATATATATATATATATATATATATATATATATATTTTTAGGATTGGACATTGTCCGACAATTTATTTAAAGACATTTATATTATGTTTAACGTTTTTTTATAGATACAAGTATTTAAGCAAATGCTGTTTTATAATAAACAGTATTAAATAACTATATATATATATATGCAAGAGAGAAAGAGAGACAGTGTTAAAAGCATAGTGGTACTTAGGCTGAAGATCACTCAGAGGCATAAAATTAACAATTATCATGCAGTATTTCTCCCTATATTTACACTATATATTCTTGACTGACACGCCTTAAATGTGACCACCAGGCATCAGATCTTTTTTGAATCCCCATTTGTCAGATAAATTTTCCAGCATCCCCGTGTGTGTGTGTGTGTGTATATATATATATATATATATATATATATATATATATATATATATAAGTTATTCCTCCCATACACACACAGACTTTATTTCATACAGGTGTGCACACAAGCATTCATGATAGACCCTCCACAACAACAACAAAAAAAAGCATACATGCAATTTATAAACAAATAACTTATTAAAATTTGTTTCTCATAAAAATAATTTTTTTTTTTTTTAATTTTCTGCCAATATAAAGTGGTTCACCTCCAAGTGTATAAAATTAATTATGGTTTGATTTTCTTAAATTGCTTTATACTTCAGACTTACAGGTTGTTAAATTGCAGAAAAGAAAAGAAAGATTCAGTAAGCCACTGGATATCAATGCAACAGTCAGTGCACTTAAGCGCATGGGATTTATATGCAGACTCACTCCCCATGGTAAAAAAAAAAAAAAATCCTGCAGAGAGCGATATATATATATCACACCCACACACAGTAGCATGCAGAAGGCAGTGAAGAGGGTAGCAGAGGGGGCAACAGCTCCCAGGTATCCAATGAAAGAGTGAAATAAAAATTTAGTTTATATTTTATTTTAATAAAATTTTTATTTTAGGTTTCATCTGTTTTTACATATTTAAAATATCTCCTTTTCTCACATTTCTCAGTACTAGGCACTATAGGCTCCCCCCATACTCTTAGGGGGCATATAATCAAGAAGTTGGTCCCGGGCATCACCACACCTCAAAACAAAATGACTCAGACAAATGGGCTCACTACCACTATGACAACCTTTATAATTAACCTAAAGCTGTGTTTACATGTGCTCTTTCTGGTAACACTCACATATCCGTTTCCATGACTCTCCTAGTTTAAATGTAGCACCTTGATTGTTAGTAACTACTAAATCAATAACTAATAATCAATAATTGTTTTTAACTTTGAGAGCCATTAATACTGGTTTGACACTCAAATTTCTTTGCAGAGACAGGCTGAAAACACTAGTTATCGTTTGACCACTGAGGTTAAGTAAGCATCAAGCCCAATCAGTACTTAGATGAGGGGCTGCTTTGGAACACTGGCTACTGTAAGCAACCTCCTACACTCTATGTTTTGCTTTAAATAATTCCACAATGTGTTGATAAGCCGTATCAAAACAAAACAATCTGTACAATTAGCATCTAAGCCAATTCACTCTTCAACCCTCACCAGATACAATTAATAATAATAAATGAAATAAAGATAGACAAAAATATTTGCTTATACCAAGATTAAGACCACCCCATTTATTGATTTTTCACACTCACCACCTCCACAAAGCTGAAACACAAAACAGTAATTATTATAGTTGGTTCAAATTTGTATTTGCATGCTTTTATGATTCTTCTTTTATGTGCCATGTCCCTTCAGGAAGTGGGTGATCATGGCTCTCCACGATTTCTTATCCCTTGTATTGCTAATCAATGTTTGACTTATTACTATCCATCCCTGTTCAGAAAAAAAAAATGAAATAGAAGAGAGAAAATGCTCCATTTTTCCTTTCCAGAATTACCATGTTCCGTTCTTTGATAAACTTGATTTTTTTCTTTTCTTTTGAAAAAGGTTTTATTTAAAGTCTAAATTTTTCACCCTTTAAATGATTTTGTGATCCCCTTTTTATTAAACCACCACCCATGTTTATTGCACAAGAAAACCTCCCCCACACCCAATTATTAAGAACATTTGTATTAGGCACCTAAGAGTATGCAATCTCACCTGCGATCATTGCAACCAGACACTTTTTGAAACTTGGAATCTTTCAGATTTCAAAATGGGTAAGATATAGGATAGACAAGTTGATTGTTAGAAATCAATAATGTCCCTGCAGTGAACCGTGTAAATATTTACTTGAGTGGGTTTAACTTAATAATAATAATAATAAATGAAATAAAGATAGACAAAAATATTTGCTTATATATATATATATATATATATATATATATATATATATATATATATATATACACACATACACACACACACAAAAAGAGAAAAAAAGAACACGCTAACACTAATAAAAAGAGCTCCCAACTAGTGTATAAATTAATTACATGAAACATAGTATAACGATAACAAAAAAATTAGAAAATTCAGTCAATTGCCAAAAACTCCTGAAGAGTGTACTGAACAATTACAGAAAAGTTTGTCTACAAAGCTCTGGCGTTGAGGTACTGAATATAACATCAATCAGCTAAATGACAAATTTTATTTTTATTAATCATATATATATAATTCAAATAAAATTTCTGTAATCTAAACAGTTTGTTCTGCAAAAACAAATATTTGGTTCTTGGATTTTTTTGAGGTTTCAGATAAGATTGTAGAGCTGTGTCATTTATCACTCTTCAGTTTCATTACATAAATTGTCTCCACACCATGAGGCAGTAGTTAAACATCTAGTCTCATCAATTATTGCTCCTCTAGTGAATTTGATCCCATGCCAGTCCAAGCTAACTTTAGTAAATAGAATTACATACTATAATGGAGTGTTTCCAAAAGAGGGCCCCGTAAATGAGGTCCATGGACGTTTCTATTATTGGCTTCATGCCATAATGAGGATCTTGACAAAAAGGAAGAAAGGACACTATTTTTAAACACAAAATTAAAATTTTCAACAAAAAACCTGATTTGCTAAAAAGAGGATAAATAGATTGCTGAAATTTTTATACAAAAGTGGAGAGGGAGTCTGCAAAATTAGATATACATTAAGTATTATACCAGTATTACAAGTATCATAATATACCAGTAGTATACAATATATTATTATTATTATTATTAGTATCATACACTATATTATACCAGTATTCTTTCTATGTGTCATGTCCTTTCAGGATATAGGCAATCATGGCTCTCCACCTCCCTCTATCCCTTGCAGCTCCCAACAATTTTCTTCTTTTCGTCAGCTCCCTCAGCCCACGTTCTGTCATCCACTTGCTTAAAGCTGCTAGGTATGTCATGCATTGTTTTCCCTTGTCTCTTTTTTTCTCTATTTCAACCCGTGAATATCAGTGTCTCCAGGCCCTCCTTCATTATTATGTGTCCCAAGAACTTCAGCTTCCTCTTCCTGATGCTAAGGATAAGCCTCCTCCTTGTTTGCATCCTCTCTAAGACCTCATCATTGCTCACCTGATATTCTTAGCATCCTTCTGTAAAACCACATCTGTCGCCTCAAGTCTCTTCTTCATCTTTGAGGAAATCGTCCAACATTTGCTGCCATAGTGGTATTAGGATTCATTTAATACTAGAATTCATTTAATTCATTAAAATCATTTTTAATATTTTTATTTTTGTAATAAATAATGTGCGTTTTGAAGGTAAAGAAGAGTGTGTGAATGATAGAGGCAAACAGTTTGAAGACTTGAGGAAGTGATATGTTTGTATAATTGTTTACACATTTTGTTTTTCGTTACTGTATACCTACTTTTGCACACTTTTCTTTGAAAAAATGATTAACAAATGCATTTGTATAATATTGTGTGTATAATATTTCATAAGATACCACCAAAATCCATGTGCACTTTAAAAATTTTGGATTTTAACCTACAAGAAAAATACCAATAAATTGATGCTCAAAGTCTGAAACTTTTGCCAAGATTTCCCCACTTATTGGCACTGAGAAGTTTGGAAAGCCCTGCTATAGAGAACTGGTTAACAAACTTGTCTTGCAAATCATTAGTACTGTAGCTGTTAAATAATAGTTTCGCAGACTATCATTTTTTTAGGGAGAATGGAATCTGCTTGAACTTCCTGAGGTCGACCTTCGAGGTTAGATACAAGACAAAATAAGGAAGTCGATTTTGACTGACTGAGCCGGTGTGGGAAAGGAGATAGATATAGAAAGGTTTTGCAGGAAGTTGTTTCCTAACAGCCAAACAATGTACATATGTTTTCTTTTGTGTACACATCAGCGTCAATAAAATAGTTTAGTTAAAATTCCATGTGTTGATGTTCTTTTATCTCTGGACTCAAAACAACTAATGATCACCGGACACGAGAGAAGAATGCAACTTTATTACCGAATTGGCACCATTGACCCCCACCGCAACATCGCGACAGACTAAGCTTAGCTCAGGTAAAAAGTTCAATCTCTAGGTCAGGTCAGGCAGAAGTATGAACCAGTTGTAGAGGCAGATTGACATCATGAGGAAGAATTTGATTCCTGTGGAACAACACCAGACATGACCAATATATATAGTTTATGGATCAGAGAAAAAGTTTACAATCAACATTCCCAAAATGAATGCCAAAACAGATACCTAAAAAATGCAATGAGTGACCATTAAACAAGTGTGAAAACAATGACAACAGATAAGGGAACTGGACCAAAAAGGACATTTTTAGATTTATGGAAATTTAAATACAGGGTGTCCACAAAGTCTTTAGACAATTTCAAAAAGTTATTACAGAAAACTTAAAGATTGCAATTAAATTTTTGTTGCATATTAATGTTAAAGTACTTTTAATGATATTAATAGTTTTATTAACTCTTTTGCTCTTATGTTTCAGACTGCTATTAATGTGGTTTTTATGTTGAAGTCCGCAGTTAAAGAAATACCAGATGTTATCCCTAAAAATGGATGACAATGACTAATGTCTTGGTTTATCAAAACAAAGTCAGATAGTCAAACATGAAAAAATGACACAGCTAACTATGGAAAACAAGCTCCAGCCCATCAGTTTGATTTATGGTTTATTTTGTTTTACAGTATATCAACACCTCAATGGGTTATTTAATGCCAACAAGATTTTTAAGAAAAGTTCGTATGAATAGAATATGTATTTCTTTGCAAGAAATCAGTTTGTAGATCAAGTTTCATTGACATATTTTTGTAAAGAGGGTTTTTGTCAAGAGTCAAATGTATTGCTGGTAATTTTTTTTTTCAAAAATGTATTGCTGGTATTTTTACTAAAAAAAAGTATATTTTTATACTTTCATAGTGTTTTGACACCAGTTTGGGGTTAACTATTTGCCCATAGCTGAGACCCTAACAAGTGCTACCACCCGGGGTCAAGGTGAACCTGGGAACAACAGCAATAAAGGGGTGGCTCCATGCTCCTCAAAACCTCCTGATCAGAAGCCTTGCCGCTGGATGTAATTTATCGTAATACCCGGGACGATCCAGCACATCAGTAAGTTCCAATGACTTTGTGGATGTCCTGTATTATGATCATTCCAGTGATCCCATGTAAACATGCAACCAGTGTCCTCCTTCAGTTTCTTGCCAACTGGACAAATCATCCAATAGTCTACGTCAGTGTAACCAAAGACTGAGAAAGACTCAGTGGATGTTTGCAAAAAAAAACAGAAGATGAAATATCTCTACAGTGAAAAAGGAAAACATGAAGAACCCTGGTTTTAATATATATTTGGTTATTTATTCACAAATTTGCCCAGCACAGTGTGCGGGTAGATAAGTGACACTTGGGACATCTTTGCTGCTACTTTTCTTCTCTCATGACAGACTAAAAGATCAGCTCTCCCATTCAGCCAGTGGGAACAACTGCCTTCTTGACCATCTCTGACTGCAACTGTCTTTACATCTTGACCATCTCTGACTGCAACTGTCTTTACATCTTGACCATCTCTGACTGCAACTGTCTTTACATCTTGACCATCTCTGACTGCAACTGTCTTTACATCTTGACCATCTCTGACTGCAACTGTCTTTACATCTTGACCATCTCTGACTGCAACTGTCTTTACATCTTGACCATCTCTGACTGCAACTGTCTTTACATCTTGACCATCTCTGACTGCAACTGTCTTTACATCTTGACCATCTCTGACTGCAACTGTCTTTACATCTTGACCATCTCTGACTGCAACTGTCTTTACATCTTGACCATCTCTGACTGCAACTGTCTTTACATCTTGACCATCTCTGACTGCAACTGTCTTTACATCTTGACCATCTCTGACTGCAACTGTCTTTACATCTTGACCATCTCTGACTGCAACTGTCTTTACATCTTGACCATCTCTGACTGCAACTGTCTTTACATCTTGACCATCTCTGACTGCAACTGTCTTTACATCTTGACCATAACTTTCTGAGTGCCTACATAAATCCACAACTGAAAACCCCTAACTTCCATCCAAGTGGAACTTGATTCTGAAAGTTTTAATTTATTTTTTGGTCTCACTTTCTTTTCCCCAACTTGTGAACAGTGGATGGCCACATTGAAAAGTTTACTGTTGGACATAAAACATCAGATTATTTAGTGGTTGATAAAATCATTTAGGACCCACTTCATGGGTATCTTGATCATAACCAGGCTACATTGTGGCACACCAGAGATATATCTACCATCATCAAAGCCTATTTCACCCATGATGTTACAAATGTTTGGAGCACGTTAATAAATAAAAAATGAAAAAATAAAAAAAAATAAAAAATACACACTACCAACCTCCAAGTCCAACTATGGTAAGCTTTTAGTATTCACCAATGAAATGAGAAACTTACCTGAAAAACAAAAGCAAAATTCATTCATTAATTTCAATTGTATAATTACATCAAGTTATCAATAATGCAGTTATACATGTATTTACAAAATGGCAAATAAGCTACTATGTTTAAATTGACAAAAAAAAAAATTTTAAAAATGATAAAACAAACTTACTCCCAATGGTTTGCAATCTGGGTTTTATATACAAGACAATATTTACATTATTAATACACAGGCTATTGTCCCTATCTTTGTTGATGTTGTTATTACAACATTTCTGCCATCATGCTTTCCAGCCTTAGATACTTGCCAATCCCATTTAACCATCAGAGAATTTTAAAGTGAATCCTTTATTTAATCTTCAAGGGTAGATTATAGTGATGGTTCAATTAATCAGAATCAAGAATTAGAAATATCCGAAGTTTTTAGAGTATTGGAATCAGAGAATTTTTAGCCTAATTTCTGATTCCAAAAACAATTCTTTGGAATTTTTTTTTTTGCTTAAAACTTAATTTTCCATTCCTGGTAGTAATAATAAAAAGATATAAATATTTATTGATTTTAAACTATCAGTAAAAATAAAATCTATAGATCATAACACCTAAACATGGTGTAAATTTATTTTAATTGTATTAAAAAATAAAAATAAAAATGTGCAAGTTTCTACTCAGTTCTCGAACTTTCTATAAATTTCACTAGTTTAAAGTCAATTTCAGTTCAAAATAAAATTTTTATTTGTAATTTGTTTTTAAACATTGTTAATTCACCCATTTAATATTATGAATTATTAATTTAATAATTATAATCAAAACTATGTAATATAAACACAAAATGAATTCACGTTGTTCTGCCAGGCTGTCTTTTAAGACAATTTTTTTTAATTAATAGAAAAGAATAAAAAAAGTGTTGTCTGAATTTAAAAACCAAGAAAAAAATTAAAATCTTATATAAAATTTTATTTTAAAATTCAAATTTTCAGTTATTCTTAAGTAAAATTAAAAATAAAATTCCATATAAGGAGTTTCAATCAGCACTTAATCTAAAGGATCATATAAGAGTGGTGGTAGGCATTTGCGTTACCTTTGATTCAAATGAATGCATGGAATTCCCGCCAATGTCACATTTGATTTTTTCACATAAAAAATTGACCTTGTGTCACAAATTCCATTACACTTTTTAATGTAAGTAAAACAAAAAAAAAAATTTCACTGAAAATATTTTCACATAATTTGTTTTTGTAATAGTTTTAATTAATCCATAAGCAATAAACTTTAAATGAAGTTACTGATGAAAGTAAAACTTGGGATACAAATGACAAAGCCCCCAAAATTCATAAATGCATTGGAGAAATGATTGCAATTGACCTGCAACCTTTTTCTGTTGTAGATGACCTTGATTTTAAAAGACTATTGAACGATATGTCTGAATTACCAAATTCCTTTTTGAAAGTATATAGAAGAAAATATAGTGCAAGATTATATATGGAGTAATGGATAATGGTGGAGTAATGGATAATGGCTTGGATTGAGGAATCGGAGAGCTGAGTTCGAATTCCAGTCGAATCCATTACATTCACTTACGTGCTAATACCCTTGGGAAAGGTGTGAATCCTCTTCTTCTCCCTCCAACTATGGGTAAATAGCAGGACAGACTGGGTTCTATAGCCTTGGATGGCAACTGGTCTAGGAGAAGGACAACTCTGAATTCAAAACCTGCGGAGGGTCGTTTGGGGACCTTGTGGCATCCGTTGCACCAGGTCCCGGTATTCGTCCCTCCAAAAAGTGTGGATGGCCCTGCACAAAGCCTTCACCACTATAATCAAATCCTGTGCAGGTGTCGGGCTTTCAGTTTCTGGGAACTGATCTGTCTGACCCTCATACGTCGAGTTCGACGGGAGAGTCCATCATATATATATATATATATATATATATAAAGAAAGTTAGAAATAAGATACAGGAAGAAATTAACCCTGCTACTCATTTATCCCTGACTAGTAATGGCTGGGTTGCTAGTTCATCAAATTTATTCTTTTTAAGTGTAACATCATCTCATTGGATCATTGCAAATATTGAACAAAAAAGCACAGTTCTAAAAATTACCCCATTAGAAGTATCACATACTGCAATAAATATAAGTGAATGTATCACAGAGACAGTACAGCAACTTAATATAGTAAAATTCATGTTCCCCTAAGCGATAATGCAGCTAATATGTCAGCAGCAGCTGTACAAGCCCAATATGAGTCATTATCTTGTTTTCTACACACCTTGCAGTTGACCATTAATGATGCCATCTTTGCACAAAGGTATGTGAAGGATATGCTATTTGTAAGCAAATGGTTGGTCACTTCCAATCACTCACCTGCAGCTTTTGCAAAGCACCAGGAATACCAGAAAAAAGTTAATTTACTAGATCATAAATTTATTCAGGATATCCAGTCAAAACGGAACAGTTAGTATTATATGATGTCCAGAGTAATTGAACAAAAAAAAAAAAATGCTCTTATCTCATTTTTTTTTTCTTTTTTTTTTTTTTAAGCATATCACCCCAAGCAAGGCTGGAAGCCACTAGTACGCAGGGGGTTACAGAAGGTTTGGAGGAAGAGCAGATAGGAGTGGGAAAGGAGAAGATGTGGAGAAAGATAGTGGATCAATCAAGGCTAGGGGGTTACAGAAGATTTGGAGCGAGAGCAGATGGGAATGAAAGGTGAAAGGATGTGGAGAAGGGAAGAGGATAGATCAAGGCAGCTGGAGATGTCGATTGACGTTACACTTAAATAGTTGGAGCTTGTATTTGTCAGGGAAGCAGGAATAAGGAAGGGAGTTCCACAGGCGAGATGTGCAAGACATGAAGCTATTGGAGTAGAAGAGACGTCTACATCTAACAGTTTCAACGGTGAAGGGGTGGGAACGGGATGCCAGCCTCGTGGGACGTTTAAATTCATGAGGCATAGGAACCAGAGAAAGCAGCTCCTCAGAGCAATTACCGTGAAAGTATTTATAAAAAAGACAGAGCAAGGCAACGTCGCGTCTGTGAGAGAGAGACTGCAGACGAGATGACAGATCGGGCCAATTGCAGTGATCATGCAAAACCATATTGTTTAGAATTCCACCAATGGAAGATTTTTAGAGAAATTACTGCAAATACTTAAACAATTCATTGATTGTACAAATTTATTAAGTAATAGAGAAATAACTCCGCCTTATACTACACATTAAAGTCATTTATGACTTTTTTTTAAAGAGGAGAGGAAAAGTGACTGTTTGATGTGTTAGGTTCAACCCTTTCGGCATGAAAAGTTTCTTTTAATGCTAGATTTAGCAGCTACTTGGAAGACAAAAACCTTATTCTAGCAACATATCTTGATCCCAAGTTCAAGACTGATTTCCTTGAAAATAACTACAGTGGCCTTCTTAATGACGAGGCTATTGCAGAATGGTTCACTCAAGATATCTATTCTATAACCAAAAGAAAAACAAACACCTCCCCAAAGTATCACAAGGCAAGGAGAATGACTTGTCTGAAGAGAAGTGATAATGATAATGACTTTAATTTCAATTTTACAAAGTGCCTCACTGAATTAAAAAAAAAAAATGAAGAAGGAAAAGAGGAGCCAATGTGTATGAGAATACAGGATAAAGCAGTGAAACAAGCAAAGAAATATTGTTATTAAAACTGGAAATGGCAAAATATATTGCATTAAAAAATATAAAAAGTGATGGTCATGTTTTTCAGTGGTGGAATTCAAATAAAAATGAATTTCACATCATGGCACTTTTAGCCAGGAAATATCTATCAGCACCTCCCACTTTTGCTGAAAGTGAATGGTTATTTAGTATTGGAGGTAAGATTTACTTACCAAAAAGAAATTGGCTGAAAGACGAAATGATTATGTTAACGAGAGATGATTATGTTCTTACATTATAATTTAAGAATTTTAGGACTTAAATATGAATAGCTAGGTATTTAAGTGATTTACTTAAAGAAATTGTTCTCTTTCACCCAATTTTTTAAATAAAAAGGATATCTAACTTTATTTCATAAGCTTTTGTATTCATTTTGCTACTAAATGTTTTATTAATAAATGTACTTTGTTCATTAAGTTTCCCAAACCAACTGAAGGGCCTGAAAATAATTTTAATCATTGTAGGTATCGGAATCAGGAATCATATCTGTTGTGGCCTTGTTAGGGCCTGAAATAAAGACACAAAGAGAGGAATTGAGTTAAACAAATATATTAAGAGAAACAGTGATACAAATATGCAAACGAGAGTGTTACAGCAAGAATATTCGGTCTGACTGTCAGAGCTGACTGCTGGAAACTTCTCTCTCCAAAAAGCAGTACCTGCTCCTACTTATAGCTGGGAGAGTCCATGCATGCATGGGTAAACTACCACGACAATATCAGAATCAGAAATTTAGAACCCTATCGGGAATTGTATCAGAATCAGTAAAAAAAGAATCAATATTGCCCCATCACCATTATATTTATGGGTTAAAGTGCCCAATATCGGGGATAGAGGGGATGTAAATATAAAAGCGGATACTGATGTCAATATCCAGCACCAAAAGTGTGTTTCATGTTTAAACACAATCTTCATGGCCTGAAGATTACGTTTTGTGTATTTGTGTGTGTATATATATATATATATATATATATATATATATATATATATATATATATATAATAAAATAGGCATAAATTTGATAAAATTGATTCAAGGTATGATTAACTCTTTAATATATATATATATATATATATATATAAATATAGGTAACTATACTCGTGTCGAAAAACCTTCGAACTCTTGATTTAACAACAGCCAAATCAATCACGAAGGAAAAGAAGGTTTTAAAAAAAGAAAGAGCCAGGAACATGAAAGTCTGTCGAAAATAATCGCACAGATACAGGTTCAAGGCCCAAAGAAAAAACCCCGATACGAGTAAACAACTAACTAAAGAGCTCAATACAAGCGTAGAGCAAACCTAGTCAAACCTAATGAGCCAGACACACCTACCAAGGTTTCACTTAGGCAGATCGTCAGGGTCCTGACGATCTGCCTAAGTGAAACCTTGGTAGGTGTGTCTGGCTCATTAGGTTTGACTATATATATATATATATATATATATAAGAATTGTATCAGAATCGGTAAAAATATTGGTATCATCCCATCACTAGTAAACTGTTCTTGTTCCACTGGCCATGTCTAGTTTTATTTAGTACTGATCAGTTATTTCTCACCCTGCTTTCATTGAGCCCAAGTATGCATTGCCCATCCCAGAGAAATAAATACTCAATCAGAACTAGATGTGATATCCCTGGACCTAGACAGCAGAATGAGAATAATCGACCCCCTGAATGACAGAACGACAATAATATTTGTTATATTTAGTGTCATGAAATGTGACTGCAAATGTAACAATTAATATAGGATAGAGGTTATTAGATATTACGTCTACCCCATAATAATTGCTGCATTTAGAAACTGTAGCACATGTCTTATGAAATTATTTCCTACTAGAGTGAGTTTGATTCTCATTGGTAACATACTATTATGGCCTTGAGCTGTTTTAGGTTTATTAAATATAAAAACAACTACTTTGTGATTACATTAGTGGGGAGTAGTGGTTGGCAAGTCTCCCAGACAAGGCATTGTTTATATAATTCTATGAATAATTCAAAACAATTTTCTATCAGTGCAAAGACATCAAGAGATGTCAGTTAAAAAGTAATTAAACTACTTGTAGATAGAGATGAAAAAGAAAAAAAATAAAGAAAAATATTTTAAATAGTAAATTTTTCGCAAGTGAGCCACCCAGATGTCCCACCCTAAGCACCTACCCTCACATAAAAGATTACCACAAATAAAACCAGGAAAAAGAAAAAGCTTGGCAAATTTTTAGTTTGCTAAGTAAACACTTTCTCTAAAATTGCTAACTAAAAAATAGAAGACAATTTCCCCAGTATTTCAAAGTAATAGGTTTACATTATAAAATTTGGTAATGTGTTCAGAATAGAACTAGTAATAACCAAGTAATGTTGGTCACATTTCAGAATATACTTATGATAAATATACCAAGTGAATTTCAGCTTACTGTTTTTATTAGAAATAGTTCCCTACACACAAGCCACCAATTTGCCACTAGGTGACATGCCACTAGCGTTTGTCGCTGGTGGCTTGCTGTTGGACCACTGGCATGTTCATCTCAGCAATGTTACCACTGGCGAACCGCTAGAGGCCCACCACTGGCTGCCAGCAGAGGACCACTGGCATTACCATTGGTGGCCCGACAGTGGGCCACTAGCGTCCTGCATGTAGGGTTACAATAACATTTTTGGTATTGTGAGACTTTATTATGCAACTAGAGGGTTATTCATCATACAATAAATATACATGTATATACAATGCAATGTCCTTCCCTTCTCTCTTCTATGGATGTGAAGCAGACCAAAGGAGTGAGAGAAGCATTCTGTCAATTGATCATTTTGGCATGCCATTCTCCAAGAGATTCCTGCAAACTCTGAAGAAGCCTGGCATTAAAAAAGTTAACATTCAAAGAGAACAGTCCCATTGCACATCTTTGGCATTAGTCACAACTATTGAGTTCCATTTGATTCATTACGCCTTCTCACACTAATGTTTTCCACTAATATGAAGTGGGAAGATTAAATTGAATCAATTGATAGGTTTGCTGCTAGGAAAGTTGGTTCACTGTGCTAAGCATTTTTTCTATCCAGAATCTATCTTACACAAGTCTACAATTGAATATTACTGCCAGATCTAGTCTGGTGTTCCAGCTATATATTTTGAGATTCTTGATAAAATTAGAATCTGCAATGTAACGTAACTTCTCAGTTTCTTTTCCATAAATATTTTCATGGTAATTATTTTAATGAGCTTTCCTCTTTGGTACTTCGATTGGCAGTTAGGTCTCATCATTTTGCAATTTAATGGCTAGATATAACCATAAGTTCTATGTTAACAGTTTCTTTTCTCACACTTCTTGCCTGTTGAATAGTAATCCATTGGTATAATCCAGTCGAGTCCTATTAACACAACATAGAATTTCAAATATGTTAAAACTGACTCACGAAAGAGCGCTCCATGTTTATTTTCATTAAACAGAGCAAATTTTCTTTACAATTGGAATTAAGATACCTTTAATTAATGACCATTTTCACCTATGAATTTTAATTTTAGAATTCGCAGGATTTTTCAAACTTTTTATTGTATCAGTTTGTAATGTACTGTTTATTTGGAGAAAGAGAGAGAATGTGTTATAGGAGACTTATGCCTTTTCCTTCTCCCCATACCTCCAAATAAGTCCCTTATAACATACCCTCTCTTTCTTTCTTTCTCTAATTAAACAGTACACTACAAACTGATGCCATAAACAGTTTGAAAAATCCTGTAAATTCTAAAATTCGTAGGGGAAAATGGTCTTTTACTAAAGGTATCTTTATTCCAATTGTAAAGTGTATGTATATATATATATATATATATATATATATATATATATATATATATATAAAGTTGTAGCGTCTGTCTGAACAAGGGAAAGACTCCTAGGATATTGGATAAGTATATTTTATTTTGATCAAAGTTGGTCCACTCCTGAAATTTTTTTCTCCTTTGATTTAAATTAAATTTAAACAAGGGAATAACTCCTATCCAAAATATAGGAGAAATCAAAAAGATGAAGTTCACATCAGCAAAATCATTGAGTAATATTGAAATGCATAATTTTTTTTCCCAACAAATTATAACAATGATTTAAAATCAATCATCATTTTCTTACAAAAAAAAAGCTGTGTGACATGCAGCAAGGTGCGGGTAATTTAGCTAGTATTCTTATAATCATCATCAATCATAAACATTCTTATAATCATCATCATCATCATCCTTGTAAGCATCATTATCATTATTATTCATAGTGCATTTCAGTTTGAGGTGTTTACACAAATGCTGACATTGAGGAAAGACATTTGCAGTAGCTATATATAGAAAGTACAAACTCATACCGGCTGGCTCTGTGCTCCCCAACCTCAACAAACGTCTTAACCACCCCCACCCCACCCAACCTTACCATGCGTCTGTTGTTATCTGGTTACTAACAACTGCACTATGTGAACGACTCAGATAAGTACTGTTCATATTACAAAATGAAAGTTTAAAAAGAAATCAACTATTAAAAAAAAAAAAAAAAAAAAAAAAAAAAAAAGATACTTTGGAAAACTGCTGAATTGTAACTAAGGTCAGACTTCTTAATACAGTTGCTGCAGTTTGGCTTCATAAGCGTCATGAAAACATGTGCCTGAGCTGATGTCTACAACCAAAATTAACTAGGTGCCATAGCAGGCAGGCCTACTTGAAAACAAATGCCTAGCCATTACATATTAGAAAGAGAGAGAGAAAAATGAATTATTATATACACATTTTCACTACTACTTTGGCTTGTAGATAACAACAAGGAAAAAAATATTTACACCATACAAGTTTTATTTGGGAATGATATCTACATATAAAATATATATAACAAAGAAAATGTAATTAAAATATTAAAATATTTTCTATTAGTAATAATCTAGCGATAAACAGCATATACACCAGCTTAAAATGCTAAATAAAAGGCAAGAGTGTAGATCGCATACCAAAGTAGATTAATGACACGTAGATAACAAACCAAATTTTGTACCTTATGATGTATAATGGAATATAATACACACATATGATTTGGCAATATTTATGGCAAAGAAGAGAGGAAAAAAAACATTAATTTGTGATTAAATTCATAACTGCTTTCTTTTCACTTACACACACTCACTCAACAAAGCTTTCGTAACAGCTGGTAAAGTTAAAATAGTTTCAATCTAAACAATAGAATAATAACCTAAAAAGTATTAAAATGCCCGGATTGCTCCAGAACATGAATTCATCTTACAAGTTGATTTTTGAAGCAAGATAATTTTTTTTAAGAAAATGTTCATTTTATTACAGGGAATACAGTTATGAAACCAATTCTCAGACTATTAATAATGTAATGAATTTGATCCTCCTATAATACAGCACCCATTTGTCCTTGTGCCAAAATAAATTCAAAACTATATAAAAACCGATACACACATGTATATAAAGCAAGAAGTGTGTGTGTGTGTGTACAGAGACACACACACATGTATATAAAGCAAGAGGCAAGTGTGTGTGTGTGTGTGTGTGTGTGTGTGTGTGTACAGAGACACACACACACACAGTGCGATGGATAAATAGTCACCTAAATTACGCAAAAATGAAAATAACACTGCCATCTCATTTTAACAGATATATTTACCAAAATTACACAAAAATATTTTGAAATACTAAAGAGTAAATTTATTCAATAAAATCACCATTACCTTCAACCACACCCTCTAGACAATTTTAGAATCTCCTGCAACACTTCTGGATGGTCCCCTTGTTTAAGTTAGTGAAAGCTGGCATAATCCTTGCCTTCAGTTCATTTTTGGTGTTACAAAGATTTTTGTTGGCCTTTCACTAAACTGTGCCCCAATAATCAAAGGGGGATTGCAGATTCAGCTGTTAGATGGCCAGATGTAAGGGGTGATGTGGTCACAGAAATTGTCTAACAGCCATGACTGGGTTCTCCTGCTTGAGTGGCACGGCGCAGAGTCCTGTTGCCAAACATAAGGTCTTCCAACAGCCACCCTCTTTACCCAGGGCAGCACTACCTCCTCAAGACATTTAATGTAGGCCTCTGTATTGAGTCCTCAACAAATTTGGGTGTTCTTTTTTTATCAGAATGATCAGAGTCAGTTTTCTGAGCGGCTGTACCATTGTAATCACCATTAGACTCATCCACCTCTTTCTGAATCCTCTGCACTGCCCACAGATTGACACCCAAACACTCTGAAATGTTCACATTGGAGCTTGCATTGATGTTTCCTAATTTCTGGTGGATTGAATTATGTCATAGAGATTTATTTTCCTCAAAGATGGTGCCCAACTGACCCTACTATGCTCAAAATCAAAAACAAACAATGCACAAATTAAAAAATTAAAAGTATAAAAGGGTGACAATTTACCCATCATACCCTGTGTGTGTACATATATATATATATATATATATATATATATATATATATATATATATATATATATATATATATATATATATATATACATGTTTGTTTTTTGTTTTTTTATAATTTTATAACATCAGCAAAGTGACAAATTTTATCTGTATGAATACTATATATTAATTTGTTTCACCCCCAAGTAAGGCAATAAAGCCACTAAGACACAAGGGGTTTATGGGTGTGGAAGAATTAGAAATGAGAAACTTTACTAAGAAGTAAGAACAAAAGGAGTAATCAGGAAGAGAGTAGAAATTGACATTACATTTAAATTTTTGAAGATTAAAGTTGGTTGGAAAGTATGGAACCAGAAGAGTGCCACAAGCAAGAAAAGAAACTGTCAGCATACAATTTACAGTTACATCTAACCAGTTCAACTGTAAATTGATGAGATCTCTATACCAGTCTAGTACTGCGCTTAAATTTAAAAAAATTCTAAGTACCCTACCAAAGAGCTCATCCAAATAATTGCCATGAATGTATTTATACAACAAGCATATGATGGAGGGAGAGTGACTGAAGCTGAGATGCCAGATCAGGACAAATAATACTGCTGATTCTTCTTTGGATTTTATCAAGGAGATCTAGATAAATAACAAGCACACCAGACCATATATGACTGCAATATTCTAAGTATGGACAAATAGTAGAATTATAAATATGCAAGATTGATTGATTGAGAAAAATTACTACCGTTTTCAAATTTAATTAAGGCAACTGTTTTTATATTATCAATGTGTTATTCTTTATCAGAGTGTTAGTCCTGGGTATGACAATAAACTACATCCAGCAGCAAGGCCTCTGATCAGGAGATTGGAGGTTTTGAGGAGCCTGGAACCACCTCTTAACTGCTGTTGTTTCCAGGTCCATCCTAACCTGGGTTGGTAGCACATGTCAGGGTCCCAGCTATGGGTAAATAGTGACCAACCAAAAAAAAAAAAAAAAATTATGAAAATAATATAATTTTATAGTAAAAATACCAGCAATATAATTTATACTAAAAAATGACCAGCAATATAATTTATACTAAAAAATGACCAACAATACATTTTATACTAAAAAATGACCAACAATACATTTTATACTAAAAAATGACCAACAATACATTTTATACTAAAAAATGACCAACAATACATTTTATACTAAAAAATGACCAACAATACATTTTATACTAAAAAATGACCAACAATACATTTTATACTAAAAAATGACCAACAATACATTTTATACTAAAAAATGACCAACAATACATTTTATACTAAAAAATGACCAACAATACATTTTATACTAAAAAATGACCAACAATACATTTTATACTAAAAAATGACCAACAATACATTTTATACTAAAAAATGACCAACAATACATTTTATCTGTAGTTGAAAGCAATTTAGTTGAATCCATAAAATTGTGTTCCAATATTTAGGTTTTGGCATTAAATAATCCATAAAGGTTGATATGTCCACTTAACAAAATCAACCAATATTAATCCATATAATATCCTATAATTTCTTAAATCAAAATGTATTGCAAAATATAACTTACAAAACTACAATATGAAACACACATCTCACCACTTTGAGTAATTATGCCCACACAAACATGTATATGCCCAAAAGCTGAGAATCATCTACCATGTATTCAATTGTGAAAACAGAATAGCATATTTTTATAACTTCAAAGCTTAAAGAAAAAAAAAATTAAAATTTCCACATTAAATGACCCATGGGGAGTTGATATGTCGTTAAAAGTATCAATTATCAACATACATACAAGACTTGCCCAGGAAAGGTCCAACCACTTGATATTAAAGAGAACAATTACCCAGAACATTAAGCCCTTTTAAAATAACCCACTTAGGACCTCACACACTTATCCCAGCACTGCTTTGACATATTCTCCTTGATCTCGTCCATGGCTTGGGGACAACCTCTCAACAACAATTTTATCTTTCAAAAGTGGCAAAGTGCCAAATCTTGACTGGAGATGAGGTAATGTTGACAAAGATGGATGATGTAATGTTTTGCCAAAAATTGTGCAGACAACATGGGTCGGCAAGCACATTCTCATAATGAATGTGGCACAGTTGGTATAAAAGCTCACTCAACAGTTTCACTGCTGAATGAGTAAACCCACAGGAGAATGTTCATGCATACATTGTAAGATCCCCTCTGATTAGTTGCCTAGTTACATAGCAAGATTTTCGGATATTCTCACTAGTTGAATACAATCCAGAGACTATGTATATAACACTGCTTTCACGAAAATAATTTAAAAAATCACATATTTGTGGAAGGCTGTAGAATCTTCTGGCCAAAAATTAGTTAGCAAAATAACAAAGATAAGGATACCCACTGATTAATATTTCTATAAGATTGTTGTGTGCTTCAAGAAACTAATTACCATATGCTGTTAAAATACGTTTGCTCTTTCAGTGGTACTGAGCATTCCTTGTTACCATAAGAACACATTTTCACATTAGCCAACAACATTCAAGTCTTGTCATGCAGATACAAATCTAAGTCATCATTATTATATATGATACTTTAAATAATATACAATTAATACTGTTTTATATATTACACATGCACACAAATGTGTGTGTGTGTGTGTGTGTGTGCATATGTAATATATATAGAGTGTGTGTGTGCATGTATAATATCTATATGCATAAGCATGTGTTATATATGTGTGTGTATAATATAACTTTAAAAATCAGGTGGCCAGTAGATTCAACTGACCTGATTTTTAAAGTTAAAAGCTTTACATGTTATTTTTACTTTTATTTCTTTGACATGTGTATTAAGCACATTTTAATACCACTGTTTTTCCTGGTCTGATTCAACCCCGACCGTATATATATATATATATATATATATATATATATATATATATATATATATATATGAGCATGTGTGTAATTTATATATCGGGTGTATCAAATATTCTTTTACAAACTTTGGGGACAGGCTCCTCATACCAAAACAAGGTCAAAAATCCATATAAACAGATGTCCGCAAATCCTTTTTGAGTTATTAAGTTTAAAAATGTTCGCATGATGTTGGCATGTAGACTATGTTACATTTGTCATTCATGTACATTTATGTCTAGCCTGTCTTCAGTGTTGTAGTGAGTTAACGGAGACATGTTCCATTTAACAATAGCAGGATATTCATATCATGAGCAGGCAGATATGATTTTTACATACAGCCGTACAAATGGTAGTGGATGTGAGGCCCAATGGCTGTATCAGATTACTTTTCCAGACTGAAGGCAACAGAGTCATCCAACCTTTGCTGCTGTTTATCGTCACACTGCTGAGACAGGATCCATGGCACCACAAACTATAGATCAAGGAAGAACATATTCTATATGCTGTCAGAGACAATCCCGGTATCAGCACAATTCCAGTGGCCCTAATATAGCACACATCTCATAGTACCACATGGAGGGTATTTCAAGAGCAGCTCCTGTATCCATATCATTTACAACATGTGCAATGTCTTTTGCCGTCTGATCACTCATCTGGGAAGAACTTTTGCCGATGGTTTATTGCACAAACTGCTGTTCCATTGTTTGTCTCTTCAGCCTTGCTTACAGAGGAGGCAATATTTGGAAGAGATAAAATAACAAATTTACACAACCAATATTTAAGGGCAAATTGAAACCCCCACGGTACAATTCAGGCTAGACATCAGCATCAGTTTAAAATTAATGTGTGTGCTGGAATTGTAGGCGACTGTCTGGTAGGTCTATATGTTCTCCCAACACATCTTACAGGAGCTGTCCACAGGGACTTTATTTCAAACACATTTCCAGACCTGCTAGGAGATATACCCCTATTAACATGAAGACACACAGGGTTCATGCATGATTGGGCTCTAGCACATTTTAGTCACATTGTTCACAATGCACTGGCTGACATTTACCATGAAAGATAGATAGGTAGGGGCGGACTGGTTCTATGGCCTGCACATTTCCCTGACCTCAATCATTTGGATTTTTATCCATGGGGCCACCTAAGACAATTGGTTTATGCAGCAGACATTAATAATGCTGAAACGCTTCATCAACATGTCATGGGGGCCAGTGAAACCATTCAACACAATATGGGAGTATCTGAAAGGGTCTGCCAGGCAATGATCCAACAGAAGCATGTGTGTAGAAGCAAACAAAGGACATTTTGAACATTTGCTATGAGTTGCTGTGCAGAGGTACAATGATGGCCTTTTGGACATGTGTTTATATGGATAGTTTTACCTAATTTTGGTGTCAGGAAGTTGCCCCAAAGTTTGTAAAAGTATTTTTCATACACCCTATACATATGTTTATATGTGTGTATACATGCATTATATATATATATATATATATAAAATAGTGTATTTGAGCAGCAATGCCTCTTTTATAGAAGCTTCGTGATTTCAGCTTCTCAGAAGATGGCATCTATCTGGGTTTGAGTGGTGTTTTTACAGGCTTCCAGAGAATTGAGTAGGCATTAAAATAAATAGTAATCCAAAAGTGTAATATCAGATGAGTACAGTATAGGTGCAATAGGACATCCCAACCAAACTATACTAATTTCTGCCAAGTCTGCAAAGAGACACAAGGTCTAATGTTGTCCTGATGGAAAACAACACACATCCAACTAACCAATTCCAGATGGCTTTTCATTCCTTGGGGACAGTCAGTTAAGTGCTATATGTGATAAACGCTTGGACAATCACGTCTCTTTCGATTCATGACTGAAAAGACAGAAGATTTACTGCCATAGAAGGCCATTTATTTCTGCAGAGACTGGTTGCCAACCAAGGCTATAGAACATAGTCTGTCCTACTATTCAACCGATATCTGCGGGAGGGGAGAAGAGAGGGATTCATACCTTTCCCAAGGGTATTTGTGCGTAAGTGAATATAACAAACCTGACTAGAATTTGAACCCGGTTCTCTGATTTCTAATTCCGAACTGATATCCAGAACACCAGAATGCACTTTTGGCAACAGTACTTGTCAGAATTCAACATCTAATTTTGTGGGAAACTGATCATAATACACAAGGCCCTTTCAATGGCAGATATACAGATCCCCTTCAAATGCAGACCAGTATTTGGTATGATCAACAGACTACCTGTGACTATACTTAACAAAAAAAACAACAAAAAAAAAAACCTTTAAGCATAAAATTGCAAATGCAGTCAATTTAACCCCCCCTCCTTTAAATCATAATGCACCCAAACATTGTAACAATTTACATATCTAAGTATTTTCAAAAACCTTACAATGCTTGTAAAAGATATGTCAAGTATCTCTGTAATATCCACTGCTGTGTGACTTGGCTAATTTTTAAATCAGCATTTCAATTTGGTCATCATTGACAACGACAGACCTGTCAGATCAAAATTTCCATTTCTGAACCTAATGAACCATTTACAAAGAGTTACTCTCAGCTATGACATCATTGCCACAGATCTTTCTATGTTGTTCATTCACTGTTCTTCCTTTCCAGAAATAAAAGAGCATCAAATCAGGAATATATATAATCATTTTTGACTCCATTTTCCCTTTTAATAAACAAACACTTAAAATTCACCAGCCACACATGAATCATATAGAAAGATACAGTATTTACATTAGTCGGACTATTGTCCTCATCTTTGTCGCCATATTTGTCACAACGTTTCGGCCACAAAAATCTCCTGAGTCAACCAAGCATAGAAATAAATACAATATGGGAACAAGTAATAAGGAGTGCCAGAGAAAAGCAATGATAACAAAGTTGCAATATGAGCTCTGGTAAAACATGCAATGATAACAGCAAAATTGCAATATGAGCACTGGTAAAAAATGTTGCTGAAAACATTAGGTTTATAATACCCAGAAATTCACACCTCAAGGACACATGGCACAGTGGATAAAGGCGTTGGTTAGATCCAGTGACAGACCCAAAGAGTGTGAGTTCAATACCCGGTTAAGGCAGTGGAAAAATTAGCAGGAGATAACTGATATCCACCAAACATGGCACGTGGAACTAGAACAGTCTACCCCAGTGATCGAAATAAAGGGTTCAGTTCGAAATTCCAACCACCGGAGCGTACAACGACCGAAACGTTGCGACAAAGATGAGGACAATAGTCCGACTAATGTAAATACTGTACATAATACCTCATCTCAGAAATATAGAAAGATGTTGAAATCTCACATCACAGAATATGCATGTCATAAATTTTAGTCATATGTTCAAATACCATCAGTGAAAAAAAACGCTATTCTTGAAACATATATATATATATATATATATACACACACATACACCCAAGTATAGGATTGGTGTATACGGAATAAATTCCAATAACCAAAAAAATACTATTCTTAAAAGAGTGCTCAATACAGAGTAAAGCAAATATAATTTATTTGAAAATTATGACATAAATATGTTATAAAATCACTACAAAAATAGCCATTTTGTTTCAACACTTCTGGTGTCTTATCAAGTGATGGTGTTGATTCAACACCATCACTTGATAAGACTCCAGAAGTGATAAAGCATGCTGGATCAAACAGTGGTTTCTCCTACAAAATGTAATGCAGGTTCAATCCCTGTTGGAGAAGACATTTTCTTTGAGATTTCTCAAATATGCAAGCCGATGGACATAGTACACACCATTTAAGGTAACGTGGCATCTATTTCAAACAACAGTCTACACTATAATAATGTTTGAAGTAATAAAAATATAAGATTAAAAATAAATCCATTAATTATACACAGACCATCACCATCTCTGTTCTCAACAAGTGCCATGACAGGAACATGTCATCACACACATGCTGTTTTTGAATATGTACAAGTCAGTGTGTATGCATTATTGGCACATTAACCCTTTAGTATGCAAATCACCCTATAAATATCGGCTCTCAATGTTCAATCTGCTATAATATATGACAACATCATTATAAATAACGCAAGTCATGCAAACGGTAAGATTTGAGAGCTGATATTTACAGGATGGGTTTGAGTATGTTGAAAGTTAAGGATTAAAAACTGTATTGCTTTAGGAAATGTGTATCATTAATTGGATTGTCAGCATCAAGGGTTAAATTCAGATATATTTGTTCATAAATAAGTCAATTACTAAAATAATCAGGGGGTGATGGTAGTGGAGGACAGAATGAGAAAGAAAAATAACTTTTTAGTGTAATAAAATAAACAGGTAAAATAAACAGGTAAAATAAGTGAATCCTTCCCTAGTTTGAACATTCAACCTGGAGGTAACCAGGCAAGCAGCATATCCACTATGCCAACATTCTTTTACTTGGAAAACATTTTAGAGCGTACAGATACTAAATTGATCTATAGTATAAGTACTGACTCATAAATAAATAAACCAGTAATTTTCTAAAATTTATTTTAATGAAAATTGCATATATTTCAAAAACACATCTATGAAAACTTAAGAATCATACGAGATTAAATTATGCCATTATTTTTTTACATCGTGAGACTTGATCATCATTGATCAGCAGCAAATTAAATCTATTTTAGAATGGGCACCAGACTGAATTCAAATTTCAGCATCTTAAATTGTGTTGGAAAAGTAAAAAAAAAGAACCCAGGGGAAGCAGAGAGTGAGGTGGAGGGAAAGAGAGAGAAGAAAAAAGAGCGAAAAAAAGAAGAAAAAGAGCGAAGAAAAGAAGAAAAAGAGCGAGGAAAAGAAGAAAAAGCGGGAAAGAGATGAAACAAAACAAAAAAAAAACATGCAAATAGCGGAGTGAGAAAAAAAACGTCGGGCAGAAAAGGCAAAGAGCGAGGAGTATGGTAAAAAAGCAAAGAGCGGAAGGGTGAGAAAGAAAAAGAGCAATACATTGCCCGCCCTCTTCAAGATTTTCACCAGTCAATTTTAGAAACAATTTTACCCCAACACACAATTCTCTTGAATGGAGTGAGTGGGACATTTGCCTTAATTTGACCTACAAGCATTTTTTTGTAAATAACTGATCTTGAAATATTTGGGCAAATTATTTTTATAATGGAATTCTTCACCTATGTTGTTCAATTATATTCAATTTTTTTTCTCTTGGAATAACAACCGATGAGACAATACAAAACCTTTATTTAATTTTGGGTAAGATTTTGTCACTTTACGGCTTTGCGCTATGCTTTTTGGTCAATTTAGGATTTGTTGCTTTTCATTTTAAAAGAGCGTAGTTCCCATAGTCCATAAAAATAAAATGTTAGTATAGAACGAAAATAATTTCATATAATATGCACCAAAATAATGCAAATTTAAGATTGAATTTAATTTTAAAATAACAACACTTAGGAAATAAAATTTGAATAAAAAAGTTAATTTACATTACAATATCGTGAAAACGGGAACTTTTTTAGTTGGAAAAAAAAACTCTCAAAATAAATATGTATGAATAAAAATACGATATAGAAACAAATATTCATGGATTGATTGAGTGTTGAACAGAATTTCATTCTGACATTTTTAGCATCTAATTAAAAGATGGGGGGAAAAGTTTTTCCGTCCTAAAACTGACAAAAATGTTCTCTCAAGAAGATAACATAAAAGAACGAAGTAAAAGAACCTGATCAAACAAAAATAAATTGACTGAGTTTTTTTTGTTTTTTTTCTTTCTTTCTTTCTTTTTTTCCAGTGTTACTTTCTTTCCTCTCCATTATTCTAAAATAAGAATTGAGCAAAAAGCTTAAAGCAGGTATCATTGCCTCATAAAAAATCTTCTTTCTCCCGATCCAGTGAAAGAAGTTTTTCTGGTTTCACACCTTGAAAACTACTTTACGTCAATGTACTTCAAAAATATCCAATATTTAAGAAGAGTAAAACAAAATGCAATAAACAACTGGCAAATAAATGTTCACTATTTTTAATTTCTTAGTATTTTATTTTTTTGTTGACAAGGTACAAGGCCACATACGAGAAGCGTCGGAAGGAGGTTCGAACCCAAGGATTCGCTAGCAAAACTAACAGCAGATTTTAGTTTAAAATAAATCAGCAAAGGAAACTCTTTTTTTGGGTAAAAGAAAATTTTTTTTTAAACTAATTCTCTTCTTCATTGATTTTATCAGTCACCCTATTTTCATAATGTATTTTTAAAAACAAATACTGTAAAATATTTCTGGTGTAAAAACCAGTATTCAATATTGATTTTTATTAAATTTGTGGAATAATTAAAATATCTATAAAAAAAAAATCTAAGTGCTGTCAAAACATAGCATTTTTTTTTTAATGTAAAATAAAAAAGTGGATACAAATTGAAAGAAAACTCTTAAAAGGGTTGGTGCAATATTTTTAGCAGTAGTTTGTAACATGAAATTAATAAATGAATTGTTTTACTAGACTTAAATGAGGTTTTTGATGATTTGTTTTTGGTATTTTATGAGAGTAGAAGTAATTAATTAGCAGAGAAAATAAATTTTAATTCTTAAATAGTATTTATTTTTACCGACATAAAAGAAGACTCGCATTAATCAAAGTAGTACCAATAGTAAGACTAAGAGTTAATACAAATAAAAAATGTACCCTTTTCTGAACTTAGATCTAAAAATGTGTATATTTTTAGAAAGTAACTTCAATACAGAATGCAAGTGTTCATTATCGTTAATGGTACAGATACACACACGTGAAATAAAAAAATTTGTTTATTATTGCAATAATAACAAATATTTGAGTAGAGATAAAAATAAGTCCTAAATAAATAAATTTTAAAAAAATAACACCTTAAGGCCGATCATAAATAGAAAGAAACTGAACTGGGGCGAATCACTGACTCTAAAAATTAAATTTAAAAAGTAAAAATAGGCAAATATTTTGTTTTCAGGCCGAGTTTTTGAGGAAGAATAAACATTCCTCTTGGGAGTCAGGCCAACAACAAAAAGTTATTTTTAACGTTTTTATATACTTAAATTTAAAAAATACTACTTTTTATACTAGCATCAATAATGTTAATAATATTTTCATTACAAATGAAGCGGAGGGGGTGCGTGGTATTTTATTTATTATCTACCGCTGAATTTTCCCTCTCTCTTATTTTGCCTCCACCGGCGACTTGGGATTTACGGTTTATATTACCGTAAGTTAAAAATAAAATCTTTTTTTTTCATGAGTTATTTAAGCAACAAAGTAGAATTGTTCAAAGGATAAAAAAATGGCTTAACAGACGGAGACAGTTTTTTAAAAAATGGGGAACAGACTGCTATAGGGTCATTCATATTTTATATAGGTAGGGATCAAGTCAGTCGGTACAATACCTGAGCGTGATATCTGGGGGACAGGGGCACCTGCCCTCCTTCTTGGAGGAAATATGATTTCAAGTACTTTTTTCGGGGGGGGGGGGTATTTTGCGGTTTCGTTTAAGACATTGTAAAAGAAGAAATAACACAAGAAGAAGAAACTAGTTTTGTCCGGGCAAAATGATGTCATGATGATTTACTGAATAGATTAGAGACGAGAGCAAGGAAAATGAACATTTTTTTTTCTCTTGTTTTAGTTTTATTATTGACATCTTTTTCTGCATTTTTTTTTCCTTTCCAGAACAATTAACCAGAAATTAAGGAAAAAAAAAAGTATATATTTTTAGCAAAAACGTATAAAAAGAAAAATGATATCAAACTTACCTTTAAAAAAAAAAATATATATATATATACGGTTAGCTTTTGCAATGAAAAGCTAGGGAGTTGAGGCGGGGGTGGTAAGGGGGGGAATAAGATACTTAGATCTCTAAGAATGTAAAAAGATGAAAAAAAAAGGGGGGAAGAGAAAAAGGAGGGGAAAAAATCAGAAGACGACGATGCACTGTTACGTTTCCATCAAGTGTGATTGATATGTTGGTATTGCTGTGTATATCCTCTGTTCGTTCTCTATGCTACTTATTATTATTATCACTACTACTACTACTGCGATTACTACTACTACTATTACTGATGGAGGAGGTCACCAAAGAGAGGAATATCGAAAACCTACCAAAAAAAGAAAGGAAAAAAAAAAAAGGAAATTAAAAAAAAAGTCCAGGCCAAAAAACCGAGACAAGGGACCCCCCCAAAAAAAACTGTATAAGATGTTACTGGATCACTTAGCTGTTATTTCCCCATAACACATGCGCACATATAGAAAAAAATGCACTCTCATACGTAAAAAGGGTAGACTTTCTCCTCCTTTCCGACAACACAACTAAATGGTATAATTAGTAGTAGAGTTGAGCTTGCTACTAATACGACTACTACTTCTAGAAAAAGAACGAGGGTAGGGAGAAAGTCAGGGATTAATGGTATGTAGCAGTAGCAGCTGCTTTTAAGCACATCTAAAGAAGAGGTGGGTAGTGATGGAAAGATGAAGGAGAGAATGTATGTATATATACAATATATATTGCATATATACGAATTGTGGTGGTGGCAGTAGTAGTAGTAGTAGTAGCAGCAGCATTGCTAATAGATTAAAAATAATGGCACAGAAAAGCTTACGTACGTTTAACAAGTGCTTCCTCTAGAAGTGAGGATCTCTCTAAGCTTGCTAACAGTGTAAAAAATGTACTGTCGTAGTAGTAAGTGTGAATACTAATACTACTAAGAAAAGAACTAAGTCATCTTTTTATTTGTTCTTGAGTTGCTTCCACTTTTATTTTCCGGAAAACAAAACTTATACAAGGCGTTTTATTCAATTAAGAATAGTATATAGTCTCTCAATTCTCCAATGAGTTGACCCGATCTATCTCTAGACCCACATATCACTAAACTAAAAAATAATAATTTCTCGTTTGTTTTTATTTTACTCTTAAATTGCTTCTATTTTTATTTTGACGAGTCCCGGTGTTGAGGAATTATCACTAATCATAGCAAATTATCGGATTTGTTTTATTTTTTTGCATCTCGTATTGGGCAGTGAATATTTAAAAACTGTAATTGCTAAAAAAAAAAAAAAAATTAAAAATCTAACGAGCAGCTAAAATCAAACTAACATAAAGGAAATAAAAATAAGTATGAACTTACTTATCATTTTTATTTAAACAAAACAAAAAAAAAATAGTAAATAAGATATTTTTTCCGTTAGTATCTAGCAACTGATGACTTTTCTCCAATCGAGATAATATTTAATTTAATCTACTTACTGTAGTGTACATACACATCTAGGGCACCTCACTATGCGTGAGGTTAATTAACTGGTTAGCAAGCAAGTCTAGCAGACTATTACTACTACTACTACTACTGTAGTGTATAGTAAATTCAACCTAGTTGTGGCCTTGCAGCAGATAAAGCAAAGTTTATTCAATAAATACCGATAACATTAGTGAAATAAATACTAATAATATAGTTGACCATCAACGAGTCTGATTTTTAACTGTGTTTCTCAGAGTATTGTGCCCAAAACAGAGGTGCTCGCAAAAGTGGGCGCTTCGCCGGGAGGTTAATGGTTAGTCCAGCAGACCTCGACCATTACTATAGTTCCTGAGCACGACAATCACAGGGTGTAATGCACTTGTAGCCTTTGTGCCAACTTCAGCAAATAAAAATATATATGCAATATTTAGTAATTAATTTTATTGTTGTAAATATAAAAATAAAAAAATAACTATCGAAAAAGGCAGGTTAAAATAAACAAATTTTATTAATTACTCCAACTCATAATTCACGAGTGAATTCGGAAGGATTCTTTCAGCTACGAAAATATTGTTTTTCATAATTTTAGCGACTACTATTATAGAATTGTATGCAACACAATTGGTCGTAACTGCTTACTTTTTTTTAGGAAATCGTTTTGCACAATTACAGCTAAATCTGTTACCGTTAATAGCGCTTAATATTGTTTCTACTAACGAATAATAAGTCCACGTTCCAACCAAGAAGGAATTCGAAAAAATCTGGTCAGATTTTGGGAAGTGGGTCGAGCTGAGAACTTTTCTGCACCTACCTCGGACGACAGTAGTAGTAGTATTAGTAGAGAGCCGTGATAGTATTTTTATTTTGGTTTTTTAAATTAGTGCAATTTAAATGAAAGCAGAAAGTTCAAACTGCAGCAAATGCGTTTTTGTTTTCCTCTTCAGTAATTACATTTTTACAATTATTGTTGGACTAGGTTAGTCTGGCACAAGACCATTTACTTTTTAGAGCACTCGGAAAAGAACTAATTTAGCTATGATTCTCCATAAACCTCGAGCACTTAACAACCACTTCGCTGCATTTGCAGCTGCAATGCAACTGGTGTTAGTGAAATCAATGTAATGCACCTTTAAACTTACTCTTTTAAATATACAAATATTCTTCAATAAATAGACATTTTGAAATCAGACACTGGGTGTGGGTTAGAGCTGCTTTTGGAACATGCAGGCAACTCTCATATTGTATATTTGGGCAGCAATCCCTCTTTTATACATGTTTCATTGAAGGCACTGTGATTAAGTTCTTTTTATTATATTTTTCTTGCATTCGTACAAGAGATTTCTTTTTTGAACATAGAGTATGCAACAACTGTTCTTAGACACTATTTCAAAAAAGAAACCTCTTGTATGCATACAAGAAAAATATTAAAAAAAAAAATAATCACTGTCCCTTGTCAGTTGCCTTCAATGAAATTACACACACACACACACACACACACACACACACACACAATTCTCAGCCTAATCCAAAATATAACTAAACATCATAGTCTTATTTTTGAGAAAGGGATCCCTTCTTTGTTGGGCTGGAGCAAGAGCTTTTTAGTGCCCCTTTTGTATACCTGTTTATGTAACACTTCATTGCACAGGTACAAGTCACTTAGCCATGGTCAATCCCTTCATAAATAATAGTCAGGTCTTTTGAATTGAATGAAATGTATCCATGGTTTTGATTGCTTTTGTGTGTGTGTGTGTGTGTGTGTGTGTGTGTTTTGTCTTGTTTTTTTTTTGTCTAAGATCACAGATTGGTATCTGTTTGCAAAATATATACAGGTGCGATGGATAAATTGTCATCTAAATTACACAAAAAACAAAATAACACTGACATCTCGTTTTAACAGATATTTACCCAAATTACACAAAAATATCTTGAAATACTAAAGAGTTTAATTTATTCAATAAAATCACCATTGGCTTCAACCACAGCCTCCAGATGACTTTGGAATCTCTTGCAACTCTTCTGGGTGGTTTACTTGTTTAAGTTGGTGAATGCTGCCATAATCCTTGCTTTCAGTTCATCTTTGGTGTTACAAAGATTTTTGTTAGTCTCTCTCTCTCAACTGTGCCGCACACATATTAATCAAGGGGGTTGCAGTCTGGGGAGTTAGGTGGCCAGATGTAAGGGGTGATGTGGTTGCAGAAATTGTCTGACAGCCATGACTATGTTCTCCTGCTTGTGTGGCATGGTGCAGAGTCCTGTTACCAGACATAGGGTCTTCCAGCAGCCACACCTCTTAACAGCACTACCTCCTCAAGGTACTTGATGTAGGCCTCCATGTTGAGTCTGAGGACCTCACCAACAAATTCAGGATTTCTTTTCTTATTAGAACAATCAGAGTGAGTTTTCCAAGCTGCCATACCTTCGTAATCACCATTAGACTCATCCAACTCTTTCCAAATCAGCTGCACTGTCCTCGGATTGACACCCAAACACTCTGAAATGTTTGTATTGGAGCTTCCAGTGCAAATGCCAAGGAGTACAATTCCCAAATTTCTGGTGAAGTGAATTGCATCATAGTGCTCTTCTTCTCACAGACGGTGCCCAACTGACCCTACTATAATGTGCAGGTGACAAAATCAAAAAACAAACAACACATATGCACAAAATTAAAAATGGTGATAATTTACCCATCAAACCCTGTAGAAATACTTGCTCTTTGTACCAGATATAATCACATGTACAGAAATTTAGCAAAAAAGCCTAACAAATTATTTAGGTTACATTCTAAATTCAACTCTTATTGTAGGCTTGTTTATGTAACACTTCATTGTCCTTGTAAAAACTGAAAAGTTGATGCCACCTATTTTAAATACATCTGGAGAAAAAACTATTTAATAAAAATTAAAATAGGTGAAATATACCAGCTATATATATATATATATATATTAAATAAAAACAGACCACTTTAAGGTTCCATGTAATAAATTATTTCACCACAGCCCTTTTAAATTAATTATTAGCTCTGATTTACATTGAGCTCTCTGGATTTTATCCTCCTTGGGTCTACCCAAACGGATTACCTAGTTTTTTGTAAACTTAATATATATATATATATATATATATATATATACACACACACACACACATTATTTACATTATTCGGACTATTGTCCTCATCTTTGTCGCCATAAGATGAGGACAATAGTCCAAATAATGTACATAATATACCTCATCTCAGAAATATAGACAGAGATATATACCTATCGTCCAGTTCACACTCCTCCTCACAGCATGGTGAGTGATTAAGGAGTCAAACTGCCAGCCATCATAAAGTCTTGATTTCTATGTCCATAATGTTTCAGCAGTAGCAAAATCTTCATCAGAAAGCAGTAGTTAACAAACTCATCTTGTAATGACATTGATCCATAATGATCCCTTGTTTAAGATTGCATTTTCAGTTCCTTCTAAAGTCTATTAATTTGCTTGTTTTTCCAATCACAATCTTTACCTCTCCAAAATCTAGAGTTAGTTATTACCTTTCCTGCATAGGCTCAAGAACTTCACTTCTTGCCCTTACACTTATACAACAACACAAATAGCTCTCTACCTTGAGTTGCTTTTGGGCTTTGTATTAGTTATATATATATATATATATATATATATATATATATATATATATATATAAGTGAACATAGAAGTCAACACTTAGAGGCGACAGTCTGTTTCATGCTAGATGCAATCATCAGGCCACGAGTCCGATGATTGCATCTAGCATGAAACAGACTGTCACCTCTAAGTGTTGACTTCTATGTTCACTTTTATATTTATATTTGCACACGCTCCATTTCTGATATTGAGCACTTTATCCCATAAATATAGCATACTTTAAGACTATATTTCTTCATATATATATATATATATATATATATAAAATAAAAATAATAATAGCTGGCTATTCGTATTTGAGGATACCCGCCTGCTAGGGCGGATAGCCAATCACTACTGCAAACGATCACTCAGGGACATTTGTGTTTATTCAACACCCACAGAGCCCATCTGTGGTTTATACACTGCAACTATGCTGAGCAGACCTAAGTTACAGTTTCTGGGAGTGAGCGTGTTATCTAGCGTGATCAACAATTTGAAAAAGGCCAGCACGCTCATGCCATCAGCCACAATGACTTGTGGCTTCATGCATGCACAGCTACCGACCGCTCCCAAGAGTTCCATCTAACCAATTTCACTCACAAGGCTTGGGTCAACCTGTGGTATGTTTTTCAAAAGGTGCCGCATGCTGGGATCGACCCTGATCCAGTCCAATAACAGGAAGTCTCGTTCCTGACAAATTGACTATGGTGAGATTCAAACCCGGGTCTCATGGTCAGAAAACAAATGTTACACACACACACACACACACACACACACACACACACACTTTACTGTGATGATAAAATTCAAAATCATACAGTTTTGTAGCAGAGACATATTTTCCACTTTGGCATCTCTTTCCCCTGTTACTATTCTACTGTTATTTCCATGCCAAATGTTCAGATGAGCTCTATACTTTTGTTCCAGCAATTCAAACCTTTACAACTAGGACATGTCATGTTACTTCCACAGAGTTGAATCACTCTCATTACCTCCATATTCCAATTGTAAGAAGAAAATTCCAGTCAGACGCACACCTTTATATACATTTGTTTAAAATTTAATAAACTATTAGAAAGAATGTGCAGCGTCAAGGATAGATAATTTGCAAATATAAACAGTGTGGACATAGAAACTAATGAAGCAGGGTGAACTGACAGTTGCTTAAGGAGTGAAATTGCCAGCCATCATAAAGTCTTGATTTCTATGTCCATAATGTTTCTATATATTATTTCAGCAGTAGGAAAATCTCCATCAGAAAGCAGTAGTTAACAAACTCATCTTGTAATGACATTAATCCATAATGGGTGCTCCAATATTGTAACCTTGTGCCAGGTTAATCTAAGCTTGATTATAATTTATAATATATTTTTTCCTTTGTTTATTCAAACAAACATTTTTATTCTATCTTCCAAGGTTTCAATTCACAAAGTCGGAAACATTTTAAAATGCAAAACATTATTTTATATTTAAATGTGGCTAAGCTATAAACTGTTAGTAGCATGTTGTTTATTGGTACGGAAAGTGAAACTGACACACAGAGTCCAAATTCCTGCCTAATCTGTAGCTTTTACTTCACACTAATGCCCATCTATTCTCTCCACACCCAGCTGTGTTAAATAACAAGGTAGACTGGCCTCTCTAGCCTTAGGTGGCAGTTCATCTCAAGAGAAGAAATTATAAATAGTGAATGCAACAGGAAACCCCTATTACCTTTCCGAAGAAAGCATGGCGATTCACATTCATCAGGTGTATGTCAATCTGGGTAACTACAGGGAATTCTAAACTGAACTTTACAGGAGTAAACTGTTCTTGTGTCAGTGCTCCTACCTAGGGATAATTCATCTAGTTCTTATTTCTAGTACTGCTCAATTATTGCTCTCCCTATTTACATGGAGTCCAAGTACACTCTGCCCAGCTTAAGGATTGAACTCACGAGTACTATATCATCAAATTCACAAACCAATGCTTTAATCCACAGGGTCTTTCAGATGATTGACAGAAGTTTCATTTTGGGGACGTTATGTGTATTGAATACTGTTGCAATATCTAGTCTGGTGCTCCTACTGTGTATAAGAGTTTTGACAAAATCAAGAGAAGAGTCTGCAATACAATTGACCTTGACCAGGTATCTTGTCTCCTGAAGAACACGCTTTCATATTCAAAGCATTATGTTAATGAGAAGCCACTGTGGCCTTAGAGTAAGCACTGACTTGTTGCCAAAATGTCACAGGTTCAAATGTCACCAAATGTCCATTGAAATTAAAAAGATTTTTCTTTTTAAATTTAAGAAAACATAATAATAATAATAAATAAATAAATAAATTTGGCATGGTTCCATGTTGTTCTTTCAAATTAAATCTATCAAAAATATGATATTTTAACTCATTAATCATCATTATCAGTCCCTTGACTACTTCAATCATCATTATCAGTCCCTTGACTACTTCAATCATCAGGGAGGGGGGACCTGAGGGCAGAAGAAACAGACAACATCCTCCAAGCTGATTCATTGGCTGGGACTCTCATTTCGGGCATTGCCATGTTCATCCACACTTGAATGTTGTCTAACCAGCTCTCGAGTCACCATCTGCATCAACCTTCAAAAGTGCCATGCATGATGGTCTCACAGAGGCTGCATGCCATGTAACATGGCCAAACCATGCCATCTTCTGACAGTTAATAGTGGCAATGAGAGATTCCTGAAGGCACACAAAACTTTTGACCTTGCTCTGTACATAGCTGTTGGTTTTGTGCTCCCATTAGGAGATGCTGACAAGCTTCCTCAGGCATTAAACCAGAATTATTTTTATTTTTATTTTTTAAATTGTATAAACACAAGACAATAATGCCACTAGAATGCAGGTCATGAAAGTGAAAGAGATTGAAAAGATTGAAAATGGGAGGATGGAAGAAAGAACAAAAAAGGAACAGGGTTCAAATAAATAGAAGATGGCAAGTGACATTGCATTTAAATTTTTGAATTATTGTAGTTATCAGGGAAGCAAGAAATCAGAAGGAAGTTCTACAGGTGTGTGAGAAAAATCTATTAGAGTAGAAGCAGCAATTGCATCTAGGTAGTTCAACAGTAAAATGGTGAGACCTAGTTGCCAATCCAGTAGCACATTTAAATTCATGTAGTTGAGGGCATCAAGAAAAAATTTAATTTGAGCATTTTCCATGAAAATATTTGTAGAACAGACAGATGGAAGACATATCACATCAGTGGGAAAGTGACTGGAGGCAAGATGCCTGATCAAGATCAATTGTATTACAGGTCCTTCTCTGGATTTTGTCAAGATTCTTAGGCACAGTAGGAGCACCAGACCAGATACAGCAACAGTATTCAATACATATAACGTCTCCAAAATGAAACTTCTATCAATCACCTGAAAGACCCTTTCCTGCCTCCCATCAGCCTGGCTGATACTAATCCCCAGGAGAGTGACTCATACTTACTTTGAATGACATTATCAGCTGACAGAAAGTGGAAATATATTGAATCCATTGCTAGGTCTGCTGCTAAAAAAGTGGGTTCACTGTTATGCTAGAAAAATGTTCCCTCGGAATCTATCTTATATATTTACAAGTCTCCCATTCATCCATGAAAAATTAACAATAGCATTATTACCAACCATAAACACACCTAAAGCACTGCATCCGCATCTTTCTATGAATTCATTTTTAAAGAATCTAACGTGTATCTAATACAAAGAATCCATTCTTAAAGAGGTGAGCCATAAATTAGAACCTCTTGACTCCCTACTGCGCAGGCTGACTGCACAAAGGTGAAGATAAAACTCCCACTAGACAGACACATGCACACAATTACAAATACACATTACCATTCAATGCCAATAGACATACAAGAATCTTCACAAACCTACATACACATAAAATTATCCATGGTTTTAATACACACGACATGTGTCAGACCAATGAGAACTGACCCCAAAATAATTGAAAATACAGGGTGACCCAAAAAAACGGGAATTTTTGAAGTGCGTATTGCTAGACATGAGCAAGTGGCAACACTGTGAGACAGTGACCTTGAGCAAGTAAACATTTCACCATTTTAGTAACAAGAATGAAAATTCACAGTAACCCAGTTGAGATATTGCAGCAGTCAATGAGGAATCTCAACAGCAGATTTCAAGAATGCATTCGTACAGGAGGACGCCATCTACAGGACGTAATTTAAAAAAAAATGAAAATTCCATCATTGTTTCTTAAATGGCATGTTTTAAGGTTTCAATTACTATGAATTAAATATTTTTCTTCCATCACTCTTGGTTTTATTGGATTGTTAAAAAGTTCCCGTTTTGTTTTGGGCCACCCTGTACCAGAGTTCCTATCTTTTTGTCTGTTTTCTCTCAATCTCTGACAAAGCTTTAATAAAAGTGAAACATGTTTAATTGATATATGTTTTCTATTTGCTCTTTTAATTTACACGCTATCAGACTGATTCCGATCCATTTGTATTTGATCTTTAACTCATATATAAATATACATATGAGAACATAAATATTCAAGCAAAGAACATTTCAGGAAAGCAAAAAAAACTGCTGCAAGTAATATTAAGTTGAAACAGTAGAAAAGTTAACAAATCAATGGTTCAAAAACTGATGAATGTTATAGAATGTCAAAGAGCCCACATTAATATGTAAGATAGTAAATTTGTATAATAAAGCTTGACATCTCCAAAACAAATTACCAATATTTTATTAAAAATATTGGTAACTTGTTTTGGAGATGTCAGGATAAAATTTTAAGCTGAAACTCACATGATATATTGTCCTTATAATTACATCTTGAACATTTTACCAACAAGGATGGATCAATTTATTACTTTATTAGAAAACAGATCCCCCACTTTAGGACCAATAGAAATTAAATTTATATTAATATTTAACAATGATAGTGTGAAAATGTTGTCAACAACATAGACTTAATATCAATTTTATTCTGTAAATATTGATTTGCATTTAATATATATATATATATATATATATATATATATATATATATATATATATATATATATACACACACACACACAAAGGGAAAAACTTAGCTGAAAACATCAGCTAAGAAGTTTTTTTTCTTTTGTCTTTATTCATATTGTCCTTTTACAGATATACTGAAATTTTTTTACACACACACATATATATATATATATATATATATTATATATACACATGTGCTAATTAATATATATCTTTGTTCTGTCTAACCAGATCAAGCACTATTATGTTTACACCTCATGACTAAATTTGATGATTATTAATTTGCTTGCCCACGTATGCACACGCTTATTTCTGGGCATTTGATTCATCTATCCCTATAAGTGCACGCACAAATGCACAAATGCACAAATATACAAATAATAAATAAACATATTCAATAGAAAAAAAAAAAAAAAGGTAAATATTTTCAACTTTGAAAACTAGAATAAAAGCTTTTTCATAAAAATCACGCTCAGCCTCATGGGTGGATTCAAAAGTGGCTGCAAACCCAGAGAGGTGTTTTTGTTCAGATTGCCCGTTATGTCCATAATGGCAAGCCTTCAACAACTCATTGGTATTAGCGGGGAGGAATGTTACTGGTTGGTCTCCTCCAGGAAAATGTCCCCAACATAACTGTCAAGTGGATTCATACCAGGATAATGACGTCACATGTTGGAGCTGGTAATGAAAATTCTCAATCACCTATACTTAGATCATGTAAGCCATGTGAAAAAGAGCTAAATCCTGTTGGGACACATAGAGCTATCACCTCAAACCATCGCTTGGCCACCACATTCAACAGCTCAATATAGGTGGTGACAGGGGTACTGACCCTGAAGTCCTGCAGGGAGAAGTAAGGGTGGCATGACATGGCCTTCACAATCCGAGGACAACCTATCATTCTTCCACTTCACCAGGTCACTTTCAAGAAGTTTACTATTTCCAAGCCACTCTAGTTAGTAGCTAATGCTATATAGACATGGCATGCTTTTTCATTCCCTGTACCAGAAAGCTGCCATGCTAATATTCACAATGTATCCAAAAGAGGAACATTAAAATTTTTCCATTTACAGGCCACGGAATATGGGTTCCCAATTAACTGGAGGAGAGACAAAACAAACGGATAACGAAGGAGGAGAGAAAAACTAAACGGATAACGAAGGAGGAGAGAAAAACTAAACGGATAACGAAGGAGGAGAGAAAAACTAAACGGATAACGAAGGAGGAGAGAAAAACTAAACGGATAACGAAGGAGGAGGGAAAAACTAAACGGATAACGGAGGAGGAGGGAAAAACTAAACGGATAACGGAGGAGGAGGGAAAAACTAAACGGATAACGGAGGAGAGAAAAAAAATAAACGGATAACGGAGGAGAGAAAAAAGAAAGGCATAACGAAGGAGGAGAGAAAAAAGAAAGGCATAACGAAGGAGGAGGAAAAAAGAAAGGCATAACGAAGGAGGAGGAAAAAAGAAAGGCATAACGAAGGAGGAGGAAAAAAGAAAGGCATAACGAAGGAGGAGGAAAAAAGAAAGGCATAACGAAGGAGGAGGAAAAAAGAAAGGCATAACGAAGGAGGAGGAAAAAAGAAAGGCATAACGAAGGAGGAGGAAAAAAGAAAGGCATAACGAAGGAGGAGGAAAAAAGAAAGGCATAACGAAGGAGGAGGAAAAAAGAAAGGCATAACGAAGGAGGAGGAAAAAAGAAAGGCATAACGAAGGAGGAGGAAAAAAGAAAGGCATAACGAAGGAGGAGGAAAAAAGAAAGGCATAACGAAGGAGGAGGAAAAAAGAAAGGCATAACGAAGGAGGAGGAAAAAAGAAAGGCATAACGAAGGAGGAGGAAAAAAGAAAGGCATAACGAAGGAGGAGGAAAAAAGAAAGGCATAACGAAGGAGGAGGAAAAAAGAAAGGCATAACGAAGGAGGAGGAAAAAAGAAAGGCATAACGAAGGAGGAGGAAAAAAGAAAGGCATAACGAAGGAGGAGGAAAAAAGAAAGGCATAACGAAGGAGGAGGAAAAAAGAAAGGCATAACGAAGGAGGAGGAAAAAAGAAAGGCATAACGAAGGAGGAGGAAAAAAGAAAGGCATAACGAAGGAGGAGGAAAAAAGAAAGGCATAACGAAGGAGGAGGAAAAAAGAAAGGCATAACGAAGGAGGAGGAAAAAAGAAAGGCATAACGAAGGAGGAGGAAAAAAGAAAGGCATAACGAAGGAGGAGGAAAAAAGAAAGGCATAACGAAGGAGGAGGAAAAAAACAAACGCATAACGAAGGAGGAGGAAAAAAACAAACGCATAACGAAGGAGGAGGAAAAAAAACGAAGGAGGAGGAAAAAAATGAAGGAGGAGGAAAAAAATGAAGGAGGAGGAAAAAAACAAACGCATAACGAAGGAGGAGGAAAAAAACAAACGCATAACGAAGGAGGAGGAAAAAAACAAACGCATAACGAAGGAGGAGGAAAAAAACAAACGCATAACGAAGGAGGAGGAAAAAACAAACGCATAACGAAGGAGGAGGAAAAAACAAACGCATAACGAAGGAGGAGGAAAAAACAAACGCATAACGAAGGAGGAGGAAAAAAACAAACGCATAACGAAGGAGGAGGAAAAAAAACGAAGGAGGAGGAAAAAAATGAAGGAGGAGGAAAAAAATGAAGGAGGAGGAAAAAAATGAAGGAGGAGGAAAAAAACAAACGCATAACGAAGGAGGAGGAAAAAAACAAACGCATAACGAAGGAGGAGGAAAAAAACAAACGCATAACGAAGGAGGAGGAAAAAAACAAACGCATTACGAAGGAGGAGAGAAAAGACAAACGCATTACGAAGGAGGAGAGAAAAGACAAACGCATTACGAAGGCGGCAGAAAACAAACGGATAACGAAGGCGGCAGAAAACAAACGGATAACGAAGGCGGCAGAAAACAAACGGATAACGAAGGCGGCAGAAAACAAACGGATAACGAAGGCGGCAGAAAACAAACGGATAACGAAGGCGGCAGAAAACAAACGGATAACGAAGGCGACAGAAAACAAACGGATAACGAAGGCGACAGAAAACAAACGGATAACGATGGGGAATGAAAAACTGAATAGTTTACTGGAGAAAATGGATGAGACTATCACTTTTAAATGTCATATCCAAATTTGATGCTTACGTCTCGACAATGTGTGTGTGTGTGTGTCTGAAGCTATGAAATAAAACACTTTTATTTTATCCTCGGCAGTAGTAAGAGTAATAGCAGCAGCATTTGTACATCAAAAACTGCCACAACAACTACTATTACTATTAACTACTGCAAGATACACAATGTCCTCATTAACTAAAAAAAAAGATGACTATCAAATTATAGAATTTTTTTCTCTTTTTGCTTTCTTCAAGCCGAAGGAAATGAAAACAATAGCATAGAAAACTGAAATTTTACCACTAAAATCAAAATGTTATCTACGTGAGTCGTAGATAACAATTTTCATTTCAAGTTGAAAAATGTGAATAACTTCGTTATTTTCGAATATTTTCTATGAAGTTTTCCTGTAATTTTATCAGTTAAACACTTTTTTGTTTGCTTATGCCGTCAAAACATTATATTCTTCTTCAGTCTACTCTTCTATCTTTGAGTGTACTTTTTCTTTTTTGAGAAATCAATTTAAACCTGAATTCTAAATATAACAATGATATTGATACTTTTTGTTAAGACAGTAAAAGTTAAAACAAATAAATTAAAGCCTAAAGGCATCAAAGAGTTAACAATAAAAAAAAATCCTAGCAGCAACCTATAATGTACATTGTTACTGTCGCCATATTGGGTTGTCATGAGACGTTCCAACCCTGATTTTTAGTAATAGACCTTGTACAAATACAAGTAAAAGATTCACCTTTTCAGGAATTCGTCACTAATCATAGTAGTTGTATCAACATTAAAAAAAGGAAATAAAGATGAGTAAAATTCTTTCCAATGATGTAAAAATGTGGGTGATAACTCAAACGAAGTTCGAGAAATGGTTAGGGACTAAAAAAAATAAATAAAGACTCCTTGGTTCATCTTGAAAGTGCATACATTTATAACAACTCTTAATTCTAGCAAAAGAGTTACCAGTAAAGTAAATAGTTACTTGCTACTAGAAGTCCGACTAATTTTAGTTCTGGGCTTTAGTAAAGTCAGGGGACGTACTGGAGGCACTTCAATGTAGAGCAGTGGTCAACAAGTTGATTATACAGTGTAACCCGGATATAAGAGACCCGAATATAAGAGAACCCCGGATATAAGAGAGATTTTCTCTGATCCCAAATTAGAGCCTGTGTTAATGTATATATAATAGACCAAAGAGACTTCTTCTCTGGTCCCGACAACTCTCTTGTATCCGGGTTACACTGTACAAACCATTAAGTGTCCCGCATTTGTGCACTTGTCGAAGACTAAACCAAGATTAATAAAAATAAAAATGCTATGTATGAAGGTTAACAAATTTAACTCGCAGATCCATGAAATAATCACTGAATACCCAATTAATATAGTCTTGCGGGGGACTAAGTAAAAATATTAGACAATATCATTCGCTTGCCTTGTAAATAAGTCATGCAAACCAATATAGAGAGCCAAGGTTCAAAAGGTCTTCTACAGTTGCAACCTTGTGCCACACTCAGAACTTTTTTTTTTCTTTTTGTAAATTTATTATCAGTTGTTCTTGTATGCTATCAAATGCGGGGTATATTATTTTATGTACACAGACAGGAGTTTAGGTGCCCCAATGAGGATTACATTCATACCTAGTGTAATAACGGTTAACAACGCGGAAAATGGAATTGTCGAGTTTAAATTCCGAATGAGGATGTTTGCGCTCATTTCGCATTGATTCCATTGAGAACGGTATGAATATGATCTCCCTCACCCTGAAATTGGATTAAATCGCAGATTAAACCGTGTTCTCTAGCCTTGGTTGGCAGTCCGTCAAGGAGAAAGAGAACTCAGAATTTTATAATCACGGGGAAAACAAAGGGGAAACCACTCCCAAATGCAGTCATGCACATTTCACAGATTAAAAGAAAAAACCGTGGAGAGTTATGGCTCTTTACGTCCTGAAGGGACATGGTACTTAAAGAAGAATGGTTTGCATGATGAGCTTGCTAACCATTCTGCAACAATGAGGAGCCCAAGAATCGAATACACTATCAAAAAATAGTGGGGGGGGGCTACTATCTGCTGAGCGAGGTTTTCTAACTCGACGACTGGAACCCCCCATCCACTGGTTACGACGCAAACCATTTCTCTCTACTAGAATTCAGCTTCTCATCCACTTGTGGCACTAAGTACCCAGTCATGCACAGCTTAACAAAAACATAAAATATTCCTTCAGGCCCGGTATGTCATGGCGCACGTGTCTCTGCTAATTAAAACAACGAGCCTCCGACAAACTTAACCTCTATGTCTGTCGTGTAAGTATTGACAGCTACTGTAAGTTCACAAACCATCACTGCTACTAAAATAGGGAATTTTTATAAGAACATTATCATAAGGTTTACAAGTTTAAAATTGTCCTTTCTTTCTTGTAAGGATCGTTAATTGTATTCCAAGAAAGAAAATATTTCAAAATAAAGCCTACTGTTAGTTATTTTGGAGCAAAACAAAATATTGAAAACCAAATTTAAATGATTACAATGTTTTTAACCTTATTTTATCCTCGGTCAAGTGCAAAGATAATTCATAAGATTTTTGCTTAATATAGCCCATAATTTGCAAGCTAGTAAATTGGATAAACCAAATAGCATCTGAAAATTGTTTCTAAGTGAAAAGACTGAAAATTCTTTTCTTTTTAAATAACGAAAGAAAAATGTCGTATGTTGGGGTTACTAAGCTTTACAGTACGAACGAATCGATGCCGCTTTAGCGTGTGTCCTGCCGATCAGTGTATACTACCACCACATGTGTGTCCTACATTAACTAATGTAAGGAGGAAAGCAAAAACGGAAGAAGTTGTATTATAAAATTTAAAATTTTAAAAAAATAAGAAATTTCACTAAAAAAAACATTCTGAATGTCTTTTAACATATCGATAAAAAAAGTCAGGAGAATGCCTTAATAATGTAAGATACAAATGTGGTGGTAGGATAGACGCTACAACAAAAACTGATCGGTAGGATAGACGCTAAAACAAAAACCGATCGGTAGGACAGACGCTAAAACAAAAACTGATCGGTAGGACAGACGCTAAAACAAAAACTGATCGGTAGGACACACGCTAAAACAAAAACTGATCGGTAGGACACACGCTAAAGCGGCACCAACGAATCTTCTATTCATAATATGACTTTTATTACAATACTGTTGTAATTACTCTGTTTTATTACAGGGGTTTAACATCTTTTTGTGACTAATGTATAAATTAGATTTTATACGCGCACGACTGTTTTTCCAGTAACTGATGTTCCAACACTTCTTAATTCGTACAAAATTACGAGAAAGCATTTGAATTTCAAACGAATTTTACCAGGCGACCAAAGGCGGTGTCGCATTTAATATTTTAATAACAGTCGATGATACTGAGGTGCAAAATTACTATGTCAGCAGAGGAGTATCTTTGAATATTTACGCACCTTCTGTTGGTCCTATAATACCGAAATTCCTGCATCCTTAAGGATGTACCGAAAATCTGGTGGTGTTGGGTGCTTTTTTTTTTCTTTTTCTTTTTTTTCAAATACTATCTGCGGTTTTAGGCATCTGACGAGAGGTCTTGGAATAAATCCCCATGGATAAAAGGGACGACTGTAAATTATATTTTTTTATCAGTATTATGGGGATTACCACACGCACATTTCCTAGTAGCTAAATTTTTAGGTTTCTTCCTTTCCTTTTCTCACGAGTATATTTTCTCTCTTTTCTTAATCATTTATTACTTATATAAAAATATTGAAAATATCTCAGTGTTGAAATTTATACCATTTTATTTCATCGGATGATTGCAAAGGTTCGTGCCCGATTTTCATTGTTAATATAAAATGACCTTAACTTGACACGGGAGTTTGCTTTTGGTGCCAATTTCTGGTGTGTTCTAGACTGAAAAGTTGCATTGTTCAGTTGCGAGCCAGACTTTGTTGACATTTTAGCCACAAATAAATGCCTTAAAGATAGAGGGTGAAAAGATGCACTTTCGTCATATCGGGCCCTACAAATTTCGGAAAAGTGGAAGCGTCAGAACTGCGCAAAAAAAAAAAAAAAAAAAAGATTATTTGTATTGTGCTCCAGAGCTTCAGACGGTCAAAAAGTGGTTTGGCAGACTTTGTCAAGGTGATTTTAACCTAAACGATCAACCCCGATCCGGGCGACCTGCCGACGTCGACGCTCTGCTTGCCATCGTGAAGAATAAACCGAATTTCAATGGAAGTGATTGCTAAGAGTTTGAAAATCGATATCTCAACTGCCTTTCGCCATTTGTAGAGACTTTGGTTTATTTCCAAACTCGATACATGGGTGCTACATTCTCTGACGGAACAGCACAAGCCCGATCATGTTTCTGCGGCAATTTCTTTGCTGTTACACCAGGAGCCGTTCTCTGACAGAATTGTCAAAGACGATAAAAAATGGATCGCTTATGATACCGTTCGACGCAAACGGAGTAGGAACCAAGGTTGTGAATGTGAAGAACGGGTGGCTAAAGCAGGCTTGCATCCAATAAAGTTGTTGCTGTCCGTTTGGTGGCATCGCAGAAAGATAATTCACTTTGAGCTTCTTCCAGCCGGCGAAACTAATTACAAAAATGTATTGCGATCAAACTCGCCAATCTCAATGCGGCTACACAAGAAAAACTGTTGGTCTTGACAAATCGAAAATGTGTCAGTTTCAACCACGACAACGAAAGACCGTGTGTTGCAAAACAGACCTTGCAGAAGCTTAAAGAGTTGAAATGAGACCTCACCCTTCAGCACTCACTGTATTTCCCGGATTTCTCTCCTTCAGATTTTCATTATTTATTTATTTATTATTTTTTTTTGGTCTCTACCGAACAATTGAAATGACAGAAAATTGACTGTGCAGTCAGTTGAAAACTACTTGATAACTTTCTTCCAACAAAAAAAACGTGAAGTTTCTTCTAGAATGCCATCAACAATCTTGTATAACGATAGAGACAGTTGTTAAAAACAATGGGGACTATGTACTTGACTAATAAATCATTTTCTTTTTGTGAGTATGTAAAATTTTGTTTTTTAATTTTCTAATAGGGCACAAACTTTTACAATGATCTAATACTCGTCAATTACATGTGAAAATTTTGGTTGCCACTGTTTTTGGTTGAGTTATAAGTAGTGTTCGTAACAGTATCCTCATTTTTGAATCCCATTTCAGCCGATGTACTGTCTTATCTTTGTCGGTTGTATATTTTCAGTAGTAACCTTCAAGATGGTTAGAACAGGAACATTCTACACACTTTGTCAATAATTGGAGTGGAATATGTTGATCTCATCCCTTTTGCTAAATCAAACATCTTTCTGAACGATGGAAACTCGTAACTCCTTTGTATTAATAACTTTACGTTATGGCATAGCACAGCGCTTGGGTCTAGCAAGAATACTCCAAGGTCAATGAAAGGGTAGTGTTGGAGATACATACTGCTCGAACTAAAGAAAAAACAGCGATTTCTTAGGATTTCAAGAAATGCTTGTATAAGATTAGCCATTTTCAGTTTCGGTGAGCCTCTCAGCTCATGTGCTCGTGGCATGTAACCGTTGACGGAAAGAAGGAAAAAAAGGCCTCGATGGAATGGAAGGGGCCTCGATAGAAAATAACGATTGAACTCTCGAATATAGGAATTTTTTTTTTTTTATTTTCTAATCGAGCACAAACTCTTACAATGATCTAATACTTGCGATTTACACGTGAACATTTTGGTTACCACTGTTTTTAGTTGAGTTATTAGTGACAGGAACAGCATCCCCATTGTTTCGACATACTCTTTTTCCGAGGATGTAGACACATTTGTATCAATCACTTTACATTATGGCATAACGCAACCCTCTGATCCAGCAAGAATACCCCAAGGTCTAGGAAAAGTAATGCAGAAGCTGCATACGACCGCGAACCAAAGAGAACCCGGAGATTCCTTGGGATTTCAGGAAATGTATGTTTAAGATTACAAACGTATCCACCAAACTCGTCTATTTACACAGCGTTAGTTCCACCAATTATTCAACAAGTCTTTCTTTCTCCAATCCTTTGGAAGTCAATATAGTCGTCCGAAAAGGTCTACTCTACTATTTAACTCGTAGCTTGGGACGGAAGGGGTTAGACGAAGTGGATTCATACGTTTCCCAAGGGTATTTATGCAAAAGTGAACACAGACGAGGCGAGAAATTTTAATTCGGCTCACCGATCCCACTTTCCGCGCTGATAACCGCCACGCTACCCGCGCATCCATATCACTCTTCTTCTAGATACTGTTATGTCATTTCTGATAGATTTTGAGATTAAATATTTTATATTACTTTACTTTTCTTTTTATATTAATATTTTCATATGGCGGTAAGTTTCAATTCAAACAAGATTTCCCAAATTGAAACTTTAAAAAAAAAAATCTGACAATATAATAAAAAAGAAAAGGAAGTTTGGCGATGTAACTTTTGTTTTCTAAGGTTGGTAAGGACTTCCTTGCTGTGTGCAAGTCAACCCTGTGCCAAACATGGCTTAATAAAAAAAAATCCATTGACATTTCTCTTTAAACTTTTTTTACCCTCATTTTCCTCTTCCTCATTAAAAAGAGCAAACAAGAAAGAAAAAAACTCCCTCCAAAACTTCCGGAAATACCACACACACATACACAGAACAACAAATGTACAATTTAAAAGTAAAAAGACTGGAGTAAACTCCCTCCTCTCTTTAGTTCCAGGACAAAGCCCCTACCCCCTAAACCTAAGTGACAGCTGAAAAATGACTAAAACCTTACAGGGAGGCGGCAGTAGAGAGAGAAAAATTATATCTCTGGACTTAAGAAAAAAATAAAAGGTCAGAAGAAAGTCGATGGGATGGGGGGCGGATGCTATAATTTTTTTTTTTTTTTTTTTAATCCGCCTTCCTTTATTTTTTATTATTATTTATTTTTTTAGCGGACAAAACTGAGAGGAATTCTTTGAAACAAATGGCAGTAAAATACATATCTGGTCTGGAGAAAGACAAGCCAACACTGTAAAATTCTTACTATCCGTACAAAAAAAAAAAAAAAAAAAAAAAAAAAGAAAAAAAAAGACGGATGATGGATCTGGGAGTTCCAGTCGGAAGTGAAGAAAAGACGCTAAAACTTCAACCCCATTCTCGCTTTAACATTCTGTGTTTCGGAGAGATTACTCAGAGCCACTCTTCCGCGATATACGTTGTTTCCGAGAGACAACAGCTACGTATCAGTAAGGAATGGCATTAGCGACAAAAAATAACACTTTATTTAATATGAGGGCATTATTTTATTTTATTTTGTGTGTGTGCGTGCGTGTTAATACTACACGGGGTGCTGAAAAGTCCTCAGCATGTTCAAGATGCATTCCAACCAACCACAATCTGATGCCTAATCATTTAACCAGATTTTTTAGAAGAGGATAGTGACAGGAACTTCTCAGGACCGCCCTCCTAATGTTAAGTAAGAGTTATGCTTTGCAATATAAAGTTGGGGGGTCATTTTTAACCCCCATCCTTTACTAAGATTTAAAATCTAAAAAATTGATTTTCCTTTTACACTCACAAACACAAACTTCAATCATCATCAACTACTGCAATATTAATAATAATAATAATAATAATAAAATATTTTTTACTTCTCCACTGCGGCTTGAACTCACAACTCTTTGGGTCAAGTCACGTTTTGGATTAACCAACCAACACTTATCCACTGAGAACAAAAACATGGTGTGTTATCAAGTCGAATTAACTGAGATATCCAAAGTCATGGCATGTGGAATTAGAACAATCTAACCCGTGGATTAAATAAAAGGTTTGGTATGAAATGCCAAAAAATATCACCTGAAGAAGGCCGAAGTGTACACTGTCTGAAACATTGTGAATGTGACAGTAAATGTGAAGACAACTCCAAACAATATAAATAGTGTAAATACCTCATATAAAAAATATAGACAGATCTTTGATGTTAACTCAAACTACCAAAAGATAGCACCGAGATTTCAAATGCTATTAGAACAATTGATAGATGTGTGTATGCAGCAAGTTAAAGTCCAGTAGTACCTTATGACATGTTACGGTGATGAATTTGGCTGATCCTGCCACAGCTTACTTCCAAAGATGGGCGTTGCTGACATAGCACAAAACAAACACGTGACATTAACTCTGTTGTATTAACTCTGCTCCAATTACCAGTGTAATTTCAATATAGAGCACACACTAATTTGCGCATATATCTGAAAAAGGCACACAAAGAAAGAAAAGGCCAAGAATCACTTTTGTATGCCACAGAGCAGTTATACAAAGTCTTTTAAAAAGAAGGCAGTTATTTGGTATTAATGAAAGAAACAGTTTCTCTTGGAATCTTCACACTAATCCCAGCATCCTTTTTACTTGTCAAAACCGTTTGCAAAGAGCTCTTTTGGGATCACCATTATCTACCTTGTTGCATTCTCTTTAATCTCGTCCATAGTATTTTAATAGCAATTTTTATTTTGAGAGAAGTCAGAACAGCTTGTGTGTGTGTGTGTGTGTGTGTGTGTGTGTGTGTGTGTGTGTGTGTGTGTGGTGAGGGCGGTGGGGGTATTTTTTAAAAATAATTATTGTAACATACCTATGGACGATAATGGGTATGTCCCCATTCAGATAAATACAGTAGTAAATACTGTATGTTGGTCTACATTTGGAGATTCGTCTCCAACTGTACTGGTCAAACTCTCTGTTTCCGGGCAGAGAGGATCCCCAGACGAGGCTATGTCGAAGGGCAGAGTCTCTTCTCGGGAAACAGCTACCGGACTCCGTTTTATACAGGGTCTACAGGGAATCTTTGACTGAGCCTACAGGATCGGATACACCACATTCGGCCTTGTGACATTTGACCGCATGGGTGGTTGGTAGATATTCTGCAGTTGGTGATTCCTTGTGGAATTCACTTGACTCACTTCTAGCAGTTGACTACTACTTCTACGCACCACTGGCGAATCTTATATGTGTTGTTCTTGTCCTAAGTATTAACATTCATTACCAACCTTCGTGCGATTATTCTATTCAGTAACATTCCCTAGGTTATAACATGTTCATCCAATACAAAGCTCAAGTGACACTCAAGGTAGAAGTTTACTGTGTGGTGTTGTATGAGCATAAAAAGGGCAAAAAGATATACAGTGTGATGTGCATGACATTTTGACAAAAATCCCTGCTTGTAACAAGAAGAATCTATTCATGTCGTCATTATGAATGTGACTGTCAAACTTACTCAATAGCATTTCAATACCAAATGAGTAAGCCGCTAGAAGAGTGTCCGTTTATGCATGTGCAGTAAGGTCCCTTCTGATTGACTGCCAAGTTATACACGATGCACAACAAGAATGGCTGAATACTTTACCGACAAATGTCACAAGATTTTGAATAGAAAATTTTCATGTATATGTCACTAGGAGATTACAAATAAAATTTATTTGTACTTATTATTTTAACTAAAATCAGACTTTTTTTTGGTTCAGATGTTTTTAAAGAAAGCAAATTGGTGGATTGAAATGGGGGACATAATTAAAGAGCTGTATTGTTTTCTGAATCATGACATTTCCTTAAAAGAGCAGTCTTCTAGATTAGGTTCTTCAAAAATCTAATTCATTGAGTCATACAAGCCATCTGGCTAGCCAAATAGATACAAGCTCTGTGTCACATGACAGATACCGACCAATGGCTGACTCTCTTCTTGCAAACAGACTTTGATTACATAAGAGATTACACGGCATTGATAACAAATCAGACATTTATCTAAATAATAGCCATCTGTTTATATTTGTCAGCGTCATGACACAAGAAAAGTAAATGCTAGAATTGTGAAACTTATCACACATTAAAGCATACATCATAGCAAGTTTTTTTTATTTTCACAAAACTATTAGAATGCTTGCAATAAATAAATTTCCTTTCCAATTTCTAAGTGTGGCATTTTCATTTGCAATTTCTCAAGGGAGATAACTAGGTAATTATAATTTCAGTATGCAACACCCATTATATATATATATATATATATATATATATATATATATATATATGGCTGTGCTAGCATGAAATCATGTCATTGTGACTGAGGGTTTGAGCATAATGGTTTTGTCCAAACTGTTGATCATACCAGATAATGCACTCTCTCCCATAAAATAACTAATATCCACTCAGCATAGTTGCTATATACACCACAGGTGGAGTCTGTGGGTGTTGAACAAACACAAATGTACCTGAGCAGGTGTCTGCAACGGGATTGGAAAGTCACCTAACTAGACACGCATACTCAGATATGAGAAGCCAGCAATTATTGTGTGCACATGAATAAAGTCCATGACAGGACAAAACATGTCAGGTAAGATAGGTTTTCCATTTGTCTTTATTCATATTCTCCTTTTACAGATATATTGTTAGTGATATCTGAAATTTTACACATATATGTATATATTATACACACACATTAAGTAGTATATTTAGGTAGCAGAAATCCTTTGTTTAAACATCTTTTACTAAATAGAACAGATAGGAAATGTCTGTAAAACCATTTGATGAATTTCTTCTAGTGGAATAAGTTGTTTGATTTTGGTAGAATGCTTATAAAGGAAGCTGCCAAGTATTTTTGACCATTGTTAGTCATTCAAACTAAGGGCATTATTATTTCATGCAGAAATTTATAACATTTTTTTTATTTCTCTTCCTGTTTCAAACGTTGATGTGAGTTTCTTTTCGCTTTTTGTAACAAACATGCAAATATCAAGTCATTATCACGGTGAGTATGAATACAGACCCCACACTTTATAATCTTTTTATTTCTTTTCCTCTTTCAAATGTTGGTGTGATTTTTTTTTTTCAACTTTATTAATAAACATGCAAAAATCAAATCATGACTATCACAGTGAGTGTGGCTGCAGACCCTAGCCTATTAATAATCTTTTTATTTTTTTACTTCTTTCAAAGCTTTCCAGAAAAAAGCTCAAAACGTTCAAACAAAAAAAATGATATTAAAAAAATCATATTAGAGTGAGCATATATGCAGTCCACACACTATTATTAATAAATTGTAAATTGGAATGAAATTACTGTCTTCTTCAGTTTAACAGATTTTTAATTGTTTTGCACTACAAAAATTTTGCTTCAATCTTTATTTTTTTTTTTTTTTTATTATTATTATTAGAGTAACACACCCACAAACATATCAGGTTTACTCAAAAGCTTTTTCAAATTTTAACTGATGATTTGCAACTTGGATTTCCATGTTATATGATTAATTTGATACAACTTGCAGTTCAATTTTTGCCGAATTGTTTATTCTTTATTTTCAAACATAACACATAAGCATTAATTGTTTATTCTTTATTCAACAGCTATGCCAATAAGTGGCAAAGAAAATGCAATTAGAGCCATTTTACACAATCACAAGTGCAGTGGCAAGTCTGGGAACTGTCAATGAATCTGTGGCACAAAACTGGTTCAGATATTTCAAGGAAGGTGACAACAGCCTCAAAAACATACCAAGGTCAGGGAGACCTTCTGTTGTGAAAGATGAGGCTTTGTTTGAAATTGTTGAATAACAGTCAAGCACAAGCATGCATACATTGTCGACGGAACTTGGTCCTTTACAAGGCACCACCAATCGACACCTCCATAAGCACAGCTTTGTGAACTGACCAATGATCAGTGAGTGTTTGCAAACAACTGCTGGCAAATGCTCAAGATGCTCGTTTTTGGCATCAAATTGTAACTGAGGATGAAAAATTAATCTATTTCCGTAATCCCAATAAGAGAAATCAGTGGCTTTGTTCTGGCCAGGCTTCAGAACCTGATGTCAAACAAGAGTAGTTTGAACAGAAGGGCATACTGTGCATTTGCACTTTAAGCTTGTGCCAGATGGTCATGCTATGAATGCTGATCTTTATGCTCAACAACTGCAGCAAGTATATGATACTTTGAAAGCCTGCTACCTTGCATTGGTCAATCAAAGACACGCACTTCTACAGCATGACAATGCCCCAACACACACTGCCAATGTGACCAAGCGCAAACCTGAGGGGGCTAGGAGTGATTCCACAACCTGTCTACAGTCCAAACCTTGCATCATCAAATTACCACCTTTTGTGGGTCAGGGTTCATTTCCTGTGCTGACAAAGGTTCAACAATATGGATGAGGTTGAAAATGGGTGCAGGGAGTTTTTTGCCTTTAAAAACAACCAAATGGTATAATCCTGGAATTGAGTTTCAAATTCCAATTCATTGCATTTCCTTACATGCTAATACCCTTGGGAAAGGCATGAATCCACTTTTCCCCCCAGTTATGGTTAAATAGCAGGACAGACTGGGCCCTATAGCATTGGTTGTCAACCAGTTTAGGAGAAGGAAAACTAAATTCAACCACCTGCTGCTTTGTAGGTCCTGCCACTTTAGACAAAGGCTAAAGAAAGGTAACCTCAAAGACAAATTCACCTGGCATGTCATCTCGAATAAAGGAAATTACACTTACTTTGAGCTTCAGCAGAAAATAATTGACTCCTCTGGCTTAGTACAATGGTACGAATAAACACAAAACTGGGACACAGCATGGCACAGGTAGACCTTTCTGATTTCGGACCAGTCGCCCTTGGGTGTACCACCTATAGCACTTTAGACAACGATGATTTTTACCACTATTTTGCTGTTTTTAAGTACGCTACATAGAGGCTTGAATTGAGGAATCGGAGAGCCAAGTTCCAGTCAAATCCATTACATTCACTTATGTGCTAATACCCTTGGGAAAGGTATGAATCCACTTCTCAAAGCTATGCTCCCACTCCCAGCTATGAGTAAATAGCAGGACAGACCGGATTCTATAGCCTTGGATGGCAACTGGTCTACCACAGAAAGAAATGGTAACCAACTTTGGGGAAAAAAAAATCTGCCTCGTCAGTCATGTATCGAAAGACACATTATCATCTAAGCGTGTACCACGCAGGGCACATAACTGACTGACATTTTCTTAAGAATGTGTGGGTAGCACAACAGTTATTGGTGCAGAAATTGAAATCAGCAAAACAAGTTCGAATTCTGGCTTAATCTGTTGCATTCATTTCCATAGAAATGCCTTTTGGAAAGGCATGAATCCATCTCTCCCCACCACCCATAATCTATGGATAGCAACCAGTCTAAGTGAAAAGAAAGTTGAATTCAACAAAAAGGAACCACTCCACTATCTTTCTTAAGAACACATGGTAATTCACAAATAATAAAAGGAACCTGTAGCGAACAATGACCGCCCATGTCCATATATAGATATGTCATTTGATCAAACCATATAATACAGGGTTATTCAAAAAGAATGAACTTATTTCATGATGCATTGCTTCAGTTCTCAAGCATCATCAAGGAATGAATCAGTGACCATTTGAAAGCAGAGTTTTCTAAGTTTTGAATGGCTGCCACAGAGATGCTGTAGTCACGTTGTATCTCTAGCAATGTTCAGTTATTTGTTTACCCCCAGAATGGCGAGTCCTCAGCAAAAGGCATTCTGTGTTCTTGAGTTTGCAAAAACAAATATGGTTGTCACGGTGTTGTGTGATTTTCAAAGGCAATTCAACATTAATCCACCCTTTCCTATGAACATTTAATGATGGTTTAAACAGTTTCAAGAGAGTGGGTATCCGTGTAAAGAAAAAAGTCCAGGACGACCACAAGTTTCTGTGGAACAAGTGGAGAGAATCCGTGCTGCGTTTGAGGGGAGTCCACGGAAGTCCACAAATTGAGCTAACCATGAGCTTGCGATCTCTCAATCCACTAAGACGTCTACATTTGAAACTTACAAACTATGCCTCGTTCAGCACTAAGACCTTGCTCTTTGTGATTGGCCTGCAAGATCCCCAGACCTCACCATGTGTGATTTTTTTTTTGGGGGGGATATGTAAAAGATCACGTTTATGGTCCACTGCTACCCACTAACCTCGATGACCTTAAATATCGAATAACAACAGCGATCAACTCAGTGGATCGTGATTTGCCGATATGCATCTGGGAGGAATTCTCTTATTACACTGATGTTGCCCGTGTTGCAGGTGGTGGCCATATTGAACACTTGTGAGACAGGAAATAAAAGTTGATTGTGCTTAAAATACTTGTGACTTGGCTGGAGTTTTCTATTGCTTTTACTTATTAAAATATTTCATAATGAAATCAGTTCATTCTATTTGAATGACCCTGTAATTATCAATGTGCATTTATTTGTTTTTCCTGTTTCATCTGTCATGGGAAAGGAGGTAAATCAATTTAAGTTCGTAGATTTACGAGTGATTACTTCCCTTAGTCACTTTAATAATCGAAACAAGTAAAATATTTACCTGCATTTAGACAATATTAATTCCTGTGCAAAAGGAACCATTTAATTAATCATTTCCTTTAGCCCTATCTTCTTAGATTGCAGTCTTATTTGTTCAAGCTTTTCATGTGAGGCACTCAGATACCTTTGTCTATTAAATGAACGTCTTGCTTCAACTTGACCTTGAAATAGGCTTTGTCATCATTGCCATCTTTGTCTTTCTGTTGCTAATCATTTTCTTCCAAGAGATATTTTCATTTCACTGTTATATTAAAAACATAGAATGTTTAACATGAGCAAAAAGCAATTTATCTAATACAAGGAGTAATCAATGAATCATAGATACCAATGAATGTCTAAAAAATATAATTGGAACAGATTAATTAAACGTTTCTGTATTCTAGTTGTGAATTTCTTATCAGCTCTTTACTGAATCCCAATCCATTGTTTCAAGTCTTTTATTTTGTAGTGAACAAAACAAGATCTAGATTTAGATTTAAAATTCAAATGCTAAGCATTGATTTTGTTAGAAATTAAAAAGACTTGAATTTACAACTTTGCTTAACACACACACAAAAGCGAATCCAAAACAAAACTCGTGAAATTTCACACCTTGATGCAAAATGTTTTTCAGCCAATAGAAAACTAGGAAACATTTAAAAACAAAATTCAAATAATCTTCAATTCTAAGAAACAAATTCTTCTATGGGCTTTTCATGAGCCAATGCAAAGTTAGTTCATCGTCCAATGTAAAGGCCCGAATCATATTCGGGAGTGAATTCCCAAATGACCTTTTCAAGCCCCACAAACAAAATAAAAGACGGGCAAGTTCGCCTGTCACTAGAGAAAAGAAGACAAGCATATTAACACGTCCCTTGACAAATGTCAAGCAATCGTTATTATTATCTCTACCTTTCTCCCTCACCTCTTTTATACTTGATAAACGAACAGAACATTTTAAGACTGAGTGATTACTTCAAAGACATTCCTACCCTACGATAACGCTCATACATACATACATACATACATACATTCCTGCCTACGTACACATAAACTCATTCTTGCAAGGACTACTACGAACATTTTGACAACCATGTATCAACCAAAATACATTAATCTTATTTGTAGAGACCTTAATTGATTTATATGTATATAAATTTGTTGTTTCTCTTTACAATTTGATTTTCTTGTTTTATACCCCTCTTATGGTGGGCTAACTAACAAGGCCAAATCAAACTAATATGCTTCAACACTCATACACCTCACTATAACTGATAACCCACTATAATTTCATTGTGTCTCATTATTAAAACTTTCTAACAATTGCTATCCTATTTGATGGCACAGGTATACTAGTAATATATAATTAAGAGTAGTAATATTATGAGGAAGGGAGATGTGTTGCATGACCAGTAGAAGCATTTTAGCAGGAAGTCGAAAAATACAACATGGTGTAAAGACTTAAATCTACTCTCAATATGCAAGTTACCTCCCCTTATTTATTTTTCTTCAAAAAATGTCTATGTAGTCTTTGTTTGGACTCAATTAACATTGCAGGTTCCTCAAGACTTTGACAGAGTCACAACAAAGACAAGATTTCATTATGTTATAATCTGGGGAATTTTATTTGTTTCATTATTCAACTCAGAGCCATATAGATGTAAAATATCATTTACCACTTCAAGCCAGCCAAGCACACCACCATTGTTCCTTACCAGATAGAAACTGTGGCTAGGTTTTCTTCCTTTTTTATGGAAGAGCACACATTGCTGGTGAAACGGAAGTCATCCGGGATTGTACCATAAATTCCCAAGAGGAGTCGCAGTGTGTAGTCGGGAGGCTGGAAAAAAACTGTAGCTAACAGATGGTACATAAGTCAATACCTGATTAGTATCAGTTGGGTCACTGTGGAGAAGGGGTATGATGATGAAAGACCCGAAAACCCTCATGAACCTTGGCTAGAAACATCACTGATGATGTGTACCAAAGCATCCAATAGATGTATTTATGAAATTGGTTTTGTGCTATAATTTGTCTTTATTATTATTATTATTATTAATCCAATATGTGTTGACTACATTTTAATTAGTACATTCTTCATTTATTAGCATACACCAACTCTTTGGATCAATATCCTCTTTGCTGTTTTTATCACATTCTCACACATTTTGTTTAGCACGACTATCATTTACTAGGCACACAGTTCTGGAGGTAATGCCCTGAATAGAACAGCTGACTAAATGGAATAAGACTTATTAACTAAAATAGTGATGCAATCTCATCACAATATTTTGAAGAGTATATATCAGCCAAATAACCATGATTGACGTACTGTTACTACTTTATCTACTGTTAATTGAATATTAATTACTTATTGATAACAGATCTAGCACAATAATAGTTAATGTTATTGTATTTAAATTATTAGTTATTTTTAAGTTCATTCTCGGTCACTGTAATTATTAACACTGGAGGTGTCTTTATCTATTCCATTAGGTCAACTGTCTTATTCAAGTGATCATCTTTCACCAGGACCATGGGCCCAGTAAACAGTAGTCAAACCATTTGTATGTAAATACTTTAGGTTTCCACCTTGTTATCTTAATTTTACAGGAGACAACAGAAAACATAATTAGTTTGCAAGGTGAATCACATATAAGCTTTGTAAGCAAAATGTTATACATAGGCCAGTAGAGAGAGGGAGGCGCGGTGGAGTAATGGATAGCGGCTCAGATTGAGGAATCGAAGAGCCGAGTTCGAATTCCAGTCGAATCCATTACATTCACTTACGTACTAATACCCTTGAGAAAGGTATGAATCCTCTTCTCCCCCACCCCAGCTATGGTTAAATAGCAGAACAGACAGGGTTCTGTAGTTTTGGATGGCAAAGAAAGAAATGGCAACCCACTGTGGGAAAAAAAATTTGCTTCGTCAGTCATGTATCAAAAGATACATGATCACCTAAGCAAGGATCACACATGGCACATAACTGACTGACTTATAAATGGGTATCCACAAAATAACATTTGAAGTAGTATAAAATTATACATATATTTTATTCAAAGCAACAAATAAAATGACACAAGTCGGATAATATAAAACAAATCTCATTTGTAATGTAAATGGCGCACACACACACACACAAAGAAACTGTTGTTATTTGGGCGGGGGGGGGGGGGAGATGAATAAGTTGAGTGTTCCTGAAAATCTTTGACCAGTGACAGAACTGAAATTCAGAATCATTCCCCAGATGGTGATTTCAGAACTTCTCAATTACATACACAAAAATCCCACTCTTTTCATTCCCTGCAAGCTTTGCTTTTCTCTTTACACATACATGATTGTAATCATAGCCAGAGATTACTCAGAGCATTTATTTATATACTACCCCCCACTTTTTTTAAGTTAATTTTTTTTATCCACATCTCTCTCCTTCAGCTTTGTTTATATAAAATGTGAGCACAGAAGTCGACACTGACCTGTTTCATGTGTGATGGTACCACTCAATACACGTCCTGAAAATTGTATTGCCATTCAGTGTTGACATCAGTGTCCATTCTTATATTTACACATGCTCTATCCCTGATATTGAGCACTTTTACCCACAAATATACTATACCATAAAACTATATTTTTTTTTATCACATACACATTATATATGTGCTCCATACCACAAAATGCTACATAAAGTTTCATGTGCATGGCAATCATCAGCCATAAACTTAAGATTGTCTATCCTAACATTCCTTTATTTAATAGCTGCACTCATTAATTTAATGACTAAGGTAGCCTTTAATTAAATAAATGCTAGGATAGATAATTATAAATTTATGCCTGATATATTGTCATAGCGATGAAACTGAGTAACACTGTGAAGTAAGGAACAACAGTACAATTCTTTTTAATATATATCTTAGCTTTGCCATTTAATATTGAACACTGTTTTTACTCCGCACACACACACATTTTATATATATATATATATATATATATATATATATATATATATATATATATATATATATATATATTATGTAGTATTACATTAGAACATGTACAAAATTGTACATCTTGTTTCAACATTAAAAAATTTTTTAAAATATTTTATCAGGTGGGAACCGTTTTGTAGTGGGTATGTGCATGTTCTAATGTAAAACTGCATAACAAGTAAATATTTATTGCTCTACTTTTGTATTGAGCCCTGTTTTAAATTAATGTTTTGAACGCGGAAATCTTACTCTTCGTTCTTTTATATTTTGATATATATATATATATATATATATATATATATATATATATATATATGAGATATATCAAGAACAGTATTGAGAAAATTCTAAGATAAAATGGGAAAAGTCTGTGATGCATTTGTAGACGGTAAAGACACACAAAATAAAATTGCAAAGTGACAAGAGCTGTTCTTCTCTGCCGTCACTACACAGAAAGAGATTTCAAGACTCCTTTCCACCCAAATCAAACGTACAGGCTATAACCGCCTCTTAGTACGTCAGTCAGTTCGCACGTCCGACTCTATTTCACGAAGTCCGCCGAAAGACTGAATCTATCTGTGCCGCTAACGTCTCCTTTTTATGGCACTCTGACACTGCAAAATTTGCATGTGTTGTTGCGCAATCTCGTTCTGAACGAGACCGGCGCGCATAAAACGCGTCTTCACACGTGGCCATGTTTCTTGCAGGATTCGCCACGCATTTCATCCATTAGGACTTCATCTGACTGAGTTTCTTGATGTTCTTGTGACTACACATGTGTATAAATGAGAGATGCTGGTAGTTTCAAAATATTTTGAATTAATTTTTGCAATCTAGCCAAATTTATCTATATTCTTTTTTCATTCCATCATCTTTGTATTTAACTATCCCACATTGTGGTAACAAAAAAACTGCCAATGGTGAAATGTTGTGAGAACCTGAACATAAATGAATTAGCAATTAAATCACTTTCTAGACATTTTCGCCTTAGTGAATTATTTTCTCTTTTAATTAGAGTAGCCATTTTTATGTCAAAATTGTGGTCAGTTTCATTATGACGAGCAACCAATGAATTTTATTTGTTGTTTTTAAAATGTCACTTTTGTCTTCATAGTCTTGTTTAACCTTCTTGAGGTTTCTCCAATATATTATTTCTTGCACTCTTTGCAGTTGATAGAGTAAATTCCCCCTTCAAGTTTTGGTTTGTTGTTTTGTTTTGTATTGATTAAATAGGGAGGGAGGGGGAGAGGGGGGAGGGGAGGGGGAGTGTGGAGGGAGAGATAGATAATCAATACAAATATAAAGTTTGTCACTTAGCTGATTGGTGTTGCATTCACTCCAGAGTTTCATAGACAGACCCCCCCCCCAGTAATCACTGTCCACTCGTCAGTGTTTATCAGCATTCGTTTTTTCTTTTATGTATAAACTTTTCATTGGTGTAAGCTTTTTTTTTTCTTTGATAGTGTGTGTGTGTGTGTGTGTGTGTGTGTGTGTGTGTGTGTGTGATAGTGTGTGTGTGTTTGAGAGAGAGAAAAAATACATAGAAACTGTGAGACTAACTTGCTGCCCATCAGCTATCAGCAAGTGCATTTGTGCACACTGGTGAAACCACTTCATCTGCTACAAGGCCATCATAATGGAGCACTGAGTGATGATCGAGAATTCTAAACTGGCAATGAATTGAAAAACTACTCTACAGTAAGCGTCCTATGGATAAATTAACTCGGCTTTAGTCTTACGCAAGAGAACAGCAGAGTACCCAATGAGGATTGAACTCATAATGCAAACAAAGGTCTATTGACATATACATGCTAAACATTACTTAATCACAGGCTCTCTGTGTAGATTCTTTTTACTTAGTTCATTTTAATCGGACTCAAGTCTGTAATGTCAGGGTATTTTTTGAGGATCAAGTACTGGCTTGGTTCAAAAGTTTATGGTGGTTCAGTCATTACACAGCTGTTATCTAACTTTACCTGCTAACTTCATTAACAAATGATTGCTTTTAATAGCTATCCCAAACTGCTCTAGTTGACAGTTTTGAACACGTGTCAAAATAGTGAAATTTCGTTCCATTTCAACTGCTGATATCGCAGGGAGGTTTTTTCAAGGCTATTTTGATAAAATTAGTATGTAAACAAAATTTAACTTTTCTCTTTCTAAATATACATTTCTATTACTTAATATTCAATCCCGATTCTTGGAAATCATATTTCCAACAAAGTGTATTTCACATCAAGTCTGTTTCTGTCTATCAAAGAATAATTATGAAGGCAATTTCATCACACTTACATTCACCTCTCAATTTGCAGTCCATTGCTCTAACCAGTGCAGAAACAAATCAGAATAATTCAGTAAGAAATCTTCAATACGAAATTTTGCAAACCACTTTTGATGCATTCGGTTATTCACAGTTCCTTTTGCATAAATGGCAGAAATTCATTTTTTGTGCTTGTGTTTACTTTTTACTTTTAAATGTTCACTCAATATAAGGCCCAGGAGCCACTCAAGGTGGAGGGTTACTGAAAGAGGTTGTTGTATGGACTTAAGAGGAGGAAGTAAGTGCAGATAATGAAGTTATGTAGGATAGATAACAGTTGACACTTGACGTGAAGTGATTAAGATTGTAGTGATAGTGGAAGCATCCTCTTGGGAGTCTGTTCCATAAAGTAGTAGTTCTTGGGAAGAATATATCTTAGTGGACCTTCCTTCTTCAATGGAATACAAATGGAAATGAGGACGAGTTGACCCTGTGTATGTAGCATAGTTGGTTTTAGTTGTAAAGGTCCGAACCGATGGAATATTTGCCATGGAAATAATGATAGATTAGTGATAATTTTGTGACATTTCATTTGTGAGGAAAAGTCTTATAAGGTAGAAAATAATTAATTGCTCACAAGGCTGTATAAATGCTTTTGAACTCTGTCAAGGTTGGAAGATGAGGATTGTGCAGCTCCAACCCAGATATAGCAGCAATACTCCATTGTTGGTCTGATATGACTCTTGTAAAAATAAATCATGGCAGATAGATACTTTCTGGAGTGATACAAGGAACTGACAATTTTTCTATAAATTTTAGTGATGGGATGTATATAAGAGTTCCACTTGAGGTCTGAATTGAACTTGTCTGAGTAGAAGCTCAAGTCAAGCAGCCTCTTTGAGAGTACAGTTGTAGTTTTAGATTTACTTAAAATAACCTTTAGAAATCATACTCCCCACCCAACAAACCAATGCATGAACATTTCATATTGGATAAGTTTTGATGAACTTTTTCTGATTTAAGAAAAATTCATAAAAGATATTGTCTTGTGTCAGTCTTAGTTAAGCAAATGCACCAGGTCTGTCTAGGAAGAGCTTCTTGACTATTTCACAGTCATTAATTCTCAAAGCCTTTATCACAAAATATTTATGAGATTTACAACTGAACTATCCAAAAAATTTTTCTTTTTTTATACAATAAGCATGTTAACTGACTTATATACTTAGAATACAGTTCAAAAGTTTGAGGCTACTCCTAGTAATTTTTTCATTTGGCTCAAAAAGTAGTTGTCTTGTACTTTAAATAAAAGAAAATTATTATACATGGTTAAAAAAAAAACGTGAGACATCATTTTTTATTAGAAATTTTATTATGACAAAGAGAAAAAAAGCATTTTATGATTAAGTTTTGAACTCGTCAAAATATGTTCTTTAGCCTTGATTACTGCAGCACAAATTTTTGACATTCGTTGCAAAAGTTTCTTAAAGTATAAGTTTGATAATTGATTCCATTCGTTCTTCAATGACTCTAAGAGATCTTTTTCAGTTTTTTTTCACACTTCCGTCATGTTCCTCCCATGATAATTCTGTTGGTGGCTTCAAACTTTTGAACTGTAATGTACATATTTATATATGTTATGATTATAATCTTACATACAGGCACCTGATAAAAGATACAGGTTGCAAATTTAATCATAACTGTTTATTCCACTGATTTTTATACCAAACTTAGTAAAGAGGACACCTGCCATTGAGCTTTGTTTAGCAAGCTAGGGATTGGGGGGGGGCTTTTTTGCAGAGTACATTTTACATACAGCAAGAAAGTAAAGTGAGACAAATCAATTACCATACCATAATTTGTAGTGAAAGGTAATACCAATTATGATGGCCATGGTTGAAAACTCAAAACAAATGAATTCAATACATGGCGGATGTATCTATGTATATTTATATACAGAACAACATAATATTCTTTTGCTTTCTGAACTATGTGCATACAAATAGCTAATGAAAATGAAAGAAAAAAACACATGATTAGCTGTAGAGTGTGTGTGTGTGTGTGTGTGTGTGTGTGTGTGTGTGTGTGTGTGTGTGTGTGTGTGTGTGTGTGTGTGTGTGTGATGCACCACGTGGTTTGATTGAAATTAAGTAGTCAGATTGCATAGAGAAAGATCACCTCAGCAGGGACAGGTTCTGTCTTGTTGCTATCACATCTTATGGGTGAGAGAACAAAAAAGTTTGTCCTTTCCTTTTTAAACCACTTATTACTGTGCCACCTAGTGGGTCTTAAGCAAAGTCACCTGGTAGACAAGGTGGGGTAATCTGACTAAAACTATTTAGAGTTAAAAACTCCTGCTGTGGTAAAAGTAAGAAAATTAATTTGAGAAAAGAAAGTGTGGAGGAAAGATCGACTATCAATAGCAAAAAATAAAGAAAGCAAGCAAAAAAGAAAGGAAGAAGGGAAAAACTAACAGACTGTCTAATGACAATTTCAGCCAAATCATTTTTGTACGAAAATAGGTGTACTAAATTTAAATCTTAACTTTTAGATTTTCAGGCCAATAGGAACAATTGTGACAAATGGTAACCTTTCCATCAAAAATTTATTTTCTTGATTTAAAAACAAACAGATCTTTAAAAAAAAAAGAAAAAAAAGAAAGAAAAAAAACTAATTTTTTTCATTTATAATTTTCAACCAATAAAATGTGCATGAATATTTTTTAGCTAATAAGATCATTCTCCAGTAAAATTTAGCCTTTGTTTGAATCATCAAATTCTTAGAAACTGTTGTTGGTTTTCTTTCTAGATCACGATACATTCCTAACCTCATCAAATTTACATATCATTTTCCATATTTTACAGTTTCATCAACTTTCAATCAAATGGGAGTGGTTGGGGTTGAACTGCAACTTTTAAATGTTTTCAAAAAAGAAAGAAGAAAAATGAAAATACTTCCATAGTATAAGCCTAATAAAATAACTTTTTACACTTTGCTTTCTTTTCTCAGCAATTTTATGCTCAGCTTTCATTTTTTTCCTTTCTCCAGTCAAGGCTCAAGTAATCCTCTACTCCCGGAAGGGTGAGCTGATACTCACCTTATTACTGGGGTTAAGTAAATCTGAGGAGGCATGAGCAACAGAAGTGTTAAGAGTCCTTATCACCAAAGAAAGAAAAAATAAATAAGATGAAGAAGAACTTGCTTAGTGAGATGAACATTATTCTTAATGTTAAGACGAACAGTATGTTTGTGGAATTTACTCTTATTAAATCGAATTTATGAATTAAACTGGGGATTACAACTTGCACTTTTGTTCAATTTAAATTTGTACATTTTGGGTTGGTTCCTAGCCTCTTTTAGCATACCTATGCTGTATGTACAGAACGGTAGTGTACATTTAAAATTATCTAAGATTTAAAGAGAAAATAACAGAATTCTTAAGATTCAAACAACAGAGACAGACCTACAGTAAAGAACTATCATTCCACTTTTATCCCCTCAGTATATTTGTGGCAGATGCTACTAATGGAGGAAGCTGGCACTTGTGACAGAAAAAAGATCAAAAACTTTTAAAATAAATGAAGTCAACATGTAGTGGTTTTTATATTATATATAACTAGCTTAGTTCTGGAGATTGATTCTGTAGTTCGGCCTGATGATTCTTATTGCATGAAACTGAGTAGTGAATTTTGGAATTAACCATATTATATTGTGTGTGACTGTGAGAGAGATATATAACAAAATAAGGGAGAAAAATATACTTATGTGTATACAGACAGTTCAGGAAAAGGGAAAGATAAACATTTATGTGATTAGCTGAGGCACGGTGGAGTTATGGATAGCAGCTCGGATTGAGGAATTGGAGAGCAGAGTTCGAATTCCAGTAGAATCCATTATATTCACTTATATTCTAATACCCTTGGGAAAGGTATGGATCCTGTTCTTCTCCCCCAAGCTATGGGTGAATAGCAGGACAGACAAGGTTCTATAGCCTTGGTTGGCAACTGGTTTATTGCAGAAAGAAATGGCAACCTAGTGCAAGGAAAAAACCTGCCTTGTCAGTAATGTATCCAAAGATACACAATCGCCTAAGCGTGTATCACGCATGGCACATAACTGACTGACTGATTAGCTGAAGTGTGTGCATGCTTGTGAGGCACATGGTTTGGTGAAATTAAGTAGTTGGCTTGCCTACAAGAGGAAAGAATCTCACCCAGTGGGTAAGACTGAACATGTCTTCTACCTACAGCATCCTGTGATTGAGCAAGCAAAAGGAGAGAGAGCGAAAGAGAGAAAAAATTTATCCTTTCCTTTTTATACAGATAATTGCCACACCACCTAGCAGGCATTAAGCAAATTCTCTTGGCAGACAAGGTCAAGTATTCCCACAATTATTCTTTTTTTTTTTTCAACCAAGTGTTGAATTTTAATAGATTTTTTTTCTTTTGTAATGAAATTACTTAGTATTTTTTCTTTTTTAGTTGGGAGTGGTTTTAGTGTTCTTTTATAAAACACTGGACCAAGCCATTTAATCATTCAAGAGAAAGTCAAATCTGAATATAGGCAAAAATATTTCACTCAAAATTTTATTTTCATTACAAAAATCTGTAGTATTTCCAAACCCCAATATTTAAAAGGGGGTCAAAGTTGTTTCAGTAATCAAAAGAAAACCCTCTAAGTTTGAAACGAATTAAAGCTAGAATTATTTTTCACTCCAAAATGACTGATAAATGAAACTATTGTTGAATTACACCAGAATTACCAATGTAGATTTTTTTTATCATTTCACCCCAAACAAGGCAATAAATTCACTAAGACAGAATGAGGTTACTGAGTGTTAGAGAATATGAGAAAAACACAATTAAAGAGAGGTAACAATAAAAGAACAGGGATTGAGAAAACAGAATGTATCAATTGACATTTCATTTAAATTTGTCAGCCAGAGCAAGAGCACATTTCTTAAGGATTATTGTAGAGATGCCATCAAGTCCACATGTCCTTTTGGAACTCGATCTACGAGAGTTCTTTTATCAGTGCATTTAGGACACTTTTTTTTTATTTCATAAGAAAAACAGCTTGATGCTGATTTAGAAGATCTAAATCCACTGAAAAAAGTTAGGTCTATCTCCAAAAGACCAAAATTGGAAACACTGGTTTCAATCCATAGTTTTTGACATAATTTCACACTTTGTAAAGACACATGGAAGCAAATATCTAAAAAAAATAACCATGTTTTAAAACCGAATCAAAGAACACTAAATATGTGAAATTAATAATGTTAACAACAACAGAATTAAAGATTTGACAGCTATTACTTTATGCATCTGCCTTTTTGGATTCATTTTCAAGCCGATTTGTCAATTTAGCTCTTTTGGAACTAGACCTGCTACATTTTCAGTGAAATTTGTTCCTGTAAATCAGCACCTAGCTAAATAAGAAAAACAGTTTGACACTGACTTACAGGAATTATATTCATTGAAAAAAGACTAACATTGGCAATTCTGAAATACACATGATATACTAAACCACTGATCAATTACAAAAGCAGAGTATGCAAAAAAAAAAAACAACCTTGCACAGGCAATGCCAATTGACAATATTTTTGCCATAACAATAATAAATTGTTTGAAAATTAATAGTTGGTGAATTACAATAGAGTTACGAATTTAGCTTCTTTTTTTTTTACCATTTCATCCCAAACAAGGCAATAAAGCCACAAAGACACAAGGTGATTACTGGGTGTTAGAGAATACAAGAAAAAACACTAACAAAGAGAGATACCAATAAAAGAACATGAATTGAGAATACAGAATATAATGATTGACATTGCATTAAAATTACACCAGAGTTACCAATTTAGATTTTTTTTTTCACCCCAAGCAAGGCAATAAAGCCACTAAGACAATAGGGTTACTGAGTGTTAGAGAATACAAGAAAAACATTATGAAGGAGAGATAACAATAAAAGAACCGGAATTGAGTGGACAGAAGATAATGACTGACATTTCATTTAAATTTTATTTCTGTGTAAAGTAGGATATATACTAAACTTAGCTCCCTTGCACAGGAGACGCCAATTAGCAGTGTTTTTTTTGTTTTTGTTTTTTAGGTTTTGTTTGTTTTTTTTTGACAATCAAAAACTTAAAAATATTTACAAAACCAAGAGAGGGAGTGAAAAGGTTGATTCAGTGAAAAAAAAAATTGGAAAAGATATTTAATGCAGGTAAATTATTTTTATTTTATTTTTTTTATTCATTTCCCAATATAAGTCCTGGTAAAAAAATCAAATAAGTAGCCGAAATATTGAAACATTGTGATACAGGCAAAAGATTTTATTTTATTTAAGAATCTTAACATAATTCCCCCCCCCCCGCCACATACTTCATATTGCAAATATTTTTGACAGCATTATTTATATATTTATTTATTTATTTAACGATACCTCCCCCAGAACAAGTTGTCATTAATGCCAGGGCTTTCCTTATAGGTCAGTAGTGTAAGCCTGGAGTTTATAATCCAACCGTCTGGGGACGAAGAGTTAAGTAGGCGGGTGGATTCTTCCCAAAAGGACAAAGAACAATAATGTAGAGGATTGGGAAGTGGGTGGCAGGACAGAAGGAAAGGACTGAGGGGGAAAAGAAATGTCAGTTATAGGAGACAGGGGTGGCTGGTAAGAATAGATCATTGAGAAGACAGACAGGCAGACTACAGGGTCGACGGGGTGGGGTGCGATGTGAGGTGAGGGAATTAGTCATTTATGGGTTGAAGTAGATCTTATCAAAGGTTTTAACACAAACATAGGCCAACAAGTTACAACACATACCACGAGTTGAATGTACACATATAGGTCAAGCCCAAGACACACCCACACGTCCGCACATACAAGAAGCCGAGGGTTAAAATACCAAAATAAACGTAAGTATAAAAATAAAATTAATCGAATAAAAATCGAAAAGAAAAGAAATACCGCGGATAACGAAATACAAAAAAGAAATACCGCGGATAACGGAATACAGAAAAGAAATACCGCGGATAACGGAATACAGAAAAGAAATACCGCGGATAATGGAATACAAAAAAGAAATACCGCGGATAATGGAATACAGAAAAGAAATACCGCGGATAATGGAATACAGAAAAGAAATACCGCGGATAATGGAATACAAAAAAGAAATACCGCGGATAATGGAATACAAAAAGAAATACCGCGGATAATGGAATACAAAAAGAAATACCGCGGATAATGGAATACATACTATTCTATATACAGGATTCTCAAAGATGTGTTTAAAAAAAAAATTCCAGAACTATTTTAAGAAATTTCAAGGACAGAAACTGATGTGCATACGTGCAAAGTAAATAGTCATCAATTTCAAAAACACAATCTTTGTTTTTGAAATTGATGACTATTAATGGTCTTTTAAGTTTGACAGATGTCCATAGAAAAGCCACAACTGGTTCCAATAATTCATGTCACATGGAACAGTTGAAACCAGTGAAGAAATCAAAGTGTTGAAGGCTAAAACACAACTGAATGCAGACCTGGTTATGTTACACATTTTGTGTAACATTCTACAGTTTGGAGTTCTACTACATTTGAAAATTTTGAATTACACACTTTAATTTTTACTTTTACACACTTCAGCTATCTAGACTACTCAAGGTTCGTGAATGTCGCAAAAATTCTTGATTGCTGCACATTTCCTGAGAAGTATAATGAACAGAACTGCATAAAGAAATGTTCACAAAAAGACTACAGATTTTAGCTATCCCTACTAATGAATTCCATTGCACGTGGCACAGAACACAATGATGTTAACATTTTTTTCAATTCATCTAATTTAGCATTCAGCTCCTCTTCCAATTTTGATATCTCTATGGACTTGTTCTTTGCAGATATTTGCATGGCATTGGACATTACAATAAGTGTCAAGTTCTGAGTCTGCTCAGATTTCTCCACGTAGTTGTCAGCTGACTTGAGCAAATCTTTGGAACTTTCAAGCTTGTGTTTTTTTGGTCTTCAGTTCTTCAATTTCCATATGCATGGATTTCCGTTTTTGTCCAGCTGCTTCTTCATACTTTTTTTTTTCTTCTTCTCAGCCTCACGGTATTGGTTGTATGCTGTTCTGGCATTGGAAGCACTGCAAAGAGCATTAGTAATGGGATTATTCCCAGCACCTCCAACTGTGGCCAAATAGTCTGTGATAGTGCGCTGTGCGACCAGAGTCTGCTGTTTCATATTGTCAGTGGAAATTTCCTTATTGACTGAGAAACCTTTCTCAACTGAAGCCTGTCCATGAGAGAGTGCCAGCATTCTGTAAACAACTTTCCACAGTTTTTAATATTCTTTGTTGCTAGACAAAGAAGAGTACAACAAAGTGTCCAGACGATCTTCATGCATGCTGAAATTTTTGAAAGCAATATTTTCAGCATCCTCCTCCTCCTCCTCAAACTCTTTGTACTGACTGATGATGATGTCATCACAATAAGACTTGCTGGCTTATATTCTGTCTATCATCTTTTTAGACTGTATTCTGTGGCAGTTTTTTTTTTTTTTTTTTTTTAAATGGACCCAGGGTTCAGCTATGCAAGTGACCTCACAAGAGGGTATCTAAGGGGAGGCTTTGCCAGAAGTTTTCAATGCTGGTGATAAACATTGTTGCAATTCTACATGCAAACAGATCTTTTGTTGTTACTTTTTGGGATAGAGATTTTGCATGATCATGCTAAAAGGAATATCTTGAAGGAAAATAATCAACAGTTTACTGCCAATATCTTATCAAAATCAGTTCAATGTCTTTCAAAACAGACACAAAAAAATCTGCAGTTTCACTGGAAATAAAACGTCATTCATGTTTGACATCACCACAGAGGAAGACTTAGTCTGGGAACATTTTTCTTTTGTTTTAATTAACAAATTTGATGACATCCGGCCAAAGGAGTCGTTCACATGTTTGTACATTTGCAAGCCATCTATGGCAAAAAACACAAAAGTAAAGTGACAGGGTTGCCAGATTGAACTTTTAAAGTCAAATAAATTTTAATTATTTCAACTTCATCATTTTTCACATAACAAAAGCTAGAGATACAGGTCATTATTAGCCTGCAAACTTTAAAAATAATATTTTTCTAATTTTTTTCAAAGACGCATTTTCTATCCTAAGACACATCAAAGGCACATTTTCTATTCTATCATCTTCCCGTTGACACTTCGAGTTAAATTTGATTCTCAAACTTGTTACTTTTTGGCAACAATTACAACCGTAGTTTACACATGGACACGGGACGCGTATTTTTTCAGCTTGAATTCACCACTAGAGATCAAAAGGACATTTTACTTTTGAAATTGACATATAAATAAAATTTCAATTGTTTAAAGTTTAAAAACCACTGATAAATTTTTCGAGTTTCTACTAAAATGTATTTTATTACTGTAAAATAATTTATTTTCCTTTCAACTACAAATTCAATGAGTGTCAATTAATTTGCCTTTTACGGAGATGTTACTGCTTTCTGTCACCTGTTATCTTTGCCTTTCCTCTTGTTGAATGAGGGTAGCAGCTAGAAGGCACGTCTTCATATTCTTTCTCCCTTTCTTTCTAGTCACCTCGACGAGAAAATACAGAAGTAACTACGAGTTTATGAACTCGTTCTAATCAAGGAAACAAACCACTGTTCGTAATAATTGCCAAATATTACTGACGACTAAAACATTTTCTTAAAAGACAATTTTAGCTTGTAAAAAATCCAGATTTCTGGGATTTTGCATTTTAACTTTCATGAATTGAGAAAAAGATATGTGGGCAGCCCAATTTAGAAAATTCCAGGACTTTTCAAGGAGTTTTTGAGATACTGCTGTTTTTCCAAGAATTTTCAAGCCCTGGAAAAGAACCTATCATTTTCCCAGGACTTTTCAAGATTTACAAGACCTGTACGAACCCTGTATATAACGAAAAATCTTAAACTTTGCTTTGTACGATCGCGTGTGCTGGTACTTATGAATCGTCAATGTGCATGCGTATGTATGTATGCTATTCTCTTCAGGAGGTGATCGATCATGGCTCTCCACAATTTTCTGTCCTTTGCAGGTCTTAGTAAAGCTGGTCTTTTTACTATATCTCCTAATCCCTGTTCTTCCAGCCGTCTACACAAGCTCGTTAGGTAGGTTATTCATTGTTTCCCCCCGTCCCTTTTGCCTTCAATGCCCTGTGAGTGTCAAATTTTCCAAGCTCACTTTCCTCACTTATTTTTTGACAATGACACATTGCTTCAAAAATTTTACAAGCCGACTTTCCTATTACATTCAACCTTACACATAGATTTCTTTTTTATAGTCTACAAGGATTTTACTTAATCACAAATTAACAGAAATAAAATGCCAGACATACTTACTTAAATACCAAGCTAACTCTAAGATGATTATCACTTCTTCAAACCTTATAAATTTCTGTGTGCTGTGTCCCTTCAAGACACTGATTGACGATCATGGCTCTCCATAATTTTTCTCTCCTTTGTAGCTTTTAACTCTTTGGAGACAGAACCTCATTTGGAGTTTCAGTGCCAAGAATATGGAACCCTTTTCACAAGCCCTCACTTGGAACACCGAAAAAAAAAAAATTACATATAAAATCATAGAACACACCAAACTATAGAAACCGTCTGCGACAGGCCCAGGTGTGCAAGAAATGCGAGAAGCAATCTGATTGGCTGGTATGAAGACCAACCAGCTAATCACGACATGTTTATTATCAGGCTGATGGATCAGCCCAGTTGCCTTCTTCATCTGTCAGCTCCTAAGAGTATTTGTCTTTTTGCTCTCTCTCCTAATCCCTGTTCTGCCATCCATTTTTACACAAACTCATTAGGTTAGTTATACACTGCTTCCCTCTGTCCCTCAATATGCCCTGAGTATCAAATTTTCTGTGTTTAAAAAAAAAAATACTTGAATAGATGCTGAAAAGTCCTAATCAAGAAGTTCTTCCTAAAAAATAATTTTTGGCCATTAGGTCAGATTTTGAGAAATGGGCCTGACACCCTCCTACATCTTTCAGAATGTGTGAACATCTGCTTGTCACTCAAGTTTAAAGACTTTTCTCTTTTTTTTTTTCCTCAACTCTGACACAATATGGCTGCTACGTTCTTCCTCCCTTCATTTATCTTAGAAGAAAAAAAAATTAATTTTGTCCCAATATGTATATTTCATTGTCACAGAAGAATGGGGAATTAAATCCAAATCTTTGAGGGTATTTACAAAGTTAGCTTAATCAGGCACAAGGCCAAAAGTATGAGGTCCTGAAGCTTGAACATATATGAGGCCCTCTTCACAACTAGTAACAATAGATTCAGTGATCCAACTCCCAAAAAGATAGGTTATGAATAGATTTTGGTGAGCTCAATGAACCCATACATCTTGGAAATTCAGGTACTGCAAGCCCCCCAAGAAAATTTTGAAATTTGACCAATTACACAGGAATTTTAAGGTCATATTAAATGCATTTTTAGAGCATATTCTAAGGTTACTTCAACCCATTGGTTTATGATTCTCTTGCGAAAATGGCCTTATTTTAACAACAAATACTATTTTTTTTTTAAAAGGAAACAAAAAAAAACTATGATTTTGTTGAAAGATTTACTCATTAAAAAAAGTTTTTTCAGGGGACCTTCTGGGATTAGGGGCCCTGAAGTTTAAGCTGCATTAGTTTCATAGTAGATCCGCCACTGCATGAGGTTTCAATTATCTAGTTGTATTAGATGCTGTCATCTCAAACGTTAAGAGTACAGTTTTGAATAGACATCTGAAAACAACTGATGTTTAATTCATTAGCAACAAGAAACTCTTTTGAAAAGATTTCAGAAAAATATTCAGAAGCATTACCTAAAATGATAATTGGTAATGGTAATATTAGCCGTTTGCTTATAAGAAAACGTTTTGCATTCATTGACCAAGTAGCCAATGCTACTTTCAGTTGAAATTTATAAAATCTATTAAAAACCTGGGCATGTGGCCAACTGGTTAGAACGTTTGCTTTCCAACTATGAAACCAGGTTTGAATCTCATCATGGTTATTTTATCAGGAAGGTGATTTCTTGATGTTATTGTCCTGGGCAGGGGGTGAGATCCCAGAGTGTGGCACCTTTGGAAAGTGTCTGAAAACCATACCTCAGGTTGACCCAAGCCTTGCGAGTGAAATTGGGTAGACGGAACCTCTTTGGGAGCCATCGAATTTACACTCAAAACTGGCTTTATTCAGACTGTTGTTGACCAGATAATGTATACTCTCCCAGAAACTGTAACTACGGTCTACTCAGCATAGTTGCAGTATAAACCACAGGTGGGTTCTGTGGTTGTTGAACAAATACAAATGTGCCCAAGCAGGCATTTCCAACAAGAATTTTTAGCCATCTTTAGGCATACATGAATACAAGCAGGCAACCATTATTAAAACAGTTTTTCAGGGAAATAGGTTTCTCAGTCCCAGTAGCTGTTATTGCTCTTCCCAGTATTTATGGAGGTTTCCTTTCCAACCTTTACTTTGAATTATTGTAGAACATTAACATCTTGATTATGTTATTTTCTCTTCAAGTAACATGTGATGGTCAGTTGTTGATGTCATTGAAAGTGGTCAAGTTAAAATGTCCCAATTATCTGGTACAGTTCTTCATTTGTGATTCTGAAGAGCCAATCCATGATGTTCAAAGAAGAGTGGTCTTTGCTAAAACTTACATGCTTCATTCACTCAAAGCCATGGATCTGATAAAGCGGTTGTATACAGCTGACAGTTTAGTTATTTCTGAACAGGTTTGACACCGTGCATGACATCCATATGAAAGTTCTGATCTGATAAGGCCATTTAAGAACACAACTAGTTTTTAGGTTAATGTTCTGATTTTGCGATGTTGGGCAAAACTAATTCTCATGCAACCCATTCCATATTCAATTTCCTTATCTCCCACTCTAAATTTGAAAGCAAAACTTAAATCATGATTTTATATAACATTCAGTTGTCCTTTCCAAGGCATATGTTCATGTGGGAAATCTGCAATTTTATCTTACATAGTACAATTTAAGTTGCATGTATAAAAGTGATTACTCAAACCTCCAGTGAGGTTAATCAACACATGGTCATAAGCACAGATAATATATTTTTTATCACTCTTATAGAAATTATGTTTGTCTTAATTCTTTTTTTTTTTAAGCAGTTCACTCCAAGCAAGGCAATAAAGCCACTAAGACACAAGAGGTTACTGTGCAAGAGAATATATGAAAAAATATTAAAGAGAGAAGACACTAAAAGAACAAGAATAAGAAGATAACAATTTACATTGCATTTAAATTTATGAAGATCAACATTGACTGGAAAGCAAGAATTGTGATATAAGAAATTGTTAGTATAGAGCATATGATTATATCTAGCCATTTCAACTGTAAAATGATGAGACCTAGCTGCCAATCTAGTACTATGTTTAAATTCATAAAGTCTAGGCTCTATAGAGCAAAGTTCATCAGAACAATTACCATGAAAATATTCATAGAAAAGGCACAGGGAAGCTACGTTATGGCAGTGGGAAAATGATCAAAGATTCTTTGGATTTTATCAAGAATCTCTAAATATATAGCAGGAGTACCAGACCAGATGTGGCAGCAATATTCAAAGCAAGTTCAAATACTACTTATAAATATTTTTCCATAATACATAACTAAGTAACTTAAAAAGTTCAAATTTTCCATAAAAGTAGTTTTAAATAAGTTATAAATGCTGTACAATTTTTAATTCTTATGTGTTGTGGACAATCATGGCACTCCACAACTTCCTATCCCTTGTAACCCTAAGCAATATTCCTCTTTGATCTACTCTCCATTCCCATATGAAAGAGTTAAAACAGAAGCACCATTTCAGCCACTGTTCAGCCACAGAAGTATCATGTCAGCCATATTGTTGTGTGTGAATAAAAAGCAGGAGTATCACTTCTGTTGGCAGGGAAGTAACCAGACTAAACTGTGTTGTCATTATTATTACAGACCCCTCAACCAAGTTGTCACATTTTTTGGCAACAAGGAAAGATTTTTTTTTTTCACAGAAATATATCAATACTCAGACATTTAGAGGAATTTTGCACTTAATATGAAAATATTTCATCATACCTAGACCAATTGGAACAGTTTTTCTGAGCAAATGATATAGTTCAGGGATCAGAAAATAGAGATAAAATGTAGAGCTATTTTACTCAGTGCCATTGGTGAAAAAAAATGGACAGAGTTTTGGGGGATTTATGTACATCACAGAAGCCAAGTGATAGAACTTTTAAGAAAATGAAGCATTTGTTACTAAAATACTTCAAGTCCAAACACAATGCACCTTTGGATTTCCATGTCACATTTTCCATCTTTAATCGTTAATGAAGGATAGGTTTTTTTAACTTCTCAGTTTTTCTTAAGACTTGTGGTATTTTACAAGCAACCAATTTCATGGAAAGTAAGGAATGGAGTAAATTCCTAATATGAGTCCAAAATTTTCATAACCCTGCACAAAAGATGGCATTTGAAACATCTTCAATCTTATATAAAGAAGCTTCTCTGAATAAAAGGGTAAAACATTGGCATATGATGCAAAAAAATTGGAGATGAAATGAAAAACAAGGACTACGGTTGGATGAGAAAATCAAAAGATCAAAAAGAAGAAAAATTCAAATGCACTTACCAGATTTTTAACTTGAATATTCCTTTTGGGTCTGGGTAGAGAATGATTCTTGGATGATTGGTTGTTTATGACAAGGCCCAGGGGCTTGTTCTGAGGTTGTTGTTGCAAGACAACATCACGTCTGCTGCCAGGCAGTAAGGCAACCTTCTTCCGGCCAGCCATCACACTTTCCTGTAATAACATCAAATATAAAGCTAAATTAAAAAAAAAATTGTACAAGGCTTCAACAAAACACCAACAATTAAGCAATCAAAACAGTGAAAAAATAAGAAAATGTAAAACACAACCATGTCAAGATTTGTATACAAGTGTTAACATGCAGACACACACATTATGTACAGACATAAGCTTATGCACACACAATTATATACATAAGCAAGTACACACACATTATATATATGCGCTTGTGCGCACACACAGTTATATGTATATGTAGACACACACATACGTACATACATTATATACACACACATCCTAACCAATGCCACAGCCAATGAAACTAGGTCCAAATGTCATCTCCAGAAAACAAGATCTTAGATCTAAATTGCAGGTAAGCATAATGTTTTTAGGTTCTTGTCATCTGACAATTGCATTGTGAGAAACTTGGAGTCACAATTTGGACCTAGCCTCTTTGTGCCTCGTTGTTGGTTAAGGTCACTGCTCTGTCTTCATCTACTTGATACACATAGGCATTGAGCACTGCCTGGGTCAGTGTTTATCTTTTCCGTTTATATTTCCTTTCTGTTTATGTCTCTTTTTTTTAAAGTTTATTTGTTCTTGCTTTCTTTTGTCTTCTTTTGTCATTTCAAATACTTTTTATTGGCAGGATTTCTGTTGGTAGTGTTGTATCTGGAAATCTTTATGATGTAATGGAATAACCTGTCACCCCCATGAGTGACTACACTATAAGTAATAACTACCTATAAGTATCTGTAAGTCAACAGACTACTGAGACTAGCTTGGATCTATTAAGTACAACTCAGACTTACGCGAGAACTACCAACCTTCCAATAGTAGCACTCATTACAGGATTGACTTACAACGACCTTGTGCATAACTGTTACCTTTATTCTTATTGTACTGGTTTGTTACAATAAACCTTTACTTATTTTATCCACCTTGTTTTCCAAGTATATATTCCTATTAGCACAGAATATAACACTTTACCAATAGTTTGGTTTGTTTTTAGTGTGCGGACCAATAGACATAATATACTGTTTGAAATAAAAATGATGCTTCTATTTCAAACACAGGTATCCACTAAAAATAATGTTTGAAGTACTAAAAATGTTTGTGTGTGTGTGCATCTCTATATATGCATAAAAGTCAACACTGCATAATGACTGTCAGGTTCATACTGAGAATAACCACGCATTATACATCTACCAACATTATCTCCAATATTGAGCACATTTACCCATACATATAACATACAAATCAGGATTGACACAAACCTTTATCAAGTCTATAAATTTTCTGTGTAAAGTAATCTCCAGAAGTTGTCAGTCTGAAAATCACTTCATAAAAAAGATTTATAGTCACAGTGAAGGTCTATTTCTCTTCTCTTTTGAACTGTATACCCACTTATTTTAAGGTAGACGGTGGGGCGTTTTGAGATTTTTAATTATTGAGCAATGTCAGTTTTGACTTAATTCATTTAAGTGTTGGTTGTTTATTGTTTCCTTTTCTGACTATCTGACTTTTTGCTTCTTTATGATTCTTACTGATAGATTACTGGATAGGTATATCAATAACTCTCTAGACCAGTGGATCCTAACCTTTGTTTTGGCCATGTCCCACCCAAAGGTGACATGATCATTATTGAAAACGTGAACTCCTATTTACATGAAAGAAACCTAAAAGGCCATTTAAGACAGCATCTATGCGCTAGTATTATCATTTCATTTTAGAATTTTTTAATATTTATAAAAATATTACGTCACTCTCTCTATATATATGTATGCATCCATACTGTATATGCACCATATGTATTAACACACACACACACACACACAAATTCACTGTCAATAGTTCATTGTCAAATTCCCCCACTACTCACCTTAAGAATCAACTTTGGGTACCACAGCTCTAGTCCAATGATGAGGATACATCAATATGGGTAATGGTTAATCGAGGCTAGTCTATCAAGTCGTAAGTTTTTTTAATCCTGTTTAATCCTCATTAAATGACCCAGGCGAAAATTTGATATTAAATAACCCAATGAGGATTGACAGGTCATAAAATCAACCAATCTAACCTAATGATGAAAAACGCATTTATTTTTCAACATAATTCACTGGGACGGGGGAGGGTATTAATCTCAAAGATTATAGATAAAAATTCAGCCAATGACAAACTATGGACACCGATTCAACACCTTACGACTTCAGCGCGTGTGCGCACGCACACACAGCTCATTTTTCAGGTATTTTTCTTGTTTTAAAGTTTAATGAATAATTTTCAAAAATCCAAGGGGAGCTTCTTTGCTTTACAGGATACAATTAAATTATAACTATAAATAAAAGTCATTCTAAGTATAATTATTAAAACATTATTGATGCGAACATTAAAAAAAAAAAAATCATAGAAACTATTAAGGGCAGATAATTCTAACAATGAATTATGTTATTTACCTCCCTTAGTAAAGAACGCCACGTAAAATTTTCATGGAATGTAAATTTCATCAGCTAAGCCGAAGTACCGTTCTTTTTCATTTCTTTCTTTTAATTTCAATTTTTTTGCTTTATTAATCATCCCCCCCCCATGCAAGGCAATAAAAGCCACTAGGATGCAGGGAGTTACTGAGAGTGAAAGAAACAGAAAGGACAATAAAAGAACAAGATTCAAGGAGACAGAAGATTAGAACTTACATTGCATTTAAATTTTTGAAAATTGAAGTTGACAGGTAATAAACAAAAAGCCAGAAGAGACTTGTACAATTAAGAAGTGCAAGGGAAGAAACGGTTAGCATTGAGCTTACAGTCACAACTAGCAATTCTAACAGTGAAATTGTCTAACTTTGCTGGCAATCTAGTACTGCATGGAGTCAAGGTACCAAAGAAGAAATTTTATCAGAACAATTACTGTGAAAATATTTATAGAAGAGACAAAGAAAAGTAATTTTATGGAGGTGGGAAATTGAAGCCTGAGATGCCAGGTCAGGATTTATAATGTTGCTGATACTGCTTTGGATTTTGTTAAGAATCTCTGAACACATAGCAGAAGCATCAGGCCAAGATGTAGCAGCAATATTTGATACACGGATGAATAGTAGACTAATAAATGTGCAAGATAGATTCTAACAAGAAAAATTATCTTGCCTGATATAGTGAACCAACTTTCCTAGTAAATGACATAGCAACTGATTCCATGTAATTATTCCACTTCATGGCAGTGTAAAACATGAGACCCAGAAGGTGCAGTGAGTTGCTCTCCAATAGGTTGGCATCGGCTATAGTTCTTTAAGATGATTAATAGTTTGGTTTGGTTTACGGCATATCTACCTCAATGGGTTATTTAATGCTGACAAGATTTTTATTGCTGGTAATATTTTTTTTCAAAAAGTATTTCTGGCAATAATTATTCAAAAAAAAAAAGTATTGCTAATAACTTTTAATAACTTTTTCTTCAAAAATTTATTACTGGAAATATTTTTTTGCAAAGATTTATTGCTGGTATTAAAACCTATTTTTATATTTTGACCCCAGTTTGGGGGTTAACTATTTGCCCATAGCTAGGAACCTAACAGGTGCTACCACCACGGGTAAGGATGAACCTGGAAACACCAGCAATTAAGAGGTGGTTCCACGCTCCTCAAAACCTCCTGATCAGAGGCCTTGCTGTTGGATGTAGTTTATCGTCATACCCAGGACACAGATGTATTTTATTGTCATACCCAGGACACGGATGTATTTTATCGTCATACCCAGGACACGGATGTATTTTATCGTCATACCCAGGACACGGATGTATTTTATCGTCATACCTAGGACGCATGATTAATAGCAGCTTCGTTTTAGAGGTGTTAAAATTAGCAAACCACTTCACTACCTAATTCACAATAGACTGTATGTCATTTTTCAGATCGACTGCCAATCTGATTTTAACAAAGTTATCAGACGTACTATTAAGACAGGAGTAAATATTTGTGTCATCCACATAAACATCAAGTTGGGAATTGATGACATCAGGATGGTCATTGATGAAAATAAGGAACAGAGTGGGTAATGATCTAGAGGAGTGGCCATTCAGCTCACATTATGCTGTTTGATGGTATATAAGATAATGTGGAAATTAATACTATAGGGAAGTATGAGATTCCCGATCATGTAAGTGATACATTCTTTAGAAATTCTTATTGAAAAGATGACAAAAATGGACATAGAAGAATGTCAAATCAAACGTCAAAAAAAAGTGTGATTGCTGTATTACATTTGGTAATGCTCATTCTGTAATTAGTGCAAGATGAGTAAATGTAGATAATTTTATGCAGTTAAATTTATATATGAGCAGCTAAAATTAATGACACAGTAAGTTTCATTATTCAACAGAAATTATTTTTTTCTTCATTGTTGTATAACTGCTACCCTAGAGGTTAAAGACAAAATAATACAATTTTACCTAGTTAGTCAGACATCAAAAGACTAACAACTTTATATGAATCCTATAGTTGAGCAACATAATTTTCTTATGTATATTAAAAAATAAGTTTAAGTTACTTGAAGAAAAGGACATTACAGTATTTTTACTTGTAGATGAAATTCACCTAAAACCTTATTTTGATTATAAAGGTGGTATAATGTTGGTTTAGCCAACAACAGCAATGAGTCTGCAACAAGTGCTTTTGCTTAGAAATGTATTCTCATGATACAAGAATGTTGTGCGAATTATGCCAACCAAATGTCTTAAAGCTGAGAATTTATTTGACATACACTACAGATCAAAAGTTTGAAGCCATCACCAGAGTTAGCATCGGATGAACTTGATAGAAGAATGAAAATAAAATGAAAAAGAACTCTTAGAGTCATTGAAAAAAGAATGGAATCAATTATTAAACTTATACTTTGAGAAACTTTTGCAACAAATGCCAAAAATGTGTGCTGCAGTAATCAAGGCTAAAGAAGGATATTTTGATGAGAGCAAAATTTAATTATAAAATGATTTTTTCTTTTTGTCATAATAACATTTCTAATAAATAATTTTCTCTTATTTAAAGCACAAAACGACTACATTTTGGGTCAATTTAAAAAATTACTAGGTATGTCCTCAAACTTCTGAACTGTAGTGTAATTAAATATGTAATAATTAGTCTAGGAGATATAGGCTTTAAGAGTAATATAAGTCATAACAGATAATAATGAAATAAATAAGAAAGCCATATCTTTCATTTGTAGTCCAGCAAAACTTTCAATTGTATATCCACCTCCAGTTTTGAAATCTAGACCTCATTTCAGTTTATATACTAAAATGCATTAGAAACTGATTTGGTCAAATAGATGCAAGTAAATTGATGATGTTCCCCAAATTCTGTCATAATGAGATTTAGATAATATTCTAAGTGCCTAATTTTGTACTTTACAGAAGCTTCATGCCCTGGAATCTCAGTCAATTTTGAAATATTGCAATAAATTGACCTCAAAGGCTTTTTTCTCACACTAGTCTTGAAAGGCAAAATGTTTCATTAGATTTGCAAATTTTTAACCAATTCACTATTCAGGGATTACTGACCTTAGGGAAACAGAAATATTTGCCTGATTTTAGAGAAGTTGCAAAATAGATAAACACATTTTATACTTGGTAGACAATATTGCATGTAAAAACACAAGATAAAAGGTTAGCATGCTATTCCACTTAAAATAAATGATAACAATTTTATATTTCTCAATGTATTCTGCAACTGGTTAGAATCTTGGAATAGCATTCCTGGAAATAATGGGAAGCTAACAAATGAAATCTTCACAGCTTTGCATCATGCTACTCAAAACTCATGCACTTCTAGAACTGACCAAATATTGTACAGACCATTGAAAATGATGTATACCTGGTAAATTTCAAACAGATCACCTTGAGGATAGATTTGGCCAGTACCAGCAACTTGGTGGAGATCAATATAATATCTCTATACGTCAAGTGTTTGAGTGTGAAGAAAAAATCAGAATGATGTCAGTTTTAAAATTGAGTCTGCCACTTAATAACCAAAATATTGATTTGAAGAATTTACAAACCGAGATAAAGTGGCAGGGGAGCAAAATTTAGATATTTATAAATTTAACAGATGAGGATATTAATTTAACGGATTTAACAGATGTAACAGATGAAGATGTTAATGAATGCAGAGAAGTTGTTCCTGTTATATGTAGCAGGTTATTGTTGTTATGCAGTTCAAGAAAATGAAATGCAAAAGGTGTAAGAATTTAATATCTGGAAGTGATAATGAGAACAAAATATCTGAAATAAACAGCTATTTTCAGGAGATTAATAGAGGTTCTCTGCTATATCTTAATGATACTGCTGTTCTATATAATTATATAGTTATTGGTAAACTGACAAAAAATTCTTCTTTTCTTCATTGAGTAAATCAAAGGAAATTAGCCACGCACATAACCTTGAATGTTTTGGCAGATAATGATCATCTTTTTCATGTGGAATCTTGCAGTGAGAGTTACAGTATTGGAAAATTAGGAAGAATTCTTGTCTGGAGCTCTTTAACTGTTCTTTTGAATAATGTTTGTGCTAGGGAAAATAATATTACTATCAGAAACAAGTTAACCAAAAAAGAAAACTTCAAACCTTCAACTAAATTTCCCATATACCTATGTAAGATTTGTTTTTACTATTATTTAAAATGTGTCTTATTTTCTACACAACAAAAATGTCAATATTGTAACTTTACTACTACAGAATAATTAAAATAAAACATGCAAATTAAAACCATGTCAATCTTTTTTATTGCAAAGAAAATAGTTTTCAAATAATTTTACACAATCAAAATAAGTAGAATGAATTTTACAGTCTTTAAATTAAATAATGAAGCATACACCATTTACTTTAATATAGCAACAAGTGTATAACTTTTAATTTTTCGTTTAGAAAATAAAGTTTATTCTAAGGTAAAAATCTATGCTTGGTTTCTTTCTTTTCTAATGTAATATAAAAATAATTCTATGTCAATATAGTAACTCTAAGAATTTGTTTTAACTTACAAGGTTGAGTCATTTGTTGTAGTGAAAGATGATTGTAGTCTTTCCTGTAGTGATTCTTCCAACTCTTTATTTGTTACATAGACCAATCACTGTCATTCCTTAGCATGTGACTAGTGGTTGGGTTTATATTATGTTTATAAATATTCTATATGTTTTTGCTTGCTCATCATTTTCATTGTCTCTATTCATTCTGTTGCTTCCTGCTGTAAGGATTTCCCCTCTACGGTAAAATTGTTTATAACTGTTAAATTATTACACTACAAAGAATTACAAATTCCAAGCCACAGCTTGTGAGGCAACAAGTTGCAACACCCTAAAGACTAAGAAAAAGTAAGGTTCCAATTTTTCCTTCTTTGTAGAACTGGTGACAGGTCTTATAAGTCTAGTTTATTTTTTTGTGTTATCAGTGGGAATTCGAATATCGACACATAACTTAATGAAACAATCATTAGAATAAAAATTTTAATCTATTTATTGTTTGTTCTTTATTTAAAAATGTAAGGTAGAAATCGAACCCTGGTTTGGTTTTCTTCAGCTACTTATGAAAAATTATTCTGTCATTTTCAGTTGTCATTATCATAACATTGGTTGAATGAAAAGAAGGTATGTCTTCTGTTACAACAATTGTGCCCTACTGAAAAATATCTGAATTTTATTTTGCCAAAATACTACAAAAAATCTGTCATCTAATGAAACAGAAATCTTTGGTGAAAAGAATTCAGTTTTATACACGTTGGCAGTGCATGAACCTTACAAAAGATGAAAGAGAAGATTGTCACATATGCTGGTAAAATCAACTGTGAGTGTGAGAAATTTAAAGTGGATGAATTATCCCCAGACATATTTAAAGGTCTAATTCTCATTAAAAGTCTGACATCAAACAACAATGTGAAAATACACTCTCGAATACTTACAAAACTTGAACCAGATTCAAAGTTAACAATACAGACTGTTGCAAAAGAGTGCCAAAAAAATTGTCAATTTAAGGCACGATATAGCAAAAATTGAGCAAAATATCATGACAAAAATAAAAATGGTTAGGAAAAAGACAGTACTACCAAAAGAAAAAATCCAGAATAAAAATACTGAAAAATTTAACCCATGCTATGGCTGTGATATGTTTCATTTCAGAAAGGACTGTCCATTTAAAACAAAAAATGTTTTAATTGTAGAAAAAGATTGTGGATAATACAATTATTGATGAACAAACTTGGAACAGAATTGGCAAGCCTAACTTGAGAAAAACTGACAAAGTTGCAAGAGGAATATCAGGCAAGAAATGAATTTTTCTTGGGAAAAATCACGTGTAACATCACTCTTGTGGCTAAAACTAAAATAACAGATATTTATGTATTAAAAAATTCGAACTCAAATTTACTAGGCGTCGATTGGCTAGAATTATTTGAACTATAGAATTGATCGATTAATTCATTCTGTGGAAAAAATTAATTATTCGTCAGAGAAAAAGAAACACCGAGAAAACTAAAAAATAAATTCCCGAATATTTTCTCAGAGGAGTTGAGAAAATGTATAAACTCTAAATTAAAAGAAAATGTGATACCAGTGTTTAAGCCCGAAAGAAAAATACCTTTTGCTGCATTATAATCTATTAACACCGAACTGGATAGGTTAGAAAACAGTGGAGTTATCAAAAAAAATAGATTATTCAGAATGGGCCACACCAGCAGTTTATATTAGAAAAAAAAAAAACAAGATTTGTTTATGTGCAGATTTTTCGACTGGGTTGAATGACTGCCTCCTACTACATGCATATCTCCTACCAACTCCAGAGAATATATTTGCCAAATTAAATGATGGTAAATTTTTTTTCAAAAGTTGACCTGTCTGAGGCATATCTTCAAATCGAAGTGGATGAGGAATACCAGTAGTTTTTGACTATTAATACGCATAAAGAACTCTACAAGTTTAAAAGATTATCCTTTGGTGTAAAAGTAGCCCCAGATATTTTCCAGCAAATAATGGATACAATGTCGGCTGGACTAGACGGTGTTATTACTTACATAACTGATATAATTAATAATATAATAATAATTCAGAGACTACATAATTATGGTCTCAAAATCAGTGAAGAGAAATGTCAGTTCTTTCTGGATATGATTAAATATTTAGGTCAGATAATCGACAAAAAAAGAAGACCAGATCCCACTCAAGCAAGTGCCATTAAAGACATGCCGCACAAGACAAATTTGGTAACCCTGCAATCATTTCTTAGATTAGCAAATTATTATAATATTTATGTGCCAGATATGTACAAATTGCGAGCACCTCTGAATAATTTGCTTAAAAAGTCTATGAAATGGAATTGGTTGGCAGAATGTCAAAAAGCTTTCAAAGAAATTAAAAAATTACTAACTTCAGAGTCATCGCTGACACATTACGATGCACACTGACAGATAATAGTAGCGTCAGACGTGAGCGAATACAGCATAGGAGTGGTAATAGGCCATAAGTTTGAAGACAATAGCATGAAAGCAGTTGCTCACGCTTCAAGATTGACAAATACCGATAAATGCTACAGTCAAATTGAAAAGGAATAATTTTTGCTTTAAAGAAATTTCACATGATATTAGAAAGTAAATTCATACGGCAAACTGATCATCATCCATTATTAAGTATATTTGATTTTAAGAAAGCGATTCCTATGCATACTGCAAACAGACTACAGCGTTAGGCTACGATTTGGTTGAACTATGATTTCAATATGGAATTTCTATTGTCAAAGAAATTGGGAAACACAGACGGCTTATCCTGATTGATATTGAAATCTAAAAAAGATTTTGAAGGTACTGTGATTGCTTCGCTGGAATCCAAAAGCAAAATTAAAAGCCTGGTGAGTAAACTATTAAAGAATTGCCTGCCATGACAGATGATATCAAAAGTCATTCTAAAAAGATACGTTTATTCAAAAAACTATAAGTGACGTTAAGTCGAAATGGAGTGAAACTAAACCTGCTAACAATGATACAGCATTTTCTATCTGTGATGGAGTCATTTTGTATGTGGATAGAGTTGTAATTCCTTTATCATTACAAAAAATGATCTTAAAACAATTTCATGTAGAACATCTGCAAATAGTGACGATGAAGTCCTTGTTGAGAAACCATGTGCATTGGCCAAAGTTGGACAAAGATATACACTTAGAAATGTAATGGCTGTAATTCAGCAGCAAAATCCCCACCTATGAATTATCAGGCATGGCCGAGCACTGATAAACCACAGGCAAGACTTCACATATGGATTTTGGTGAACCACTAAAGGGTTCATATTATTTAATTGTGGTCGACAGTTTCACAAAATGGCCCAAGATATTAAAGTTTAAACAACTGATTACCACAATAACAACTCTTGCGTAAACTTTTTGCAAGATTTGGAGTACCTGAAGAATTTTTGAGCATGTATCGAATGACGTCAAATGCAAACGTCATTGTGAAAATGTCACCTTCAGAGCTTATGCTTGCTAGAAAAGTTAGATCCATTTTTGAGAAATTACTGCCAGGGAATAAGAAGAAAGTTTGACAATTTCAAACTACCAGATCGTTTAAGATCGGCGATAAAGTTTTCTTTAAAAGCTTTAAGGCCAGAAAAGAACATTGGCAGAAAGGAAAAATTATTCAATACTTTGGTAGAATGATGTACATTGTTGAAGGCAGATGATTTTGTCGTAAGAGACATATAAATAAATTGATGTCTAGATACGCACAGAATAAGCAAAAAGTACAACTGAATTTTCCGATGGACATATTTTATGATAATTTTGAAATAAGTGGACCATGCTGGAAAAAGTATCAACTAAAGAATGTGCATATCTAAAAAGGGGGTGTTGTGGAGATGAACACACCTCTCCAGAAAAGGACTGGGACTCATTCAAATACATATAGACTGAAACCAAGTATCGTCAGCAGGAGAAGGAATAAACAAGTAGAGAGTTAGAGATCAAGATTATCTACTTAGTACTTATTTCAACAAGACTACGTTGACTCCAAGCTACGTACTATTTCTTGATTGTGTTATATTCATTGAATGCAATGAAGACAACAATGAGAAAGGAAGAGCAAGAGAGATAGTGGTAGAGAGAGAGAGAGAGGAAGAGCAGGAGAGATAGTGGTAGAGAGAGAGAGAGAGAGGAAGAGCAGGAGAGATAGTGGTAGAGAGAGAGAGAGAGAGGAAGAGCAGGAGAGATAGTGGTAGAGAGAGAGAGAGAGAGGAAGAGCAGGAGAGATAGTGGTAGAGAGTGAGAGAGAGAGGAAGAGCAGGAGAGATAGTGGTAGAGAGAGAGAGAGAGGAAGAGCAGGAGAGATAGTGGTAGAGAGAGAGAGAGAGGAAGAGCAGGAGAGATAGTGGTAGAGAGAGAGAGGAAGAGCAGGAGAGATAGTGGTAGAGAGAGAGGAAGAGCAGGAGAGATAGTGGTAGAGAGAGAGGAAGAGCAGGAGAGATAGTGGTGGAGAGAGAGAGAGAGGAAGAGCAGGAGAGATAGTGGTAGAGAGAGAGAGAGAGGAAGAGCAGGAGAGATAGTGGTAGAGAGAGAGAGAGAGGAAGAGCAGGAGAGATAGTGGTAGAGAGAGAGAGGAAGAGCAGGAGAGATAGTGGTAGAGAGAGAGGAAGAGCAGGAGAGATAGTGGTAGAGAGAGAGGAAGAGCAGGAGAGATAGTGGTAGAGAGAGAGGAAGAGCAGGAGAGATAGTGGTAGAGAGAGAGAGGAAGAGCAGGAGAGATAGTGGTAGAGAGAGAGAGAGAGGAAGAGCAGGAGAGATAGTGGTAGAGAGAGAGAGAGGAAGAGCAGGAGAGATAGTGGTAGAGAGAGAGAGGAAGAGCAGGAGAGATAGTGGTAGAGAGAGAGGAAGAGCAGGAGAGATAGTGGTGGAGAGAGAGAGAGAGGAAGAGCAGGAGAGATAGTGGTGGAGAGAGAGAGGAAGAGCAGGAGAGATAGTGGTAGAGAGAGAGAGAGAGGAAGAGCAGGAGAGATAGTGGTAGAGAGAGAGAGGAAGAGCAGGAGAGATAGTGGTAGAGAGAGAGAGGAAGAGCAGGAGAGATAGTGGTAGAGAGAGAGGAAGAGCAGGAGAGATAGTGGTAGAGAGAGAGAGGAAGAGCAGGAGAGATAGTGGTAGAGAGAGAGAGGAAGAGCAGGAGAGATAGTGGTAGAGAGAGAGGAAGAGCAGGAGAGATAGTGGTAGAGAGAGAGAGGAAGAGCAGGAGAGATAGTGGTAGAGAGAGAGGAAGAGCAGGAGAGATAGTGGTAGAGAGAGAGGAAGAGCAGGAGAGATAGTGGTGGAGAGAGAGGAAGAGCAGGAGAGATAGTGGTGGAGAGAGAGGAAGAGCGAGAGAGAACAAATTATTTCTCGAGTGGATTACCTTTTTAAAAACATGTAATGCTAGGTATTTAATTTAAAATAAGTATTTTTGTTATTTACAAGAGAAACTTTGAATAAATATATTTATCAATTAAATTACCTTATTTCATCAATAAATAAATTCATTAAAACAATTCGTTAAATTTCCACCGATTTAAAAAAAATTTTCTGTATTGGGTGTTAAAGCAAAAGTGTTTTTTTGTTTTTTGTTTTTTATTTCTCATAATATGTTTCAAAATTTCAAATATAAATATTTAGAATGAGATGAAAGTAATCTTTTAAATTTTTATTTTCTAAACTTATAAAGTTTAGAATAAACTTGTTTTTATATACAATTTAAATTTATATTTTGGTCACGCGTGTCAAACGCGAAAGTTCGTGAAGATATGCGAAACTAATTCTGATGAAGGATTCTTTAGACTAACATTTACAATAATTTAGATGAGACTGTGAGTGTACGGTCATAATTATTTGAAATGCAAACAATTTAAGGGAAATAACTCTAATAGATATTCACAAGAACAAAATCATTTATCTCCCCTGTTCCTATAATCTATCACTTGTGCGTGTGTGTATATGCACATGTGTCCCGGAACTGTAAGATCGAGAAATGAACTTAAAACAAAATGACTGCAGCAAGCATGGAATCTATCTAAAACCTAATCAGATGTATCTGTCTTTTAAAGGTAACATAAAAAAAAATCTGAATGTGTCTACTTCATGGCTGAGAGAGTTGTGTATTTCGAGTCTTTGCTGCAAGTCGTCATTAGTCTTGGTAAAACTAAGTCAGTTATGTGCCATGCGTGATTCACGCTTAGGCGATCATGTATCTTTTGATACATGACTGATGAGGCAGATTTTTTCCAGCAGTAGGTTGTCCTTTCTTTCAGCAGTAGACCAGTTGCCATCCAAGGCTATAGAACCCAGTCTGACCTGCTATTTACCCATAGCTAGGGGGAGAAGAAAAGGATTTATACCTTTCCCAAGGGTATTAGCACGTAAGTGAATGTAATGGATTTGACTGGAATTTGAACTCGGCTCTCCAATTCCTCAATCCGAGCTGCTATCCATTACTCCACCATGGGATTAATAATTACTTGATTAAAGATATTTATAGAACAACCTGCTCAAAACTTAATACTTTTAAATGCACATATTAAAAACTGCATACAGCCTTCACATTAATATTTGCATTATGACATTTAAATGAAATGCTTGGAAACTTACGTTTTCAGTGAAGAAAATTAGAATCAATAAAAGGCACCAACAATAATTGTTGTGAATTCTGCGCAATCCAAAAGATATAGTTGAGCTATATTACTTGACAGAACTTCTGATTTGATGACAGAACTAACAATACATGTAACAAAATTTAATGCGAGGTAAAGTAAAGAAAAATAACAATACAACACAGTAGTTATAAATCAATGGCTCCCTGTATATTCTCCTAAAGTAAATATGGTGTTTTGAGTAGAGTACAAACATAATAGCATTCAAACACCGAACTGAGAATTTCACATACATCTCATGCAGTAACCTTTCATTACCAACAAGCAGACCCCCGAACCAATCTTGATAAGTGGTCATACCCTCAAAGAGGCTCATTGCCATGGAATGCCTACTCTAAAGCTTACTTACTCCTGACCTCAAATGGAACACATATTCTTGTTAATGCAAAAGATACTGGGAGAATGGTCAGTTCCTTGAATCAATCCAGAAAATACTAAACTCTTGCTGCCATGCTATGTTTTTACAAGAGCCAGATCAAACCAAGAATGGAGTATTGCTGCCCAGTACTCACTGTCCAGACTCAACAAAAGTAATTACATGATCCTGTGGGTGGTGGATTATTCTCCATCCTGCGACCACATCATGCAGGCATAAAGTTGCCGCTCTATTGCTATTAACATGGCAGGTGTTCAGATGAATTACATTCCTTAGTTCCACCAGCTCAGACATTCACAGCTAGGGTGCACCATGACCTTTTCAGGGTGGCAACTCATCCCCATTCCCTTTGTATTCTTTTGATAAGAAGTAATTTCCTCCTAGTCAGATTATTTCCCAGAACTGTCTATAAGCATGAAACAATCTGTTGCCGTTGGGTGTTGGCCTCAATGTTCACTTAAAAGTGGACATTGAAATCAACATGTAGAGGTGACAGTCTGTTTCAAGCTAAACGTAATCATCAGGCCATGTGTATTGTATTTTGACTTGACTATACTTACACATCAAATTCATTATATTCACGTATGGGTTAATACCCCCGGGGAAGGTATGAATCAATTTCTTCTACCCCCAGCTATGGGTAAATAGTAGGACAAGCTGGGTTCTATAGTCTTGGGTGGCAACTGGCCAAGGATAAAGAACATGCATGATCTGACAATTGCATTTAGCATGAAATGGACTATCAGCTCTGAGAAAACAAAAGTAAAGATTAAAAAAAAAAACAAAAGTAAAGATTAAAAAAAAAACAAAAGTAAAGATTTAAAAAAAACAAAAGTAAAGATTAAAAAAAAAAAAGTAAAGATTTAAAAAAAAAAAAGAAAAAAAAGGCAACCTCAAGCAAAAATACTGGTAAGTTCCTTCAAAGTACATTCTTTGGAACATTCCACACTTAGCATCTAATTTTTCAAAAAATGGTTTGCAAAAACCTATTCAGCTGCCTTTGTTGGCTTTCTCATTAATCATGTCTGAAAACTCCTCCTCCTTTTCTATTTTGCATTAACAGCCAAAAGTTGCAGATACCCAAATCTTGTCAATTCGTGGCTACTGACAGATCTGACCTGGCAGACACAAACTTGTACCCCAAATCCATGCATAAGACATGAATGCAATCATATCACATTCTCTCTCTCATTCTATCTCTCGATCTCTCTCCTCACACCAGAGTCATATTCTTTGTTATTCAGACCCGCATGCACGGTGGTGTAATGGCTAGCAGCTCGGATTGAAGAATCGGAGAGCAGAGTTCGAATTCCAGTCGAACCCATTACATTCACTTACGTGCTAATACCCTTGGGAAAGGTATGAATCCACTTCTTCACCTTCCAGCTATGGGTAAATAGCAGGACAGACCGTGTTCTATAGCCTTGGATGGCAACTGGTCTACCACAGAAAGAAATGGCAACCTACTACGGGGAAAAAAATCTGCTTTGTCAGTCATGTATCAAAAGATACATGATCGCTTAAGCCGTGTATCACGCATGACACATAACTGACTGATGCTCATCTTGATGGTTGGGTGCACAAGGTTTTGGCCATTTTACCCTCACATCATTCTCAGGTGTCTGTCATACTCTATAGCCTCCTCCAAAACGAGTCCCTTGTTCAATTCACAGAGTAAATTCTACTTTCCATGGTTAGGGTAACTCATATCACTTAATACTCTCTAATCTATTCATCTTTATGTTGCTTGTTCATTTCTTCCACTTATATAGAACATTTCAGCACTACCAGACTGAGGGACTGAACTCCCAACTGCCAGAAAGCCAAATATCTTTAAACTAATGCTTTAATCCACTTGCCATTAAAAATACAAAATGAACATGTCTGTTCATGCATGTGCAATAAAACCTCTTCATTGATTGCAATGGTTACATCAAAGCCACATAACCAGTTCTTGAAATATTCAAAATGGCTTCTTAATTTTCAAACAGGCCTCATAATTTAGGACAATACTGAAGGGTGTATCAAGTGAAAGGATAACTTTGTATGTATAGTCCTTATGATAAGTAGGCCAAGTGTGAAAATCAGTACCATGTGAGAAGCAATGTTCAGAAGTGATGTGAAATGTTTGTTTATACAGCAAGATAGTGTTCATTGGGACTGATAAGGCAGATTTTTCCCCCGCAGTAAATTGCTATTTCTTTCTGTGGTAGACTAGTTGCCAACCAAGGCTAAAGAACAGAGTCTGTCCCGCTAGTCAACCCATAGCTAGGGGAGAAGAGCTGGATTCATACCTTTTCCAAGGGTATTTGTGCACAAGTGAATCTAACGAACCTGACTGGAATTTGAACTCGGATCTCCAAGTTCTCACTGTGAGTCGATATCCATTGAACCACAACACACATCCCTAAATATACTGTCCCTAAAATTGCTACATGCTTTTCTTCCCAGCATTAAATGAAAATTTATCAGACTCAAAATACCAAAGAGAGTCTTATCTGCAAAAAAATTGATGGCAGATAAAACCCTCCTTCCTAATCATTGATATTTATTAGTCTTATGAAGTTGGATTAGATACAAGTACTGGCAGTCTGTGGCCACTGGTTTAATATTAGACAACTAGATACCTCAACTAACTGGAAATCAAGGAAATATTTGAATTGATATAAAAGATGGGTTTTATACTCTTTTGTATGAAATAAATGTGCCATCTTGAATAATTGTGCTGATGGGAATTTTTATTTTATAAGTGTGCTGATTGGAATAAATATTCCCTTGGTAAGTTTTATGGAAGTTTAATGAACATGAAGCAAAATAAACGTATCAATTGAAATAAACTGTAAACATACAATGCAAGCAACCAAACTAGCCAATAATCACTGTACATTGTATTTTGATTCTTGATCTTGTTAGTATGCACCAAAAACTGGGAAAGCGCCTGCTGCATGCTCACAAGAGAACATGATTAAAGACGAATGCCACATCAAGAACTAAGAATGCAAATTCTATTTTCCATATAAAATAGATATTTTATTCAGGGCTTTGTCTGCTCATCTGGGTGGGTAGGGAGGTGACACTTTAGAAAACTTTTGCTGTGTGGGTCTAACAACTTGACTCTTCCCCTTATCAACTCCTCACCTATCTACTCACCCCAATATGGTGGCTAGCAATACAAAAGGACAGCACAGAACTCTTTCCGATCCCAAACAGAACTGTTAATATAGACCAGCATTCAGATTATTTACATTATTTACGTTGTTCGGACTGTTGTCCCCATTTTTGTTGCCATATTCATGATGTTTCGGCCATTGTACACTTCGGCCTTCTTCAGGAGATTAGAATTTCGAACTGAACTCTTTATTTCATCCACCAGGGTAGATTGTTCTGGTTCCACATGCTATGCCTTTTCCAATCACCTTAAGAAGGCTGGAGCATACAACAGCCAAATCGTTGTGAATATGGCAATAAAGAAGAGGACAACAGTTCAAACAATGTAAATAACGTAAATAATTACAATACCTCATCTCAGAAATATAGACAGAAATAGCATTCGGATATACTCTATTTACAGTTTTGTCACCACTTGGTCTCTAAAAACCTCTATCCAATCTTTTATTTCCCATCCCTCTTTGGTTGAGAGAAAACCACCTCTTCTCTTTCTACATGGGTGTCCATATCACGAAATATTCGTTTGGTAAGTTTTATACAAGTTTAATAAAAATGGAACAATATAAACATGCCGCAGAGAAAATTATTCAAAAATAATAAGCATACGGCAACAAATAAGCTGGTAGGTGGAGGGAACTGAAGGAAAGAAGTTGTTCTGAAACTTGCGTTTGGAACACAAGAGTACACCATCAAATATAGGAACCATTCATTGAATTTAGCTTAATATTAGAAGAGAGTCTATAAGCAAGAAGCACCCACTGAGGAATAAACTTACTGCTTAATAATGACCTGTATGACTATCTTGCCAACCATTATGCCACAATGAGATACATCTGTTTTGCCATTATTACATTATCTGTATAATTGTTATCAGAATCTAGTAAAGAATAATATATTTTTAGAAACGGCATCTAATAAATTTAATTATAATAAATTAGAAAATTATTATAATAAATTATAAAAACAATATGAAAATGCTAACTTGATCAATCTTTTTTATACACTGTATTTGAAGGCAATATAACTAAACTCCAAGTAATTACAATTAATAGTACTATATTAGAAGCCAGGTACAGGTAGTCTATATCATCTAAATAAACATTAGTATACCAAATCACTTTGCATAGAAGAACCAGAAGATTTGTTTTGCTTCTTTTTTTTATCTCTCCTCCCCACACCACCACAAAAAAAAAAAAAAGGGAATCTTGTATACCCTCAAATCCAGTAAGTATAAGATTTCTTAATGCAAGAGACTATGCAAAAGACTACTGGGCAAAAATATAAAAGACTTTAGAATGAACTGGAAATCCAATCCTCAACAGGGAACAAGGGATACACCTCTACTCCTGTTCAAAAGACCAAGGAGGAGTGTGAACGAGATGATACACAAACCTATCTACTCCTATTGAGAAGAAAAAATAAAATAAAAAATAAATAAGTAAATACAATTTCAGAATTCAGGCAGAGACATTAGAAGTATAGAGTTGAAGTAGACTTTAGAATGAACCAGAAGCACAATGCTAAACATGAAACCAGGGATAAACCTCTAGGAGTGCGAACCAGTCTCCAAGGAGACCCAGATTTGAATTTCACCATGATCAATTTGTCAGGAACGTGACTGGGAAGGTAATCTCAGCACGCAGAACCTTTGGAAAGTGAGTGAAAAGCATACCACAGGTTAACCGAAGCCTTTTGAGTGAAATTGGATAGGCAGAACTGTTTGAAAGCCATCGACGGTTGTGCTAGCACGAAGTTACAAATCATCATGACCGAGGCTTTGAGTGTGCTAGACTTGTTCAAAAATATTGATCATGTCAGATTATGCACTCTCTCACAGAAACTGTAACTAAGGTCTACTCAGCTTAGTTGAAATATGAGACCAACTTCAGCCAACTCACCAGACAGAAACTATTTAGGGATCCTATCATCTTTAATTCTGACCACTCCATCATAAGCTGTACTGAAATACTAGACTGTACCAGTTAACTGTGCGTGTGTGTGTACACACACAAACATATAGACACATTAGTCATATGTAATATCTGTTCTAATTTAAAAGTAGAAGTCAAAAGGTTCAGTCATATGCTAAGAAGTGTGTAGAAGACGAGTGAAAAAATTAAGTTAATTTTTTTTTCTATTCAGAATCCTCTCTCAAACAGAAAGCAAATGATCATCATAGAATTTCTGTTTTTAAAAGGAAAGAAATACTGCAAACATTCACAGGATGTAAGTGAATGCTAATGGAAAAATCGGCACGTGATGTAAATATAGTAAGGAGATGGCCGAGTTAATGGCAATCCTAAAGAGAACAGAAAAACTGACCTTAGTGGCAGACCAGATTGAAGATAACACAGTGAAGGTTTCAGCTCAAAATTTGCATAAATCAAATGTTAGATGTGATGGCCTTATTGAGCAACCAGAGTTGAATTATAAATTCAGTCCTCCACATGCTCACATATTTTTCGTTGTTTTTTAAAATCACCCGTAGAAGATTCAAAAGATGTGTTGACAGGAGGGTTGAAAAGATCGAGACTGTTTGAATTCATAACATCAGTTCTGCTTTTCTAATGCTCATAGAAATGTTAACATTTTATTATAATCGCCAACACACATGCACACACACATACACAAAAAAGGGGTGCTGAAAAGTTCTCAACCAGACCAAAATGGTCTTTAAAAAAAAAAAAGTTTTTTATTTTGTCAGATTTTAGCCCCAAAACTTTTCAGCACCTTACATGTGTGTGTATAATATGTGTATAATATATATATATATATATATATATATATATATATATATATATATATATATATATATATATATATATATATATATATATAAGCAACCATTAGTGTTGATATATTTGTTTTAACAATTCCATTCATATAACAAGGTTCTATAAAACATGAATAAGAAATTATGGCAACAAGAAAATTATTCTGGATAAAAGGAAGGCAAAAATGATTTAACAAGATAAAATAGAATTTTTTTTTTTAAAAATGAAAATTAAATTTAAAAAAAAAAAAAAGCTATGTTATTTTGTTAACTGGATCAGTTCCAGGAGATGGCAAGGCTAACACATAATTAAAGTTATGCAAATTAGAATAAAAATTAATTTTTCAAAATAAATAGATATTCAGAATTTCAAGTATCAGAGATTCCATTGGATTTCTCAGACACCAAATAATTGATGAAAGAATTTGTCATTTTTGTTGTTTTTTCCATATTCAGTCCACTGTCAAGTCAAATTTATATAATTGATATTTTTATGTATTTGCAAATATATCAACGCACGCACACACGCGGCTCATATTTTTCTAACAAGATTTCTCAAATATTCAGGCCAAT
>OZ038510.1:44680199-44690199 GCA_964036315.1 Acanthosepion esculentum
ACCTCTTCAAAATTACCTGTGTATAATACAACCCGTTATGATCATAAAACTTGCACTATATTGAAGCAAATTCAGTATTCATTTTTAAAACTTAACCTTTTAAAAATTTTGTTAATAACATGTACTCCTTGCATTACTCGATCTCAGCTTAGTTTAAATATTTTTTTTTTTTTTGGAAGAGGAGGAGGAGGAGGAGGATAAAAGTTGTTTTTCAGGACAGTTCTTGGACTATGGCAAAAGAAAAGAAGAGTTAGTTCGGAGCTTTGCCCGATAGTCAAAAATCAAATTGTCCCATGATAGGACTATGTTGTGAACTTATTAAACGTTAATTGCTCGCAAGTATGGACAAAAGTGGGTGAGCAACCCAGTCACTACAGCCATGTGCAAGTACTTGAGAAATAATACACCTATCAGTCTCTTAAAACATTATCAGCTCTGAATGCACCCTTATCAATATTAAATGCATTCACAATAGTATAAACTTTTTCATGTGACTGAACATATGCTGTCTCCATGGCGATCTGTACATATCAGTGAGTCCAAGTCTCATCAGAACTTTGGTACCACTAACCATCAAAGCAATCTTATTATGACTCCTGCTGCAAATCATAGCAGACTATTTAAATAATTTATTAACATACATATAACTTTTAATCAATAAATGCAATGATTTGATATATCTTTCTTTTTTCTTTCATATGTGCCATCTCCTGAAAGCACATGAAGAATCATGGCTCTCTACAACATCCTTTCTTTGGCTGTTCTCAGTAACTTTTGTGTCTTTATCCTTGTTTTGCTATCTATTTACACTGATTAATTAGGTTACTCACTATTTCCCTTCCTGATTCTCTTACCTACAGTAGGTCTTGTGAGTGTTAATTTCTCCAAGTCTTCTTACTCTGATCATGTATCACAAAAACTTTAGCTGTCTCTTTCTGAGTGCTAGTAATAGTTTCTTATAGTTACTATTCACCTTAAAACTTCCATGTTTCTTAAATTTTTAGTCTATGACATTCATAAATTCTCTTCCTTAGAGAAGAGATTGTCCAACACTAACTTCCATGTAGGAGAAGAGATCATCCAACAGTAAGTGCCATGGTCATCCAACACTAACTTCCATGTAGGAGAAGAAAACATGTAACACTAACTGCCATATAGGAGAGTTGATAGTATATAGCAGTTCAGCACTATTCTTTGTTTCTAAAAATATAAAACTGGTTTTGGGCCAAGAAGCTGTCTAACACTTTCGCTCCAGCCCCTCAACCTCCAACGTCTTACTCTCTGGGTTGAGGTGCCTACTCGGTCCTAACCAAACTTAAGGGAGTGACTGTAGGTCCCCTGAGCAACCTGTAGATCATTTGACCGGTCCACTGGTTTAATCCTGCTTCCTGTCCATGTTGTGTTTGGTTTGATCCAGAAAGCAAAAGTGATGTTCATCCATTCACGGTTGACTGAAGATGTAGACACGGCACACATGTTAGAATGCACCAAAAGAAAATATATATCGGCAGAAAGCCGGACAAACATCTATTCAATGGTTGAATTGTTAATGTCTTTTATATAACAGAAAAGAATAGTAAAGAAACGGGTTACAGAGAAGAAAATAATTGACGTAAAAACTCATACACTGGATTCTAGACAGAGAGAGGGTGAGTTGTGATTAGCTTGTTGTGATTAGCTTGTTGTGAAATCGTCTCAGAACGATATACGACTCTTGCGATGGAGAGATAAAAATTTCTGTGCACGGCTTAAAGTTTATAGTTGTGTTCCTCCTCGGTGGTAGTAACAGTAGTAGTAATCTTTGTGGTAGCAGAAGCATCGGTACTTATATTAACAGTACATGTTAGCGGAGGTTTTGTTCCAATCCTTGACATCACTTCCAGTCTCCGATATCTCTCCACCCAGCTTGACTGCACTCAACGACAGACTAGCCCCAAAACAACCTTTTGATTATTGTAGCTTGTTTGACGTTTCCGTTTCCAGTGGTAGTAATAATAGTAGCAGTCTTAGATTGTTGGAGGAGTAATTCGCTTCTTCATACTTATATCAACAAAATATGTTAGTGGGCGTTTGGTTCCAATCTCTGATGTCACTTCCAGTCTCCAACTTCTCTCTACCCAGCTCAACTGTACTCGACGGCAGACAAGCCAACCACTCTGTCAACAGATTTCTGTGCGCATTTATATAGATAAACCTGGCTGATCATAAATCGACCCTTGACCAGCACATGATTATCACGAGTGCTGCCTTCAACCCCAAATCATGTGAATTTCAAAGTTCCTCATAGCCTTAGTAAGCTCTATTTTGAATTTTAACTGATAGAAATTATCTCGATCATCTTCCATTGTCTTCCTAATGACCCAGTTCCAAATGGGCTAGATCAGATTCCCATCAGTAAACAAAATAGTTCTGATCTAATTTCACTGTTCAAATCTACTCCAATTTCAATAAAAAAATGTGTGTGTGTGTGTGTGTGTGGTTCCCAAACTCTTTCTGTTACAGCAATTTATGGTATGTCTAGTGTATAGGTTAAAACAAGTTTTTAACAGAAAAAAGTATCTATATGAAAATTAGATGATATTCTTTGTAAAAATAGAATTGCTTGTTGGATATAATTACTTGTTAGTAATCTGGTCTCACTACTATTGAATGAGAAAATCCATTGTTATGGTAACACAAGGGATGCTTGGCAATATTCCAAAGGAAAAAATGTTACCATAACAATAGAATTTAAACATTAATCCTCCATTCATACTGTAGGGCATTATCACAGTATTAATACTGTGTGGGGTGAGGGATTCACCCCCGCCCCATTTAAAAAATATTAAAGATCTACCATTTAGTTCTTATTTTGTTGTTATATATTGTCTTTAGTGTTATAAAATAAATGAAAATGAAAAAATGTTCTAATTAGAAAAATTGTGTTAAAAAGGCCAATATTAAAAAATTAATTTCTAATTTTCAAAAAATGCAAATATGCAGAATAGGTTTCATTTTCAGGATAATTTTTTAAAAACAATTTATGATCAATTTGACCCTCTTGACCTGCTTTTTTTTCACATTCTAATCAATTAATAAAAAGGTTACTGTGATCTTTGCATGTGCTTCTATCACAATAATTAAAGACAGTCTTTGCTTTACAGTCATGTGCTTGTAATTCACACAAATATTATGACTAAAACCAGAAACTCCTTGCACTTACTTGACAGAGATTTAGCAACCTACTTGACTAAGCTTGAAAATTTGACTTGCTAAATTTTGTGGTGTGTTTAAAAAACCATATTGTTCGTTATTTTGGTGGGTTTTATAGGATAAACAAAAATGAATAAAAAGGTTTTAATTTGAGAAAAATGAATTAAAAAGGCCAATGTTAAAGAATTAATTTTTAAGTTTCAAAAATTAAAATATATGAAAAAGCAGGTTTCATTTTATTTTCAGTCAAAAAAAAATTACCTGTAATTCATACAAATATTTTGAATAAAACCAGAAACACCTTATAAATATTTATTTTATTTACATTAACAAAAACAAATTCTTTAAATTTTTTAATTTTTTTTTTTAAATCAGCCTCAGATAACATAAGAAAATGCAGCCCTTCTTCCTAGCCCAATGAGTAAATTGATTCCCCATTATAAAAAAATTATCAGCTGCACAAATCTTATTAATGGTAATTAATTTATTAAATATAGAACTAATTTCTCATATATTTGTGAATACAAAGTCCAAGAGCCATTCAAGGTAGAGAGCTACTAAATAAGACTGTAATAAAGGTGTAGGGGGGAAAAAGAAGAGGTGCAGATTATGAGGATATGCAGGATAGATATTGATTGACCCCTAGATTTAAAGAAGTTAAGATTGTAGTTGCCAGGGAGGCATCCTCTCAGGAGACAGTTCGGGGGAAGAAGCTGTCTGAGTGAAACAGACTCTTTACCAATGGAATACATTGGGAATGAGAATGATTTGGTGCCATGTACATGGCATGGTGGGTCCTAGATGTGAAGGCCTGAACTGGTGGAACTAAGGAATTGGTCGAACTGTTGTCCTCGTCTTTACTGTCACATTTTAACTGTTGCGCACTCTGGCATTCTTCAGGTGATATTTGTTGGAATTTCAAACCAACCCTTTATTTAGTCCACAGGGACAGATTCCACATACCACACCTTTGAATGCCTTAGTTTCAGTTAATTCCACCTTGATAACTCCAAGTTTTTATTCTCCCCATTGAATTGAATTTTGGGGGTCAAGTCACTTTTTAGATCAATCAACCTCAAATAACTTCCATGATTGTATAAGAATTGATGTTTCAACATGGTATGGCCGTAAGCTGTGTGCTATTGGCAAACCAATGTAGATGTATAACAGCATATAATACAACCTGTTTTATGATTGGAATCTGGTTTGTGGTTCCTTTTAGAGTTGCACCCCAGCTCTCTATTTCTAGCTTCTCTGCTCTTGGTTCCTGTTTAAGGTTGGGTTTCTGGTTCCTTCTAAAGTCTACTCCCTTTTAGAATCTCCAACTGAACTCAGAAATGTTATTTACTAGTTACTTTTCTCCCAATAGGAGTAGATATTTTTGTCTACTGTCTGGTTTACACTCCTCCCCAGTCTTTTGAAGAGAAGTAGAGGTTTATCCCTTATTTCCAGTTTAGGATTGGGTTTCCAGTTACTTCTAAAGTCTACTTTCACTTTCACACTATACTTCTAATGTCTTTGCCTGAACCCTGAAATGTTATTTATTAATTAAATCTTAACCTCATCAAGTTCAGAGTTAGCTGTTATCTTTCCTGCATAGTTCCAAGAACTTCACTTCTTCCCTTCCTTATCTTAATACAACACAGTAACCCTCTACCTTAAGCGGCTCTTTGGCCTTGTATTGGCTGAACATTATATATATATATATATATATATATATATATATATATATATATATATATATATATTGTGCTATGGTGTCATTTAGCTTTGCTTGTACTGAAGATGTAGTCATTTGTTTCCAGCAAATGTTTATTTTCTATTTTTCCCCCCAAAACAGGCCAGTACAAACAGGCAAAATTGCTATAACAATACAACAGTAAAGACATTAAATATTCAATGAAAACAACAGTTAGATAGGAAGAAAAAAATTAAAAGAAAAATTTTTAAAATTTTACTGGCTCAAATTCCAAGTAAAAATAACCAAATTCTTCACTTGATATGTCTATGGTTCATTTCACTTTACTGCCAGGTAAGGGGCAGTGGGAGAATATTATCCAACCACACTCACCCATCCACACCTGCTGACTCCCCTTCTGCTCAGCTGACCCTGATCTGAGAAAGCAAAATCTTTGTTAATGAGGTTGACTATGTCCTACCAGGTGGAAGGCAATGCTTTTTCTATTTCATCACCAATCACTGTTGTAAAGAAACCCTCCTGAAAAGAAGATTTATTTCTAGGAGAAACAGACAGACAATAAAGACATTATAATAAATGTAAGATTATCTGTGCCCAAACAATTGTATTAGATCCCACCATCTAGTAATTGATCTGCTGCAGTGTGGAGTCTAAATTAAAAACATAATTTTTTTTAGCCCTCATCAACTAAACTGAATGATACTTTTCAAATGAGTTCAAAGGGAAATAAATATCAAAATTTTATATTTAAAAAAAATAAAAAAAACTATTGAAAATTTTTCAACAATTTATCAGGAAAAAATAAGCATGTAAAATCAACCTCATGAACATTCAGCTCAGTTAACAAAAAGAAAGAAAGAAGAAGAGAGGATAAAAAAAGAAAGAAGAAGAGAGGATAAAAAAAGAAAGAAAGAAGAAGAGAGGATAAAAAAAGAAAGAAAGAAGAAGAAGAGAGGATAAAAAAAGAAAGAAAGAAGAAGAAGAGAGGATAAAAAAAGAAAGAAGAAGAGAGGATAAAAAAAGAAAGAAAGAAGAAGAAGAGAGGATAAAAAAAGAAAGAAAGAAGAAGAGAGGATAAAAAAAGAAAGAAAGAAGTGAGAATAAAAAAGAAAGAAAAAGAAGAGAATAAAAAAGAATGAAAAAGAAGAGAATAAAAAAAGAAAGAAAAAGAAGAGAATAAAAAAAGAAAGAAAAAGAATAAAAAAAGAAAGAAAAAGAAGAGAATAAAAAAAGAAAGAAAAAGAAGAGAATAAAAAAGAAAGAAAAAGAAGAGAATAAAAAAAGAAAGAAAAAGAAGAGAATAAAAAAAGAAAGAAAAAGAAGAGAATAAAAAGAAAGAAAAAGAAGAGAATAAAAAAGAAAGAAAAAGAAGAGAATAAAAAAAGAAAGAAAAAGAAGAGAATAAAAAAGAAAGAAAAAGAAGAGAATAAAAAAAGAAAGAAAAAGAAGAGAATAAAAAAAGAAAGAAAAAGAAGAGAATAAAAAAAGAAAGAAAAAGAAGAGAATAAAAAAAGAAAGAAAAAGAAGAGAATAAAAAAGAAAGAAAAAGAATAAAAAAAGAAAGAAAAAGAAGAGAATAAAAAAAGAAAGAAAAAGAAGAGAATAAAAAGAAAGAAAAAGAAGAGAATAAAAAAAGAAAGAAAAAGAAGAGAATAAAAAAGAAAGAAAAAGAAGAGAATAAAAAAAGAAAGAAAAAGAGAATAAAAAGAAAGAAAAAGAAGAGAATAAAAAAAGAAAGAAAAAGAAGAGAATAAAAAAAGAAAGAAAAAGAAGAGAATAAAAAAAGAAAGAAAAAGAAGAGAATAAAAAAGAAAGAAAAAGAAGAGAATAAAAAAAGAAAGAAAAAGAAGAGAATAAAAAAAGAAAGAAAAAGAAGAGAATAAAAAAGAAAGAAAAAGAAGAGAATAAAAAAAGAAAGAAAAAGAAGAGAATAAAAAAAGAAAGAAAAAGAAGAGAATAAAAAAAGAAAGAAAAAGAAGAGAATAAAAAAGAATGAAAAAGAAGAGAATAAAAAAAGAAAGAAAAAGAAGAGAATAAAAAAGAAAGAAAAAGAATAAAAAAAGAAAGAAAAAGAAGAGAATAAAAAAAGAAAGAAAAAGAAGAGAATAAAAAAAGAAAGAAAAAGAAGAGAATAAAAAAGAAAGAAAAAGAAGAGAATAAAAAAAGAAAGAAAAAGAAGAGAATAAAAAGAAAGAAAAAGAAGAGAATAAAAAAAGAAAGAAAAAGAAGAGAATAAAAAAAGAAAGAAAAAGAAGAGAATAAAAAAGAAAGAAAAAGAAGAGAATAAAAAAAGAAAGAAAAAGAAGAGAATAAAAAAAGAAAGAAAAAGAAGAGAATAAAAAAAGAAAGAAAAAGAAGAGAATAAAAAAAGAAAGAAAAAGAAGAGAATAAAAAAGAAAGAAAAAGAAGAGAATAAAAAAAGAAAGAAAAAGAAGAGAATAAAAAAAGAAAGAAAAAGAAGAGAATAAAAAGAAAGAAAAAGAAGAGAATAAAAAAAGAAAGAAAAAGAAGAGAATAAAAAAGAAAGAAAAAGAAGAGAATAAAAAAAGAAAGAAAAAGAAGAGAATAAAAAGAAAGAAAAAGAAGAGAATAAAAAAAGAAAGAAAAAGAAGAGAATAAAAAAGAAAGAAAAAGAAGAGAATAAAAAAAGAAAGAAAAAGAAGAGAATAAAAAGAAAGAAAAAGAAGAGAATAAAAAAAGAAAGAAAAAGAAGAGAATAAAAAAAGAAAGAAAAAGAAGAGAATAAAAAAAGAAAGAAAAAGAAGAGAATAAAAAAGAAAGAAAAAGAAGAGAATAAAAAAAGAAAGAAAAAGAAGAGAATAAAAAAAGAAAGAAAAAGAAGAGAATAAAAAAAGAAAGAAAAAGAAGAGAATAAAAAGAAAGAAAAAGAAGAGAATAAAAAAAGAAAGAAAAAGAAGAGAATAAAAAAGAAAGAAAAAGAAGAGAATAAAAAGAAAGAAAAAGAAGAGAATAAAAAAAGAAAGAAAAAGAGAATAAAAAAAGAAAGAAAAAGAAGAGAATAAAAAAAGAAAGAAAAAGAAGAGAATAAAAAAGAAAGAAAAAGAAGAGAATAAAAAAAGAAAGAAAAAGAAGAGAATAAAAAAAGAAAGAAAAAGAAGAGAATAAAAAAAGAAAGAAAAAGAAGAGAATAAAAAAGAAAGAAAAAGAAGAGAATAAAAAAAGAAAGAAAAAGAAGAGAATAAAAAAAGAAAGAAAAAGAAGAGAATAAAAAAGAAAGAAAAAGAAGAGAATAAAAAAAGAAAAAGAAGAGAATAAAAAAAGAAAGAAAAAGAAGAGAATAAAAAAAGAAAGAAAAAGAAGAGAATAAAAAGAAAGAAAAAGAAGAGAATAAAAAAAGAAAGAAAAAGAAGAGAATAAAAAAGAAAGAAAAAGAAGAGAATAAAAAAAGAAAGAAAAAGAGAATAAAAAGAAAGAAAAAGAAGAGAATAAAAAAAGAAAGAAAAAGAAGAGAATAAAAAAAGAAAGAAAAAGAAGAGAATAAAAAAAGAAAGAAAAAGAAGAGAATAAAAAAGAAAGAAAAAGAAGAGAATAAAAAAAGAAAGAAAAAGAAGAGAATAAAAAAAGAAAGAAAAAGAAGAGAATAAAAAAGAAAGAAAAAGAAGAGAATAAAAAAAGAAAGAAAAAGAAGAGAATAAAAAAAGAAAGAAAAAGAAGAGAATAAAAAAAGAAAGAAAAAGAAGAGAATAAAAAAGAATGAAAAAGAAGAGAATAAAAAAAGAAAGAAAAAGAAGAGAATAAAAAAAGAAAGAAAAAGAATAAAAAAAGAAAGAAAAAGAAGAGAATAAAAAAGAAAGAAAAAGAAGAGAATAAAAAAGAAAGAAAAAGAAGAGAATAAAAAAAGAAAGAAAAAGAAGAGAATAAAAAGAAAGAAAAAGAAGAGAATAAAAAAAGAAAGAAAAAGAAGAGAATAAAAAAAGAAAGAAAAAGAAGAGAATAAAAAAGAAAGAAAAAGAAGAGAATAAAAAAGAAAGAAAAAGAAGAGAATAAAAAAAGAAAGAAAAAGAAGAGAATAAAAAAAGAAAGAAAAAGAAGAGAATAAAAAAAGAAAGAAAAAGAAGAGAATAAAAAAAGAAAGAAAAAGAAGAGAATAAAAAAGAAAGAAAAAGAAGAGAATAAAAAAAGAAAGAAAAAGAAGAGAATAAAAAAAGAAAGAAAAAGAAGAGAATAAAAAGAAAGAAAAAGAAGAGAATAAAAAAAGAAAGAAAAAGAAGAGAATAAAAAAGAAAGAAAAAGAAGAGAATAAAAAAAGAAAGAAAAAGAAGAGAATAAAAAAAGAAAGAAAAAGAAGAGAATAAAAAAGAAAGAAAAAGAAGAGAATAAAAAAAGAAAGAAAAAGAAGAGAATAAAAAGAAAGAAAAAGAAGAGAATAAAAAAAGAAAGAAAAAGAAGAGAATAAAAAAAGAAAGAAAAAGAAGAGAATAAAAAAAGAAAGAAAAAGAAGAGAATAAAAAAGAAAGAAAAAGAAGAGAATAAAAAAAGAAAGAAAAAGAAGAGAATAAAAAAAGAAAGAAAAAGAAGAGAATAAAAAAAGAAAGAAAAAGAAGAGAATAAAAAGAAAGAAAAAGAAGAGAATAAAAAAAGAAAGAAAAAGAAGAGAATAAAAAAGAAAGAAAAAGAAGAGAATAAAAAGAAAGAAAAAGAAGAGAATAAAAAAAGAAAGAAAAAGAAGAGAATAAAAAAAGAAAGAAAAAGAAGAGAATAAAAAAAGAAAGAAAAAGAAGAGAATAAAAAAGAAAGAAAAAGAAGAGAATAAAAAAAGAAAGAAAAAGAAGAGAATAAAAAAAGAAAGAAAAAGAAGAGAATAAAAAAAGAAAGAAAAAGAAGAGAATAAAAAAGAAAGAAAAAGAAGAGAATAAAAAAAGAAAGAAAAAGAAGAGAATAAAAAAAGAAAGAAAAAGAAGAGAATAAAAAAGAAAGAAAAAGAAGAGAATAAAAAAAGAAAGAAAAAGAAGAGAATAAAAAAAGAAAGAAAAAGAAGAGAATAAAAAAAGAAAGAAAAAGAAGAGAATAAAAAAAGAAAGAAAAAGAAGAGAATAAAAAGAAAGAAAAAGAAGAGAATAAAAAAAGAAAGAAAAAGAAGAGAATAAA
>OZ038510.1:44695199-44715199 GCA_964036315.1 Acanthosepion esculentum
TCTGAAATTAAGCACGCTTCCCCTATAAATATAACAAATTTTAAACAATATTTCACCACTTGTCTTTATTTTTGCAATTATTCTTTTTTTCACTAAATAAGAATTAAAACAATATCTACAAAGTTAGAGAAAATAAACATGAAAAAAAAAAAACAATGATTGTCAAATTTTGAGAAGAGTTATTATCATTTCATAAGTTAAGGTGTGCATACCACACACACATATATATATATATATATATATGAAGAAATATAGTCTTAAAGTGTGCTATATTTATCGGATAAAGTGCTCAATACCAGAGATAGAGCGTGTGTAAATATAAAAGTGGACATGGAAGTCAGCACTTAGAGGCGAAAGTCTGTTTCATGCTAGTGCAATCGTCAGGCAACTAGTGCTGTTATTTTTCTCGGCTATTTATATATAAGGGTCAGTGGTGCATTATGGGTAGTCTATTTTGACGGTTACTTTTACCGGAAGTCACTTATTTGTTTATTTATTTATGTCAAATTATTTTGCTTGTTTTTTTTGTTTGTTTTTTTTTTTATTTTATTTTTATTTTTTATCTTATATATTTATTTATTTATTTTTTATTTTGATCAGTGTTTTTTTGTTAACGTAGTAAAAATTTGTTTATATAGCTTATTGTTGGTAGTCTATTATGGCGGTCATTTACCGGAAGTCGGATGTTTGCTTATTTATTTGGGTCAAATTGTTTTGCTTGTTTTTATTTATTTTCATTTTTATTTTTTATCTTATATATTTGTTTATTTGTCATTGATTAAATCTATTTGTTGAATTTTGGGGTGGGATGTTGTGGTTTGTTCTTACTATTATTTTGGTCGGAACAGTTTTTAATTTATCTATTTGGGTTGATTATCTTTATTTGTTTTTTCTAAACGGCTAGTTTATCGTAATCGGTTGTTAGTTTATTAAATATTAATATATAGCCTCGATTCTTTCTTTTATATATACATACATGTATATATTATATACATACACACAAAAGGACAGCACATGTTACTCAAGTTTCATGCTCTCACAATCTTCAAACTACTAGACAGTATTCTAGTTGTCTGAAGATCTCAAAAGTGTGAAACTCTAGTAATGGCGCGATCTGACCTTTGTTAGGTGTTGGCATTGTGAAGTGTCTTTTGCTCTGTCTCAATAATCTGGTTGTTGAGCACTTTGCTGAGTAGTTAGGTGATTGCCTTCTGGTCTTTTTTTTTCAGGACTTTTTCTTGTCTAAGGTGTTAAAGTCTTCTGCTAAGTTGTCTGTTGGTCATACCAGCATAATTGGTTTTTATTTAGTGTGTGTGTGTGTGTTTAAAAAGGATGAAGGCTGACCAGAGCACACTACCACAGCTTTGACCTGTACAGTCTCCTCAGGTGTTCAGCAAATCAACTACATGGAGTTCAACAACTTAAGCAATTTCAAAACTGGAAGTAATGGGGGGGGGGGTTCTATCTTTAACCAGGTTCAAATAATCCCGAGCTGTGTGTGTGTGTGTGTGTGTGTGTGTGTGTGTGTGTGTGTGTGTATATATGTATGTACAATTTCAGATAGAGTATATCTGTAAAAGGAAAATATGAATAAAGAGAGTTGGAAAACTTATTTTAGTTCACGCATTTCGTCCTCTGAGGAATTTTATCAAGGCAAATGCAAGGAGTTTATTTTGTAACATGTATTTATATACAAGAGCAAAAATGTTTAAATTTAAGAATGCTCATAAATATTCATCAGGTTAGTTGAAAAGTCAAGGGAAGCTGTGGAGGACACTATGTGACGCAATTCAATGTCTAATGGATGAAAGTGAGTAAATGATGGTCTTAAAATTTTTTTATTTTTTTTTAATATAAATTACTATTTAAATCATTTTAATTTGGGATTAATTTATGTTTTTATATATTTTAAATAACAGGAGGTTATGAATTTAAACATTTTCTTTTCATTTTTTAAAAATATTTTTATGGTCAGAAGTGTTGGCTCAGGAAATGAGATATTTGAAAAAATCCCAAGCTCAGATTTATATTTAAGTAAAATGGTTTTCCTCACCTTATCCACACTATAATTTATCCATAGTCAACTCTGGAAATAAACAATCTCTAAGAGTTACTTAATAATATTCCAAAAACACAAAAGCAGTGATGTTTGCCTATGTCCAAAAGAAGCCATAAAGTATTTTAGCCAGGGGTGTTCAAACTTTTTTCTAAGAGGTCCAGATTTGATGAAGTGAATATGCATAAAGGCCAACCATTCTACTTGGCATTCTTTGAACAATTAAAATTAAATGCAAATGAACTAGCTTATAAAAATTTAATTACAAATGGCATATTTTTATTTCTTTAAATGGATGACAAATTTAAACAGGTCTTATCAAAATCATTTAGCCTGTAATATCTGAAGCCCATATAAGATGAAGTATAATATGTCTGAGAAAAAAGAACTTTCAGAAAGCTATAATGTCTCTTAGGTTAAAGATTACATATTATTGGTAATTAATATTGTCTGTCAACTTTTAAGTTAAAAACATATGAATAGGAACATAACACCAACATTCATCTTATTAAGAAATAGAAAACAAAGTGACACAAGTCCATGTGTCCCAATGTATTTATAACTGATTTTGACCAACACAAAACAAATTTAATTTACTAAGATTTTAGAATTTATTCCTTTCTGATGACTAAAATAAATAACTTGCCTGCGTTAATGCGAAGGGTGATAATGAGATCTGGACTGCAGTATGTAGGCCAGGCCTGGTTCAAAGGCAATGATTTTAGAAATTGGTCAGTCACACTGCCAGAGGGTGGCCAAACAGTGCTACTGCCATCTTTTTGTAAAACATGAAATTGCATTTCTTAGGTGTGTACTTTATATACTATGATTGGCAATATTGGCAGGTCATAAGTAATACATCCTATGACATGGGATGGGAGCCATATGAAATTTGCCCCCAGGCTGACTTTGGACATGCCTGTTTTAAGTGAAAATGTAACTTGACTTAATAAGCAAAGAAAGTTAATATGATCTATAGCAAAAACAAATCTTTCTATTACATAACTCTTCTTACAGGACCATTTTACCCATGTCATTAAAAAAGACAAGAGGAATTCTTTTCCAATTATTATTATTATTATTATTTTACCCTGGTCTTTTATGGTGTCATCTCAAGAATAAGAGAAACAGCAAAATAGTTAATCTTTACAGAAAAAAAATTAGAACAATTATAATGATAGCTTACAGCTATTAGCTATTATGAATCTTTTATTGACCCTAATTTAGAAATTAAAATTTATCCAAGGTATATAAACAAAATATATATAAGCTAAGACTTACCATGCCACATACACATCGGTGAATATTCCATTAGTAAGGCGGAAGTTTCATTCAGACAGCTTCTTTCCAAAAACTGCTACTTTGTGGAACAGACTCACAAGAGGATGCTTACCCAATTACTACAATCATCAGTTCTTCACGTTTCGGGTTAACCATTATCTACTTTCAACAACCTCATTCAGTAAACCTCTATCTAGAGTGGCTCCTCAGCCTTCTTGTATTGGGTGAACAACAGTATTAAAAAAAAAAAAAAGTTCTGTAGTAAAATTCTGACCAAGTCTGTTTCATTCCCTTTTTCCTGGAAAAGGCATGAAACTATTTTCTTTCAGATATGGATAAAATAGCAAGATAGACTCAACTCTTTAAAAAGAAAAATGCTTTGGTCTCCAGATATTCCTTTTCTCTGTGAATTACCATGATAACTTAGAATGGTAGAAAAAGTTTCCTCATTCTCAACAAGTTGGCCTAGACTGGCTGCCATCCAAGGCTAGAGACTCCAGTGTACTCTGCTTTACAATCATACCTTGGTGGCTACTGAAAATTAGTAACCAATAAATATGGCAGTAATAGGTTACAAGACACCTAGTAAAATGTGCTCATTCAGTTTATGGCTTTCAGAGCAAATAGAAAAAGCATGGAGAGAAACTTGACATGAGATGCTATATCACAGATCCATAAAAACAATGAAGTGAGAAATTTCTATTGTCAACAGAGATAGAGAGAGATCTCATAACTGACTGAATCTTTCACACTGAGCAGGAATCTCAGCTGGTACCAATATCCATGTTAACCAGTCAAGCAAGATGCAATCAGTAACAGGATGAAAGGAAAAAAAGAAAAGCCCCACCTTGAGAGGAAATGGCCTATATCTTTAAAAATAGACAATCCTGTTTAGGAATAAAGCATCGTCAGGTGTCTTGGAAAGGCAAAAGTTTGCAGTCGTTCAGGTAATCCTTTTCTTTTTATTGTCAACTCGTACAGTAACAGTTTTGACCATCACAAGAGGGTAGAATTAATTAAAAGGTGAAGAAGATTCTTCTTTGTAGTTAAGTTTATGCATATGTAATCAGAAAGGAAAAAAAGTGAGAGACAAACAGACTGAGTAAGTCATGAGAGAAAGGAGGACAAAGGAAAGAATCAAGGCAGGCAGAGAGAGAGAGAGAGAGGTTTGAATAGAGAAGAGAGAGAGAGAGGTTTGAATAGAGAAGAGAGAGAGAGAGAGGTTTGAATAGAGAAGAGAGAGAGAGAGAGGTTTGAATAGAGAAGAGAGAGAGAGAGAGGTTTGAATAGAGAAGAGAGAGAGAGAGGTTTGAATAGAGAAGAGAGAGAGGTTTGAATAGAGAAGAGAGAGAGGTTTGAATAGAGAAGAGAGAGAGGTTTGAATAGAGAAGAGAGAGAGGTTTGAATAGAGAAGAGAGAGAGGTTTGAATAGAGAAGAGAGAGAGGTTTGAATAGAGAAGAGAGAGAGGTTTGAATAGAGAAGAGAGAGAGAGAGGTTTGAATAGAGAAGAGAGAGAGAGAGGTTTGAATAGAGAAGAGAGAGAGAGAGGTTTGAATAGAGAAGAGAGAGAGAGAGGTTTGAATAGAGAAGAGAGAGAGAGAGAGGTTTGAATAGAGAAGAGAGAGAGAGAGGTTTGAATAGAGAAGAGAGAGAGGTTTGAATAGAGAAGAGAGAGAGAGAGGTCTAAATAGAGAAGAGAGGTCTGAGTAGAGAAGCGAGGTCTGAGTAGAGAAGCGAGGTCTGAGTAGAGAAGCGAGGTCTGAGTAGATAAGCTAGGTCTGAGTAGAGAGAGGGAGGATGTCTGAGTAGAGAGAGGGAGGATGTCTGAGTAGAGAGAGGGAGGATGTCTGAGTAGAGAGAGGGAGGATGTCTGAGTAGAGAGAGGGAGGATGTCTGAGTAGTGAAAGACAGAGATAGGGTCAGATTCAAGACAGAGAGAAGGCCAGGGTCGAGACACAGAAAGTCAGAGGAAGGAGTGGAGAGAGAGAGAGAGAGAGAGTGATAAGGTCAGAGAAAAGAGTTGAGAGAGAAAGAGAGAGTCAGAAGAAGGAAAGAAAGAAAAAGGATTGAAAACTAAAACGAATAATAATAATAACAACAACAACAACTACTAAAATACTAAAAAAGCAAAAATTGACTTATGATAAAAGATCATATAAGAAAAGAAAATTATGCTCCATAGATCCCATTAAAAATAAAATAAGATAAAAAGGTCAATATGACCTCTTACAATAAATTTTTTCTTTACAAAAAGGTTGTCATTCATAAAGATTTAAAAAAATAAATTCTGCTATTTTGGTGAAATCCTTGCTACTCCAACCTAATTTATCTAATAGAGACGGTCTTATACCTTGAATACAATTCAACATTAGAAAAGGAAGCATAAGACATGTGGGGAGGGTGTAAATATACTAAAATCCCTTCCCTCAAGCAAGACGAGCAGGACTTAGCTGGTTTAGGTTAGCCACGTCCCTCCTTCCTTTAATTTTCTATTGCCATCAAAATCCCCCACGTGCCAGGGTATTGTTTGTTCCTCGTTAAAATACAGTAGCCTTTCTCTCTATTCTCAATTTAGGACTGATAGGGGATGAGGGTTTCTTTTCTCCCTTTTCTTTGCCTTAACAATCAACTGACAAAGGTGAAAGCAAGCCCAAGTGTACCATGAAGATTGATTGATTGATTTGTTTAACAGCATATCAACTCCTTCATGGGTCATTTAATGCCGAAATGTCATTTTCTTGGGAGTTTTGAAGTAATAAAAATATGATACATGTTATTCTGCTTTCACAATTGAATACATGGTAGATGATACTCACCTTTTGTGCATATACATGTTTGTGTGGATATGATTACTAGAGGTGGTGGTGTGTGTTTTATGTTGTAGTTTTTGTATTTTGGAATACATTTTGATTTAAGAAATTCTAGGCTATTATATGCACTAGTATCATGAAAGACTTCTTTCATGTTGGTTGTCTGAGAGGTGAATGTAAAAGTGTTAAAATTGCTTACATAATTCATCTTTGATAGATGCAAACATTCATAGAAACAGACCCGATGTAAAATACACAATATGAAAAAAAAATAAATAAATAAAATAAAATAAAAATAAAATAAAAAAATAAAAAATAAAATTAGCATGCTGAAATCGTAAAATCCAGGTTCTTAAAAACTGTCTTGTGAACAATGATTATGCTGGCTAAGACAGATTTTGGAATGTGCATATAATCAGGGTTGCCTGATCAAACTACAAGTAGCAAAATTCAAAGTTTATGAGTGGTGAATTTTCAAAAGTAGCAATCTTGAATCTTTCATAGTTTACAATCACCATTTAAATATCTGGTGGTTGTCATTGAATATAAAAATACAAATCTTGACAGAGTTTAACCATTTGAAGTTTCAGTGCCAGGATGACGGAGCCCTTTTCACATTTGGAACAAAAAAAAAAAAATTGATATAAAATCACAGAACATAGCAAACTATCACAGAAACCACCATTGAAAGGCCCAGATGTGCAAGAAATGTGAGAAGCAACCTGATTGGCTGGTACAAAGACCAGCCAGCTAATCTTGAAGCTTGTCCAATGGATTGGCACAGTCCTCTAAGGGTTAAAATTATTTACATGGCCTTGTAGGTGATGGATTATTTTCCACCCTACAACACCTCTCCCACAGATGCAATGTTGCAAGCCATTCACTATTACTATTTCCATTGAAAACACTGATGACCTTAGTTCCACCAGTTCAGACCATTACATCTAAGACCTGTCATGTCATATACACAACCACAAACAATCCTCATTCCCTTCATATTCCACTGGTAAGAAGGAAGTTCCATTCAGACAGATTCTTCCAAATTTATAGAACAGACTACCAAAAGGATGCTTCCTTGACCACTACAAACTTCTTGAAATCTAGGGTTAGAGTCTCTCCTACATATACCCATAATCTACAATTCAAACATCCATAAAAAAGCAATTACAACCGCATTCAGTAATCCTTTACCTTGAGTGGCTCTTGAGCCTTATATTAGGTGAACATTTGGTTGGCATGTCATGTCATATTGGGCATTATACAAGTGTACCCCTGTGTTACTTTGTTGATGTACTTACTCAGCAAAATGTTAATGATACTGGGAAAATGGTTGCTTCCTTGTACCGTCCTAGAAAGAGCAGTTGATCCTTATCTTTATAAGAGTCAGATCTGACTAAAAACATTGTGGCCATATCTGGGTTGGAGCTGCCTAATTCTCTCAAACCAGCATCGACAAAGTTCAAAAGCACATACGTGGCCTCGTAGGCAATGAATTATTTTCCATCGTACAACAGCTTTTCCCCACAGACACAATGTTGAAAGCCTATCACTACTATATCATTATTTTCATGGAAAATGTTCTGACAAGCTACATTCCTTAGTTCCACCAGTTCAGACCTTTACATCTAAGACCTGTCATGTCATGTACACAGAGACAAACCATCCTTATTCCCTTCATATTCCACTGGTAAGAAGGAAGTTACATTCAGACAGCTTCTTCCTAAGAGTCACTACTTTATGGAACAGAGTCTCAAGAGGATGCTTCCTCAAATGTTACAATCTTAACCTCTTCAGGTAGGGTCAACTGTTACCGGTTACATCATAATTTGCACTGACTTCCACATCCTACATTCATTCAGCTTTAGTAACCGTCTACCTTGATTACCAGCATCTTCACTAGGACAATCCCATACTTTCCTCAAATTCCCAGTTGCTTTATCTTACCATCAGTGGTTTTGTGACAGCAACATTTATATTCTATAGCTTCTTCAGGTCCAAATATTTTTCACCCCCCACCTCCAAAACCTCTGGTCACTTTGTGGGTTGCTAGAACAACCATGTCTACAACCAGGCAGATTATGTTTTTCTTGGTTATAAAAACCTATACTCTGGTCTTCATGCTTGAATGTGTTTGTACAAATGTGTTTTTCCATCATATAAAACTTTAATATTGGGGAAACATATTTTTGTCAGTGTTAGTCTTTATTACATCCTACAAGATGATCATAACTGGATGGATTTTCGTATAAGGTAACTTTGCTTTTCAAAATTCAGTGAAACAATCATTAACTAAAATTTTTATTAAATCCCATATTTCTATAATGGTTACTTTATTCTTGAAAGATATTTTTTCATGACAGTTTTGAAAGGCATCAATCATGGCATGGTCAAAGATAATTTTAGAAGACAAAAACTGATTTTATAAACAGTCTAAAACTTAATTGAAGTGGCTTTCATTTTTTACAATTAATTTGAATCCGTTATTTTGCAATTAAAATCAAAATGAACACCTCCAAGATATTTAAATTGCTGCCACGTGTTTTAAATTTTTATCAAATAGTCCATGACCACTGATGTACTTCGTAATGTTTTTGGTGTGTATGCATATTGAATTTAATCTTAAATATATATTTAATTATCAAATCAGAAATAAAATTCAGTACTTCTTGATGTCAACTGAGTTTCTAAATTTCTCCCTCATCAGAAATTTCAATAAGAATTTTATTATATATATATATATATATATATATATATATATATATATATATATATATATATATATATAAAAAATAGTATTGAGACCTACAGATAAATGCAAAATTAGATAATTCAACATAAGTCAATGTGAACAGGATTTCCACTAATAAAATTCTCAGGTCAAAAGGTGATGTCTGGCTCCTGAGGAACAAGGAATCACAAAACTCAGTGTTCATCTCCAAAAAGTATTATAATCTTTAATTAATTTTTATACAAAATATCTATCTTCATCACGACTTGAACAGTTGCAAACATCAAATGCAATATGACATTTCCGTTTTTTGAAGGGGGGGGGGGAGAAAGACAAAAAAAGGAAGAACATAAAAGAGAATGAGGAAATATTTATTCCATATAATTTACATTTGATTTACTCCTACAGCCTACAGGATATACATGTTACAATATCTTCTCTTACCATTTTAATGCTAATATGAGAAATTCAAAGTCCTCTGAAGGTTAGAGCGAGTTAATATAAAAAGAAAGAAAGAAAGAAAAATTGTACTATATGTTAATATAGTACAACAAAAATGTTTTTCTGAACCCACTTGACAAAAAGTATTACAAATCAAAATTATTAAGTTACCAATTGAAATTGGTATTTATAGACGGTAACTATAAAAAATAATATATAATTATTTATTTAATTCCTGGATCTATTTTGATGAGTAATCTTCATACTTTGAAGAGAATTTTTTGCTTATCCTAATTTTTATAAACCTTTCTTTGGTCAGAAAATACAATCAGCAGAATTAGTGATCACAGTAACCAAGACTTCAAACAATACAAATACTTTAAAATAATCTACACTTGCTGTTCACGTACAAAAATTTAACTTTCCACCAACTTGAATATTTTTCAATTCATTTTATGCTATTATAGAGAATGCACAATATGCAGTGAAAAATCCTCTTCCACTGCTAAAAGCAAACTCAAAAGACTTTCAAATTATTTGCTTCCAGTGGAAATACCTATGCATAGGAGTGGAGAAAAAATGAAGACAGATAGGGGAAGAGAAAGAAAAAAAGGAGACAAAAGAAGGTGGGGAAAGGAGACGAAAAAAGAAAAAGGTGACGGAGTCGGCGGGGGGGGGGAGTGACAGAGTTGAGGGAAAAAGAAGAAAAAGCGACGGTGTCGGGGGGGTCGAAAAAGGTGACGGTGTCCGGGGGGGAGAAAAGGGTGACGGTGTCGCTGGGGAAGAAGAAAAAAGGTGACGGTGCCCGGGGGGGGGGGTGAGAGAAAAAATTGACGGAGTCGGGGAAAAAGAGGAGAAAAGAGAAGCTAAGGAAAAGATAAAGAAAAGTTCAGAAACCCGAAGGTATGTGAATTTGTATAGTCAGGGTCAATCTCTATATACCACATGAAAGAGATTTTTTTTTTTTTTAATAAATTTACGAAGCTCTTCTCGCAACTGTACAAATAAGAAACAAAATAAAACTACGGTATGAAGCAACACCTCTCATAACAAGCCAACGAAAAGGCCACGAACTATGCACCATAAAACCCAACGTAATCAAGTTAAAAAGAAATAAATCAACATTCTTTTCCTTTTAAAAGTTTTTATCTATATTCGTTTTTCTTTTTCTTTCTTTTTTTTTCTTTTTGTCCTCTCTCTTCTAAACACACCAAGATAACATGAAAAGGAATTTGTTAATGTCATCGCTGATTATGATTTTCATGACCCTCAAATACCCATTAACACCTGTGATGGGAAATAACGCTTTTTTTTTAGCGTAATAAAACTTGTACCTATGGAAGTACATACTTGAAAAGGGGATTATTAAAGAAAAAGAATAAAAGTGGTATTTGCTTGAGAAAGGTAATAACGATTGATTAAATTGCAAAAGGAAGTTAATGAAAGACTGACTGACTAAAATAAAACAGCCTGCTTCTCGGTCCAGGTTAGCCACAAAACGTTTGGGCATCATAATTTTATTACACAAATTAATATACGAAAGTGAAAACGATGAGACAAAGTGGAAAATTTTATTAAAGACGGAGAAGCGTATGCTCTTTGGCTTTCTCAAAAATGAAAGAAAGTCAAAACTGTGTGTGGGGAAAATGCCTTGGGATCTCAGAGGATAAGTGGGTATCATAAATCAAATTAATTACCCTACCTTATCACTTTCTGACTTGGGACTTGAAGAGTGTGTTGTTTTACCTGTACCTGTATTATACGCTTCTCCAGTGAAATGCGTCTTTAATAAAATTTTACTCAGCCTTAACTTTTATAAAAGAGTTTCTTTAAAAAAAAGATTAAACGAATATATACATATTAATTAAAGAACGAAAATTTGCATATATTAATAAATATATATCTGTATTCTTCATTTAAAATAAATTATTATGTCAACATTTGTGCATGTACTTCCGAAAAAAAAAATTATATATATATATATATCCCACTTTACCCAATTGAAACAAAAAGAATTTTTTTAATTCAGTAAACGTCAATAATATAAGCAGTTTCAAACTTGCCATATTTGTAAATAACAAATATGTTCAATATCTACGTAAAAAGTCAGGGATAGATTTTTACACTATCGATATTACGAACAGGACCCCCACTCCACTTCTAAATCGATAAAAAAAATCATTTTTTTTTGTTTTATCATGACAAATGGCATCGCTTGAGGAACATCTAATGAATGCAAATCTACAAAAATTATTCCATGAAAATTTGTTTGTTGTTATTCATTTCACCCCAAGCAAGGCAATAAAAGCCAATTAGATGCAAGAGGTTGCTGAATGTGATAAAAAAAATATTAAAGAGGGAGAACAATAAAAGAACAGGAATTAAGAAAACAGGAGATAATGATTGACATTGCATTTAAATTTTTTAAGATCAAAATTGACTGGGAAGCAAAAAAAGGCCCGAAGAGTTCCACAAGCGAAATGTGCGAGAGAATAAAATGTTCTCTATTTTTAAGAGTGGACCTGTTTATTTAAGTAGCTCCCTCGAAGTTGGTCAATTTTAAGAAGATGGTAAATAAAGAAAAGGAAAAGGAAAAAAGGCTTTCTCCACTTCTTTATGGGGGGGAAGTGTTCTAGTCTTTAAAAAAACATTCTGGTAGTAACAGGACAAAATTAGATATCGTTATTATTAATTATTGTCTCAATTTGACATTAAAATTTGAATTGAAACGTTCCTTGAATTTTCAATGTTAACCTGGATTCGTTCATATTGATAAACATAAGAAAAAGAAAAGAGATAGAAGGCGGAGAGAGAGGAAGAGAAGGCGGAGAGAGAGGAAGAGAAGGAGGAGGGAGAGGAGGGAGTGACAGAGAAAGATAAGGGGGTGACAGAGAAAGATAGGGGGTGACAGAGAAGCAGAGAAAAAGGAAATAAAAGAGAAGAAAGAAAAGAGAAAAGGAAAAAGGAGAGAGAAGAGAGAAAAAGGAGAGAGAAGAGAGAAAAAGGAGAGAGATTTAGTTATTCCAGGATGTTTCCTTACTGAAGAATCCGTTTTTATCAGTGTTGAGAAAGAAAGACAACTTTCTCTTTTTTTAAATATTGTTCTGACTGACGATAAAATGTCAGAAAGTAAAATGATCGAAAACCAGTTTAACGCTCTGAAGTTAGAGTTTTAAATATTTGTCAACTTTGGCCAATTTCGAATTTATAAACAAGGCAAAAAAGGGGGGCAGGGAAGCAGTAAATCGGAGAGACGGAGAAAATGAAAATATTAACTACGAATGAAAAGACGAAAAACAAAGCCGAAAAGGAAGTTGTGGACCGAAATGCCACAGTGGGTGATGCGGGGTGAAGGAGGTTCAGGAAAAAGGCCCCAGGGTGGGAGTTATAGTTGCCATAGCAATAGATCATTAACAAGGATTTGCAAAGAAGAAGATGCTGCTGCTGCTGCGGATGGTGATGAAGAAAAAAGGCTGGGTATATATAGTGACGAAGCCAAGCAATGGGGGTCCCGGTTCGGTGTTGGAAGCAGGGAGTGGGGACTGAGTAGAAGTGAAACTGTCCTTGCCACATGTCTATAGGTTCAAACAAGCAGACAGCCATCTTATTTTTTTTTCCCTTCCTCTCTTCCTTCTCCAGTCTTCCCGGAGATGAGAAGAGAAAAAGGAAAAGGGAGGGAACTAGGGACAGCTGTTGTTATTGGACAAGTCTAACAGACAGATGAGACAGACGGGCCCGAGACGAGAGTGACAGACAACAGGGGGTCTGCGGTCTGCAAGAAAGTGAAAAGCAACGCGCTTTGGAAACAAAGATTCAAATGTGTTTAGAGTTTTGTAAAACAGTGAAGTCTCTTTGGGACGAGCGGGGAAAGAGAAAAGGACAAGAATGAAAAGAGGATATGGTGCGGGGTAGTCAAGGATAAAAAAATCAAGTTCTGAGAGGGGGGGAATATAAAAGGGGCAAAAAATCGAAACGAACCAAACAAACTGTCAAAAAACGAAAAGAATGAGAAATAAAGAATCGAGAGAAAGTGGGAAAGAAAGGTGAGGTAAAAGGAGAGAGAGAGAGAAAAATCCAGATAATTGGATGTGCAGAGAGAGAGAAAAAAACTAACGGAGAGAGAGAGAGAGAAAAAAACTAACGGAGAGAGAGAGAGAGAAAAAAACTAACGGAGAGAGAGAGAGAGAAAAAAACTAACGGAGAGAGAGAGAGAGAAAAAAACTAACGGAGAGAGAGAGAGAGAAAAAAACTAACGGAGAGAGAGAGAGAGAGAAAAACTAACGGAGAGAGAGAGAGAGAGAGAAAAACTAACGGAGAGAGAGAGAGAGAGAAAAAAACTAACGGAGAGAGAGAGAAAAAAAAAACTAACGGAGAGAGAGAGAGAGAAAAAAACTAACGGAGAGAGAGAGAGAGAAAAAAACTAACGGAGAGAGAGAGAAAAAACTAACGGAGAGAGAGAGAAAAAAACTAACGGAGAGAGAGAGAGAGAGAAAAAAAACTAACGGAGAGAGAGAGAGAGAGAAAAAAAAACTAACGGAGAGAGAGAGAGAGAAAAAAAAACTAACGGAGAGAGAGAGAGAGAAAAAAAAACTAACGGAGAGAGAGAGAAAAAAAAACTAACGGAGAGAGAAAAAAACTAACGGGGAAAGAGAGAGAGAGAGAAAAGCTAACGGGGAAAGAGAGAGAGAGAGAAAAGCTAACGGGGAAAGAGAGAGAGAGAGAAAAGCTAACGGGGAAAGAGAGAGAGAGAGAAAAGCTAACGGGGAAAGAGAGAGAGAGAGAAAAGCTAACGGGGAAAGAGAGAGAGAGAGAAAAGCTAACGGGGAAAGAGAGAGAGAGAGAAAAGCTAACGGGGAAAGAGAGAGAGAGAGAAAAGCTAACGGGGAAAGAGAGAGAGAGAGAAAAGCTAACGGGGAAAGAGAGAGAGAGAAAAGCTAACGGGGAAAGAGAGAGAGAGAGAAAAGCTAACGGGGAAAGAGAGAGAGAGAGAAAAGCTAACGGGGAAAGGGAGAGAGAGAGAGAAAAGCTAACGGGGAAAGGGAGAGAGAGAGAGAAAAGCTAACGGGGAAAGGGAGAGAGAGAGAGAAAAGCTAACGGGGAAAGAGAGAGAGAGAGAGAAAAGCTAACGGGGAAAGAGAGAGAGAGAGAAAAGCTAACGGGGAAAGGGAGAGAGAGAGAAAAGCTAACGGGGAAAGGGAGAGAGAGAGAGAAAAGCTAACGGGGAAAGAGAGAGAGAGAGAAAAGCTAACGGGGGAAAGAGAGAGAGAGAGAGAGAGAGAAAATCTAACGGGGAGAGAGAGAGAGAGAAAATCTAACGGGGAAAGAGAGAGAGAGAGAAAAGCTAACGGGGAAAGAGAAAGAGAGAGAAAAGCTAACGGGGAAACAGAGAGTGAAAGAAAAGCTAACGGGGAAAGAGAGTGAAACCCAGCGGGACCGAGATATGTCAATGAAAGAAGAAAGAAAAATGTTCGACTTTACAATTCACTTCACCAAAACAATAAACCATAAACGCCCCGATAGATGAATTCAAACGACGATATTCTCATTTTTGTGTTCAAAGAAAAACCATACAATAAGCCCTACTCTTTCACACAGCGGTTCGTGTTTTGTCTTTGCAGAACTGTCTTCGTAATTGCAATAGTAAATAACGAACCATGTAATTGTCTTGTATATGTAAAATAATATATAATAAATGCGAATGTCAGTGTGTCACAGTTTTTTCAATTTTACTCCTGGCTGTATCATATACCATTTTGGAATCAGGCCGACTCCGTGAGCAAACATTTGTGGCCAAAACGTCAACATTCGGCAAAGTCTGACTCGCAATTCTGAACGATGTGTGGTTTCAATCTTATAAGAATTTATTATAACTTACAAGATCGGGTCATTTGTTGTATTGAGAGATGATTGTAGTCCTTACTGATCGTGTTCTTTTCGTAATCAGAGAATCCAAATAGTGATTCTTCCAAATCTAATGGATGTAAAAATCAAAATGTTACATAGACCAATTACTGTCATTCCTTAGCATGTGACTAGTGGCTGAATCTATATCATGTTTGTAAATATTCTTTTTTTTTTCTTTCTTTCTTTTTTGCTCGCTCACGGCTTTCTGCGACTGTTATTTGTTCTGTTGTTTTCTGCTGGAAGGATTTCTCTTCTACAGGAAAATTGTTTATAATTGTTAAAGTATTACACTAAAGAATTACAAAGCACAAGACCGCTCTTGTAAGTCTAGTTTTTTCTTCTTTTTTTTTTATGTGTGCTTTAAGTGGTAATTCGACTATCGACACATAATTTCATGGAACAATCATTAAAATAAAAATTATTTTTAATCTATTTGTTTGTTTCTTTATTTAAAAATGTCAGGTAGGAATCGGGCCCTGGTTTGCTTTTCTGTCAATTTCAGTTGTCAGTATCGTAACTTTACAGAATAAAACGTTTTTATAATATTGTTTGCTTGTTTTTTCTTTATTTTTATAAATCAATATTGAATAAAGTTCTAAGGTTTCATTTTTTTTAATAGTTATATAATTACAAGAATTACAAGGCACAAGCTGCAGTAAGACAAGTTGCGACACCCTGAAGACTAAGAAAAGGTAAGGTTCCAATGTTTCCTTCTTTATAGCACTGGTGACATGTCTCGTAAGTTTTGTTTATTTTTCGTTTTGTGTAATCAGTAGTAATATCGCCACAATCTAGAACACCAGAAATTAGCACACAAAAAAAAATTGTCAAGTTGATGTTATTTTAACAATGAAAATCGGGCACGAACCTTTGCAATGATCTGATATGTGTAGAAAATATTAATATTGCAGTTAAACCCCGGGTATATTTTGCAAATCTACTCCCCAGGCGTATTTTTGGTTTTTCTTTGTTCGATTTTTCTTCCGTTTTGTTTTGTTTTCCCTCTTTTTCTTTTTCAAACCTGGAAAACATAATTTATACACCCCGAAAGAAGGATTGCCTTTTTAGTCACATTGAACAAATAATCGGTCTAGTCATCAAAAGTGAGGAAATGAAAATGGAGACGGCGTATAGCGAGGGCCTCTTGTATACTCTGAGATGTCCATGAAGGCCTCAGAGAAAGAAAAGAAAAAAGGTTTTGTGCGCAGTACACGTATTTATTATGTACTAATTATACTCTTTGAATGAAACTGGTTTTATCGGACGCTATATAATTACAATAAATAAATAAAATATATTCTTAGATTAGAACAATATTTTATGCCTATCAAAAATGGTATTGGAATATTCTCAGATTATATGCGTCCAATTGTATCGTTCAAGGAAAATATGCGCCCCGCTAATGCTCATTGGTACCCAGTCGACCGAATCAGCCTACCAGTAGACTTAATGATATCAACTAGTGTTTATTTAGCACGCGAGGTTTTGTATCGTCGTGTTGAAACGGTTCTGTGATCTTTACAACAGGTGGCAAATTCAAGCAGCGTGCATGCATCAAACGTTGCATGAAGCTCGGCAAATCTGCTAGAGAAACGCTCGAAGTACGTTCTCAGGTTTTTGGCAACGATTCTTAGGTCGAACGCAGGTTTTGTGCGGCAAGCGAGTTCTAAGGTCGATCGAGCATCTGTTCAAGATGGGGGCCGTCAAGAGCGACCAAGCACCAGGGAATGTGGGGAAATTTCATTATCTCATCCATGAGGACCGTCGCCGAGCAAAATATAAACGAGTGGAATTACAGATTCTGACGGAAACTTTCAAATAAGCGCGCGTACGTAAAACGCAGGGAAAGAAAACTTTTTGCAAACCTGCCAATACGGAAGGCGATAAGGAAAAATTGAAAATTCATAAAGCTGTTTGAAACGAAACACCACAAAAGAAATTTTAAAAATACTTATAAATGATCGTAAAAATTTAAAATATTTTTAGAATTTTTTTTAATAACTCAAAGAGCAAAGACATTTTTTATTTGATTATTTAATGGCATATCAACACCTTATGGGTCACTTAATGCCGAAATCTAAATATTTTGAACAAAATTTTATGGCTTCAGTTAAGTTTAAGTATATTTTGAATGCAGTTGTATGCCTTCAACTACAGATAAATGTATTGTTAGTCATCTTGCTATAAAATGTATTGTTGGTAATTTTACTATTAATAGGTAGTGTTCGTAATTTTTTTATATAAATATGTATTGCTGGTATTTTTGCTATAAAAATGTATTTTTATACTTTCATAGTATACTGCTTCAATATTTGCCCGTAGCTGGGACCTAACAAGTGCTACCAGCCCGGGACAGCGTGGACCTGGGAACAACAGCAATTAAGAGGTGGTTCTATGCTCGTCAAAACCTCCAATCTCCCGATCAGAGACCTTGCTGCCGGATGTAGTTTATCGTCATACCCAGGACTGGGAATGAAGAGAAAATAAAAACACGCACATAAAAGAGAAAGAGAAAGAGAAAAGCCGTCAACACGTATAGGCGGGTGCGCCAATCTACTTAGTAACATCACACAATTGTAACCTTGTGCCAAACTAAGCTAAGCAAAAATGAGACAAGGAATGCACAGGTCCACAAACAACCCTAACCCAACGAAATCTCTCCGAACATTTTAATCCATTACGAAAGATTTACAAATCCACAATGACGACTTTCGTTGCGCATAAATGTAAAATAAATAACTAAATAAATCAAGTTACAAGTTGAAAGGGGTGGGCAGGGTTGGGGGTGGGCAGGGAGAAAAAGGGAAAAACATAAGTTTATTATATGTAAAGTAAACGCTGGGGTTTCTTTTCTCCGTGATTGGCAGAATATAGTAGTAATGCGGACCCTTTAAGAGAAAAAAGGGTTGTTAAGATTACAGAAAAGATGGGTAAAGGGGAGTAAGAGAGGGAAAACGAGTGATAAAAAGTTGGTAAAGAGAGAGAGAGAGAGAGAGACGAAAGTTCGTAAAGAGAGAGAAAGAGAGGGGGGAAAATTGGTAAGGAGAGAGAGAGGGGGGAAAATTGGTAAGGAGAGAGAGAGAGGGGAAAATTGGTAAGGAGAGAGAGAGGAAAATTGGTAAGGAGAGAGAGAGGAAAATTGGTAAGGAGAGAGAGAGGAAAATTGGTAAAGAGAGAGAGAGAGAAAAATTGGTAAGGAGAGAGAGAGAGGAAAATTGGTAAAGAGAGAGAGAGGAAAATTGGTAAAGAGAGAGAGAGAGGAAAATTGGTAAGGAGAGAGAGAGAGAGGAAAATTGGTAAGGAGAGAGAGAGAGAGGAAAATTGGTAAGGAGAGAGAGAGGAAAATTGGTAAGGAGAGAGAGAGGAAAATTGGTAAGGAGAGAGAGAGGAAAATTGGTAAGAAGAGAGAGAGGAAAATTGGTAAGGAGAGAGAGAGAAAAATTGGTAAGGAGAGAGAGAGAAAAATTGGTAAGGATAGAGAGAGAGAGGAAAATTGGTAAGGATAGAGAGAGAGAGGAAAATTGGTAAAGAGAGAGAGAGAGAGAGAGGAAAATTGGTAAAGAGAGAGAGAGAGAGAGAGGAAAATTGGTAAAGAGAGAGAGAGAGAGAGAGAGAGAGAGAGAGAGAGGAAAATTGGTAAAGAGAGAGAGAGAGAGGAAAATTGGTAAGGAGAGAGAGAGGGGAAAATTGGTAAGGAGAGAGAGAGAGAGGAAAATTGGTAAGGAGAGAGAGAGAGAGGAAAATTGGTAAGGAGAGAGAGAGAGAGGAAAATTGGTAAGGAGAGAGAGAGAGAGGAAAATTGGTAAGGAGAGAGAGAGAGAGGAAAATTGGTAAGGAGAGAGAGAGAGAGGAAAATTGGTAAGGAGAGAGAGAGAGGAAAATTGGTAAGGAGAGAGAGAGAGGAAAATTGGTAAGGAGAGAGAGAGAGGAAAATTGGTAAGGAGAGAGAGAGAGGAAAATTGGTAAGGAGAGAGAGAGAGGAAAATTGGTAAGGAGAGAGAGAGAGGAAAATTGGTAAGGAGAGAGAGAGAGGAAAATTGGTAAGGAGAGAGAGAGAGGAAAATTGGTAAGGAGAGAGAGAGAGGAAAATTGGTAAGGAGAGAGAGAGAGGAAAATTGGTAAGGAGAGAGAGAGAGGAAAATTGGTAAGGAGAGAGAGAGAGAGGAAAATTGGTAAGGAGAGAGAGAGAGGAAAATTGGTAAGGAGAGAGAGAGAGGAAAATTGGTAAGGAGAGAGAGAGGAATATTGGTAAGGAGAGAGAGAGAGGAAAATTGGTAAGGAGAGAGAGAGAGGAAAATTGGTAAGGAGAGAGAGAGAGGAAAATTGGTAAGGAGAGAGAGAGAGGAAAATTGGTAAGGAGAGAGAGAGAGGAAAATTGGTAAGGAGAGAGAGAGAGGAAAATTGGTAAGGAGAGAGAGAGAGGAAAATTGGTAAGGAGAGAGAGAGAGGAAAATTGGTAAGGAGAGAGAGAGAGGAAAATTGGTAAGGAGAGAGAGAGAGGAAAATTGGTAAGGAGAGAGAGAGAGGAAAATTGGTAAGGAGAGAGAGAGAGGAAAATTGGTAAGGAGAGAGAGAGAGAAAATTGGTAAGGAGAGAGAGAGAGAGGAAAATTGGTAAGGAGAGAGAGAGAGAGGAAAATTGGTAAGGAGAGAGAGAGAGAGGAAAATTGGTAAGGAGAGAGAGAGAGAGGAAAATTGGTAAGGAGAGAGAGAGAGGAAAATTGGTAAGGAGAGAGAGAGAGGAAAATTGGTAAGGAGAGAGAGAGAGGAAAATTGGTAA
>OZ038510.1:44720199-44727699 GCA_964036315.1 Acanthosepion esculentum
TTGGACATAAACACTGTAAATATTATCACAAATCTCTTCAGCAGTTATCTAAAAATTAAGAAAACTTTTTTTAAATTTGTCAATGTGGGAGGCAGTGTAAGATTCAGAAATGAAAACCTAATCATGACTGAACAAAATATGTTGTAATGTTTTTACAACATGGGTAAAGTAGCAGATGGTATAGTTTAAAAGATATCACATGTCATATTTAGGGTGCATCTTACAGGATGCAGAATACAGCAACTTAATTCAATAAAACCTGACTTTTTGACTAGACTAACATCGTCAAAAGGATAAGTTTGATTTTCCCCATCAACGGCTCCTTTTTCTCCCTCTCTCCCTCTTTTAATCTCTCCCTCCCTCTTTTAATCTCTTTCACACTCTCTCTCTCTCTCACAATTTCTCTCTTTTTCTTTCTCTCTGTGCTTGGGTAAAAGATGTGCATAAGTCTGTTTGCTATCTTTATTGATAAGGAGGTGAGTAAAGCAAATGACCAGATGACATGTCCTCACATGGTCTGAAGAGCATATTGTTGAAAACACTGATTAAAATAATAATATGTAGCTGGACATGTAGAAATCCATTCTATGCTGATAATTGTGCTATCCATCATCTCATGTATCTACACTTCCATCAGTCTTTACTGTATCTTATCCCATGTCACTTCAGATCTTTGTTGAGACTCCATGTTTTGTTTTTTATTGTTATTATCTAATAATACAAATATGGATTAATTACACACGTAAAAAAGTGAGGGAATAAGAAATACAGAAATATTTTCAACTGTACAAGGTCTATCACTTAATAAAAATTTCAAATGTATCATTTTTTTTTTTTCACACTTTTCCATCCCAACTTTTTTTCAACAATTGTCTCTTGACATCCTAACTGGCCTGCTTCTGGCTTTTTTCATCTCAATTCTTTACTTCTATTTATATATAAGTATTTTGTGTGTGTGTGTGTGTGTGTGTGTGTGTGTGTGTGTGTGTGTGTGTGTGTGTGTGTGTGTGCGTGTGCGCACATTATATGGTGGTGGACTCTTCCGTAGTATTCCGACATATGAGAGTCAGGAAGCTCAGTTCCTAGAAACCAACAGCCAGACACCAGCACATGTGATTTGATTATAGTGGTGAAGGCTTTGTGCAAAACCAACTACACTTTTTGAAGGGCTGAATACAGAGGCCTGGTGCACTACATGCCACAAGGTCCCCAAACGACCCTCTACAGGTTTTCAAAACAGAGATGTTCTTCTCCTAGACCAGTTGCTATCCAAGGCTATAGAATCCAGTCTGTCCTGCTATTTACCCATAGCTGGAAGGAGAAAAAGAGGATTCATACCTTTCCCAAGGGTATTAGCACATAAGTGTATGTAATGGATTTGACTGGAATTCAAACTTGGTTCTCTGATTCCTCAATCTGAGCTGCTAACCACTACTCCACTATATATATATCTCCAAGTATAGGATTGGTGTATATGGAATAATTTCCAATAACCAAAAAATACTATTCTTAAGAGTGCTCAATGCAAATTACAGCAAATATAATTATTCGAAAATTATAACATAAATATGTTATAAAATCAATACAAAAATAGCCATTTTGTTTCAACACTTCTGGTGTCTTATCAACTGATAAAACCATCACTTGATAAGACACCAGAAGTGTTGAAACAAAATGGCTATTTTTGTAGTGATTTTATAACATATTTATGTTATAATTTTTGAATAAATAATTATTATATATATATATATATATATATATATATATATATATATATATATAAATAAATAATTGGCCAATCGTATTCGACGATACCTGTCTACTAGGGTAGCTAGCCAATCCCCATTGCAGATGCTTGCTCAAACACATTTGTCTTTGCTCAACACCCACAGAGCCCACCTGTGGTTTATACTGCAACTATGCTGAGCAGACCTTAGTTACAGTTTCTTGGAGAGAGTGTGTTATCTAGCATGATCAACAATTTGAACAAGGCCATCATACTCCAGCCCTCAGACATGATGACTTATGGTTTTATGCTAGCACAGCTATTGATGGCCCAAAAGTATTGGGTCTATCCAATTTCACTCACAAGGCTTTGGTCAACTTGTGGTATCGTTTTCAGGCACTTTTCGAAGTGCCGCATACTAGGAACGACCTTGTAGTCCGATAACATCAGGAAGTCACATTCCTGACCAATCGACCCCGTGTTATATTCGAACATATATACATACATACACGTGTGTGTGTGTATATATATATATATATATATATATACACACACACATGTATGTTCCTGACAAATCGCTCCCATGTTATATTCAAACATATATACACGTGTGTGTGTGTGTGTGTATATATATATATATATATATATATATATATATATATATATATATATATATATATTCAGTTGTATGGATATGAGTTTGTAACCCTGGGTTTCATGTTTTTGCAATCACCAGACAAATTGGTTTATTTTTTTAAAATTGAATCTATTTATGTTTGTTTGACTATGTTTGGTTGTGGGAGGGGGAATTTCCCTACGTGTCTGTTCGGGACAACACTCTCACACACAGATACACACACACACACATATACAGGTGTACGCACGATCATCACTATAGCAGTTAACACAGACCTATAAAACCATCAGAACGGTTACCTACACTACCATCATGGCCACTGCCATGACAATTGGTGCAGCTGTCAGAGAGTATAAAACCATTAGCAACCACAAAAAAATTAATATTTTATAACAACTCCTCCCACTTTCACTTTTCATATTGTTGCTACCACTTTATGTGCCTACCAAAAATAACTACTTCTATCATTTAAAGCAGACATTTCAAACTCAGGGCATATGAAGGGCCACATCAGCCATATCTGCAGCCTTGAGAGCCGGAACTGCTTAGTCTTACATTAATCACAGCTAGTGGTAACTAAACTTTAAATACAAAATACTTACAATACAAGGTAGTACAATTTAATCATTTTCATGTTGTCCTGATGATTGACATCACTTTAGACAAACTATTCTCGATATATCAGGTTGGAAATTCCATCTGCAGACTTTCCTCTGCCTGAGCAACATCAAACGTGAAAGGTGCTAAGAATAATGCAAACTGATCTTCACAAGATGTAAAAATCACAAAATCTTCATTGAAATTCCTTTGACAGCAGTTCCAGGTAATTGTCATACTTAGCAAAGATAAATACAGAGTTTCTTGCACATAGGAAACTGAATGAAGTTTTAACTGGGACAACTATTTCCCCCCAGTTAAATCCATTACATACACTTATATGCTAATACCCTTGGGAAAGGGTATTAATCCTCTTTTTCTCCTTCCAGCTATGGGTAAATAGCAGGACAGACTGGATTCTATAGCCTTGAATAGCAACTGGTCTAGGAGAAGAACATCTATGTTTTGAAAACCTGTAGAGGGTCGTTTGGGGACCTTGTGGCATGTAGTGCACCAGGTCTCTGTATTATTATGGTTACCACAACTATTGTCATAAAGCTAATTTTGCAATGAAACACTTGATATTATCATATAACTGAGTGATGAGCTTATTTTACCTTGTAATTTCAAATTATTGTCACTTAATTGGGCAGTAATATGCACTGAAAAAGCTAGTTCTTGGAGCCAGCTTTCATCTTTCAATTTATCTGTGATTTAACCCTTCATCACCAAAAACATAACAATTTCATGGCGCAATAAAAAAAATAAAAAAATATCTGTTCAGTACCATCTGTTTAGCCACCAAACTTCTGTGTAGAATGGAACTGATTATTCCAGTCTTCCAATAACTGGCTAAACTGATAATGATGCAGAGCATGACCTCTGATATAGTTCACATGTTTTTGTGACAAAACTTAACACATGATCTAATCTAACACTTTCCCCCCAGCCCCTCAACCTCCGGTGTCTTACTCTCTGGGTTGAGGTGTCTACTCGGTCCTAACCGAACTTAAGGGAGTGGCCATAGGTCTCCTGAGCATCCATAGATTATTCGACCAGTCCGCTGGTTTAATCCTGCTTCCTGCCCACATTGTGATTTGTTTGATCCAGAAAGCAGAAATGATGTCCGTCCATTCACGGTCGACTGAAGATGTAGGCACGGCTGGGGAGTCTGCGCTAAGAAATTTAGAATGCAGCAAAAAAAAAAAAAAAAAAAAAAAATTAATATCTGCAGAAAGCCGGACAAACAACTATTCAATGGTTGAATTGTTAATGTCTTTTATAAAGCAGAAAAGAATAGTAGAGAAAAGAAACGGGTTACAGAAAAGAAAAGTATTTAACGTAAAAACTCATACATTGGATTCTAGACACACAGAGAGTGTAGTGATTAACTTGCTAAATCGTCTCAGAACGATATATGAATCTTGCAATGAAGGGATAAAGATTACTGTGCGGGGCTTAAAGTTATAGTGGCGTTCATCCTCCCAACACTTGCCTGGGCCAATTCTCTCTTCAAGGATTTTCTCCAGTCTGCCTTTTTCAGCATAACTACACGTTTATATAGATAAACCCGGCTGGTTATAACTGACCCTCAGCCCTACTACTTCGCACGCGATTATCACGGGGTTCTGGCTGCTTCAACCAAAATCATGTGAATTCCAAAGTTCCTTCAAGCTTAATAAGCTCTATTTCAATTTTTAATCGATAAAAATTATTTCGACCATTTGCATTGTCTTCTGATGACCCAGATTCAATGGGTACAACTTCTGCCCAGATCAGATTTCTTCATCAGTAAACAAAATGCTCTGATTTAATTTCGCTAATCAAATCTACTCCAATTTCACTAAAAAAAATATACATGTGTGTGTATTTCCCAGACTCTCTCTCTCTCTCTATGTCACACTAATTTTAAAATCTTAGAACATAAGTTCTGTTAACAAATTATACAGTGAAAATGCTTGAATGTTGAATCTGGATATACGTTTTCTATTTTTGTACCTAACTTAGCAGGAACACCATTACATCTCCCAACCATATTGGTAGCACCATCAGTAGATAAAAACAAAAGTTTACTCAAAACAAGGCCATACTCATGAAGAAGCTGTTCAACTTCCTCAAAACTATCCTGGCTTGTTCAGTATCATGCATTAATTTGTTCTTCATAAATATGAAATTCATTGTCACAAGCCCTGATGAAAACGGCAAGCACTGTCATCCAGAGCAATAGAAAAATGCTCAAGACTTGATGATAAAGTCTTCAACTGCTGCCTTAAACACCTGCCATTTCATAAATCCATTCCGTAACAGTGTTCCTGTTTAATGAAATGTGAAATAAGTGTGATTTCTCTGAACATACATTTTTAACTGTTTTTACAAGACATCTCTTTATGAAATCTCCTTCACTGTAAGATTTTCCACTGATGGCGATCATTTTGCTGAGTTCAAAGCTTGCAGTAACAGAACTAATGTTACCTTTCTGAATTTTTGTAAACCAATTCTGTTACTGCGTTAACTTAAACTTGAATTCCTTCACTTTTGAAACACACATATCTCCTTCATATTTATCATAAGATCGATGGTTCGTTTCATAATGTCTTTTCACATTATATTCTTTTGGTATCGCAATGCAGTGGTTGCAAATCAAACAAAAGTACTGTAATTCCCACTTTTCTTGAAACATATGTCCTTCTTCAGATAATTTTCTCCTTTTATGAGATGGAATAGAATTTGACATTTTTAAGGCAAAATATCACAAAAAATACAAACGTTTTCACTTTACATTTCTTCTTATTTAATTGGCAAGGATGATCACATGATTAACCAAAAGTTAAAATTAGTCGCTGACATTTGAAAACAAAAAACAGTTAAGATAGAATAAACAATCTAATCATGCAAATTGAAAAAAAAATCTCACTGTTTTTAATAATTTGCATTACCAATATAGACAAAATTCTCAATATACCACAGCTATAGAAACCTTTGTGAGGGCTGCCAAGATGTATGTAAAGGGCTGCCAGATTGACACACCTGATTTACACTATCAGTACTGCAATCACTTCATAAATATTTCCACTACCATTACTAATTTTTAACATATTTTTTATTATTGCTATTATTATGATTATCATCAATATTATTATCATCATCATCATCATGGTTACCACAATCATAATTAAGATTGTCATTACTTCCACCCCCGCCACTTTTTTTAATTATACTTTTGTTTCCACCACCATTGTGGCTACATTTACCAGTAACACATCAATTACTATTGACATATTAATAATAATTAATGTCACAGTTATTATCACTATCAGTATAATCACAATCGTCAATAATACAAACATCATCATCATCATCACTATGTCAACAAACAGAACCCCAAAACCCAGACCAATAGGAGTGTATGTGCACGTCTACATCTATGTATGTGTGTGAGAGGAAGTGTAAGTTTGTCTGACGACTCGACTCGGGTGATAGATCTTAGAGGCGTCAAGAACACCCCCTACCCACTCCTTGTTGAAATGAACATCATTACACATAAAAAGCCACGGTCCAGACACTAAAATAGAATTAAAATTGCACATGTATGTATGCCTGAGCACATGGATGCGTATCTACACTTGGCCTCAGATTGCTTATATGGGTGCTTTGTGTGAACTAAAATGCGTACATGTGTGTGTGTGTGTGTGTGTATGTCTATGTGCGTGAGAGTGTCATCCCGAACAGACACGGAGGGAAAATCCCCCTCCCACCACCAAACATAGTCAAAGAAGCGTAAATAGATACAATTTAAAAAGATAAACCAGTTTTCTGAGGATCACAACTCATATCCATACAAGTAAATGTTATCTCTATCACTGATATTGAGCAATTTCTACTAAGTACTGTACATACAAAATAACATGTGTGTGTGTGTGTAGTTAGACAGCAATCCTTCTTTCATGCACATTTCATTAAAAATGACAGACAAGGTGCTTTTATTTAGTTTTTTATACAATTTCTCATGCAATCTAATAATTTTCCCTTTTCGGATGATAAATTATATAAAAACTGTCCCAATGTTCTTTTTATCCAAGCGATTTCAGCTATACATCTAGCCATTTTCAAGGATTATATTTTAACTGTTAAAATTAGAAATAGTTTGTTGTATGTATGTTTTATAAAATGTTTTCATTTTTTTTGTTTCAAAACACAGTTAAGATATTATGTCCATGTTCAAAGTTAATATTATTAAGTGTTGGTTTGTTTGTGTGTTTGTTTTTATTAATAAGGCTCCCATTATTTTTAGCTAATAGCAACGGCGAGAATAGAAACATAAACAATAATATTAATATTTTTTATAAAAATCAGATGAACAAAAATTATAAACAGGATGAATGCAGAATTAAGAACATTATAAAAAAATGCACAACACCAGTTGACAATAGCAAAAAAATTAGATTATTTATTATAAAAAATTTAAAACCTTATAGTAAAAAATAATAATTCACCTCCTAGAACAAAATTAAATAGGGCAAATATTATTTACAAATTCAAA
>OZ038510.1:44732699-44752699 GCA_964036315.1 Acanthosepion esculentum
ATTTGCAATGGCAACACCTCCACAAATGGTGAATGATTTGCAATGGCAACACCTCCACAAATGGTGAATGATTTGCAATGGCAACACCTCCACAAATGGTGAATGATTTGCAATGGCAACACCTCCACAAATGGTGAATGATTTGCAATGGCAACACCTCCACAAATGGTGAATGATTTGCAATGGCAACACCTCCACAAATGGTGAATGATTTGCAATGGCAACACCTCCACAAATGGTGAATGATTTGCAATGGCAACACCTCCACAAATGGTGAATGATTTGCAATGGCAACACCTCCACAAATGGTGAATGATTTGCAATGGCAACACCTCCACAAATGGTGAATGATTTGCAATGGCAACACCTCCACAAATGGTGAATGATTTGCAATGGCAACACCTCCACAAATGGTGAATGATTTGCAATGGCAACACCTCCACAAATGGTGAATGATTTGCAATGGCAACACCTCCACAAATGGTGAATGATTTGCAATGGCAACACCTCCACAAATGGTGAATGATTTGCAATGGCAACACCTCCACAAATGGTGAATGATTTGCAATGGCAACACCTCCACAAATGGTGAATGATTTGCAATGGCAACACCTCCACAAATGGTGAATGATTTGCAATGGCAACACCTCCACAAATGGTGAATGATTTGCAATGGCAACACCTCCACAAATGGTGAATGATTTGCAATGGCAACACCTCCACAAATGGTGAATGATTTGCAATGGCAAAATGCTAACCAGTTAATAACTGTGTACAAGATATGACTTAATGACTTTTTATGGTTCTACTTACATCTGGCCAGAGACGAGGTCAAGGTAAACTTCATCCTCTTGGCAGACTCTAACAGCCTTCTCTGCAGTCTTAAGAAAAATAAATAAATAGCCTTTCTTTTTATCAGGAATAGTAAATACATGCAAGTACTGGCACATCACGCTAGTCACGAACACCCCACTCACTCCAATGATTAGTCATACTATGCTATCTTTACTCAGCTGATGCCATCCCAGCGGTAAGTACAATCCAGCGTGCAGGCATGAGAAGGGAAGGTAGATATTATTAGAGCAAAAAGGAAAGAGTAGAAAAAGGTAGGTAAGAGCAGAAAGATTTTTATTTACCCACACCCACACCTGAAGTGCACCTGTAGTCTAGACTTCATCTTGATATTTTTTCCCTGGCTACTTAAAAAAAAATAGAAAATAAATAAAAATAAAAGAAAGAGTGCTTCCCCTACCCTCACCTTCTTTTGGCAGCAGTGAATTCAAGACAAGTTGCAGGCATAAAGAGAGTTTAACCCCCTCCACCCCCGTTAGTACCGTGAGGTGTTTGAACGCTTCACAAAATATTTTTTCTTTGATATTTAACAAGTGGCAAGTCAAATTTTCATTAGTCATGTTGCTTTCTGAATACTTTTGTCAAGTAACTCCAAAGATTTTCTGGTTTTAGTCATATATGTGAATTACAGGCACATGACCGTAAAGTCAAGATTGTATGCAATAACTGTGGCAGAAACATATACAAAGATCACAGTATCATTCTTGTACATTGCTTGGAATGTGAACTGATGTGTGACTGATCATAAAATTATTTCAAAAGATTACACTGAAAATAAAATGAAACTTATTTTTGTATATTTTAATGTTTAAAACTCAAAGTTTTTTTTTGCTTTATGCATTTTTAATTTTATTTTTAAAATAAAACTTTTTTCATTTTTATTTATTCTATGAAAATCAGAGAACACCTAAGAGAATTTATAACATGGAAATTAAGAACTAAATAATAAATCTATATCTTAAGTGGGGTGTTTGAAACTCCATGGTACTAATGCTGCCACAATACCTCTCAGTACTAATGGAAGCTTAACACAATGACAATTGAATATAATCAGATAGACTCACCGAGATTGAGAAGTTGATTAACTGATTGATCAATGGAAATGGGGGGGGGGGGGTAAAATTGGTCTTGACTCAAGCAAGAAGAATAAAAATGATGTTAGACATGAACAGGCTAGCTCGACTAGACACAAACGGGCTAGCCCATCTAGATTGACAATTTCAGAGTTGATAAAATTAAAAATAAATATTCATGAATAAAATAAATACCTGCACATAAGTAAATGCTAAATTAAATGTAAAATAGAAGATAAAAAAGTTATGTAAGAAAAATAAATCTATCTGAAGAAAAATGTGAATACATAGAATTCAAATTATAATTTATAATAATAGAAACAAAGGAAAGAGTATTGAACTTTTATGTAATAAGTCACCCTATATAGCAGTGAATGCTGGACGATCTCGTCACATATAAAGAAGGCTTGGAGCCGCAGAAATGTCGTTCTACAGAAGGATGCTGAGGATATCATGGACAGAATATGTGACCAACAACAAACTTTTAGAGAAAATGAAAACAAAAAGAACACTTATAATTAACATCAGGAAGAGAGAGTTAAGAATTCTAGGGTACATAATGAGGAAAGAGGGCTTGAAAAATTTGATACTCACAGGACAAATTGAAAGCAAGGGAGATTGAGGAAAACATATAATCTATCTAATAAGCTTGAATAAATGGATGGCAGAACAGGGTTTAGGAGAGATAACAAAAAGACAATTTATTAAAAGCTACAAAAGACAAGAAACTGTAGAGAGTCATGACCACTACTAATGTACTGAAGGGTCATGGCATATAAAAGATAAAGGTGTTAATAAAAATACAGAATTGAATTAAAATTTTATGAGAATGTTTATTAAAGAAAATTAAAATTTTTATTGGTGAAACCAACAAAGTTTAAAAAACGTATCTATGATCATGGAAGATATTTTTTTAAAAATTGAGGAGACATTAAATTTTTCATCTCCCATATACAATATGCAAACCATCCTTTCAATTTTAAAAATACTAAAATAGTTAAATTCATTCATCACAAATCATTTAGGAAAATTATTGAATTGTTTAATAAGAAAGTAACATAACACCTTTTCTGGCTTAGGTAATATTTAGAAAAAATAAAATTAAAATAGATACAGGGTGCAATGGATATATTGTCATCTATCTTACACAAAAATGAAAACACCGATATCACATTTTGCCAGATATATTTAACAAATTTCCACAAAATTATCTTGAAATACTAGAGTAAATTTATTAAAAAAAAAAAAAAAAAAAAAAAAAAAAACGCCATTGGCTTCCAGACAACTTCAGAATTTCCTGCAACTTTTCTGTTATAAAAAGTTTTGTTAGTCTCTCATTCAACTGCACCCCATATATAATAGTCAAGGGGGTTACGCTCTAGGAAGTTAGGTGGCCAAATGTAAGGGGTGATGTGGTCACAAAAACTGTCTGACAGCCATGACTGGGTTCTCCTGCTTGTGTGGCATGGTGCAGAGTCCTGTTGCCAGACATAGGGTCTTCCAGCAGCCATCCACTTAGCAGTACTATCTCCTCAAGGTACTTGATATAGGCTTCTGTGTTGAGTCTGAGGCCATCACAAACAAATTCTGGAGTTCTTTTCTTATCAGAACAATCAGTTTGTTTTCTGAGTGCCTGTACCTTCATAATCACCATGAGACTCATCCAACTCTTTCTGAATCCTCTGCACTGTCCTCAGATTGACACCCAAATACTCTGAAATGTTTGTATTGGAGCTTCTAACCCAAATGCCAAGCAGTAGAGCATGCCATCCTCCCCCCCCCCAAACAACACATATGCACAAAATTAAAAAGATAAAATGGCGACAATTTACTCATCGCACCCTGTACTGGTTAGAGATCTTAATAAAATTAAGTAAAAATAAAATACTGTGTATGACAAAAATAAATAAAATACTATGTACAACAGACACCTGCATGAAATTTCTAACCAAAGCCATTATACAATCCACAGGAGTAGATTGTTAGCTACCTTTTGAAACAATCATCCCTCCCCAACTTCAACAGACGATATGATCAATAATTATGTGTGTTCCAAACCATACAATTTTAGCAAGGAATACCAGGGTGAGACCAGCCACAGCCTTAAAAGCAAGGAAGGAAAAAAATTGAAATCCTGCCAGAGAGCGTAAAAATTAAATCCTGAATTGAATTGATTGTATATTTTTCTCTAATTTCTCAAATATTCAAGCCAGTAGATGAAAATAAATAAATATACTGTTTAATAAATAAATGGTGCGTCTATTCAAATACGAGTATCCATTAAAAATAATATTTTTAAAAAAATCTGTTGGATTAATAAATAAGAAAATCGATTCCTTTCTTTAGAAGACAGTAACCAGAGTCAATATCTGTTTTTATACTTTGGTCTAATAAATAGAAAAGAAAGACATTTCAGTATAATTAAGCCAGTAGAATTGGTAGAATTCTTGAATACCATATAAAATAATGTAGTTAGTCATTTCTTTAATTTGACAATAAGTTTTTCAAGTTGCTTAAGCCACACTGACTCTAGTAGCAGAGTTTCTTAGATTTAGTTATTTAAAAAAAAAGTGAAATATAAAAAAAAAGTATAGTTACCTTATCAAGGCTAAAGAGCCCTTTACTCATAACTAAGGTAGAAACAAGATGTCTTTCCCAAGGACATTAGCACAAAAGGTACACAACAGCTTTGGCCAGAACTTGAACTCAACATGCAGATTTCTTTTACCACACTGATAAGCATAATTTCAATTAAAATGAAAAAAAAAATTTCCATGTTTAAGAACTAAATTTAGAACAGATGTATTTATTTATCTATTTTCTTCTAATATCAGAGATTGGTGTTCAAACAGTGATAAAAAAAAATACAGATTTTCAAGAGGAAGTACCTTCCTTATCCCCATTTCACCTTGTACTATACAAACAATATCAATTATTGGACACCTGCTGTAGAGCAATGATCAGATGCTCCATTTAAAAAATAAATAGATTCAAAACCGAGATTGAATACTAAAAAATAAGGAAATAACTATCTCGGTTTTGAATCTGTTCCATTAAAAAGTAAAAATTAAATAAAAAAATTCTTAAAAAAGTAAAAAAAATTTTTAGATATTTATAAAAAAGTTAAAGTTAAGAAAGAAAGAAATTAAAAAAGTCTGTATTCAAAACTGTTCAATAAAAAAAAAAAAGAGGCTAGGACAAATTTCCCAATTTGTTAGTATTCAAAACATTAAATAAATAAATAAAAGTCAAAATTTAAAAAATGAAAAAAAATAGCATAAAATTAAAATGTAAAAATAAAAAAGAAAAGAAAAAACTAATAAAAAAGAAAGTGAGGATTTACAACTCAGTTCCATTAGAAAAAAAAAAAAAAAAAAACTAACTTCAAGGCTGGGATAGTGCTATTACCGTATTTGTTAGCATTCAAAGTCCTGTGTTGTGAAAAGGGATTTTCAAAGTAGCCAAGTTTTTCCCACTTTAAAGACTGTGGCAACAGTTCTACAAACCTTTACTCGCTCTCTTTCACCGCCCACGCCATATAACCTTGCCATTTCTTTTTTTTACTAAACAGAATAAATGTCAGTTGTCACGGACTATTCATGACATGAACACTAAGGTCAGCCCTATTCAATATAAATTACCATTTTTTTCAGATAAGAACTGATTAAACTGCTAAGACTTAAAAATCAGGTTTTTAGTATCTATGGAGAAAAAAAAAAAAAAAAAAATCACTAGCGCTCACAACATCAGTAAAGAATAATGGTTTCACAAGCCTATCTCACAAATCATTACTACAGTAGAGAGTTCAATCTTTCTGGTTGCCCCACAAATGTAGCCATGTGCCAGACTAGCATTAATAGCTATCACTCCAAGTATGACAGATGTAGGTTGAATAATCGAAGCATTAATTCATTTTAACTCTTTTCCTGTGCAAGGCAATATAAATATTAGCTTGGAAGACAAAACTGAACTAAGTTGAAATTTGAGTGCATTCAGTGCCCCTGGGGAAGGGTAAAACCCCTCTCCTACCAACACCAGATATCTTGACAAATGTCTTGTCACTATGACGATCTCATGGGATGAACCAACAACTGGTAAGATGTAACTCAGTACGACTTGTCTCACAATATTTAAGAGATGGGCACCAAATAATTCTTCTGGCTCTGGAGATGCCATGAATGACCTGGACTGGCATTGTCATGACTCAGGCTGAAGCCACCCAACACAAGATTCTGTCCGGGACTTGAAATATAGAAAGTTTCTTCTCATTTGCAGTGACGTCACTGATTACACAGGGTGACAATTTCTTTTTTCTTCTTTTTGAGATGGTGCATGGGATGTGTTAGTTAATTTTAAACAATTCTGGGGGGTGCTAAATCCAAAAAGTACCATCCATTATAAGATTTTTCCTGCTCCAGAATATAATATCTTACGTAAAAAAATGGCCACGATTGGGTTAGGTCACTGTAAATGTGAAGAAAAAAAAATGCTCACTTGAAACTTAAACACAACTGAAATATGATAGAAATCTAACACAATAAATAATAAAATTTAAATACTAAGAGCAATTGGTAGTTATGTCAAGAACTTTCACATATTTGATTTTCATAAATGCTTAGTAGATCTGTCTCATTAAATTACAGCAATGGCCGATCATCACCATCCTTCTGTCCGATCTTCCTTTGTATGGTTCTTCCATAACTTTAATGTCCCAATAGAATATTTCACCTTGCTTACTATTTTAATAACCCAAATTAAATTATATCACTGACAAATAAGTTCCTGTCCCAAATGATCTAGACCAGATGTTCGTTTCCATGTAACATTACTGGGGTCCATAAAATATGTAAATGTTCCATAGAATTTAGCTGTTAAATACAAGTTTATTTTCATTAGTTATACTTCAAAATAAAGCATATACATTTACTATTTCTATAATTACAATTCCTAAACTTATCTATTAGTAAAAAATAAAATAAGCTTCCTGTCCCCAATCAAATGTTTATGGGTGTCCACTAAAAACATAAATTAAGAGTAAAAGTGGCCCATGAATAAAAAAAGGTGGAGAACCACTGATGTAGATGATGTAAAGTAATTACATCCAAAAATTAGATAATGTTCTTATTCATTACTTAAAACAATACACTTACACTGTCATGACAACTTTTATTTATGGTACTACAATTAATATCATAAATACATAAACAAAAGGGATTTGAAGAAGTTACCCTTTATAAGGAATTCTTAAACTGTGAAGAAGAGGTTGACTGGTGGTTGCAGTTATGGCTAAACAGCCCAGAATCATTCAACTATTTAAATGAAGGCGGTTGAAGCAGCACAGAGAACAGGACTTCAGCTGATTGTGGCACCATGGGTCATCCAGCAGGGAGAGTGTTGGTCTACTAGCAAGAACAGTTCAATCTCTTTCTGATCTTTTGGCAACTGTTTTATGGAGATGTAAACCCTAATTGCATTGCTCTGATTGGCTAGCCAATAATAATACTTGACCAATGGTTTTGTGTCATACACTTTGAAGAGGAGAAAGGAAAGCCTCAAAGAACCTAATATGATTGGCGGTCCAATCAAAATAATGGTTCTGTGTCTGTAAGTTTGGGAGGGGGAAATGAGAAGCTCCATCCTATTCCTTATCTCACTGGTGGGCCAATCAAAATTGTGGCCTTGTATCACTCATATTCACCTTCAGTGGAACATTTTCTATGTTCCAGAATCTCACCCTCATTTAACCTGATTATTACAGGTGTAATCATCAATTCTATCTGAAAGTGTGTTATATCTCTGATCAAAACAAATCTGACCTATAAAGATTTGCTTTGTGTTATTCATTTCAAGGAACAATCTCTTTATCAAAAAAAAAAAAAACACTCTAGTTAAACAGACCTAAAACTGTACCTAACGATCAATCCCATCCAAGCTTACAATTTCATTTCTCACACGATATACCATAAGTGACATAAACCATATAATTCATGGTATCGCATTTGTTTTAAAAATATTTTTCTTTCTTTAGAAATATAAATTAGTTGCCAGTCAACTTTTATCAGCAGTCAGTGTCATATTGAATATGACAATAAAAATGGGGCCCAATGTAAATAGTGCACTAATATTGATTGGGAGAAGAAAAAAAGTAAAAACAACTTATTTTTCTGTGAATTACTGGTTAAAAAACTGCAAATGAAGCATCAATAAACATAAGCATTTGTGTTTTCTGTTTGTTATAAACTAAGTTGAAAATACAAGGGAGAATCTAAATGATAAACACACAAAATTTAGTCAACATGAAGCAGATAATAGTAAACATTGCACTTTCTCAAGTTAACATTCTCAGTTGACATGAAGTGGAAAGATTATATTGAATCAATTGCTAGCTCTGCTGCTAGGAAAGTTGGTTCACTGTGTCATTCAAAACAAAAAAAATACTCTCCAGAATTTATCTTACATATATACAAGTCTACCAATTGATGCCACATGTGTTCTGATGTTCCTGCTATATATTTAGAGATTCTTGATAAAATCCAAAGAAGAATCTGCAATGTTACCAGTCTTGACCTGGCATCTCAGCTTCAGTCACTTTCCCACTGCTGTAATATGGCCCTTTCTCTAAATACTTTCATTGTTCAGATGAATTTTGCTCTATGGTATCTAGACTTTATGAATTTAAGTGCAGTACTTGATTGGCAGCTAGGTCTCATCAATTCACAGTTGAATTAGCTAGATGTAACCATAAGTTCTTTGCTAACCGTTTCTTTTTTCACACTTGTCACCTGTAAAACTCTTTTCCACCTTCTTGATTTCCAACCAACTTTAAAATTTAAATACAATGTCAATTGTTATCTAGCATCTTGATACCTCTTCTTTTATTGTACTTGCTCCTTAATAATGTTTTCTTTTTCTTATTCCTTCACACTCCATAACCTCTTGTCTTAGTGGCTTTATTCTCTTGCTTTCTTTAAAATATTAAAATATTTGGATTATAAATAATTGGAATAGGTGGAATACACTAAAATTCTTTATATAGAAAATAAATGCATAGATCACAATTCTTAAAGTTTGATAAAATTCCTCTGAGCATGAAAATTAATCAACAGAAACATTTGTGTGTGAAATTATTCAAGGTGATTTAACTGAAAAATTTTAATAAATTTACTGTGATTTTTATAAAATAAATTATAAAAATCAGAGTAAAATTTAAACTGATTTTGTATTTATTCATTTTTAAAAGATTAATATTTCAACTTTGTTAGTTTTTTCCTAATTATATTTAATGTGTTTCTATTATGATAAAGTTCAGAAAAACTTAATTTCAGGATATTTTAAAGTCTTTTTAGGATTACTTCAAAACAGTTCCAGGACAAGGGTGAAAAAAAAAGTTTAGTCTGGAGCCCTGGTGTAATCAGATCAGATATTCTTTTCTGCTGTTGCTGGTAACATGTAATACTTATTAAGTGTAAATAGGGCACTGCCAATTCTGACTCGATGCCCTGGGGGACCCAGCATGCCTCACAAATGATCCAAGAGATCAAGAGCCCAAACAACTTGCCACAATCTAGGTTCCTTCAATTCTACACTATCTAAATAAAATAACATTCTTAAAATAGGCAAATAAAGTTTCTGAAAATAATGTCAGTGTATTCTTGCTCAGTCATCAAAGATAACAGTAATGGCAAGGCTAGCAGTTTCCTTATAAGGAAACATTCAGCATTCAATGATGAAAGTTAGCATTACTATTGGCAGAAATTTATAAAAATTCTCTCTTAAAACAGTTTTCCAAGAGTGCGGATTGACATATGAGAACTGATATTTCAAATTTCAGAATTCCAAGCTGGTGGATTGATTTAATTTTTTATGGCTTATCAACCTCTTGTAGATTTTTTTTTAAGCTTGAAAATATTTTTCGATTGTACTAATTAACCCATAGCTGGGATGAAATGAGGTGGATCCATCTCTTTACTGAGGGTATTTGTGGGTAAGTGAATATAACAAACCTGACTGGAATTGGAACTCAACTCTCTGATTTCTAATTCCAAGCTGCACATCTAAGCTCACAGCACCTGGTATTCCCAAGATGTCACCCATCTAGATACTGACCAGGTTCAATGTTGCTTAACTTTGGTGATCATACAGGAACTAATATTTCAATGTGATACGGCCATATGCCCAGTTTTCTAAGAAATTAGACCTCAAAGCCATTAATTATTATTACTAGTATTGATGGGAGTTTGGGGAGAGAAGAAGAGGATTCATGCCTTTCCCAAGGGTATTAGCCCGTAAGTGAATGTAATGGATTCGACTGGAATTCGAACTCGGCTCTCCGATTCTTCAATCCAAGCCACTACCCATTACTCCACCGTGCCTCCTGTATTCACAATACAGTATGGAAGAAAGAGACAATGGCAAAAAAAGTAATGCCTAATCAGCTGAATTGATCAGAATTGATCATTGACTATAAACCATTAGATGTTTAAGAACCCTTTTCCCAGGCAACATCTCTACTCATCATGAAAAAAAAGAAAAGTAGGGATCATGGGCATATCCCGATACTTGCAGTAAAAACCAAGAGAAACAAACAATCTTATGAAAGTGTAGATGACAAACACACATATACACACACACAGAGCGAATTCTGAACTGAACCCTTAATTTAATCTACAGGGAATAGACTGTTCTCATTCCACTGCCCATGTCTAGGGATATCTCATCTAGTTCTTATTGGCGGTACCTACTTTTTACTTCTATTTCTTTCATTTTATTTATTTTTCTTGCTTAGACTCCAAGTAATAATCGTCTTAACTCATCTGAATCTCAGTGATAGGACAATTATCACCTTTTATTAATTTCTGAAATTGTCTCAATACAGAACAATGTTTGTCAACAGAATTCAAGAGGCAATTATCTTGTGAGTTCAATCTTTAATGACTGCTCCAGACTTGCATTCTTGTGCCAAACTAAGCTCAGTAAATAACTATAAGACTGGAGTATAACTCATGGAGTAATGACTAACAAGATAGCCTACTATGATTACTATTACTGTAGTAAATTTGATTCTGAAACCAGGTAGTAAAGGAAAGCAAGAAGAAAGGAATTACTATTAACTGTATGAAGACAGAATGCATTGTTGTCAACAAAAGAAACAGTCCAAAGTGTAAGCTACCTAATGGTTACATCAACATCAAGCAGGTGGAAAGATTTAACTCTCTGGGTTGCATCACAACAGAGAATGGGGCATATGAATCCAAAAGTACCTAGGAAGAACAAAAAGTGTCTTCCAGAGGCTGAACAAAATATTGGCTTACGGCCATATCCCCAAAGTTAAGTAACATCAAGCCTGGTCAGTACCTAGATGGGTGACTGCTTCAGAATACCAGGTGCTGTAAGCTTGAATGTGCAGGTGATATAATAGATAATGGCTTGGAATTGTTAATTGTAGAGCGGAGTTCCAATTCTAGTCATGTTTACTATATTCATTTACACACAATCTTCTTCTCCCAGCTATGGACTTAAGTCTTGTATTATTAAATTATTATCTCAAAAAAAAAAAAAAAAAAAAAAAAATTATTACAATCTCTATAATAAATGTGAGTGTCAGTGTGTCACACATTTTCAACTTTACTCCTCGAGACTGTAGCCCAACATATAATACCATTTTGGAATCAGGCCAACTCTGTGATCCAATTAAAAACATTCCAAGCCAGATCCAGACTGGCAATCTTGAAATTTTGGATTCCCAAGTTTTCATTACTGCAATTGTTTTTGGCGATTTTTTTATGTGATTTTTTTTTTTTTGCAACAATTTTTTTGTACAAATTTCATAATTTAGAAATAAATTTGGGAATAATCAAAATCAATTGCGAAATTCAACCATGAAATAAAAATAATAGTATGGAAAGTAAGGACCTACATACATCAAATTGTCTTTAAATTAAGTAGCAGCAATAGAATTAGCATTGAACTTTGAAAAGGTAAACTTAAATATTAATGCAATACTTAAATGCAATGATCAATTTTGAATTCTTCTGTAGATTGTTGTTGCCAATAACATCTGCCCCTCCCTACCTATTGTGATGAAGGCCCAATCAAGAGCTCTCTGCAGGAGCTAGCTTAAATGCTGCCCGATAGTGCAGCTTTTAAGCTAGTCTAAAAATATTTTGTGGCTTTAAATAACTTACAAAGGGTTGATAAGTCATAAGAAAAAAAAAATCAATCAAACAAAATGCCATCAGAAACAAAGAAAAGACTGTTATATAATATCCCAATCTCCTATACAGCAGTGAATGCTGCATAACCTCCTCACTGATGAGTACACAGCAGTAATGGGTTACTTCCAAGGTGATCTTTATACAGATTCTACCTAAATATCATGGACAGATCATGTGAGCAACAAGGAAGTTTTAAGGAAACAAACATACTGAAAATCAGAAAGAGTTGAAATTTCTGGGATGCATAATTAGGAAAAAGGACCTAGAGAATTTAACACTCACAGGATATATTGAAGGGAAAGAGAAGCGGCAAGGAGAACAATGAATAACCTTAATGAATATGTATATAAATTGATGGGAGACCCTAAACAATGAGAGGTGGTCAAAGAAGAGAAAATTGTGGAGAGCCATGATCTCCTAAGTCCTGAAAGGAAATGGCGCATAATAAGTAAATTTCTATTCTTACTTAGTACTCCATACTTGTAGCCTTGAGCCAATCTTAACTCTACTTAGTAATACCTATGATGATGAAGTGTTTTGCAAATCAACATCTAGTCCTTCATCACAAAAAAAGAAAAAAATGAATCTTTGTTGTAACTTTTTTTTTTTTTTTTACAACCAGATATCCTTCAGGATGCCATAGAAATAAGAAAAAGATCATGTTTCTAGACAAAAAGGTTAATCTATTTATCTACTTTAAAAAAGGGGGTAAAAAAAAAAAAAAAAATCACGAAAAAAAAAGGTGGAATTTAAAAAAAAAAAAATAGCAAGACGTGCAAGTCATATCATTTCTAAAAGAAAATAAAAGACTGCACTCGATAACACTAGTATAAATACACACGTGTGTGTAATAAAATCATACAATAGAAGAAGAAGAATAGGTAAGATATAGATACAAACACACAAATTCTAAACCACAAACGAAAAAAGAAAACACTGTTAACTTTTGCACCTGGTTACATAAAAAACGATCAATATAGTGAAGAAAAAAAAAGCCAAACTTTTTAGAGAGAAAAAAAAAGAGAAAGACAAACATTTTTTAAATAACTCGACCGGCGACTTAGATGAGAAATAAAAATAGATAAAAAATCATAAAAACAAATTTTAGATGATATCTGACCAGAAGACGCTATTTTTTTCTTTTTTGCACCATAAACTGACGAAAACATTGCCTCTATCCGCAACCTCCAAATATTTTCGCGGGACAAATTTTAAAAGCATTGGGAAGTCTTGCTAATTGATAATTTTTACATCCGCGTTATTTTGTCACCCATTCCGAAAAAAATCGTAAAGCTAAAGCAAATGATGATGATGATGTTGTTCATTATTATTATTATTATTATTATTATTATGACGACGACGCTAGTAATAATAATAATAATAATAATAATAAAGATGATGAATAAGAAAAAATTAAGAACTTTAAATAAAGCAAGGGGCTATTTTGCCCGTCCCAGTAAAATAGGTAAACATGCTTTTAAACTTTATTTTACCGGCTGCGGTAAAATAAAACCCCAGGCTATTTTGCCGGTAAATATTTTTTATATTATTTATGAAGGCAGGTAATTTTAAAAAATGACAACACAGATTTAACACAAGTTTATTTATTTTCGCCATCAATTATTAAGACAATTTTTAAAATCTCTGCAAATCCAAAATATGCCCTTGGGTATCGTTCTCTTGCCAATGCACTTCAGGTGCCCGCACTGAAGACAATAGCCACAGACGACAGAATCCATGTTGTTCAAGTCTTGCCTTACACAGCTTCTTACACAACCACTGCACTGACGATCTCAAATATATTCTTAGTTCTAAAACATAACTTATATTTACCGGCAAAATAACTTTGGTGTCTATTTTACCGGAACCGGCAAGAAAGTGTTTCGTTACATATTTTATTTATTTATTTATTTTTTTAACTGCACAGACCAGATTCCGTGTTAGAAAGTTCAGCACATGAGATCCTTTGGAACTTTTAGAGAAAGAAACGAATTCAGGAGAGAAGGCTGGATTTGGTAGAATTATATTGATAGGTAGTGCAGAAATTCTGTTATTTGGTTTTATTTTGGAAAGCGGGCTAGAGCGAGAGTTTTTCAATCAACATAAACAAGAATTTACAGATGCTGTTTTCGGGCAATAGATCAGCTGAAGGAAAATGAAAAGTGAGCTAAGTTCGTCGATATTGCCAGAGAACGGAAAACTAAAAAAAAAAAAAAAAAAAAAAGGGGGTGATGACAATCATCACAGCCCTGGGAACGGTTCCTAAAATAAGGGAAAAGAACTGGAACTGAAAATTAGAAGAGGAAGTGAATTGGAACCACCCAGGCGACAACATTGTTGACAACAGCTGGAATCGTGAGGAGTCTTGCTGTCACTTAATCTCCGGTGTAACATACCAAGTACGAATTTATGAAACATAAACGAAGGGCTGCTACCTACTAAAAATACTAAAATATATTATATTTGAATGAGCGTATAATATTTTAGGTAACAGTCCTTCGTTTATATTTCACTTTCAGTAAAACGGATAAGAAAATTGTGTGTAATCATTTACACACAATTGAATTCGAAATTGATTAATCGACCAAAAACAGATTTCCCTCCAAACTGAAGTTTTAGTTAGATTTCAATTTTTTTGAAAATGGATAAATTATTTTGAGTGGAGGTGGAGAGAGAGAGAGAGACAGAGATTTCTTTTTTTTTGCTGATTCAATTCGTTGGGGGGGGGGGGGAGTTTCCAAATGGCTTCTTTTTTTTTTAGAACATTAAATAAATGTACGACGTATAAATTGCTTTTCACTTCTTCCTAAACGAATTCCATTTTGTTTTTTGGACAACATTCGTGAATTGGTTTATAATATAAAGAAAGAGGGACTCGTTTTATAGACCTGAAAGCCCTTTAAGCAGTTGGTCGCGAAGAGTAAACGGGGGTTGAAAAGAAGGCAGATAAATATATTTCAGTTTCACTAGTTAGAAAATCTGAAAGCATTTCGCCTTGCGTCCCGTTTACGTACACGGTCGCCTGCCGTTGCATAAGTTCTCAAGTTCCTCTTCTTACGGGCCAATTAAATTCGTTAACGGAATTTACTAATCTTCCCACCGAAATGGGATGTGGCACGCGGCCCTTTTTCTCGTATGGGTAACTGCAAAAAAAAAAAAAAAAGCTGCTTTTGCTCTATCTGCATTTTGTCAGGAGTCAGAGACGAGCCTTTTACTCTTAATCTTAAATTGTTTATTTTTTGACAATGAGGAGGTACTGCCTGGTAAACGAATTTCTAGGAATTAGGCAGTTAATTCGTGTTTAATTTTAAGGTCTGTGACAGGAAAGTATTAAAAATTCGATACTATTCTCACTCTTGTGGACTTTCCTCAGATTATGCCAAATGTATACGAATTGGATGTAAGACGACCCAATATTTATTTTTAGACACAAGACCAAAATAAAAATGGACACAAAGGCAGAAAATACATTGATTTTGAAAATTTTTGCAAAAAGAATCAAATAATTGTGGAATTTTAATGAAATTTTCAATACTTATTCACAAATAATAAATTAAATTTTTATAATTTTTTTTTTTTTTAGAAAATCTTAATACACTTAATTTTATGAAATTAAATTTTGTAGAGCTTAATTTTATTAGTCAAAAGCAGAACTCATTGGAGAATTTAAATCGTCAATTTCTTTTTATAAAAAAAAAACCCACTTATCGAAAATCTGCTCTGAATCGTAAAATAAAAAAATGCCATAAAACTATAGCATTTGATTAGAAAAGATCTTAACTGCTTTTTACGAATATGTTATGGGCACTATTGTCTTAAGAAAAACTTAATTTTTACAAGAATTCTTTTCATTTTTATTAATTATAATAATTTATAAATCTTTTAAAATTATATCTTACTTTGTAAAGGTTAGGTGATACTATTAAGTAAAAATTATATTTACTAATCATAAATGCAAAAGCTTAGTACAATTCACTGATTCCCAATATTTTAAAAATAATTTTTTTCATTTTCTTTGTGTATAAACATGCCGATTTTTGTAAATACAGTTGTTCATACACAACATTATCAGAAAATAAGAGCAATAATTATAATAAATAAAGCCAAAGTAAATAACATTCAGTAAAAAAATTAGATTACGGAGAATATTTTCCTAAATTTTCATGATCACTGGGTAGTAAAAAAATTATATAAAAAAATGCTCATGTTATATTAAAGTAAATTTTTACAGATGTGTCCACCGTAGAAAAACATTAAACTTTCATCCATCATCTGTCAACACAAATAAACTGCTACTGCCATGTTAAAAAACTGCAATTCTTTTATACTTAAAGTTAGCAATATTTGTTTCAAATCAGATTAAACTTTAAATGAGCTAATATTCCTCAAAGTTTCAGAAAAGTACATTTCGTTTTTGAAAGATATTTTAATAAAGAGAATTACATTGTGATGAAAGATAGCGCTAAATTCAGTGATGATTAACAATTTCAAAACGAAAACTCTTTCCAGTCAATTTAAATTAATTTTGAAATATAGTAAAGTATTTTGCTTACTGGAAATATTAAATTTAATCTATTAGCTTGAAATTACAACGAAATCTTCAAGAAAGATTTTTCATTTTTTTTTTAAATTCATTTTAAACTTTAGGGATCGCAAATCTGTGGAGGTACCTAGTTTATATTTAAAATTCTACAACAATTTTTTATTTTAGTCATTTCTTTCTTTTTTTTTCTTCTTTTTTTACCCTGTGCTTGATCATAAACGACAGATTGTGTGACATACGTAACTATCAGAGTCCAGAAGTGTTATGAGCTGTATAAATACAGATCGATATCAAAAATGTGTCCTGAGAACGTAATTTTTAAGACCAACAGGTTTCACACGGAAGTGTAGACATAGAAGAAATACACATTATTTTTTTATAAGCAACTGTACACAAATTTTGCTAAATCTTAAGCAACTCTATTACTGACGTTAGTGTGGCTTCAGCAACGAAAAAGTAAAATTAAACAGAGAACTAAAGACGATATTTTGAACTGTATTCAATAATTCTACCAATTATACTAGTTTAGAGGTACTTCGACATGGTGTAATGGTTAGTAAGTTTGGCCCGCTAGATCAATTACAACTGAGTAATGAGTTCGATTCTCACTGGCTGCTCTACACTTTCGGCCTTGTGCCACATTTAAGCTTAGCTTACAAAATCGCTATACTATTTTAGTGACATTAAAATGATGTTCTTATCCTTCTGTAAAAATGAATCAATCTGAGTACTTTTTTCTTTTCACTAAATGTTTACCCAAGATACAAGAGCCACTCAAGTTAGATGGCTACTAAATGAGGTTGTTATATGTACATAAGAGAAAGAAGAGAAGATGATGAGGATATGCAGGATACCATCTATTTCAGAAAGTAATGGCTCTTGGGAGGAAGCTGTCCAAATGGAACTTCCTTCTTACCAAGGAGAAGTGCAAATAGGTAAGAGGGTACATAGTACAGTTGGTTTTACTAGGGTGCATAGCTTAGTACAATAAATATTCATTAATATTTTTTGAAAAATTGAAAGTTTTATTATTTAACATGCAAAATATTTCAACTATTTTAAAAACAATCTCATGATTAAAATAAATACTTATTTAATAAAAATGCAATTGTCTTTTGCATATCATTTCTTTAAGTTTTTAGATATATGAGAATCCAGTTTGCCCTGCATTTGTGAGAACTATAAACAAATCACAAGGCTAAACACTTAAAAAAGTTGGAATTTGGCTCTAGAAAAAAATATTTAAGCATTGGTCAGTTGTATGTTGCATGCTCAAGAGTAAGAAATCCTAAGAATTTATTCTTCAGTGTTAATAAAGAAACTTTTCTTAAAAAATATTGGTTACTATTAAGTCCTATAAAATTAAATTAAGAAAATTATTAAACTCTGAACTAAGATTTTTGTCAAAGTATTTTCCCAAACAAATCGGCTTATCCAAAGTTCATCAACTGGTTTGTGAAATTGAACAAAAACGTAGAGTTTGTAAATCTCAACAAAAATGTTAGCAATAACTTCAACAATACTAAATATTGTAAGCATGTTACAAAAAAATCCTAGTCGTTTAAAATTGCACAACACACTTGTATTTGGTTAAATGCTCTTTGCTTAACTTGTAAACTTCACAATACTTTGACCACGGGAAAATTAAAACACAGGTCTTTCCACCACTTCCAGCCAAGTTTCCCCTCAAATAAGATTAGAAAGTTACTCTTATACTACAATAGTGAGTTTGACTCTCACAGAGTGCCCTACACATTTATTAAATTAAACTTAATAGTAATACCTCTTTTCATTTAACTCCACAGTGAAAAGTTCTCAGTCTAAACAAGGAAGGATTCTAAAACAAATTCTTTCTCCTCAGATTTGAAGAAGTTGGTTTGTCTGAATACTTTTCAGTGCCTTGATATATTCTGTTATACTTGATTTCATGTTATGTCCTCAAATTACATTTTAATGCTCAAACTTAATTTTTAGAGGTTAGCTTGCTGCCACAATTGCATGGAATGTTATATATGAAGTTCTTGTTCAAAATCTCTTTCCAAGGTCTCATCTTTTTAAGAATAGGCATTCAAATAGCTTGTGGTATAATGATATATTAAGTTTGTTAGTGTCATACATATAAATTTGTTATAAGTCAACATTTCAGCTATTTCCGGAATGAGTGTCATTGTCATACTCACATCTATCTGGATTACCTCAACTTGTTTATCATTACATTTTGGTTATTTCTGAAATAAAGAATTAATATTAATACTAGCTGAAGTACTCAACACCAGGTAAGAGTTTAAGACTTGTTAGATGAAGAGGTGTTGAAAAAAGAACTTGTCTTTATAAAGCGTTTTCCTTTCCCATCAAAATAAAAGAAATAATGAAGAAATTATTCGATATTTAGTCAGATTTGAGAAAATGATTTGGACAATAACATAAGCTGAAACTTAAAGGAATTTACACTATTTACATTATTCAAACTATTGTCTTCATCTTTGTTGCCATATTTATCACAACATTTCAGCCATTGTATGCCCCAGCCTTCTTCAGGTGCTTGGAATGTTGAACTGAACCCTTTATTTTGCTTGCTGTTCTAGTTCCACATGCCACGAAACGTTGTGATAAATATGGCAACAAAAATGAGGACAATAGTCCAAATAATATAAATAGTGTACATAACACCTCATCTCAGAAATATAGACATATTAAAGTAATTTATTTATTACCTGTAATAGTTGCTACAAGGAATATATAAAAGAAACTTCAAGGAATTTAGATAAAAAATTATATGAACACAAAAGGGAACTTTTACAAAACTACCCCTTCAATACATAAGTTGCTCACCAGAATATGTCTGACAATCATTTTGATTTAAAAAATGCTGCTTTAATTAAAAAAGAAAGAAATTTACTAAAACAAAAGTGTGTAGAAAGTGCATTAATCACCAGATCATACACAGTAAATTTATGTCCAGATTCTTACAACATTTTCACCTTTCCTTCGCAGATTTTCTGTTATCATAATATGGGATATTTAATAACAAAAGTGATAAAAAAAAAAAAAAAGAAACCAAATGAAATCGGCTAAACTATATACCCAAACAAAAAAAAAAAAAAAAAAAAAAATTTTAGCATCCCCTCTGCACCTGTGTACTTATATCAACATAAAACATTACTTTAGTCTGAAGAAGTCCTAAAGGATAAAACAAGTCACACAAAAAACTTTCTCCACTTTGTCATAGATTTTCCTAAAAAAATTCATACCAAAGTAAGGTAAATGATATGTATGTATCTATTTTACAATCTTTGGAGTCAATGAAAAAACTGTTAT